>CM053785.1:913904729-914619729 GCA_028749045.1 Cupressus sempervirens
TATTTGTAACTAAACAATTAAAAAAATATAGAAACATCTTAGTTTTCTATATACTTTCAAAAATATTCTATTTTTTCTAATATTTATAAAAGTTTCTCACTATTTTCTAAACATCTTTAATTTTCAATTAGAAAAAATAGGAAAGTTTCTATATATTTACTTTATGTCCCTTTAGAATATTTCAACTTTTTTAATATAGTTCACATAAATATTTCTCATTAAAAAATCTATAAAAAAATAGAAAACTTCTAAAATATTTTCAACTTTTTAATTTAGTTCACATAAATATTTCCTCATCAAAAAATCTATGAAAAAATAGAAAAACTTCTAAAAGAAAAATGCATTTTGGGAACATAGAAATAGTTTTATTCTTCATTTTAGAAAAAATGAAAATCTTTATCAAATGTTTTAATGTTTACTAAATTGAAAAACTAATAAAGATGGATCATTATATGTAGGAGAGCAATGTATCATCACATTCAGCCCCAAAAATTATTACTCATGCAATTGTGGTCGGCCCCCAAATAAGTCTCAATAATCTCCATATTGATGAAAAGCTCTTGAAGAGATATCCTCTGTAGAAAAACTGCTGCTTGTCACCTTTAAAAGTGGCTTTGATCTCCTACAATCTAAAAACACAGAAAATGCACCAAAGAAATTCAAACAAAAAAAAATCATATCCACCAATGTAATTTGTATAATTTTGAAGGAAAAATCCAACCTCAAACACATCAAAGGAAGTCTTGGACAGAAAGATACACAAAAACAAGTACATGATTTAGAGAAATTAGCATAAAAATCCCCAACTCTCAGGGCAAAATCACAATGCTGAATTTAAAAACCCCACTCTAATGAAAGATGCGCCACAATTATACAGGGGCATTACCAATGAATCTTTTCCTGCCTTGACCTTTGTTGACTCAGGGCTACAACTCTTATCTGGTGGGTGCTCCTTCCAAAACTGGTACCCCCACATTCTGTGCAAGGCTCGATGCTCTCAGGAAACTCGATTAGCTCTGGCTACAAATCAAGGGTGAAAAAAAGATATATAAATATCATTTCATCACCTATTTTTTGTAGGCGATCGATCAAAACCATGTTGATTGTGTCAGTCCCATTCGTACTCTCTCAGATCTGCCTCTTCAAGTCTTGAAGCAAACTTTGAAGATTTTTGAAAACCGTTTTAACCCTGATTCAAATTCTTTTGGTTTACCTAGTTCACAGAGGAGGCAGATTTGAGGGTCAGATCAAGAGGATAAAGAAAATTTTGTGAATGTGAGGAAGAGGCATTTGGAAAGTTGGGCTACTGAAATTAATGAGGACAAAATCAAGAAACTCTTTTTTAATGCTCAGCTTGGTGCCTGTCTCTGTCTCACCTGCTTCCTCTCCTATGTATAGGCAGATAAAATAAAGTAGTGATATTTCTTCCAAAAAGATTCAGTTACAAAACGTTTTCATTATGTTGAAGTGGTCGATTTCACTTGCAGAAATTCTTCTATTATTACTAAGTTTCATTTAATATGTGGTAGGAGTGTGAAGAATTTTCTGGTGAAGAAACTGTAATAACCACTAATAAATTAATAATAATTTCAACTCAACCAGTGGGGAACATGAAGTGGTATTCGTTTCAAAACTTTTTTGTGGAGTGACTTTGATACAATCGTCAAATTTTTTTATAATTGGTAAAAGTTTACATTGATTGATGCTTCCACTGTAGAAAGCCTCTTAGCTTAATAATTTGTATAATCATGACAATTTTCATATAAGAACATATTTTGTTTTTATTGTTAAATTTTTCTTTAAATTATATTAGTCCTGATAGAAACTTCATTATGATTATTGTAAACATGTTTTCATTTATCTCTTATAATTGAAAACCTTGAGAATAGCTTCATTTAATTTTAAATGCAACAATTGAACAAAATCTAGCATAATCTTTAGATAATTAACTTTGATTTTCAATAAGAAATATTATAAAAGTGATTTTTGTAAATTGTTTCCAATCAAATCTATAATTTCTTCTAGAATTTGGAAATTATTGTAGAAAATAAATCTTATTTCTTTTAAATGATGTAAATTGTTTTCTACCAAGTGTACAATTTCTTCTAAAATTTGAAAACTCTTGTAAAATAATATATCTTATTGTACTTGCGAGGTGCTAGTACTATTGTATTCACTTTCTACAATGTGAATTAGTTTTGAACATATCAACCAATTGTGATCTCGTATTTTTACCTTATTTTAACTTTTCTAAAGTTTATAAAAAAAATTATCAATTAAATATATTATTATAAATAATTTATCTCTATTACAATTGGTTTAAAGGATTTGGTGTTATAAGAACCTTTTTGGGATGTCCCTCCATACTGCATTTTAATTGGCAAGATTTTTGAAGTTTATTGATAAACACCCTTCAATTTTTATTATTATAAGTATAAAGAAAAAATGAAAAAATATATAAATATGTAAACATCATTTGTTTTTGTCAAATAATAGAGTTTAAAGGTGGATACAAGTATATTAACCTTACTTTTACATTTTCTCCAAAACTCTTGCAATACATTTATTTAAATATGATGCTCATAATGATGATATTTAATTGCACAACCTTTTCCAGCAATAAAATGCTTAGGCTTAATACAATCTTATTAAAAGAAATTCCCTTTCTTCTATTATTTCCATTTTTAGCATGCACAAATTATAGTTCAATTCTTTTTATAGGTTGGAACAAAGGATCTTGGGGAAATATTATAAATATAATGAGTTTAGGATAGCAGTAAAAATAATTTTGCAACAACTTTTGAAAAAATAATAGTCCTAGTGCTTCACCCTTCTGAGCATCACCTAGATCGAATGAGTACTAAGTGTTCCATTTATTCTCAGGAGAGATGGACTCATGTTGAATCACTACTCATGAAACATAGGTCACTGATTTTGACTCAAAATCACATAGTTAAATCCTAATAGCAATATCACAATTTGACTTACTATGGAAATTATCTCCTTATCAACTGATGAGCTTAAGAGGCTTTCTAATGAATGGTTCATAAGGAACAACACTTGGTGAAGTTTTTGCAAATGGGATTGCAAGCTTTGGGTTAAACCATGGAGGAAACTTTGTAGTTAAGTGTGCTCAGGGTGGAGTAGTACTAGGATGGGTGACCTCCCGAGAATTCTCGGTGCTTCACCCTTGTAAGAATCACCTAGATCCAATGAGTACTAAGTGTTCCATTTATTCTCATGAGAGATAGATTCATGTTGAATCACTACTCATGAAATATGGGTCAGTGAGTTTGATTCAAAATCACACAGTTAAATCCTAATAGCAATATTACAATTTGACTTACTGTGGAAATTATCTCCTACTTATCAACTAATGAGCTTAAGGGGCTTTCTAATGAATGGTTCATAAGGCGCAACACTTGGTGAAGGTTTTTCAAATGGGGTTGCAAGCTTTGGGTTTAACCATGGAGGAAACTATGTAGTTAACTTCACTCAGGTTGGAGTAGTACTGGGATGGGTGACCTCTTGGGAAGTCCCAGTGCTTCACCCTTGCGAGCATCACCTAGATCCAATGAGTACTAAGTGTTCCATTTATTCTCATGAGATATGAATTCATGTTGAATCACTACTCATGAAACACGGGTCAGTGAGTTTGACTCAAAATCACACAGTTAAATCCTGATAGCAATATCACAATTTGACTTACTATGGAAATTATCTCCTACTTATCAGCTAATGAGCTTAAGGGGCTTTCTAATGAATGGTTCATAAGTCACAACACTTGGTGAAGGTTTTTCAAATGGGTTTGAAAGCTTTGGGTTTAACCATGGAGGAAACTCTGTAGTTATGTGTGCTTAGGCTGGAGTAGTACTGGGATGGGTGACCTCCCAGGAAGTCTCGATGCTTCACCCTTGTGAGCATCACCTATATCCAATGAGTACTAAGTTTTCCATTTATTCTCATGAGAGATGGATTCATTTTGAATCACTACTCATGAAAAACAGGTCAGTGAGTTTGACTCAAAATCATAGTTAAATCCTGATAGCAATATCATAATTTGAATTACTATGGAAATTATCTCCTACTTATCAACTGATAAGCTTAAGGGGATTTCTAATGAATGGTTCATAAGGCACAACACTTGGTGAAGGTTTTGCAAATGGGGTTACAAGCTTTGGGTTTAACCATGGAGGAAACTTTGTAGTTATGTGTGCTTAGGCTGGAGTAGTACTGGGATGGGTGACCTCCCAGGAAGTCTCGATGCTTCACCCTTGTGAGCATCACCTAGATCCAATGAGTACTAAGTGTTCCATTTATTCTGATGAGAGATTTATTCATGTTGAATCACTACTCATGAAACACGAGTCAGTGAGTCTGACTCAAAATCACATAGTTAAATATTGATAGCATTATCACAATTTGACTTACTATGGAAATTATCTCGTACTTATCAACTAATGAGCTTAAGGTGTTTTCAAATGAATGGTTCATAAGGCACAAAACTTGGTGAATGTTTTGCAAACGGGGTTTCAAGCTTTGGGTTTAACCATGGAGGAAACTCTGTAGTTAAGCGCACTTAGGCTAGAGTAGTACTGGGATAGGTGACCTCCTAGGAAGTCTCTGTGCTTCACCCTTGTGAGCATCACCTAGATCCAATGAGTAATAAGTGTTCCATTTATTCTCATGAGAGATTTATTCATGTTGAATCACTACTCATGAAACAAGGGTCAGTGAGTTTGACTCAAAATCCCACAGTTAAATCCTGATAGCAATATCACAATTTGAGTTACTGTGGAAATTATCTCCTACTTATCAACTGATGAGCTTAACGGGCTTTCTAATGAATGGTTCATAATGCACAACACTTGGTGACAGTTTTTCAAATGGGCTTGCAAGCTTTGGGTTTAACCATGGGGGAAACACTTTAGTTAAGCATGCTCAATCTAGAGTAGTACTGGGATGGGTGACCTCCTGGGAAGTCCCAACGCTTGACCCTTGTGAACATCTTCTTGATCCAATGAGTACTAAGTGTTCCATTTATTCTCATGAGAGATGGATTCATGTTGAATAACTACTCATGAAACACAGATCAGTGAGTTTGACTCAAAATCACACAGTTAAATCCTGATAGCAATATCACAATTTGACTTGTTGTGGAAATTATCTCCTACTTATCAACTTTTTGAAAATTTCTAAATTGATATTTTTAATCAATAACTTAGCATTGTCATTTTTTAATATTATTGAAATATTTTCATTTTTATTTATTGAATTAGTTTAGATTTTATTAATTTAGTAGTTTTTTCTAGCTATAACTATAATGGCAATTACATTCCACTATGTGACACTTGTTCTTTTTTTAATTTCTTCAAAATTTATACAACAAATATCATTTTTCTTATACATAAAATACCTATGATATAGCCTTACCATTGGTATTCTCAAGTGATATTGAACTCAGATACTAGAAAATGGATTTTTTCTTAAAAAATTAGAAAAATAGAAGATCATGAAAGAAGCAACTAAGGCCTTATGAATATAAGATAACAAAAAAATACATCCATTTTTTTCAAGATAAGCACCAACAATAAAAAAATAATAATAATATAGGGAGAGAGTTGCTCTATGGATTGTTGCAATGATGAGGATGAAGAGTCTGAAGCATAGGAGGATGATGGATGGGGGGATTTATTCATGTCTTCTCCCTCTATCTTTGTTGTGTGTGGGGATGTTTTGAGAGAGGATCTCACTGGTTTGTGGTGTAGCGGATTTTCTTCTATTTTTCAAACATGTGGTTTTGAGGGATGATTTTATTCAAGGGACTTTTCTCCCCATTTCAAAGGGGTTTGGCTCTTATGGATGGGGATTAGAGGTGGAATATCCTATGCTTTTGTCTGGGGTGTTGTTGGGCTATGCACTGGATGGACTTCTGTAATGGGTTGGCATTTTTTGGTGGAGGTGTTTTATGTTGGCACCCTTGTTCCCCACTTTGGGCTTTGGATGTCTGTTGGTCTCTGCCCCTAGTGGGATCCTTTTTATTTGGAGTTTTTTGGAGATGAGGAAGTAGATGGGTTTGGTTTCAATGGCTATGTGTAGTGGTTTCATCCGTAGTGATTCCCCTTATGGCCTCCAGTTATGGCTCTTGGGGCTTGCATGTTGATGGAATGGCTTGCAAGAGAAATGTTGTCTCTCTCCTTGGTGCTAATCTTATTTTCGTGGTTTTCTTCTCTAGACGAGTCTTCATTTTTAGGGGTTTTATTCCTAATAGCCTCCCTTGGCTAGACATTTTTGTTCATCATTTGGAGATTCTCTTTCCTCTTGGTGCTTGTTGCTTTTGGGTTTCCTTCAGTTTCACATGTTCTGAGGTAAAGGATTCCTCTATTTGGTGGTGGAATATGATTGAGGAAGCCATTTTCGGGCTCTAGATGTTGGTGTGGTGGTGGTCTCCTCTATTTTGTTCTTTCACTTTCCTGCTTCATATTCTGGTGGATGACCCTATCAAGGTGGGGGCAGAGCTTATGGAGTTAGTTGGTTAATGTAGAAAAGTGGTGGTGAATGTGTTCAATAGGTACTCTCCTATTGTTTTTAAGTACCTCTTTCTTATTGTAAGAGATATATCTCGATAGTGCATGTGTCAATGATGTACTTCACATGGTGAAGAAGGGATAACACCATAACTAACCACTTTGCTATGAAGATGTGTTTTACTACCTATGAGGATGGCTTGGGTATTCCTATTTGCTTCTATGTTCACAACCCTTATGGGGTGGAGAAAGAGGTGGAGATCATATTTAGGCATTCGGAAGTAGAGTGTAGACTCTTATCAAGATGTTATGTACTTGTGTTACTTTTAGTAATTTTGTTAGCAAAAGAATAGGTAGTTGCTCTTACCTCTAGGTTTTGATCTTCCTCCTCCATGCTCCTCTCATTGCTATTATGGTGATTTGAGAGTTTGAAAAGGGGCTAGAAGACTTTTGACTATACTTTCCAATGTTGGAGGCTAATCCTTACCTAGACCCATGGTTGGGAGATATGTAGTGTGTTCCAAGGTTGGTGGTATAGCCTTGTTTGGTCCTATTTCTTTTCTTACTATTTTGATAGATGTGGATGGCATGAGTTTGTTCCCTTGTTAATATGTTGATTTCTTATTTTAGTTTTTCTTTTCCTTGCGATCGAGTGATTGCTTGATGTTTTAAAGGGAACGCTTTTGTCCTTTGTTGTTGTTTTTGGTTTAAGTTTGCAAATATTATGGGGACTTTTTCTATGCCTTCCATTTTCATTGTTGACCATGGTTAGCATGTCAGGCACTTGTGGACCTTATCTATATCTTTCATTACTAGGTACTAGTAATTCTTTGTTTTTGTCATCTAGCATTTTGATTGTATATTATTGTTGCAAGAGAGCACAAATTAATCAACCTCTCTCTACATTTGATGCAAACACAAAAAATGTTGGTAAGATTTGATGAAAATGGCCTTTCACTAATTTAAATATTCAAATTTAAACATATTATTAATCCTAAACTCATATTTCAAATAACATAATAATTTTAGTTAAAAAAATTCAATAAAAATTTTTGAATACCGATATTTTTCCTAATTGCACAAAAATGTACCAGTACCCCCTCTTGTCCCTTTTGCCCATATTTATTAGGACTTCTCTAAAGCATAGATTCATTTATGATATCTTTTTTCCCAATATGTATAAGTATTTTTCTATGAAATTAATTCAGTTATGACCTACCATGACCAATCTAAAAATAGGTTTGGCAATGAAAAATCCCTTTGAAACAACAATATTGACAACGAAATTATTTCAATGTCAACTTTCGAAAAGCTCTTCCTAATAAGCTATACCTATAGTTGTTGTGCCCTAATTGAAAAAGGTAAACTATGTTTGCATAAGAATGAAGTCTAGAAGCAAAGACTAATCTAAACAAGTACCACATAGTGGATTAGTACTTTCCTTTAGTTTTAATATAAATATATTTTTAATTTAATAAATTTATTATAGTTTATATAATATTTAATTAATAAAAATATTATATATCCATAGTTTTCTATTTAATGATATTAATTGATTTAAATTTAAATTTTATTTATTATTATAATTATTGATATGTATATTATTACATATATATCATGTCAAATTCTTATATCATAAATAAATTATAATATCTTTATAATAGTATTTCTTAAACCATTATATAATATAAGAAATATCATTTATTTAGTATTTTTAAATGAAAAAAAATTATATTATGAAATAATGCAATATTAAATTATAAAAATATAAACCAACCCACTACCATTCAAAATAATATTAAAACTGAATGACATTTATGTTAATTAAAAAACTATACAATCCAGCAAACATGACCAATATAAGAGCTAAATGAATTCACCCAATCAAATCTTAGAAATATATTTTCTAAATATTGTAAAGTTAAAAATCTTGCATCTATGCTATGGAAGATATTGGTTTGATAACAAGAGATAAAATCAATTAATTCTCACTCGTACGAACCCAAAAAATTAATCACTTGTTAAAGGGTAAAATTCAAAATGTGTCACAATAGTACTTAGCCTAACAAAAAGTACTAATAAGTATAGTGACGTAGCAAAAAATCAAATGAATTGAGGAAACTACATAGGATATATAAAATCTATTGTTGACTAAATAGCTATTAAAATGCATGATGAAAAGAAAATGTGGGAAAAAAATAAGGAGGAACATTCTAACACCAAGAAATTAATTACAGACATACCTTAGATTTCACAAAGAATTTTTACAAAAGTCAATTACCTCAATAGAAGCTGAAAAGTGAGCCAGAAATATAAATAGGCAAGTATCATGCCTACCATTACGAAGTGAACCAATGAATGAAAGACAACATAATAGTATCTAGTAGGAACCCAATTTTTTTTTCAATTGTGTGTGCATAATTAAAAAATTGTACATAAACTTTAACGTAGTAACAAATAATCTACAAATATTAAAATTAGTTGTCTAGAAATTGATCAAATTAAAATCAAGCAATAAGAAGTTTAACAAATTTTATTGAACAAAAATATATCTATATTTGACCAACATTTAACTACTTAGGATTGAATATGAATTGTCGTGAGGGAAAAAATTTAAAGGGTAGATGAATTCAACATGTTAAATTAAGCATATATAAAATGGAGGGAATAAAGTTAAAATAAAGTCTTATTTATTTAGTATTAAAATATTTAATTAATTTTTCAAAAATGATGTTAAATTTAAGATTACATTAGATTTATTAGATTTATTAGAGTAGTTATTAAATAGGCATAATATTTTTCAATTTTTTAATAAAATATATAAATAAGTAAAATATAATATGATCATTGCTTTTATAAGAACTGTATTACCTCTTTAGCATATTTGTATAAGAATTGGAATGTCACTATTACAAACTTTAGTACCTCTCTACTAAGCATACTTCAAAAATATTAACACATAACAATGTTATATTAATTAAAATTTGATTGCTCGTGATATATCTATTGCCATTGTTGGGTTATTTAAAGTAATGAAACGTGAATACACATTAGCTTTAACTAATTTAGGGAAAAGTTCATAAAGAGGGCCTCATTCCACTTATGTATGGTAAAAATTATTAACATTGACTTGAGCTATTTAGTGTACACTTGGATTATAACACTAGCACTTGCAGGTTAATCGATGTGTTTGATATATTCACATGCAAATGAAAGTAATTTTTTGATAACAAGGATCAAAATGCTAATCATTAGAACCAAATAGATGTCAATGATACCAAAAAAAATCAATATAGAAAGATAATACACAAACTAACTTTCAATCTTAGTCTAATGCAAAGCACATAGTCTCCAAAGTATGTACTCTCTAGTGAGAAATAAATAGAATTATTCATTACGTCAAACTTATTCTTCAAATTTAATCTTACAAAAATAATTCTTAGAAAATTATCTTAAAAATATATATTTTATTATTATATATAATATACATGGAGAGAAACCTTCTGTAGGTGCCTATTTTTATACTCTCTATGAGAAGTAATAGGCTCCTAGAGAATAATATATCTTGGAGTATATTATATTATATATATATATATATATATATATATATATATATATATATATATGGAGAGAAACCTTCTGTAGGTGCCTATTTTTATACTCTCTATTAGAAGTAATAGGCTCCTAGAGAATAATATATCTTGGAGTATATTATATATATATATATATATATATAAAACTGTATGTAGAAGTGTGTCTACAAAATTCATTTTAACTTATGACACTCTAGTGAAATGGGAGACATTAAGGAATACTATTTGCTACCTTTCTAATTTAACTTTTCTTAAAAAAATAGATTCATCTATTCATATATGTGATTTTTATTGATTCGAATAAGTTGCATTTTGCATAGAATCCCCCAATACAATATAAATTAAATAAACATATATTACTAAGATTTTTTATCAGGAAAAGTTGACTAATAGAAGAACACAAGGAAAACCTAAACATGTCTAGGAGATAGGGTTCAAATATCTACATGTAGTGTGTTTGAATTTTGCATTCACTTGGCATTGCATTTGCCACCAGGAAAATAGCACATGGCACCACTAACTAAAAAGGTGTTCCCATAAAAATATCCTTGTTTGAGAATGAGTAGGTATGAGAGCCATTAAAGCTTCCTTTTGGAAGATGAACTTTTATTACTACAAAGAGGAGCTTTACATAATTCATTTTTAATGTAAACCTAGGAACAATATTTAACTGTCAAAATTGAATGAAATGTCAAAGCCAACGAGGAACTTTGGGTTCACATTCCAGAAAAAATAATAAAATACCAAATTGAATAAAATATCACATCTCAAACCCAATTCATTACTACAAACAGAGGCCTCATTTGTAATAGAAGCAAAGAAATATATAATCAATGGTAATTATTCAAAGCAAGCCAATGGTAGAGATGAAAATGTTTACATTAATGACTAATTCTCTTCAACCCCGTGCCTATAATTATAGATGAAAATGTTTGCATTGATGATGTGGACCAACATTACCATTTGCAAAACTATAGGAATGATACATGCAGGAGTCATTCTTCATTAAATAATACCATGTTTTCTCCTTAAGTCAACTACAAACCCCAAGAAAAAAACTATGACATACAATTTTATGTAAACTATTATGTGCAAAAGCTTTTTTTTTTTAAAAAGGTTTTCTTAGTAACTATTCAAACGGCGGTACCATGAACCAAATTTTATTATCATAAAATAATTTTATGACATTGAATTTAATATAAACTATGATTTCAAGTGCAAAATAAATTTCTTCCAATCTTTTCTTATACACTTTTCAAAACCTATTAAAAAACATCATATTCAATTATCAAACAAAATGTTACTTTGGGATAGTAGTTGATACATAAGATCTAAAATATCAATCATTCGTAACAACATCAAGACCATAGCTTTAGTAACTAATAAAGCACAACCGACTACCCTCTAAATCAATAACCATTGTGATAATAATATTATGGATCCATATAAATTCAAATGTGAAGACCAACCATGACTATCACCACATACTAGATGGTCCAAATGAAACTACAAACTCATAGATAAAAAAGAAAAAACAAATCAACTCTAATCATTACTGGGAATACTCCATGTTCACTTGTCTTCTCAACCAGAATAAAGAAACTACTATTCTTCTATGCTACTTCATTTGATTGCAATGTTACTTCATAGAGGATTCACATGAAATGAATACTTTTGTTACTTCTCATTTGTGTCCCCTTCATCTTTCTTTTCATATGAGGCTCTCAATTTCTTTCTTCCCATTTATATCCTCTTCAATCTTCTTCTCAGGTAGACTAAAGAAATAATGACCCTTCTGCATTTCTTCATTTTTCATCGAACCTCCTTAATGTGCCACATATGTGATTGAGGGAATAACCAAGAATGAAATTCTTTGAAAATCATAGGTACCCAACCATATACACTAAATATATTTCTAAAATTTCAAACATTTGTTCTTTTATGAACATTTATTAAAGTAGTGGGTAGAAAAAATAAGATTAAAAATCTATAATCATTACCATTAATTGTTAAATAAATTCAACTAAAATTATTTGAATTCAAAATCTTTAAGCTTATCTATTACTATGAAATCTATGGATAAATCTAGTTTTAGTTTTATTTGATTTATTTTTTCAACAATTCTCTCTTTTAATTTTCTACATAATTTTAGTATGCAGGAGATGAATAAATACACGTACAACAAGATTTTTTCATTTCTTCATGGAAAGTACTTCCCTTTGGTATTTGGTAGATGGTCTTTGGTGACTAATTTAAAAAAAAAATATTGATACAAGTTTTCTTTTGAAAAATGTATCTATTTTTTTGTAATATTGAATTTAGTTAAAATAACTTATGAATTTTGAGTATTTTGGAATATTGGATCTTTCAAAAAAGGTTTTTATATTATTTTCACTAAATCTCTTTTTCCTAGAATAGTTTTCTAATATACACTACTTCATATATACCTATTTCATTTTCCAAATGCCTGCGTCAATATTTTTGGTGCATCAAAACATCTTATAATATGTCAATCAATACACCTATTATGCAACATCATTTATCATTTCAGCACATTAAATGAAATATTTAGATAATTTTTATTCACAAAAACACAATAGGTAAATATCCCCAATTTTCAATTTCACCTTAGTTTTTTATATCATTATTGAGTCTCAAAATGTGCATTGTCTAAATTTGGGCAGTAATATTTTGCAACGAACACGTTTTCTTATTAAAACTTATACATAGAAACAAACATACTAAAGTTCTATTTCAAATAACTTAGTTTCTAATATGGAATTTTAGAAATTGAATTTCAATACTTGAAGGAAAATTTGTGAGTTTTTAAAGCAAAGATCATATTTTCAACCACTTTGCCCATGGGAATTCTAGTGATAACTTGGGGTGTGTTCCATAAGGGATGAGGCTAGCCTTGGGTGAATTTGGTGACATGGATGCCACTTAGTCCTGAGCTCTAAGTTGAAGAAGGTATGAAGGGGCCCATATCAGGTTATTAAAACATTTATCTGGCAGTCTTCACTCATAGGCCTTATGCCTCTGTCAAACTGCCTCATAGGTCTAAACCCTCCATCCATTAAAAATGACATTGACAACTTGTCCCATTTTATTTTCCAAATTGTTAAATAGGATTTTTTTTGTTGTATGTAAAATTTCCCACCATAACAAAAATATTTTAGTTATCTTCTATTTTTTGTGTTTTCCTCTATCAGTCCTAGTCAAATTGATCTTGCTCTTCATTTGTATCATGTGTCCTTTGTTTTCAATTTTGTTGTGCCAAACACCCCCGATGTATTCAACCAATATATAAGTGGTTTATTTATAAGAAATCTACCAAGTTTGATGGTTTGTAGGTGAAACAGTTAGAAACATTAATATAGGTAGGTGAGTTCAAATTTTGAAAATGAGAGGGATATTTTTTGAATTGATATCAAGAGACAAAAAGGGGGGCAATACTCCTTTCATTCTGTAAGTTAGATTTAGACATTTTAAGATTCAGTTGAGTTCAATAGAACAACAGAGGTAGAAATTTCTATTAGATCTAACAACAACACATGTGGATGACTTTCTAGGTTTTTTTGTGAAAGTAATGTTTTGTCCTATATGAGCAGTGACTACTCTAGGTTTATTGTATGCAGCCACACATTGTTGTAAGTTTTATTTAAGTTTGATATTTTTCTCTTCTAGGGTTTATAGTTTAATCTCTATATTTATATTAGTTTGATTTAGTTAATAGAAAGCAATCAAGCATACTTGCCATCTCAAATCTATTGTGTTCTAGATCTTGCCTCCTTTGATAGATTTCATTGTGTATGTTAGTAAGTGTTGGGAAAATGGACAAGAAACTATTAACCCTTTTATGTATTTTCTAGAATGGTTTTCTTTATCCCCATGATACTTAGCTTCTATTTGGGCCGAGTAACTCAGCTTCTATTGACTGAGCGATTCAGTCTCCTCTAGCAAGCTCCCCTTTGGTGACTGAGAAACTCAATCTCAATAGGTGCCAAGCAACACAGCACTACCTATGAATCGATCCTCTACCTTGCCAAGCAACATGGCACTATTTGTAACTCAACTGCTCAAGTAATTTGTGGATATTTTGAAGTTTTTACATGGTATCAAGGCTATAAGGCCCCACATCCTTGTGAGTTTGGGTATAGTTTCTAGGTATTTGACATTGATATGTAGGAGACATGGCTGGAGATGTAGGAAATACTTGGTAGTGGTTACCATTGTTTAATGTACAAAATTATTATGGTTGTACAAAGAACATGGGAACCATTATGGTCACAAATGACTTGTGGGAGTTTGTGGTGAATGGGTTCAATGATGTAACTGACCTAGCACAATATGTTGCCCTTACCAACCATGAAAATACTTAACTAAAGGAGTCAAGAAGAAGACATCCAAAAGCTTTAAGCTTGAATGAGGAAGCCACAATAGAAACAATTTTTTCTAAGATAGTAATAGTTAATTATTCAAAGGAAGCATGGGATATCCTTGAGATGAATTTCAAAGGGATTGATAAAGAAACTGTAGTGAAGCTACAAATGATTTGAAGGGAGTTTGTGAATTTTCAAATAAAGGATAATGAATCTATTGCAAATTTTAGCTTAAGAATCTCTAGTTTGATAAAACCAGTTGAAATAAAATGGACAAGACTATGAGGAGTAGAGAATAGTGGAGAAGATATTTAGGAGTCTACCTCCAAAGTATGATAATATTGTGATTACCATTGAAGAGGCAAACAACCTCACTACTTTGACAATGGGCAAGTTGATGGGTACTCTTCAAACATATGAGCACTAGATTAATAGATCAAGAACATTTTCCCAAGAGTAAGCTTTCAAAGCTCTATCCAAATCAAGAGGTAGGGGGGAGGAAGAAATGGCTCTGGTAGAGGTCATAGGAAATCTAGACAAAGGAATACTAGAGGAGAAAGCTCGGGATGAGCAGGCAATCAAGAGTAAGCAAAAAACTCTCAAAATAACTCTAGACTAGGTACGAAGAACTATAACTCTAATAAGAGTAATGTAGAATGTTATTATTTCTATAAATTTGGGCATTATGCAAGTGAATGCTAGAAAAATCAAGGTTATCAATCAAGGTAGAATGCAAATGTGGGTGAAGTAAGTTCAATCTCATAGCCTTCATCATGTGCAACATTGGTGAAGAAGGAAACCCTAAGTTATGGTATTTGGATAGGGGTTGCATCAACCACATGAGTGGTAATGAAATTCTATTTTGATTTATTGATAAGAATTTCAAATCTGAAATTAGAATGGGAAATAATGGAACCATTCCTATTGTGGGAAAAGAATCTATAATGGTTTGCACCAAGCAAGGTGAGAAGAGAGAAATCCAAAATGTATATTTTGCCTAGGGTATGAAGTACAATTTGATGTGTAGGAAAACTCATTCAAAATGGTTACAAGGTGCTAATGGAAAATGACAAGTGTGTCATTCATGAGAAACATGGGAGTAATAAATTTTTAGTAGAAGTACAAATCACAAGGAATCAAATGTTCCCCTCGAGGATAGAGACTTGTTTCTCTTCTCAAATTTTTTTTGCACCTCCCAAGCATGCATGTACAATACTACATCAACAATAAACTTTAAAGGGTGATTGAAGACCACTGCAAGTTGTGGCATCTTAGGTATAAACATCTTGGTTTTTCTTGTTTGAATTTATTATTCAAGAAAAGAATGGTAGATGGTTTTCCAAATATTGTAGATTCATGTGACAAGTGTGCGGCTTGTATTTTGGGTAAGCAACACAAGCTTCCCTTTAATTCTGGCAATTCTAGAAGGCCAAGAGCACCATTAGAGCTAGTGCATTCTGATTTAGTTGGCCCTATGCAAACCATTTCTATTGTGGGGAGTACTTATTTTATGACATTCATAGATAATCTCAGCCATAGGACATGGGTGTATTTTATGAAAATAAAATATAAAGCATTTGATAAATTTGTTGAATTTAAAACCCAAGCTAAAAAGCAATGTGGACATTATGTAAATATCCTAAGGTTAGGTAGAGGTGGGGAGTATACTTCCAATTCTTTTGTACATTTTTGCAAGAAAAAATTCACCAAGAAGGAGCTTATAGCCAGATATACTTTGTAACAAAATGAAGTAGCTGAGAGGAATAATAGGACCATTGTTGAGATGGAAAGGAGCATGATGAAAGCAAAGGGACTCCAAAATAAATATTGGGGAGAGGTTGTAGCAAGAAAAATATATCTAATAAATAAGATTCCAAAAAAGGCAGTCCATGATAATATTCACCTTGAGGCATGGGCAAGATATAGATGGACACTTGAGGACTTGAGAGTGTTTGGGTGTGTAGAATATGCACACATGCCAAAGAAGAAAAGGAATGAGTTAGATGACAAGGGTGTGAAATGCATCTTCAAAGGTTATAGTTTGAAATCAAAGGTCAATAGATTGTATAATCCAATCAGCAATGAGATCATCATTTTCATAGACCTAGAGTTTCTTAAAAATTAGTCATGTGATGGTTTAGTGGATGAATATTCAATAATTTCAAGTAAAGTGTCAATTATTGATGAAGAAGATGAAGTTGTAGATCATAAAGATGAAGGAGCAAAAATTACAGATAGCTCCAAATAGAGACAAAAAGGTACGCAACCACAAACATGTAGAGAATTAGTTCGTAACAGTTCTAGATAGGTCCAAATTGGTATGCAAAATAGTAGCAACAATAGTATTCAATATTTTAATCCCATTTTTGCCTCCTAATTACCAAGAAAGACTAAGATTCTAAGGGAGATATACTAGGATGAAAGGTATGATAAAGACTATGATGAGACTATTAATATTTCATTATTCTCTCATAGTGATCCAATCTATTTTGAAGAAGCCATGAAAGAAAATAAATGGTGTAATGCCATGGAAGAGGAAATATATGCTATAGAGAGAAATGAAACGTGGAAGTTAACTATTTTTCCTCCCAAGAAACAAGTAATTGGAGTTAAATGGGTCTATAAGACCAAGTGCAATGTTGAAGGAAAAATAGATAGGCATAAGACCTGATTAGTGGTCAAGCAATACAAACAACAATATGGTGGAGATTATGATAAGCCTTATGCCCCAGTTGCAAGAATGGAAACTATGCACACTGTCATAGCAATTGCAACCCAACATTAATGGAACATATATTGAATAGATGTGAAGCTCACCTTATTAAATGGAGTGTTGAAAGAAGAGGTGTATGTGGAGCAACCACCTAGTTATGAAGTTGCAGGTGAATAACACAAGGTTGAAGACAACTTTTTATGGGCTCAAGAAATCTCAATGAGCATGGTATAGTAGGATTGACTCATACTTGATGAGAAATTACTTTAGGAAAAGTGATGGTGAGCCCACTCTTTACATCAAGACAAGAAATGGTAAGGTTTGGATTGTTGTCTTGTATGTAGATGACTTAATTTTCATTAGAAATCATAATTTCCTAATTGGTGAATTTAAAGAGGCCATGAAGAGTGAATTTGAGATTACAATCTTAGGTCTCTTGAATTTGAGATATAAGTGCTCTTTATACCAAAGAATATCCCCCTTTAAAAAAAAACTTATCTAAACTAGTAGGGTCACTTTTTATTTTTTGGATGAGATTACTTGTTGCAACATCATTTTTTCACTCTTTTTTGGCTTCCACCACCCAATTTTTTTATAATATTTAATGGGCACACAATAATGCTTCATCTTTTTAATCCTCCATGGAAAGTGCATCAGCCACAATATTTTCCTTCCCTTTCATGTATACAATTTCAAAGTCATATCCCAACATCTTTGTGACCCCTTTTTTTACACTCTTCTAAAGATAGTCTTTGTTCCAAAAAATATTTTAGGCTATCATGATCTATCTTAACCTTGAAGTGTCAACCCATTAAATAAGGCCTCCATTTTTTGACTACATGAAGGATTGCTAACATTTCATTCTCATAAATAGGTTTGAGCTGATTTTTACATTTTAATTGATGACTCTCAAAAGAAATTGGTCAACCTTCTTGCATGAGAATGACTCCTATACCATTTCCAGAAGCATTACATTCTACAATGAATTCCTTGGTGAAGTCCAAAGTGGCAAGCACTAGAGTTGTACACATAACCTTCTTCAATTTCTTAGATGCTAAATTAGCATATTCATTCCAATGAAAATAATCCTTTTTCAATAGAGTGGTAAGGGGTGCTGCTATATAACCATAATTCTTCACAAATCTTCTATAGTACCCTGTCAATCCCAAGAAACCTCACAACTTCTTAATGGTTTTTGGAATAGTTCATTTCCTGATAGCCTTAATTTTGTTGGAGTCCACCTTTACTTCTTCATGTGAAACTATGTGTCCCAAATACTTCACCTACTTAAGACCAAAAACACACTTGGATGACTTAGCATAAAGTTGATGATCTTAAAGTAATTGTAATTCTTGATCTAAATGTTGCAAATATTCTTCCCAAGTCTTGCTATAAATTAATATATCATCAAAAAACAATAACACTAACTTTCTCAAGAACTTCTTAAAAATGGAATTCATCAAAATTTGGAATATACATGGCACATTGGTAAGACCAAATGACATAACCAAAAATTCATAATGACCCTCATGAGTTTGAAATGCTATCTTGCAAATATCTTCCTCCTTATTCTGAATTTGGTGTTAACCCAATCTAAGATCTAACTTGGTAAAATACATAGCTCCATTTAATTTATCTAGAAGATCATCAATGACTGGAATAAGAAACTTATCTTTAATGGTGTACTTGTTGAGCACTCTACAATTTGGACACAAGCACTTTGGCTATGCCTGATAATTCCCGCTTCTAGCATTTTCCTCTAAAAAAAAATCTATCTCACTTTTTTATATGTGTAGTCACCTATAAGGCATGATGTTTGGTGGCTAGCTCCCTGGAACTAGTTGTATGGCATGGTCATGATCTCTCTTAGGAGGAAGTCCTTTAGGTGTATCTCCATGAATCACTGAGTGACGATTAATTATTGATTATAAATTTGGATGAGTAAGAGCACTAGATTGAGAGACTTCTAATGAACATAGCTAGGCCACAAATCCATCCACTCCTTTCTTAAGAAGCTTTTGCATTTGATGAGATCTTACCATTTGTGGGGATTTTTCCTTTGATCCCCTTAGCTCCACTACCTTTCCTTTTGATTGAAATTGTGTGAATAGTTCTTGGAAGTTAATCTCAATTGTTCCCAATGCAGTAAGCCATTACACTCACAAAATTATATCCACCGCACCCATGGACATCACATACATTGGGGTATCAAGTTGATAATCTCCCATGGATAATTTGATGCTATGACACTTCCCTGAACAACTAACTATGCCCCCATCTACAATCAAAACCTGAAACTCTGGGGCTGGATATATAAAACAATTTAGAAGAGTTTCCAACATTTTTTTGATAAAATTATGAGTACTACCTGAGTCGATCAACATTATTACTTTATGCTTCTTTAAGAAACTCACTACCTTGAGAGTTTTTGGTGTACTGAAACTTGAAAGTGCATGCCAAGAAATAATTGGTTAAGAATCATGTGATTCCTCACCTAACTCCCTATCCTCCATTGCTATGGGCTCATCCTCTTCTTCCTCACTTGGACCTTCAATATAGAGCAATTTCTTTTCACTACATTTATGTTCTCAATTGTATTTTCTATCAAAATTGAAACACAATCCTTTTTCAATTCTATTCTATCTTATCTTTATGTTGATTTTCAATTCTAACTCTATCTTATCTTTATCATTCTATATTTTTGTCTCCAACCTCTCCTATTGTTATTTATATTCATTCATAACTATCCCCCAATTTTTTATGTGTGTGTGCATCTATTTGCACCTCTATCTTTATTTATCCATATTTCCTCTTTGATATATCTCTTTCACTCTATCATTGTTTTTCTATGTTTTGAGGTGAATAAGAATAAACCTCTATACCACATTAAGTATAGGAAGAATGTATATTGAGTTCCCTATTAGGTCTTAATTTGAAGCTTAGCCCCAAGTAGAAAGATTACAAAATGGAAACCATTCAAAATGACTACAATGAGTAATTTTATTACAGAGACCACATTTATCAAAATTGAAAACTAATGATACATTGAATATTATTTCTTTAAAACATATATTGATTAGATGTAGAACCACTTTTAGTCTTCCATGTTATTGATGATTTAAATTGGCATATGACCTCTCAATCTTATTGGGATGTTCATTGTCACTTTCTCCCACGTGAGCATCAATAGCACTATATAAGGTTAATGGTTAAAGACATCAAATGAGATATTGTCCCTTCAACAAAACATTAAGATATATAAAGGCATGGAAAAAGAAAGAAAAAGATATTATGGATTAGATTATCCAAATTGTTACTTCATAAAAAATAATCTTAATTGTAAAGGTTTTATTTATTTATTTACATAAATCAATTGCTAAAATAAGTTTCTTTAAGAAGTACTCTAAATAATACAATTTATTAATTTTACTTTAGATTATCTTGCCTCACAATATCTTATTTGACTTAATAAAAGTTTGTAATTCTCAACAAACATATTTAACAACACTTATACAATACACCTATGTAATATCTTTCCTAGCACAGAAATTTACATCAACAACTAGGAACACACTCTTACATGTATTAAAGAAGCTCCTTTATAATTATACTATATGTAATAATTATATGTTAGAATCTTTAAACAATGGAAGTTGGGGTTTCTAAGACTTCTATAAGATAGTGAGCATAGGTGTTGTGTTGTATAGATAGCCTTCCAACTATTTGAAATAAAATCATTAAGTATCTAATTTGTTAAATAATACAATTATTATTTTTAACAAATCAAAGTTTTATTTATAATGAATAGATATATAATTTTTATAGTATCTAATTAATTATGTAATAGTAAAATATATTTATATTTTAACTTTAATTTCTATTACTATATTAAAAACTCTAAAATTATAAATTGACATCCCATCTAATTATTTTAGTAGATACTCTTGTCACTTGTACATGACTTATTTTTAATATTTATTTCATACTTTATTATAAGAGTTTCCCTTTATTTAAGACTTTGTCAATCTACCTCTTAATGGAGTTTCTTAATATTATAGTAGATTTTAATCCAAAAAAAAAAAAAAAAGATTTTATTCTAGTATTATACTCACACATTTTAGAATAATAGCAAAATATAACAAAAATAAATCTATAATATAGAGAAAGAACATTGTAGGGGCAACACTTGAGTTCTGTGCATATTATTTACAATTGCAGAATTAATTTTATCATATCTAAAAGACAATTTAATTAAGTAGACAATGGAGATTAAGTCTTGGAGGCCGCTATGTTGTATATTTTGTGATGGAAAACAACATTTTTGAGGAAATTTTGATGTGTTTTTGTGAATCTGAAAAAGAATCATGATTGATTTTTGTTATCTTTAGTTCATATTGAATATTAATAATACAAATAGATAATTCAATATTAATAATACAAATAGATAATTCTCCTTGTCAAGGTCATTTCTGTATGACTCATTCTTTTATTGATCATAACATTACCTATTTAGCAGATAGACCTGTTTTGGGGGATCCATTGACAAAGATAAGCTTTTCTGTACCTTTTTTAGAATGGTATTTTATGCTTCTTTTAGCTGACTTGCTAACTTTACCTATTTCTGGAAGATCTATTACAAAAGAAGGCCATGGATGATTCTCAAAGACCTTGTAAGCTTGCCAAAGAGAAGGGGACTTGTTTTTTAAAGACAAATGGATCAAAAAATGAACCATGTATTTTATTAGAGTTTCTGCTACCGCCCATGAAAATGCAAATGAATTTCTATGCGACACTGATTAATCAACGATCTCTGTTCGCAGGATTTTTTTTGATCCACCTCGCTTTTGCAAACCTGACGAGCTGCAGATTCTGAAGAAGAGAGAGCATGAAAATGCTCACAATGATCACCGTAAAATCACATAATTTGCTATCGCGTGATACCATTTTCCTGCACCGTTTTTGTTTTTCCAGCGTGGCATTCTGCAGCCAATGAAAGATGGGGAATCGGGAATTCTTTTTTAAAACTTAAAGAAACTTTAAAACTTGTCTATTCATTTTTCTTACATACTTTCCCTGCATTGCAAATCTTTTTATCGGCATATCCGGCCACTTAAGAATACCGAAATGATGTATAAAAGCCTCGTTTTATCTTTTGTGGCAGCTAGGGTCTTTTATGTTGCCCTTACAATTAGAACCCGATGATAATATCTCCACTATTTCTAATATATAATTATCAACCATTTTATTGCTGTTGATGCCTGCAAATATATTCACTTTTTCCTTGATGAAGATTGGACGAGCACATGCCGCGAGGCAAAACAAAACGTTGTGCAGGAGCAGCACTGCCATAATTTTAACAAGTATTGTCGATCTCGCCATTGTAATTAGCAGAATGAATGTTAAAGCTGAATAGAGAAATGTGAAGAAAGGGTTACTGAGAGAATATCACAGAGAGAAGATGAGGAATGGATATGAAGAAGGAGAGCATATTGTATTTATAGAAAAAGTGTATTGTGTTTGAATTGGTCAAGATCGAAATTGGCAGTCAAAGTAAAACAAAGGCGCGTTGAATTGCAGTATTGACTTTGTAGGGGTTTTTCTCTTTTTGTCTTTTTGTAGGGGTATTGACCTGTTGATAGGTGTTGCCATTGCCTTTATATTCATTCTTCATGAGAGGCAGGATGTTACATATTTTACGTAGGGATATTATAAAGTGTATGAATGGGTCGACTGTGATATTCAAAGTATGGTGCATAGTAGAGGAAGGAAAACGCTTTCATGGTCTTCAATTAAAGATGTTTATTAAGTTAACAACAATGGATCAAACATTCAAATTAAACTCGCATCTGTACTATTTTTTAGATTTGACTTTTTTAAATTTGAGTTGATTTTATTAACTAATTATGGTTTTCAAAAAGTATAAACTAGTTTTTGCTGATGTTTCATTTGATTATGTTCAAAAATCAAATAATTTTTTCAGTGAATATGAAAGTGAAAATTTGTGATTATGAGGCAAATTAGCTTCATTTATATAAGAAGGATCAATCTAAAAATGTTTAAAGAAATCTTGAAACTATAACTAGATATAATGAGCTTAAGGACAAAACCAAAGAAATCTTTTTGAGAGAATCTTGATGATTTTATAATGAAGATCAAAGATTTGGAAAGTAATTAACTACAAGACTGGAGCAAAGTAATTAGATTAAAATGTTATTGTTTTTAGGTGAAGATTTATGTGTTGGTCATCATGTACACATGATTAAATTTAGCTAGGCATAATCAATACAAAAGAATAAAAAGGTAAAGTGATGGTCCTATTTCAATAAGTATTTTTTTTTAGATGGTCTGAAATCACAATATATTTTATTAAGTTTTAATGTCACTTGGTAAACATTTTTTTATAATAACATTAATTTTGTTATGATACAAATATTTAACACTTTTGATTTGAATAAGATATACAATTATTCTGAACAATTTGACCATTGACCTTACTGGTAAGATCTGTACATGGTAACACATTCGTGGTATAACGGCATAATAATTTTGACTTAAATCATGTTTCAGAACAAGCGTCTCAACAAGATATAATACACACAATTCTACGTATTCCAAATTTTGAATGGGTGAACCTGTGAATTACAATGTTCAACTATTCTAGTCATTGTTTATCTGTGCCTCACACTATAAATATATTGTATTATGTATTGTAGTTTCATTCGATCGCCGCATAATACCTTGGATTCCACTGAGCTTTTCTTCATGCCCAGTTATTCAACAAACAACCTCATTTTCCAAGGACACTCTCTAGCAGTGAAAATGACATGCTCAAAGATTATGAGAATTATGACAGTGCTTCTTGTTATAACTCTTTTATTTGCCGTGCAAGGTTCTACTCGAGATGGATGTAAAAGTAAATACTGGTGGGTGGAAGCACAAACCTATGTCAGACTTTGTGATAACCATAGGGTTATTGGCTGAAACTGTTTCGGCCGGACATACGTGGCGCTTTCCCGTGTCACCATGGCAACCAGCGTTCCAGCCGAAGGACTTTCTATCGAAAGGGTTTCGGCTGAAACTAGGGTGATTTTATAAATAGTCAAAAATTTCTCTTGGGTAGTCATTTTCAATGTTGATTAATTGTAGCGGTCACCAGTGCAGTCAAAGTGTTTTGGCCGAATTTTTAATATTTTATTTTATTTTATTTTTAAAATTTTTTTTAGTTATTGCATGATAATATTAATTCAATGAATTGTTTTTAAATGTTTTATTAATTAAATTAATTATATTTAAAAAAAAATTAGTAGTTATAATAAAACATTAGTTACATTTTACAAAACATTAACATAGTAAACATTAATGTTCAACAAATCTATTAGTTACATTTTAGAAAACATTAACATAATAAACATTATTGTTTAACAAATAGGTATTAGTTACATTTAAATACAAAGCATTAACATAGTAAAAAATAATGTTCAACAAACTTAGTAGTTACATTTTAGAAAACATTAACATTGTACAGATTAACAACAAATCTATTGGTTACATTTTACAAAACATTAATATAGTAAACATTAGTTCAACAAATCTATTAGTTACATTTTACAAAATATTAACATAGTAAACTTATATGTCCTTTAAATAATATTACATTTTACAAACCTATTAGTTACATTTTATAAAACATTAACATAATAAACCTAGATGTACTAAATAACATACATGCATATTTTTTATTCACATACATGAGCTAGATGTACTAAATAACATGTGCATATTTTTAGTTACATTCAACTTTGTACATATTTAAATACATACATGTTTTAAATTAAATTAAACTTTTAGTTTTATGTGTACTTAAGTATGTATATCTTAACTCTACATTTATAGATATCTCAATCTTTCCATATATCATTATGACATCCGGTAGTAGTGGATCACCTATGTCCTTAGGGGAGGCTAATGTTCATGGAGGGGGTCCTAGTGCTAAGTCAGGCACAACATGTAGATAGACATCATCTAATAAGGAGAGATAGTGTTAATTTATAGATACTATTGCTAGATTATCTCATGCTCTCGAGTATCTTGATTCTATATTGTTAGCTTCTGCCACTCTCCCTAATAGGGAGAATGTTGTTTCTATTAGAGATGAGTTGTGCCAGATGATCAAGACAATCTCTGGGTGCAACCCATTTGATGATATTAGTATCGAGACATTTTACTCTTCCCTTTTTCACAGTGTTGATAGCATTGTGAAGTATTCACAAATTGGTGGCTATGTCTCCACCGCTATGGTGAAGACCATGTTTCCCTTTTATATAGATAGGCCTAGGGTTAGAGGTTATTTAGTGATGAAGTGTACAGATCCATTCATCTCTCCATTTATATATCCTCAGTGGTTAGCCAGGCATCATAGGTGGCCACAGAAGGATGAGTTTCCCCTTTATTTCTGCAAATAATTGTTTGCAAAATTTCATTTACATCAAGATGTCAACTATATAGATTTTCCAAGTCATGTTGGATAGGGTCGAGGCTAGCTGTTAGAGAGATTTAGACCTATGGACACCCCTGCATCCGTTAATAAATGGGCAATGGTGGGTCCAACCCTTTTGGTCATGTTGAGAGGTCCACAGATGACTACTATGAGTTTGAGAGTTCCTGATGATACAGTCAAGATTCAAATATATTCTAGCATTGCCACAGTTGTCACATAGTTATAGGAGATATCTTTAGATAGATGTGGTAGATACATGTTATGATCTCATGGTCCCATTTTGATAGGTACATCCTCTAGCATAGGAGTTGATGATCTATATGAGATGACAAATCTACCATCGCCACTAGAGGTTTCAGCAATATCAGGTATGGATGCATTGCATCGTATGACATCTTATTTAGTATTCGATCTTCTTGGAGGATATCAGGCATTGTCGACGGTCACAAAGATTCCTCTTCATGACATTGGTGGACACATTGGCCATATTTTGGCATGCACAGCAGGACTACAACCATCACAAGGATAGGAGGATATCCCTACACATTCTACAACACCCACTCCTACAGAGGGCCATATAGCTCTTGTCCCCATAGCTCCTATCCCCATAGTAGTCCCCACACCTACTTGGGATCCTGTAGCACCTACTCCTACTCCTACTCCTACTCTTTCTCTTGCATAGCCTGGACTTAGAGCGCCTAGATTTCTTAATTCAGAGATCACTCTATCACTACATGGCTCAGATATCAATTAGATTGGCAGAGCATTACATGATGCTACGGTAAATATTGTAAATTTATGTGTTTATATTTATTTGTTACTATAAAATTTACACATACATATTCTTGATTGATTCAATTTAACTTGTGTACATGTACATGTGTTTTCTATAGGGTCTTAGTGATAGTTTGTTGCATTTTGGAGATCTTTAGACCTTGATAGATCCTCCACGACATGAGTCATAGGTATGTTATGTATTTTTTATTATATATTTGATGGATATATATATTGTACACATATGATATGTAATACATGCATGTATACAGATGAATATGTATAATTTTATAATTTTACAAATTTTTTTCATTTGACATGTAGGGTGTAGATCCAGATTATAGAGCCTTTTAGGGTGAAGGATCAGGAGGGGACTATGATTGATGTTAATTTATGCATACATGTCTATTTCATTGATGTTGATAGTATATTTTATATATATACACATGTACATGTCATTTAAGATACTTTTATATCCAAAGATGTATGTTATCTTAGATACATGTGTTATTTTACAGATACTTTTATATGGATATATGTATGTTATTTCAGATACATTTGATGTATGTGGTATTTTAGAGATATTTGATGTTGTATTTTGGAGACATTTTATATGGCATTTTTGATACATTTTACCCATGTATGTATACATTATTTCATAGATGTGTTATTTTACATAGATGTACATATTATGTTCATGTTGAATGTATACATGTATGTTTTCAATATTTAATCAATAAATTTAATACATATTTAAGAATATAACTCAAGAGTAAATTAGAACTTAATGTCATATGTACACACATGCTAAATTGATCTTTTAATGTCTTGATGTGTTATGTTTATGTATGTGTTATTCATGTTTATGTATATGTGTTATTGTTGATATATATATTTCAATTAATTTAATACATAAATTCAATATATTCATGTATATTTTAAATTCCTTAGATGTATGTAACTATGTTCATGTGTTAAATGTAGACATATATGTTTTCAATATTTATGTAAATATGTATATGTTATTTTTTTTAATGCCTTAATTTAAGTATAATTAACTATATTTAATGACATGTCTTAAGGGCAACATATACATGTACATGTGTAACATATAAAGAGTATAACATAGATATAACATATATATGTAAAAACATATAAAGAATATAAATCTAGAGTATAACATAGAATATAACATAAATACATAACAAGATTAACAATCATATATGTAAGAAAACATAAACAATGTATATAAATACATACAAATACTAAAAGGGTTGTCTTAAGGAGAGGTCCTCAAAGGTGGTACTAATAGCTATATAGACATAGCTGAACTAAAGCTCCACAATAAGTACATAGGTAAACTAGAGTTCCACAAAAAATGTATTGTTAGGATCCTCTCTAGTTTTTATTATCTCTAGAAGTTTTTCATGTTCTTCAATAGACAATTTTCACTTTTGATTTCCATGACCTCCTCTTCTTTGTATTGCTTCAAATTGTAACTTTGTTGCTATAACATGGTTACTATAATGTAAAACTTTTTCTCCAAGTTTGTATTTAATAAATTTAATTCCACTATTAGTTACCCTTGTTTGTTGATAATATGTTCCTTTAATAACAACTGATCCAATTGGATATGATTGTCCATTAGCATCTATAGTTCCTTCTAGCAACTTGTGTTTTTCTTTTGTGCATTTTAAAAGATAATAGTCCAAATTTTTCACATTATCTGGTAAGGCTTGAACTGCAAAAATATCTTTTGCATGTATATAAAAATATAGATAAATATAAATTAATTTTAAAATGAGTAGGCATTATATTAATCTATATATATGTACTATAATATATGCACACAAACCTGCCATAACTAAAATAGAAATGCGCTAATAATCAACTGAATATATGGGATCATGAATGTCAATGTCAATGTTAGCATCTTCAAAAGAAGGATTTCTAAATATCTCCTTCAAATCCCAATGTGAAAAATTTCCATTCACAATATTTTCACATGCACTCATTGGATTGTGCTTAATGCAGTCATCACAAAAACATGTTTTCTATCTTACTTTAACTTTAATTACTAGAGGTTTATGGTTTCCTGTAGTCATTACATGATGTAAACTTTTAATACCAGGGATCATTCAAAAATTTTAAGGATTAGATCGATCTATATCTGTTACAAATACATTAAAAATAATTATCATATTTCAAAATATTTATATTTAATATAAAATTGAACAATTTGGAAAATACATTTAAAAATAAATATAACTTAGAACTCACCTTTCACTTACCAAAAGTAGCGCTTATTGTATTTAGTATCTTGAGTAGAAAAATGAACTTTGCCTCATTTAAAAATTTGATTTGCACTCTCTATCCCATTCCCTATATGTACATACATTATGCATATATATAAAATTTAAAAGTATAAATCCTACTAGTATTAAACATGAACGTCAAATGCATATATTTACTTGCAAGTTCATGTTGTCAAAGCACATTCTTTATACATGCTCTGTCTCTATCATGCTACCCTTTTACGTGTCCACTTTCAAAGAAATTCCATAAAAACTTAACATTGGTTCTAGCATGTTGCATTGCTAACCAATTAAATGTTTTTGTAGATTTGAATTGTCCTATGAACATGAAACATCATAAGTATCTACAATTATCTATGTACATGTATCAAATTGAAATAGATATGTACAAATAAATATAAATTAAAATAAAGTTAAATAAATGTGTAAGTTCATGTATACTAACCTAAACATCCATCAGACCAAATCCAGTGCTCTAAAACATTTATTCCACGATTTCTAAGATCTTCAGACAACATTGTAAAAAAATGAGCCACATAACTCCTATCATGAACTCTATCATCACTAATATAGAAATTAATCTCTTTGATGATGATGTGTTCATTTTCATCCAACCTTTCTATCTGATCCACCTCAAATTGTGCATGTCTATAGGTCACTTGCACAAATATTGCAATTTGTTTAGAATGATAATATTGCCCTTAAAGCTCTATTTGAGGTGCAAATGTAGAATTCTCAAAAATATCTACAACTAAAAGTATACAACCATGTGGAAAAATTTTTTTTGAATCACAAAACTATTTAGCTTGCCATTGTGCACCATGACAATGTTGGATATGTGGATATATCAATGGACAAAACTTGGTCATAAACTCATCATAATGCAATTCACTCTCCTTCAATACAATTTTTATGGATTCATCTCCTGTCTCATTTTGGTATGTCTCATATTCATATCTCATCCATGAGATTGGTGTGGATTCATTAATATTCTCAATTTGCATTTCAAAATTTTTGCATAAATCTCCACAATCTTCACACTGATTTTTGATGCATTGCACTTTGAACTCATTTCAATCTTCTAATTTATCACATAATATGGACTTCACAAATTGTGTTGTACTACTAGGGATGACCAAATTACGATCAAGTACTGCCATAACTTTTTTATATGATTGCAAGTGTAGACCAAATTCAACATGATTTTGACAACAAGAAGTTTCACGTATCTTATTTATGCGTACAAAGGAAGGACTCAAACTCTCAAAAATTCTCTAACATATTTTGAAATTTGAAAATTCTTGCTTGAATGTTTGAAATAATTCACTTTGAGTTGTATCTATGAAATGTTTTGGATGTTCAATTTTGGCCCCTATCTCTTGATCTTTAATTTTTAAAGTATCATGCCTATTGGAAGAAACATGAGAATGTGTAGTCCAAAATTCAATAATTTTTCTTTTTACATCTTCAAAAAAAAATTCTTTTTGAGGAACTCTACATATATTCGCTCAGTTATTCTCAATGTTATCATCTAGCATATTTCTCCTTTTGATGTATCTCTAAATAGTTCTTCTCGAGATATGTAGTACATTAGAAATTTCATGTACCTATTTTCTATGTGTCAATTTTTTACTAGATATAGTAGTCATCAATGCTCTACGTGCATTACTCAAATCACCTCCTTGAGTTGTGTTGTCAATTTTGTTATAAGCATTTTAAAAATTTTCAACTATTGTTTTATTAATATTATGCACATGGTTTTTCCTATTATCAACACCCAACAACTCTAAAATATGTCTCATATCTTTTCTCCTAAATAACTTGACAAATAATTATGCCTATCAAAGTATACTTTTATCTTTGAAATATTCATCCCACATGTTGTGAAAATGCTTTCTAATAGTGTTATCATTTATTAGATCTTTAGATGGAATTTGGTTTAAAAGTAGTTCCTCATCCAAATCCATCAAATTTGTTATGCCTTCTAATTTGTTTCTATCAATAGAACTACCAATTTCTTCCTAATCATTAATTTAATTCTCTTCATGAATCTCATCCTGTTCAAGAATTTCAGTAGGTTGGTTTTGGTTATGTTTAGTATGACCTTTCATTTTTTCATCTCTTTTCCTATCATATTTCCTTGATGTTTTCCTTTTACTACCCATTGAATACTTTTATCTATAAATTTTTTTTAAAAAATAGATTTTGAATACTCAATACTAGCTAATGCTTCAATTTAGAATCCATAAAATAATAATTAAAAAGTAGATGGAAAAAAACACCTTACAAATATTCAATCCTTTACGATTCTAAGGATTTCTATGAAATAATTGCTCAAAATGACTTCAAAAATCATTGTCTTTTGAAAATGCTCTTCTACTTTTCACTATTTTCAATATTTATTAAAATAAAGAAAACAAAAATCATGTTTGTTACATGAAATGACTTGAAACTAACTTATTTTATACTTGAAACCATCAAACTAAATGCTTGTGGTTAGTTGGGCCGACAGAGGTTCTGACCGAGACATTTTCAGTCGAAACAGTTTTGGCCAAAAAGGTTTCATCTTGAACCACCTATGGGGCATCCTAGGTGGCAACCACACAAGCAAAAATAAGATCTTCTACAAACTTCTCACTTTAAAGACCAATTTGACCTACTAAATTAAAGTATTTTTTAAAACTAAAAATATAGTTTTGTAGGTCTTGGAGTCAAGATTACGATCATATGATTTTTTTTAAAATTTTGATTATGGATAATATCTTATAATTTTAAAATATTACAAGTAGGTATTTTAAGATTCAGGAAGTTGTCTATTAAAACAAAATTTTAAAATAGTAAATTATGTTCAAAAATTATTATTATTTAATGCTACACTAGAGGAGAGAGTGTTCTTCAAGAATATGTAATTTTTTTAAAAAAAAATGTAGATTTGATAGAAAAAGTTTGACGGGAGAAAAAAATATCAAATTTTGATAACTTTGACTTTGACCTGTTCTAACTTGAAAAATATTAGCCAAATTTCAATTTTTCTTTTTTGCTGCACTAGGTATACATGTTGACTCTAACATATTCAAAAATCAAACCAAAATATGAAAATTTGCATATATTTGTTTGACAGGAAAAAAACTCTATCTTTTCAAGATGTTTAAAAAATTAAAAAATACACGTTAAAAATTAAAAAATAGATAAAATGTTTGCTCAATTTTTTAAAAAAAATTACAGACATAAACTTCATCTAATTTTACACATTTCATTAGTTTACATCATCTTCAAATTCTAAACACAAATGCCACTTTTATGTCGTTAAAGTTGAAGACTTTAAATTCTAATATCACTTATCCTTTATAAAAAGGTGACATAGGTTTTTGCTTTTACCCTAGTGTAGATGAAAACTACAACAAGGAAGCTTTAATAATCTGTTTGAAGTTGTGGAGAGGTTACCATCATGTATCAATTGTGCAGGCTATATTACAGATCCCAAGTGCTACAAATAATCATATGTAATGTAACACAAATATACGAAGTCCCAAAAACCTTATTCATTTTATTTTTTAAATGAACTCTTCTCATAAATAATCTGTGAAGATTAAAGAGAAACTAAATGAATTTTCTTTTATTATTCCCTGTTATGTTTCATTGGTCAATTTTCCAACATTAAAACCTATGTGATAAAATTAAGTTTGAGTCTGTATTCATCTTCAAAAATAATCAAATTTCAATAAGTTGTGACTGTGAATTAAGAAAAACAAATTGTGAGTGAATTAGTCTAATGAAGAATGGTCGAGTAACATCTAATATTTTGATCTACAAAAGAAAAAATTCGTTTACCTCATATAGTTTATTCAAATGTGTGAACAAATCAACTTTTATGTAAGAGCAATGCCTATGTGGCATTAAGATGCACATTCCATTTTATTTATTAATTAACATACATTTAATTTATAACCCATTTTAAAATTTATTATTAATTTGAAAGTTAACTCAAACGTACACCACTATTTATTGTCATCTATCATTTTCTAAATCCAAAAAAATTATTTTTCAAAAATAACAAGTGTGAGGTAGTAACTAGTACTGTAATTTGTTTTATTTTTATTCTTTTCTGAAATTTTCTTTAAATTATACTAAATGTGATAAAAACATCATTATGGTTATTGTAAATATTTTCATTTATCATTTATAATTAAAAACCTTGAGAATAGCTTCATTTAAGTTGAAATATGAACAATATGGACAAAATCTAGACTAATCTTTATGCAATTAAGTTTAAATTTTCAATAAGAATTATTATAGAAGTGATTTCTCTAAATTGTTTCCAATCAAAATCTATAATTTCTTCTGGAATTTTAAAAAAAAAATATTATTTCTTTTAATTTATTTAAATTATTTGTCATCAAGTGTACAATTTCTTTTAAATTTTAAAAATAAATGTGGGAAAAAATATGGAGAGACAACACAACACCAACAAATTATTGTAGACATACCTTTGATTTGACCAAATAAAATTGTAAAAGTAGTTACATCAACTATGGTTGAAAAGTGAGGAAAATTTGTAAATAGGAAGTACCATGCATAAAAATGATTTTTGATAAATAGTCCCTTCCTTATATTAAAAAAAATACAATAAAGTTACATATTCACAAAAAAAGGGGTTGGGAGATAGAGGATCACCTTGTGAGTTCATATGACCACTGGCCAGAAATCAACTATTCATCAAAAAATGTAGAAAGAAATAGTAAACAAAGAAATCCTCAAGTTGCTAGTGCAATGCCAACCAAGGAAGGAGGATCCTTATCATCAAAGCCCCACCCAAAAGTGAGGAGAGTAGATTGCTCGAGCGGAGCCCAAAAATCATCCATAGTAGTAGCATTATCTTTGTCTTTCTCTCCCTCAAGCTTAGGAGGAGAAATCGCTAAATCTAGCCAGAGAAACACACACTTGGGGTCTGGGTGAGTAGAGGGCCAACCAGTAGTAGGAGCAATAGGAGGAGCCATTAGGGACCACCCCGAACCAGACCTTTGGAGAGGCAAGGTGGAGCAGTGCTAATCATCGGAGCCTCCAGAAACACAACACCGACCAAAAACACCACCACTGGGAGAGTGGTGCTATTGAGAGTGAGGAATGTGCATGCGAAGAGTAGAAATACTACATCCTCGATGATGACCATGAGGATGTGTATAGTCACCGGAGGCCAAATCTAGTAGAAAACAAGCAACCGTGCAAGGGGCATTTCCCCAATGAGCCAAAAGCTCCTATAAGTGTGCCACTTCCAAAGCCACTTTATCCATTTATACTTGAATCTACAACATGACATTGTTATAAATACATGCTTTAGAGTACATAGCAACATTAATGTCAAGTGTGTTTTGAGTATAAATTACTGCATTGTGATCTTTCCAAATGGTAAATATGATCTCTAGTCTAAAAGCATGACATATCTAGGTGTATTTGAAGGGAATCAAGGTATTATCACCTAGAAGAACCATATGCCATGAAAAAGGTTTTGGGTGGAAGGGGTGAAAGAGATCATGGATCTATCACTAGTAACAATGAGCCTATCTAAAAAACTAAAAAATGTGCAAAAAGGACTCTAGTTGACCACAAAAAGGGCAACAGGGATCAGAAACTCCCAAATGAAGTAGCTAAGAGCCCAAAGGAAAGCCCTAGAAAAGAATACACTAGGAAAAGTGCACAATTTTGGGTTTATTAAAGGCATGCCACATAGTGGAGAACCTATGACTCCAAGTTTGATGCAAAGATTGCAAATGCCAACATTGCCTGAGAACATCAACCATGGGTAGGTGAGGAACCAGCCATCAATAACCTAGCCTAGGTTTATAGCTAGTTACCAGAGTGTCTGGATACCACTTCCAATCTTTCTAGCAAGGGAAAGAAGACTGAATGCCCACTTTGTGTAACAAATGTGAAGGCACCGCATAAACTAGAAGATCAAAAGTCTGTCAATCTAGATGAGTGAGCCAAAATTACACTCACATGTCTTCCCATGACTACAAGCTCATAGTAACTCTGGAGAAAAGATCTTTAGGGGTCCTTATGAAATGTTTAAAAAAATGCAAAACACTAGCCCTGTGTACCTTAGCTAGGGGAGCACCTTGTATAGAAAATAAAGGTGACCACCAGAGATTATGTTGGTTCAAGGAAAGCCAGAGCTTAACTACTTCCTAGGCTTTTCAAATACTCTTGGCAACAAAAGTACCCTGAATTTGAATATGTTCAAGGGTAATCAAATGGGTTTGAAACCCTCAACCCCCTTCCAAGCTGGCTAGTGAATCGAAAAACCTAAAGAAATAAAATGCCTTAACAAAATAATCCAAGCTTCATTATCAGAAAGAGCTCAAATCACCGATTTGGTACATAAAGAAGTACCTTGTTTTTGGGTGGACAACAAGCCAAGGCCACCAGACTCCTTGGGTAGACAATAGAAATCCTAGGCAGCTCTATGAAAGCCCCAATGAGAAGCATCTGATGCCCAAATGAAGTCACATAAAAGGCATTCAAGTTTGAGGTAAGAGACCTTGGATAGAGCCCAATAGGAAGAATAATAAACATGGATGGAAACTAGCAGTTTAGAACAAATCTAGAATTTTCCTGCAAGTGAGAGAAGTTTGATGATCTAATACTCTAGCTTCTTCTCTATTCTAGCAAGAACCACATTCCAGAGCTCAACAATTGAGGCTTGAAATGTGAAGGGGATACCTAGAAAATGAAAAAATTCCCCATGTTGAACCCATTTTCATTGGTATTTCTCAAGCCAAGTAGGAAAAAGAAGTTAATACTATCTGCAACAAAGGGTTTTGTGCCACTGAATGGCAGACCCTGAAGCAAGACATAATGTGTCTAGAAATTGCAAAGTGAAGGAAACATTCTCTTCATCCTCAATGAGAGTGATGAATGAGTCATCTACAAAATGACCATTCACAAGCTGACCAGGGTAATCCGAAAGGGAAATACCTTGGACCCTTCTTTGGGAGATGGCATTTGCCAGCAAATAACCAAAACCTTCTACTACCAAGAAATATAATAAAGACACCTTTGGGTAGCCTTGGTGACTTGAATGATAAAGCCCAAATGCTTGAGACTAACAACCATTAATGGAGATGCAAGCAAAGGCATCTCCAAAGAGAATTTGGACTAACTATAAAAAGGTAGGGCCAAACCGAAGAGCCTAAAGCATGGCTAGGATGAAAGGCCACTCAATCCTATCATAAGCTTTAACAAAATCAATTTTGAAAAAAATGGCCTATTGCCTGGAATGATGAGCCCATTTCATCCCTTCCCACACAACAATTGTATTATCCAAGATATAATGGGACTTGATAAAACTCATTTGTTCAAGGTAAATGATTTGAGGAAGAAGATGACAGATTTTGAGTGAGAGAGCCTTGGTAATGATCTTATAGAAAATATTCAACAATGTGATGGGCCTCCAATTGTAGATGTCTTCAGGATCACCTATTTTATGTATGACTTTAATATTCCCTTTGTTAATAAGATTACCTAGAGAATGGGAATTGTATGCCTCGATATAAACCTTATGCAGTTATGGACCAATCCCATTCCAAAATGCTTTGTAAAATTCACAAGGGAAGCCATCACAACCAAGGGCCTTATCATTTTCCATGGAGAAGATAGCTTCCTTGAGGTCCTCTAGAGTTATCTTCTTCTCATAGAATGCATATTGTTCTAAAGCGAGTTTTTTAGGCATGACAACCAAACAAGCCTGCAACGCTTGGTCCCTGGCCGCTCAGGGATCCTAAGCTGTGAAAACTTTTTCATAGTGGCAAACAAAGGCTTGAAGAATATCAGGAAGCTCACAAAGGGTATGCTAACCCTCTTGAATGTGCTTGATCCCCACCACAAAGTGGCGTGCCCTCAACGCATTAAAAATTTCCTTGGAAGCTTACTCACCAACCTCTAGCTAGTGAAGGCGAGCTTTGAGTTAAGCTCCCTGGGCAACATAATCGTCTATAACTTGTTTTTGATGGCAAAGGTTGGAAAGCTAAACTTGGAGATCTGTATAAAATGGATTCATGGCAAGATATTTAGTGGCTATATGGAGATCTTTGATAGTGGCCTCATAGGATCTCTTGCGGTACATAGCCAATTGCCTTCCATAAATGCAAAGAAACCTTGTAGTATGGTTGATGGTGTCATTCCACCATTGGATCCACCCAGAGGATGAGTGGGGCCTAGGTTCAAGGTTCCAAGTTTGTAAAATATCGTTGGAGGTGGGTAGATGGGACAACACAAAAGTATTAAGGTAAAATTGAGTTTTACAATTATGAGGAGGGGTAGAATGCCAGGTAATGGAGAATTGGATGGGAAAATGGTCCGAAAGAGTCACATTAGGGAGCATAGTGACAAGTAGTAGGCTCATGTGAGAAAAAGAAAAAAAGGATTGAGAAAAAATCATAGCACGGTCCAACCTTTTAAGGACCCTGTCAGCTCCCTCTCAAAAGTTGGACCATGTGTATCAGACCCCATCAATCCCATGGTCATGAACATTGGGATAAAAAAGACCCAACTTGTTCCACATGTAAAACTAGGCTTCTCTCTCACGAATTGATTATCAAAAAGATAGAAGGCCCACTTTATCAATAGCCATATTAACCATATTAAAATCCCCATAGAATAACTAGGTGGCAGGAGGTAATCAATCAACTAGCCACCTCCACAAGTATGAGTGCTCAATCACATCATTAGAAGCATAAATATTCACAATGTCAAAAGAATGATTTTGAAAAGACAACAAAATCCAAACTACTCTCTGCATGGGGTCAGAACCATGAGAAATAACAAAAGGAGAAAGCCAAGGGGAGAGGAAAGTGACTACACCACCTCAACCAACTTCATGTTGGGAAGCAAAACTAACACCATCCAACCATATGACATGGCAAGCTAAGTTGAGAAGCAACCCATAAATTTTAACTTCTTGCAAACATAGAACATCAATCTTCCCAAGCCTATGCTTGGTATCATGAACACATTACTTTCTAGGGAGGTCTATTAGCCCCCGCACATTCCATGAGAGTAAATTCATCATAAACAAGCTTGCATATTCTCCTCATCCTCAAGTGAGAAAAAATTGGTATGCATGAAAGTTGAGGGTTAAAACAAAGAGTCACCCAAAGTGATGGCTCTTCACTTACTGCCTTCAAGGATGTGCAAGCAATGGGGAGACAAAGAAGAAATCATAGAAATTTCTTGAGGTGCAAAACCCAGGCAACTCATACCTCTAGCTTAGCTATCCCATATGATGCAGGGTTTGAAATGGGTGGTGGCGGCACACCCAAAGGAGCCTCTAGTGCTAAGGCACAAGAGGAGCTACACTAGAACTGGGTCGACTATGTTCTTGAGAAACATGGTTTTTCTTAGCAGTGCCCTTGCCTTTCTCAACAACCATTTTCCACTCACCTTTTTTAACAGTCAGAGCCAGCTTGGATTCTTGCACTAGAGAGTGATTGTTCTTAAGAAGAGGGCAATCCTTGATCTTGTGACTTGTTGATTGATAGTGAAAACAAGTATTCAGGAGATTCAAGTAAAGAACCTTTTGAGAAAAGGTGGTAGCACCAATCTAAATTTCCACAGTCACTTTAAGGTCCCTAGAAAGGTCAAGCTCAACATAGACCCTTCGTTGAGGATAGGCATTAAAAAAATTTCTAATTCCACACAAATGACTTTGTCCACAGTTTGGGCAATTCTAGTGAGAAACGACCAACAAGGGATGGGTAACCCAGGGAACTCTACCAAAACTAGAACCTTAAGTTTTTGGTCATCCAAGACACAAAAGTCTTGAGACCATCTCTGGAAAATGAGTAGAGACAGGCAAAATTTCCACAACCCATGGCTGAAAATACTCTCAGCTTGGGAAGGGTTACCAAACCAAAATAAGAAAAAACCCTTGATGAGGTTCGGAACCCCTTCAAGACGAATCCCCTAGGGAGGCTAGGCTTTGGATAATCATTCATGTAGCATGCTTTCAGATGGAATGCAACCCACAAAATATCCAATAAGGGTTTGGGTTTCTAGCCATTGGCAAGCAGATTCAAAAGCAAAAATATTTAGAACTAATTTGGGACATGAATTACCTCGTGAAATACCTGTGGCATAGATTTGTGCAAGCATTTTCTTGGTGGGGCCATTATCCCATGCAAAAACTCCAACACCAGTAGTAACTATTGGGTTGGAGAGGGTTGAGCCCATTATAAACTAAAATAAAATTCTGCACTAAATGCAGAATGATAGACAATAATGCAGAAAGGGATCGAATGCAGACTGTACAAACCCTAGTAGAGCTCATCCACATACAAATTTTTTTAATCATGAGCAATCTTAAAAAAAAGTGTGTATAAGTGCTCAAAGTATTATTGGATCATTTGAGAGAAAATCACTTAAAAGTTTGAGAAAAATGAAAAAAATTGTGTATAAAATTTAATGTAGTAAGATATAATCTAAAAATATTAAAATTAATTGTCTAGATTAATCAAAAAAAATTTGATTGAATATTTTACAAAATTCTATCAACATTTACCTACTTAGGATTGAATATGAATTTTTTTGAGGTAAAAAAGTTAAAGATAGATAGTTTCAATATTTTAAATTAAGCATAGATAAAAAGAAGGGAATGAACTTAAAATAAGGTTTAGTCTTTTTAGAATTATATATTTAGTATTAAAATACTTAATTGATTCTTTTTAAATTGATGTTAAATTTAAGATAACATTAAAATTTCATTGTCGAGATATGCTAGATTTATTTGAAAAATAAATAATCTTAATGAAGGATTGGTCTACTTCATTTTAGATATCTTATAATAGGTGATTAATCACAATTAAGTGAATTTCTATTATACAAAATAAAAAGTAAATTTCTATTTAGTTGAGCATAGTTCCCATCCCCTCACACTTTAAACTTGTTGTAATGACATTTATTTAGAAGAATTGTCAAATTTTCATATTAGAATAATTTTAAATATATTATATATAATAAACACTTTTAGTTTTAACAGATATATTTTTATATCATCTTCACTTATATATTTTTTACATGAGTGATCTAGTATAATATAAAATAATTATAAAATCAAATATTTCAATTATAGTATACACAATCATCTAAAATATCAGTTCTTATTAGTACTTTCTATAGGCATTGTACTTTAAACAATATTCTATAATTAATATTTTATATAGTAGACATGTATGTTTCTTACATTTATTAATCAATGAAATTAATTAAGAGCTATCTGATTGGCAAAAAGCATTGGTGTTTCTAGGAAGCACTATGTCCCTCTAAGTTTTTAGCTGACATTTATGCATGGTCCTAATTTCCATTATTGATCATATACTAGGTTATTTATACTCTATAATATATAGGGAAGCTGAGACTTATCAAGGATATAATTTTTAATAATACATATATTTTTATCAATTATTAAATTAAAGTCTCGAATATATTTGTTGATAATTCTCATGTTCAATCATTTATTTTTTGTTTATTATTTAAATTAGTTTTAGGAAAAGATTTATCATATAGTGTGGTGGTAAAGTGGTAATTGTATTTTTGTGCCATCTAAGGTTCAAATCTCATTTGGGTCATAGCCATCAATTTTTTTAGCATATGGTGAAGAAGTCTAGTATCAATGTCAAAGATAAAATGAAAAATTGTATTTCTTATACCTTCTTTATATCTTTTTAATACTTCTATTTGTACATCCTTGACTCTATATTTCCCCTCTTCTATATCTTCTTTAGAAAGCTATTATTGATGCAGTGTAGTATCAAAGATCTCAAAAATAGGACTAGTATATGGTTAGGGGAGCAGGTGAGGATGCAATCATTTTTTGAGAAGATTCCCGTACCTCTAACTATTTAATTTGTTGTCCCTTATATGAAGCAATCTTATTTTCAACCTTCATTCTTTGCTAATCTCTTCATTGTAAGTTGCTAAGACTTGCTCATATTTCATATGCAGTTCATCTATGATTTTCTTCTCTCTCCTTGTTGTGGCTAATTTAGGATTTTTTGACTCAACATTCTTGGCGGTAGCCTCTTTGCTAGAGGTATCTTCAACTCTTTCTATAGTTAAAATCCCCATTAGATTTGGGTTATATTTTGAGAAGAATGGGACCTATTTTTCTATCATAATGACCAGATGACTAGTGTAGCATGGTATTCACTATACTTCACACCCTTTGATGCTCTTGTAGCCTCCTCTTCATTTTTGTCCATGGTGTTTACCTCTCTCATTACTGCATCAAAAAATAGCATCTGCAATATCATAATTAGGAAGAAGTTGTACTCTAGCCTTCCTGATCATTGTTCTTCCTTCCTCTGGAATTATTTTATAAAACTCTTGTATTCTTTTATTTCAACATTGATAATAGAGCCCTCCTTATTAGGTTTCTCTTCTTTGATTTTCTAACATCTTCCTAAAAATAAAAAAATATTTAACTTCCAAGCAAATTGAAAGAATTCTCTATACTTCACAAAACTATCATTTGACAAAAATTTGTGACTAGGTTGCTCAATAGTAGGGTCACACTCCTTACCTTTGAAATCAATAATAGTTAATTCCTTTCTTGGTATAGGAGGCTTATTTAATGTCCCTTCCTCCAATTCAGCTGAAGTAACTAAAATATCACCCTAATTTCCAAGTTGTTCAGCTATGAGCTCATTACCAAGGCAAACAGGTGATTGAGATAGTGTATACATCTTACCCTCAAGAATAATAGTTTCTCCAATTTTTTCCTTCATGGGATCCATGTTAAAATTAATATACCTCACATGTAGGTCTCTTATGTGTTGAAGAAAAGGGCACATTGATGTCACTTATTTCCTTTCCTTTCTTACTTAACTCCTCCATTTTAACCACACTATACCCTAGTCTTTTTTGGAGGACATATTGCCTTGACTTTATAGGAGTAAAAGCTAACCTTTGCATGACCTCTTTTGACTGATTAGGGTATGTTTTTATCAAGAGAGCCTTCTTTTCATTCAATGTGTCCATAATCTCAGCAAAGAAGGTCACCAATTTATTTAGCTTATCAACCATAGTTTTAGCATCTACTAATGGACTATAATATTTATCAAAGGCATTCACTACTCTAGGACCTTGCATTAAAGCCTTTGTTATCCTTCTTAATATCTTGTTCTTGTAAGGAAAACTCATTGCTTTTGATGTCCTTAGGGTAGTAGAATCTATAGTCATGAGGCTTTTCCTTTGTTCTCTTTTTAAACATTTTATAGAATCCCTCAAGGTTAGAAAATATGACATGAGATGTTGTAGTCTTATAGGGATCTAAAAGCTTATACAAAAAAAGTCATCGGTCTTTTGTAATTATAAACTGATGGGCAACAATGCAAGTGGGAAGAATTGAACTCCTAGACCTTCCTACTAGCTTAGCTTCCTCCAAAGCTCCTATTTACCATATAATCTCACTCAAGACCACTGTAAGAGGCTCTTGGTATGGTAAAAAATAAGTGGTTCCTTGGTACCCATATACTCTAAAAATAGCATAAACTGAATAAGGAATGATGTCAGCCCAAATGCGAGAAACCTTTAATCCAAGAGTCGAGTCCATGGGTCTAATAAAATCTAACAAAATTTTTGGAATGCTTGGGTTATCACTAGAGAATAATGCCCTCAACTTTGATGCAAACTTTCTATCAAATCTAACAAAACTAGCTTCATTCACATCCCATGACATGTCTGCACTCCATAGCTAGATAGGTAGAACTTCTCCCTTGTATTGCTTTGTTAATTACATTTCTCCTCCAAAATAGATTTTTTTCTTCAAGAGGAACATATGCATCAACAATGAATACCATCTAAAAGCTTTCTCCACATTTACCTTTGAAATTCCAATTAATCCTTTATGCATTTTATCACCTAAAACTGAGTCAAAATCAAAGATAACATCAACTCCAAAGCAAGAAATATACATATAAATAAATCTAATAGGTGTATAGCTCTGCTCATCTTCCCCAAAAAACCTAGCCAAAGACATCTATATATCCAAACCACAGGAACTAAAAAATTCTTTCATGAAAGGCTCTGGGGTTGAATCTTTAACCAAATTTCTAGTTCTATTGGTTGTCAGATGTTCCCTCAAAGGTCCTTGTCTAACATAAAACCTTTGGGCTTTGTATCTTTTCTCCAATTCTTGAAAATAGATAGCCTCATGATATTCAAAAAATGAATCCATCCTAAAATATTTTCTAGTCTCCTCAATCATTATTTTTACAAGGAAATCCTCATTTATTCATCGCACAGACCTAGTGACCAAATCATACATCCTTGAAACCAAATTCAAGAGGTTTGAATCCATAAAAACTCTGGGCACCACCAATTTTCTAAGGTTAAAGTTCAAAATATTTCCATGCAAAGTAAAAATGTTTCTTTCTGAAAACCACTTGTTAAAGAGTTGTAACTAGCTCTTGGTTGTCACTACATCCTGGGTCCAATTTCTCCTGTCATATAAACCCTTGGCCAGCTTCAATTATAGAGTGATAGGGACCAACTTTCTTGTCTATGTCGCATCATTTTTTGACCCACCCAATTGCTCAAGGATATCTTTCTCTATTGGCAATCTATATTTTCTAGAAAATTCTCATTTGGGAGGCATATTTATGAGAATTGTAGAGTTCTATAGAAAATTTCTTTATAGAGATGGAGAATAAAAATTTCTAAAACACCCTCACTATTCCTTTTTTTTGTCAATTCACAATATCCTTAGCACTGAATTCTTTACTCCTTGTATTCCATTTTGGTTCTTTAGTCATTCAGATTGCATAATAGAATGCAATGTTTGCATTATATTTTTGAATTACATCCACATGAGGAAAATTTAATTCACCATTAATATTTTGTAGAGAATGGGTATGTATGCATTGCAAGAAAATTTGAAAGTATACTATTGATTCTCAACACATTTGACAACCAAAATTGAAAATTATCTCTGTATCATCTTTCTACCCATTGGTGTGTCAGTCAAACTAATTATACATTGCCAGCTACAAAACAACTCACATGTATAAGTCCTTGTTGCACTGGTCATAAAACCCTGTCCGCATGGCACCTTATCACTTTGTTTCTATGTTAATGTAAGAGTAATAAAGTTTTTTTCTCTTATTAATTAAATTATTTTTATTTAATTATTAAGTCACTTATTATCTCTAGTTTACTTAAGCTAAACTTTGGAAATATAATAATTAATTATTTTGTTAATTATTATCATACAATATAGGTTAGTTACTTGTTAGGGTTTTGATCTCCTTTATAAGGTCACTCTCTTTTTGTATTTCTTACATTGATTGACTTTTGACAATAGCAACTTCTCTTTTTCATCTAAAAAAATATCTCATCTATGAATCTGAGAATTCTTACCTCCATAGCTTTTGCTTCTCTCTTTTGTGATAATTGTTTGCATGCTAGTGATTCTTGGGAGCTATGGGATTTATCATTCATCAACTTCAATATGGTATCCAAGCTCCAGATCTTCATGCCTCTATTCTATTTATGAGATGTTGTGCTTAGCTTTTAGAGATATGATTTATCTTTCAAAAGGTTTAATTTTTCATAGGTTTTTTGTATTGGATCTAGAGGGTCACCTTTTTTTGGTGCACTTTGAGCCCAAATGGACCAAACCATTGATCTCAAAATGCCCAAAGTCTCCTATTTTCATACAAAATTGTCTAATTTGGACATAGTTGGAATCTAAGGCAAAAAAAATTTCTCCCAAATTGGGCACATTTAACAAGGTGGAAATTTTATGATTTTTGCACATAAATCAAGACATTTTCTATTACAAAACTGACATGCTTCTTGAGGCAATTTTGATATAGATCTGATATGCTTCCTCAGGTGATTCTTGATATAGAACATGCAAGCTTCCTGAGACAAATTCTACTAAAAAATGGCATGCTTTCTGAGGTAATTTTTTGGACTGGTGGGTAGGCTTCTCAAGGCATTTTGGCACATGTCCTAAGGCAGTGCTTTTTAATTTTAGTTTTTTCCCCTTCCAATGCTTTTTTGACCTACATGAGGTTTTTATCTAGGCTCTGATTTTTGCAAATGATATATCATTAGAAAGATGATTCTAAGCTTGTCATGATGGTATACTTTCTTTAGAATTTTGATATTCTTTGGTTTCTATTTTATGCTATAGAAGTCAAAGGTTATATTTTGCACTTTGGGAGACATATCTTGGGACATTCTATTTCCAAATTCTACCGTAGGCACATCCCATTTAGTTTTTTGTTCTTTTGCATTATGATGCATAGCTTGGTTGTTTAAGGTCCGGGTATCAATTTTTTTTCTTCAAATGATTTTTCATGGATTGTACTATCTCTTGTATTATCCTTATGTCTCTTTCAATCCTTGTTGACATCCTTTTGTAGTATTTTTGCAAATCCATTGAGATAAAGTGCCACTCTATTGCATTTCAAGATCTTTCACATTTATGTGTGTTATTGTACTCTCACTACATTATAAATTGCCATGGGGGTTTCATGGTGGTCGTACTTGTCATCTTCCTTTTTCAAGTGAGTGTTCCTTCCATGACATTAGCCTCATGATGTGTCGATGATACATGTCATTATAGGTGTTTGTATTTCTCTTTCACTCTTGATGTTTCTAGTTTTTCTTTCTGTAAGAGATGTTACATTCATTTTCAATGTTCATGTCTTACCTCTTAGCATTATAAGGTGGTTATGTTGGTTCTATTTCTTTCTTGGTTCAATGGAGTGAGCTATGTATTCAATATTTGATCCTATGTACGAAGTGGTTGTAGCGGCTGGATACCTATGCATTTTGGTGAGATGGATCATTTACCATATCGACATTCTTTCATTCCTATTTTTTGAAGCGATGAAGATACCTTCCATCTTTGATTGATCATCTCTTTACAATTAGTCTTCTCTTAGTAAAAGTACAAAGTTATGTCACCTTTCAAGCTAGCTAATTAGAATGATAGAATTTGAGTATTTCTATCTAAAAATTAATTTTCTTCAAACATATGATCTAGATAAATTCATTCTAGCTAAGTTATATATGGTCTCAGACTTTTCCAATTGGAAGTGTCCATTAAATGCATGTTTTATACTAGTTTGTATCCAATTACTAAAGAAATATAATTATTTCATAACACTAACATTTCAATACTCTTACTCTTTTTTATGATTTTTTTAATAACATATAAACACCATGTTATAGAGCTCAAAGTCAAGGATATTCTCATATAGAGTTTATAGTGTTTTAATTAGATATAGTATATTGTAATTAAAAAATTATACAACCACATATTTTAACACTAAAAAATATGTCAATTTTGAGAAAGAATTATTTTTAAAATAATATCAAATTTTTAAAAAAATTATATGATGTTCTAGAGGAGAATGTCCTTTTCTAGAATGTATAATTTTTCTTTTGGTTAAAATAAAGAGAAAAATTGTCAATTTCAACTGAGTAACAATTTGAATCATTATAAAAGAGAAAATATATGTCTAAAGGAATTTTTTTTTTTTGATTGTTTAAGCTATATATGTTATCTATAACATAGTCTGAGATTGATGGGAAATAAGTTTATTTCCATATAATTTTGTGGTGGGAACTAGGCCCCTAATTTTCAACATTTTTCAAAAACTAAAAAATTATCTATAATAATGAGGAACATATATTAATTCTTATTCTAAATAATTATTAAAAATTATAATCCTAAACTTCATCCATTTCTACACATTATAATTACTTTACTTCATTTTCAAATTCTAAATAATAATAACAATTTTATATCATTAAAGGTGAAAAATTATACTTTTGTTAGCTTTTTCCTTTAAAAAAGGGTGGAATAGGTTTGTGCTTTTACCCCTCTACCTAGTCATGTTTTATTCAATGGAGGTTCTTCAGATCGACAGTTTGGCAATATTTGCAGCTTCATACTTCAATGGCGTTCTCTATGACCATCTTTTGTTCCTATCTTCTAGGACATTCCCTAGTTTGGAGGCTTCTTTAGTCCTTCACTAGTTCTTTTTAGCATTATTTCCATCTCCTTTTAGAGTAGGGTTTTTCCCATGTGGTTTTCTCTACTTCTGCTCTTTTCAGATATTTAGTTGTCTTTGGGTACCACATCAGACCTTTTTGTTGGGACCCAAATTTACTTTAGTAGTAGTTTCTAGGTTTTTAGCTACTCCCTAAGTTTATCTTGAGTAATAAAGTTTTTTTCTTATTAATTAAATCACATTGATTTAATTATTAAGTCACTTATTATCTCTAATTTAATGAAGCTAAACTTTGGGCATATAATAATTAATTCTTTTAATAAATAATTATCATGCAACTTATATTAGTTACCAGTTAGGGATTTGATTTCCTTTATAAAGATGATCTCTCTTTGTAATTATTATATTAATTCACTTTTCATAATAGAAATATCTCTTTTTGATCATCAAGAATGTCTCATCTATGAATTTTGGAATTCTAGCCTCCATAGCTTTTACTTCTCTCTTTATGTGATAGGTGTTTTCATGTAGGTGATTCTTGGGAGTTGTGGGGTTTATCTTTCATCAACTTCAGTAACTAAAAATCTAGCACCTTTCATTGGTGACAAAGTGATAGCCATAGATCTATTCTAAACCAATCGATATGGACTTAAACTTATTTCTTTCACTATTTTTCTTTTTGGCTAGTGCACCTTAGACATGTGTCCTCACATCGCATAGTCACTATGGTTAAAAGTCTTGCATCTCTCTTCATCAACATGTGTTGATCTACTTTACACCGGATGGTTGGAACATCTTATTAGTGTTTCATACAACTGGGCCCACGAGGGACACACATCTTCTTGTCACATTTTTGCAATGGTTAAAGGTCTTACACTTCTCAATAGTGACAAGATGATAACCATGGATTAGTTTTTGATTTGATGGTTGAGATAAAAAGAATGTTTTCCTATCTTTTTATGGCCCACTGGGACATTTGGCATCATGTCACATGCTCATTTTATTTAAAAACCTTGTTAGTTTCCTTGGCCATGAGCTGATCTCCATAGATCCATTTCCACATCAATGACCTTAGTTTTACTTGATAACTTTACACAATTGGCCCACTAGGGCATGTGTTGCATTCCAATTTTCTCACATTGTTTATACATTGAGCACATTTTCATCACAACAAAGTGACGTTAATTGATCAAATTTGATCTAACAATCGAGAAAGGGCATGTTTTTGTTTCCTTTGGTGGCCCACCATGACACATGGTGTCATATCATGTTGTTCTTTTTTTAAAAAGTTGAGCATCTCCTCATAGCGATGATGCAACATTTGTTGATCCTTAACCCGATCAATGGCTGAAATGAAGCTTAAAACCCTCTTACCCTTAGTCATAATTAAATCAAAATATGAAACCTATTAATCTCTAATGATGCCATCCTTTTTTAACCTTGTAAGCTCTCTAGACCCACTGTATCCATTTGTCTTTCTATTGCTATCTTGCTATCATTAAACTTAGCATATCTTCCTTTAGTGATAATATGAAAGCCCTTGATCTGATCTACATTGATGGTTGCAAAAGTAGTCTACACCAAGAGTCCAATTAATTCATGACAAAGGGTACATAAGACATGAAAATCTTAGGTTAAAATGATTTTTATAAGGCCGTTCCTTTTTACTTGAAATAAAATCCCTAGAATAAAAGGTTTGAAATATAACAAGGATAGACCTATTAATTTATTCTTTTAAGGTTGTTGATGCAATTTCCTGCCCTAATATTTTTAAAAATGAAACCGCTCCTAACCATATTTCAAACCTAAACTCATGAAAAATAAGAAACACCTATGAAGGGCTAACAAATTGTAATTATGAAATTGTCCAATTCAAAATTTTTAACCTGGGGAATGATGTGTAAAATGCTCAAGAATGGCCAAGACTCATTTATACATGTATTATATGTTGTCAAAATATTTGTATGTCATTGGTACACATGATTTAAGTCAAATCACTTATGCTTTTACACAGTTAGAGTGTTACTGTGTACATATTTTACCAGCTAGTTCAATGGTTAAATAGTTCATGTTCAACTCAAAAAATTTCAATTATTTGTTTATGTTCATTGATCCAAATTAGCCAACACAAGCTCAAAGAAAACTATTATATACATTTATTTCTAAATATTCAAAAAAATTATAAGACTAAAATCTTTTTTCCTTTAAATCATCTCATCTTTCAACAAGTTCATTTTTTTAAAGCTATCAAAATGAACACTATTATTAATATTTTATCTTCTAAGTTCTACTCAAATTTTTAAAAATATGGTGTAATCCCATTAGTAATATGATTTAAACCTTCCTTTTTTTTTTTGAAGAAAATTCAAATGTATTATCGTTTAGTTTGTTTCCTTTAATTAAATTTTATATAGACTAGGTTCTTTGTTTTGAAAAAAGTTGATTAATTGTGCATTATCTTTGATCTTGCACAAAATATCATATCATTTCCATTCAATGTATGCTGACCTTACTTGGGCAATGAAGACAATTTCCTATGTGTGCTGAGCATTCCAGAGTTTGCCTAGTTTAGAAGACAGTATCTACCGAGTTCACTCGAGTGACTAAGAGAAGTTTGCAGAAGTTGAGTGTTAACAGAGCTTGTTTGTTTACCAAAGGAACTTTGTGAATATGCAGTGTTAACTGAGTTCACTTGGTTAACATAAGAAAATCATTTCTATGTTAGTGTCTAATGAGCAGGGTTAGCTAATGAAGGATTTTCTTGTTTTGGCATATTGAGTTCAATTATTTCGTTTGTTGGTTCTAGCCAACTGAGAAGATGAATATTAAGTATTCTAAGTTTTATCCAAGTCAACTTGAGATTGTGTAAGATATAAATATAAGGTCAAGTTGAGGATTGAATGTGTGCAAAAAAATAGAAGATTTGAAGATGCTTAGAGGAAGTGAATTGTAAGGATAAGAAGAATATCCTTGTTGAGCCGCAAAGATACATTTGATCAGGAGGGATCAAGTATACAAGCCAGAATTGAGATCTATAATAAGCAATTCAATTGCATCAGAAATCAGGTTATCTCATTGTTACTTTCTAACCATTGTAGTAGTGATCTAAAATCTCTTAATAGAGTTGTCTTAATAGCTATTTGTAAATCCTCTAACAAGGTGACATTTCAAAATTGAATTGTCTAAAGACCTCTAAAAAGACCACTCTTAACAAGGTGATTGAATCCTCTAAAAGGGTTACATCTAACAGTGTGTATTGTAACCTTCAACACAGTTGGCTTCTAATACGACTCACTTCAAAAGAGTGAGAATTAGTAACTAGTTGTAATTGATATTTTTTCCCAAATTGGATTTCCACGTTAAATCTTGGTGTCAATTGTGTTCAAGCTATTTCCTTTATTTATTTGCAACTAAGTTAAAGAAAGATTAATCACAGACAATTTATTAAGGTTTTCATGTTAAACATTTACCGAGTTATTTCAGTATCTACCGAGTTACAATAATTTGTAGTGTAAACATAGTACATGTGTGTTTTCTAAGTTACAAGAGAATACAGCTTAATTAGAGTTTTGATTTGTATTGACATCAAAAAAATCTAGGATTTATTTTTGTAGTAGCTGATCCACCGCTCCCCTCTTAGTTACTCCTCTTATATTTCCAATACTTTGTATGTAATAAGTGAGCCTCATTGATTAAAATATGTGACACTTCATAATCATTCATCTATTTATGTGTAATAATTTTTTAACTTAAAATAATTGTCTAGAAATACCTTAATCTAGGATCATAGCAAAATTTCTTATATTAAACCTAAAATTTCTTTCTCTTTTGATTGATTAGAGATCAACTATATATTTTAAGTCTTGATATATCATCTAGGAGAGTGTAAATTTTTTTTCTAATTAGATAACATTGGAGAGCGGCTGAAGCCTGAAGTAAAAATAAACACCATGTCTGAGAACAAAAAGACAAAAGTTCACAAAAAGTGTATAACTAAATTATCTTTCAATGTATCTATATTTTTGAACATTACATTTTCATTAAGAGACATTTTATCATTTTTGTGTTACAAGATAGGAATTTGTTTTATTTGATGATTCTAAACAATATTAAAAATATGTTCATCTTTTTTTAGGGTAGAAGAAATATAATCCTTTATTAATTTTGGGACTCTTTCAAGGATGAAAAAGTGTTTATCCTATAGATTTCAATAGGGTGTCAAAGATTTTTCTTCACTTAATTAGATATCTCAATCATTTAATACATATTTTTTCAATGATTCTTTTCTCACTTTTTAATAAAAGAAAGTTCTAATTACCAATAACTCTATTACTTGAGTATTTAATGCAAAGCCTAAATTTTTAATATTTAATTAATAAAACTCAATATTCTATATAAATATTTCTTCCTCTAAACTCCAATTTGATCTTAATTTTATATATACAAGTTAGGAAAATACCATTCTTCTAAGTAATATTATTTACCCATAGGTTTGTTCTAAAGTAGGAATATGTTAGAAACCTATAATATTATTTTGTAAGTGCATATTTTACACCATTGAGACAATGGTTCTCAAAAGCCAAAGTTGTATAGTATACTATTTTCCAAGCCCTTCTCATTAGTTCTAGGTCAACCCATGAAAGGCTTTCAAATCTTTCATCTTCTTCACAAAATCATCAAGATTCTCACAAGCATCTATTTTAGTTGTTTCCTTAAACTTATGCTCTATGGTTTGAAGGTTTCTTGAAGTCCAAGTGTTACCAAGTGCTCTGACCTAAAATTCTAGCCTAATATAATTATCTTTTTTATTTTTTTAAACTATCTCACCAATATTTTAAAAGATAGATTTTTTCTATTTTTTATATTATTTTCTACTAATCATAAAATATCATTTTTTTTCTAAACGAGTGATACAAAAATAAATTTTTGACTTCAAATATCTATTGGATCAATGGGTTTACACCTCAGTTATTTTTGCGATAGCCCATATCACTAGAAGATTTAGTTTCCACCTTTTAAGGATCATGAATAATACATATATCCTATTCATACCAATTAGAATGATAATCATTGTCATGTTTCTCAACCACTTACAATAAGACCATTTTCATATTTGAATAGGGATTAAAAATAAATAAAATGATAATTAAAAAAAATTAGTTATAGGTTGTAGTGCAAAACTTTAATACTAACTAACATTGTTATATTTTATAATTATTTAAATAGATTGTTATGTAATTGTACTTTGTAAGAAGATAATTAATATTTTCTAATTTAGATTTAAAAATGTAGGTATTGTAATGTCATGAAATTTTTACATTAAAGTTCTTTTGTTTGTAGCGAAAATTTGGCAGAAAAAGGCAAGGTAAAACCTCTCAAAAAAGGCTCCTATAACACAAAATTATACTTCACCCCAGTTCTTTTACAATTTGACTTAGTATTCTTCATGATTATATTTTTAATGATTAATATTCTATACAATATTTTTTTTAATTTTAATAAAATTTTAATTTAAATTTAAATAAAATATTAATACTCCAAGATACAACCTATTTAGCTATAATAGAGCATTACATTAATATGATTAATTAGAAATTAATTTTGGTGATTAATTTATTTTTTATTAAGAAAAGTAGCAAGAGGGTGCTAGCTCGTGGTACAAACAACTCACACTAGATACTGCTAAACAGAATTAACAACACCTAATGCCAAATCTAGGATCACCAAGAATCTACAATATAGACTTACCTCTATCAAAGACAAAGGTCTAAGAATGACACACCTTGGGACAAGCTCCCATAGAAGCTGTGAAACATAACCAAAAATGAGAACCAAGGACTTGGATGAGCCTTTTAAAACTTCTAGTGTACATCCAATAACAAGAAGACAAGAACTAGGAAGAATGAGGTCCTTTCATAAAAATAAAAATTGAACTAAACAAGGCAGCAACCTGCCTATCCTTTCTTCTTTGTTAGAACCAAATATCCATAACCATCTTGGCCCCTTTCCTAGGCCAACACTTTCAAAGATATTCCACCTCATGGCAGTCTCCTTTCCCACCTCAATAGTGAAAGGGTCCCCCATAATAGAAACAGGGGGAGAGAAGATCAAAACATCAAGGTTAGGAAGGTGGAGCCACCAACCCCCCAACCTATCACAAGCAGCAGCCTTGAAAATGTCCCCCTCAATAGGAGTCTCCAACAACTCATTCTAGATCTGCACCTCAATAGGAGATAGCTTCACCTCCATAGAAGCCATGCAAGAAGGAGAGGTGACAAAAATCCAAGTCCACCACCTCTATAACAACATTTTACTCATAATGAGAGGACAATGGAGAGCCCTCCCAACAAGTAACCAAACATCAAGGTTAGGAAGATGGAACCACCAACCCCCCAACCTATCAAAAGCAGCAGCCTTGAGAATGTCCCCCTCAATAGGAGTCTCCTCCACAACTAGCAACTCACACTGGATCTCCACCTCAATAGGAGATATTTAAAAAATCAAATCTTTTTATTTGTTATTTAAAAGATATAATTTTTTAAATATTTGAAATAGAAGAATGAATTTTTAATCTTTTTAAATTTAAAATTTTAAATTTTAATGTAAAATTACCATCTTAAAGTGTTAAAAAATGATTAAATATTAATAATATTATATTAAATATTATCAAATTTTGAACTTTACTAATCTACTTAACTAAACTAATTAAACTATTAAAACTTACAACAAATACATATTACTATGTGACACTTGTCCTCATGACCTAAATGACTTAATTTTCCCTACTTGAATACCTCATTTTAATATTTTTCATTTCAAATTATAAATTATAACCTACAACATCTTTTTAATATTTGAAGCACTCTGTTACTCTGGTATAAGTGCTATTCACACCAAAAAAAATTCCATTAAATTCTTAACTTAAAAATATGTAAACCTTTCAAAATATGGACGTTTTACTTATTTAACACGCTAATAATTGTATCCAAATTTTAAAAAAGTCAAAGCAGAAAAAACTCTCGGATGGATGTTTGATCCCTTATTAAAATAATGATAAAAAGTAATAAACACTCTTTTTGAACAGTGAAAGCGCTTAACTGTCTCGTCCGTAACCGCTTCATCTTCAACGCGTCATAGTTTTACTTTGACTTTCGAACATTGACTTATTGATTATGTTTCGAAATTATTGTCTATATTGACTTATTGATTATGATGAATTTGTGTTATATTGACTGTTGTATAAAAATTTAATATTTTATTTGGTCAAATAAATTTTACACGTTATATACAATTTAAAAGTAGATAAATGACCAATAGAACCAACAAATTGTAAAATTGCTACCCTCGTAAAATACCAAAATTAACTACACTTGTCAACATAGAAAACACCCCCAAAATCCGTTTGTGGCCTTTTGAAATGCTGCAATTCAACGCGCCATTCTTTTGCTTTGATCATCACCATTCCTTAGCAAATTTCAATGTTGACCATTTCAAACAAAATATGATCTCTCTCTAAATGCGATATGCTTTCCTCCTTCATACCCATTTATAATTTTTAATAAAAATATTTAAAAATAATTTTAAAAAAAAAAGAATGTTATAATTTTAATTAAACATTGATTTTTCATTTGAGTTCAATTAAATAAACATTTATAAAGGTGTACACATATTTAAATTTAAATTTTTTTTATTAGAATTACATAAATTCTATTAATTCATCTTTTCTAATTTACATTATATATATATATATGAGGTCAAAGTCATTGATTTATATATTTATAACCGAGAAGAAAACTTCTAATCTTGTCCGAGATAGTCCATATTATTACAATATCAAAAGGGGCATTCCTAATTTATAAAGTCTTGGCTTTGGAAATCTTTTATATCTATAATACAAACTAATTTATTACAATAAATTTGTCTCTAGTTTCATGTCAATTTGAATTTTAAAGATATTAAAATTACAAGATGAATTGAACTTCATTTTGTTTTGAAGAGGGATCTGACTGGGGAGAGAGCAACAATAACCATAAGTCATCGGGTTAGTGGAAGTAGTGATGCTGGTTCTAAGTAATAACCTGTCAGTGACCTACAAATTTAAAGGAAAAATACTGTTTTTCTGCATAAAATAAATTAGTTCCTCCCAAAACAAGTTCAAATATACTAGATTCATCTGAAGATTAAGATTACTTTCCAGTTTTACCTTTTGGTTATTATATGTCAGTTCATGCCATGATTGCAAATAGTCTATATGGTTAGGAAATAGGTAGTAAACAAACAACCTTCTCAAACATACTATCCTTATATAGTAATATGCCTTTACATATGACATTTGCTTTAAAATTATAATATTCAACTTTATAGTGGGTGCTAATATAAAACAATGTTTTCTATTCCCTTAAACAAAATGGGAGGTTATTAAAACTGAAAGATTGTTTAAAAACTTCTAACATAGCCTAAAACAATGGTTCCTACTTAGAGATCTGACTTTGTTAGTTGCGTAACTACTTTGAATCTTCATCAATCTCCTCTTGCAATTCCTTGGACCACTTCCTGGATCACTTCGTTTTCCTAAACCTCGTTCTCTGCTATTTAGTCTTCTCCCCAACTGCAATTGGTTGGGTAAAAGATCCCATGGTAATAGGCCAGGAAGCTTAGATTTCTGACAAAGATGGGTTGAGTTGCCTGTAAGCCATCTTTATCTTCTGTGAAGATGATTGGATAATTTACATTATCATCTTTCACAATTATATAATCTTATAAATAACTTTACACGTGTTTGATAAAAGTAAATTCAAAAAATTATATATAATTTTTTTTGACTTGTAAATATTTGCATTAATAGATAATATTAAGATTAAATAAACTAAATGTTAGTTTGGAATTATTTCAATAGATTGGTTATATCGAAAAATATAAGGCTTTAAGAAAGCATTACCCATCAATGTATTATCATTAGATTGAATACAATTTGAATATCATTGTTTCTTATATGGAATCCATCCATGGGGAAATCAAGACTTGTCATGGTTGATTGTTGATTGAATCTTGCAATTTCATATGATATTGGTGAAATGTCACTTACAAGGTAGGTATTTGAGTTATCACATTGACTTTCTCATCTATATATCTATGTTGGATTTTTCAATAGTAAAAATAGGAGCAGTTCTGGCATGTGCCCGTCTTTGGTACATGGAAAAGTCATCAATGTAGAAGACATGTGATGTTTTTGTGAAAAATACTATTTGAATTCCATGATTATTAATCTCCTATCTTAAATGATTATTTAACTAAAAAAAATAAATTCATAGCTAATATCAAAAAATAACATAATTGTAACTTCAATAATAAAATACTGAAATAAATAAGCAACACAATGAGCATAATATTTTTGGACAAATATCCCTAGAAAAATCCCTAAGGGAAAACCAATTCTATAGATGAGTAATTATATTATACTTCAGCAAATCAAGAGATACAAAATTTCTTGACCCTTACTACCAAAACTCTGACAATCTTCTAATTTCTCCTATTGATATTTCCCACTGCTATCACTAAAAGACTATTTCATATCACTACAAACTCATTTGCTAACACTAAAAATGTTTATATAGCTTATTCCTTTTCAAATTTCCCCTAGTCCTCCTTTTATACTACTCCCATTGGAAAACCAATGGTTGATAGTCAAGATTAAAAAAAACATAACAACCCTAACCAAGATGGTTTCTAGTTGCTTCTAAAAGTGGAAAATTAATTAATAAATATTTGTCCCAACTCTAACTAATTTTTTAGTAGATCAATTATTTTCTAATTAATCACATGTGGATGAAAAGCTATCCAAAGCTACCAAAACTAGCACTCCCTCTTAACAAGGAAGTTGTTCTGCATCACACCCACCCTATCTCTGAAGAAGATGGATTTTTCCTTCCCCAATGCCTTAGAATGTCTACTACCTACTCCTCTTTAGGTATGTATAGTAGCTAAACAACCCCCCATTGAACAAAATCTCTGACGAAGTGATATCTAATGTGTATGTGTTTAGACCTATCATGAAATACTAGATTCTTAGACAACTTGATACAAGTCTAATTGACATAGTGTATCACAATAGTCTCAACTTTCTAACCAAATAAGGATGCTAACAACTTATGAAGTCATATAGCTTCACATGTTGTCATGCTACCTGCTATGTATTCCACTTTTGTTGAACTTAAAGCCATAAACTTCTCCTTCCTGTTGAACAAAGATACAACTCTCAATCTGAAACTGAAACAACACCCTAAAGTGCCCCTTTTGTCCATTGTACTACCTACTCAATTTTCATTAGTATAGCCTATCAACTTGATACCTTCACCTTGAACATATCTGATCCCATACTCAACTATATCATGCAAGTAATGCTTCACATGCTTAGCCACTATCCAGTGCATTCTCTTTGGTTCAACCATGAACTGACTACCAGAGTTTATTACAAATGTTATATCTAAGCTGGTGTTGACCAAATACATAAGTGAGCCAATCAACTATCTATATAAGGTGGGATCTACATCCTTCTCCCTCGATGTATCTACCTCCCTGTAGTTCATGATTATAGATGTAGACATAGATTTGCAATCCTCCATCCCAAATCTATTCAAGTTTTCAATGCAACATTTCTCTTGACCAAGAAAATCTCTTCATTTTTTTGCCATATCTACATGCCTAGAAAGTAGTGCATAAGTCCCAAATCCTTCATCTTGAACTCTTTTGCAAAGTCCCTCTTGCAATCCTCTATGAGCCCTAGTGCCACTGTAAGAAACAAGCCATCCACATATAGAACATGAATGAGAACTTCACACCCAACCACCAAGTAGTAAAGGTTAGCATCTACCTCACTCATTACAAAGTCCATTTCCTACAAGTATGTATCAATGCACTCATACTACACTTTGGGAGCCTTCTTGTGTCTATACAAGGCTCTTTTTAATCTACACACATGGTTCTCTTTATTATGTGCTACAAATCCTTTTGGTTTCTCTATGTATACCTCCTTCAACTAACCATTAAGGAATGTTATCTTGACATCCATTTGATTGATTTTCCATCCCATATGTGTTGCAAATGAGATCACAACATGTATAGGAGTATACCTGGCCACTAGAGAAAATGTCTCCTCATAGTATTTTCCCTCCTTTTGAGAGAACCCCTTTTCCATGATCCTTGTCTTATATTTCCTGATGCTACCATATGCACTATGCTTTATCTTATAGATCCAACGTGATCCAACTACTATTCTATCTATTCATCTAGGAACTACCTCCCACACATCATTTTGCATTATTGAGTTATACTTCTCAACCATAGCATCATTCCATACATCATATTGTGCGACCTCCTGATAACTAGAAGGCTCACTATCTACCAACTAACTAACTAATTCCACATAGTCATTGAAATTGTATGCTCGTCTCTACTCTCTATCACTCCTTCTAGGAGCTTTGACGAACACCTAAATATCCCTTTGTATCTCTTGAACCTCACAGTTCCTATTTCAAACTGTACAGGATAAATTATAAACTTCTAAGTCTTCTAGATGCATTTCTTGTTGCACCTATTGCTTCATACTCAATGAATCTTTACCACCTAAGTCCAAGCTCGTACTAGTAACTGTACTTGGGCCTTGCTTCCCTTGAAAAGGTCTTGGAGCTTCTATTGGCTATTCACACTAATTATTTGATGGAAAATTTCTTAACCTTCTAAATATCTTGTCTTCCATGAAAATGAGAGTACATCTAGCTATAATTCTTCTAGTTCCTAGTACTAAATAATGGTGGTAAAATAGGATAACAAGGTACTGAAAAGGGGGGCGGGTGAATCAAAATCTTAAGGACTTTTACTTTTCACTAATTCATTCATGCATTCACTAGTTAACCTATAGATTTAAAACTTGTAATAATGAATTTTTTATATCATCTAAATCTAATATATCACATGCATGAAAATAAACACATAACACAATATTTGTTACCTAGAAACCCTCCAAGGTGAAGGTAAAAATGGGGTGGGGATGACACCCATAAATCTTCACTACTGTAATAATAATGTTAACTTATTATGGTTACAATGTTTGATCATAAAATATGATCTACCCTGTGAGGGGTATGACTTCTTAAAAGCTTAAGAGATTGTGTGGTATCACCTTGTTAGAGGATTTAACACTTACAACAAAGTAAGGACTTTTTAAGGAGATTTACAAAGATCTGTTAAGACCACTTTGTTAACAAATATATTCTAATTCAAGTCTATTAGAAATAATTTAGTGCCTAACTCTTAGTATGCTTTGTAAGTTTATTTTGAGTCTTCTTCTTACTAACTAATTCTCTCCTTTAATATGATTTAATACTTGTCTTCCCCTTCACTTCTATGATTAGGTCACTTTCTTTGCCAAGAGAAAACATAATGCTTTCACAGACTTTTGCTCTAATCTTGATCCTTCAGTTCACTAATCATGCATTACTCCTTGTTCACATGCATACTCTTCTCTACTCATCTCCATGCCATACTAGATGATCTAGGTTAAGATCTCATAAATTAAAAGAGTTTTGTAAAGATTTTTCTAGATGCTTCCATAATAGCCTCTCCATCTAAATTGTTGATCACAAAACATAGGGATCTATAATCCATGTCATTCACTAGTAAAAATCTCTATAACAACCTCTAAAAATATTAAATGTTCCTTCCATGTTGGCTTGAAAATGATTTACCTCAAAATATGTTCCATTCTTGACTTTCATGTAAACTCTGTATTGCTCGGCCTTTATTATTTTGACACTCAGCATTGTTGTTGCTTGGCACATCCTATATAACACAACACTTGTATGCTCAAAACTACTTAGTTGATGTTCAGCTAAACTTGTATAGAATATTATCGATGACCATACACTTGTTCGGCTCCTAGAAAGCTTGATACGTACTTTCTTATGTACATGACTCGACTTGTATAGAGTAGGTTAGTAATAGTGATGACTGTCTAACTCCACCTTGTAAATGATTAAGTTTTTGACACTAATAGACAAAAATAGTTGGAGAAAAAAAACTTTTTCATATTTACGTTGTTACAAATATAATCCAATACATAAGCTCTTCCCCTTTGACATTAGTAGAAATTTTTGTTTTCATATTTACATTGTTACAAATATAATCTAATATAAGCTCTCCCCCTAAGTCTTATGACTTATGCCAAAACTGATCAATGAATAAACAATGTAAAAAATTCTCCTTGTAAAATAAATTTTTCCCAAATCCAATTACCCCTTGTTTGTGAACATTTATGTCATGGTTGTTGGGGTTGAATGGGTGGAAGCAATCCATATTTGTCAATGAATTTTTGATGAACTTAGGTAATCATGGACAATACATGATCCCATGTGGTTCTTGCTGCTCCAAAAATGTGATTTTTCAACTGTAGTCTTGTAGGAAAATCAATTAAGCTACCAACCACTAAAATATTGTGATCTTCTTTTATAAGATCATAGGCTGATTGCAACTCCCTTTGTACGACCTCCAAACAAGGTATCAACATTTCTTAAATAGAGATCAATTTTGATCCCATGTTGCTGTTAGTTGGTTGAAGCTCGACCAATGTGCCTTGAGCATTCAGTAAATTATTGTAATGATCTATGCTAGATCTTGCTGACTAACAAATAATATTTCTAGATCTCTTCATTTTAGCTTGAATCTTGGTTATTTGTGCCTTAAGATCACTTGTGAATCCTGGCACATCTAACAAAGTATTGTAAAAATGTTTTACATTTTGTATTATTTGTGTCATAACCTATATTTGCTCTTGCAATTACACTTTATGCTTGGCAATGGTTATGGAAACTTTTTCCACAACCTTATTCTTGATTCTTCTTGTAGATCAATCCATCAATTTTTCATTTGACTCCATATTACCATCATTAACTTGTTCAAAAATATTTACAAGTTGAGTGATGATTGGGGCTTCTTCATCAAACTTTTGTATAGCAAAAGCATTGAATTTTTTTATTTTTACATCATAGAGTACCTGCCTTTTATTCTTCTCTCTTCTTTGCTCTTCTTTTCATTTCTTCTTCACTGAAACCTCTTGTAGAAAAATTGTTTGCTCTGAGCTGAGATTTGCCATGTCTAATTGTGGCATCTCAATTATTTCATCTAGACTAACTTCAATATCTGGCGATATAGCCTTTATTAATTTTCCTCTTCTACTCAGTGAAGGAGTATTTCTTCTTGGTACTACTTTAGGAGTTGATGAAGGAGTTGTACCACTCATTCATGTCGGTCTATCACTCAAGAAAATAATAGTCGCACTTGGTTTAACTGTACTTATTCCTTTTGTTTTCCTCAATGTGAGGTGCTAAAATAGTCTTACTATCTACAATTATTTCTTTTTCCTCAGCTCCCACCTCTATATCTATGAGCCTTGATTGCTTGGCCTCTAGAGTGTCAGGGGTGTCGGCATGAACTAGTGACATGCTACCTTGTGGATTTGGCACACCAAAAATTTCTCCACTACTATAATCATCTCCAAAGAAATTCATCCTATTGTGCTAAAAATTTCATTATTTCTCTAAGATTAAACATATTCTATATTTATGAACAAATCTTCTCCTATACTTTACCAAAAATGTGCCTTGTTGATCCTGGGATAGATTAGGCATAACTCTAATGAATGTGTCAATCCAAGTATCTTTTTCTCTTCTACTTCTTCCTATTATCATCTCCTTTCTAATCTCTCAAATAAATCCTTAGGTATCTTCTTCTCAACTTCACTAGGATATAGATTGTAAGTTGCAATCATGTCTTCAATAGCCTAAATTTTGGCTTGGTCAGTACTATCCAACGTACCATACTTTAGCGAACTAAAACAAGACGATCTTGAAGATCCTTGTAGATTTACACATACCTCTTGAATAGATTTAGATAGTCCCTTAGGTGGTCCTCTAACCAATCTCCTTTTCTTTGTTTTAGGGGCACTAGGCTTAGTAGTATTTGCTACTCTTTATTTTGCAGCCTGCTTACGACTAATAGTTGCCCTAATTCTTGGCTTATTTGGTGGTGGAGGAGAGAGAGGTGTTACTACTAGCTTCTTCTTGGTTACTTGAGCCTTCTTGTTTGGTGGAGTGACAATGGCTAGGGATTTTCCTTTGTCTCCTTATTCTTCCTCTTCCTTATCACCATTGTCTTTGTCTTCATCCTCTCCAAGACCTTATGTTAACTATTGGGTAAAAGAACAAACCTATGTCACTATTTGGAATATCTTAGCGGGTTATGGCTGAAATGGTTATGGAAAAAAGCTTTAGGGCCAAACCCATGTGCTTCCATGTGGTGTTGATGTGGAAAACTGGTTATGACCGAAACAATTTTGGCCATGATACTTTCGGCTGAAATAGTCATTTAGAAATTAATGAAGAAGAGTGTTTCTCTTATATGAGGTCATGTAAGTGGGTATAAAAGTAACCATGGGTTTCAGCTAAAACCCTTTGGGCCAAAATTGTTTATGTGTTGTCCTATGTGGCAGCCACACAAGCAAAAACAAAGAATTTTTAAAAGCTTCTCACTTCTAAGGCTAATTTCTCCATTAAAAATGAAGTTTATTCAAAAACTAAATATACCCTTTTGTAGATTGTGGAGTTAAGATTATGCTCATATAGATATTATAGTTTTTTGACTAGCTATAATATGTTATAAAATATTAAAAGTAGGTATTTTAATTTTCCATAAGGTTTCACATTAGAAAAGGAAAAAAAAAATATTAAATCATGTTCAAAAAATTAAAAATTAATATGTACCTATAGAGGAGAGAGTTCTCTTTAAGAATATGTAACTTGTTTTCAAAAATATGTAGATTTGGTAGGAAAGATTTGGCTAGAAAGAAAAACTATCAATTTCTAATAAGTTCGACTTTGAACACTTATAACTTTAAAAATATATACCAAAAATAAAAATTTATTTATTTTTCCACTAGATATACATGTCTGTTATAATATATTACAAAATCAGAGAAAAATATCATCATTTTCATATATTTATTTGGTGGGAACGAAACTCTATATTTTAAGCATTTTACAAAAATTTAAAAATGGACTTTCATTTTTTTTTTTTTATAAAGAAAAAGCATTTCTCAATTTTCTTTTAAAAAAATATAGACTAAAACATCATCCAATTTTACACATTTCTTTAGTTTACATCATTTTCATATTCCATACACAAATGCCACTTTTTTTTCGTTAAAATTGAAAAGTTTAAGTTCTAATATCATTTTCCTTCATAAAAGGTGACACAAGTTTGTGCTTTTACCCTGTAGTGGTTCCTTTCCATTGTCTAGGGTGCCCAATTTTTCTTCTAGGTCTTCAGTAATTCTTTTCCATTTCTTCTCCTTAGAAGCAATCTTGATATTTACAGTTATTCATGTTTTAACTTCATCATATTTACCAAAAGGTTCAACCTCAGTGTCTATATCTTCTTTCAATAGTACAACTATGTTTGTTCTCACTAAATTATTATCAATTTCATAGTCAAATATTTGTAGGCAAGCCTTCGTTGGCTTTACTGCCTGCACAAATGTGTTTTTTGTATCTATAAGAAAACAAATGTCACTGTAATACCTTTTGACTAATTCTTCCGATATCCTCGTCATCATTTTCATTATTTGCTTAAAATTCTCAAAGTAAGCATCCATACCATTCTAAAAAATTTCTCCTAATTAAGTAATGTATTCATTTATTTGTCTAGTTGAACCGATTTACCTTGTTCCCAAATAATATCATCAACAGTAGGAAAATACTTCCTTTATATAAAAGAAAATACGTACAATGAGGGATCCAAACACATTGAATTATTTTCTTTCCTTATAGATGATAGATTCTCTACTAGTTGCAGTTTTTGCAACTTGGCCAAATCATATTCATGATCTTTCCTCACTATCTTGCATGCTTGTTCCACTACTATAGATGACACACTACTCAATCTACTTGACTAGTAAAATTTTTGAGAAAGAAACCTTTTTGTAAATTCTATTAGTGGATCAATTTTTTTTTGTAGTGGATAGTCCTCATCTATTCCACTCCACTCCAGTGTTTGCCTCAACTTCTTCATGAATCAAGCATCACATGGTTTTCTTCTCCTCTAGGGTTGGATAGCCTATCAATTTGTGAATGATTTTCTTTGTGATATCAATGGGTCCATTCTATAATAAATACTTCATATCATGGATTCTTCTCAGAACAATCTTAATCCATTTGATCTTAAAATTCTTCAAAAATTCTAGGGCACAAGTTAACTCTTTCCTCTCAACAACATTATATTCATCCTTCAAGATTCCTTCATTGTATAAATTTTCATATTATTCTTTGATCTCATGGTCTCCTACTTCTCCAATCTTAGACATGTAATAGCTCCTAACATCATGGATTATAATAACTTTGAGCAGTATCGAGGATAGTGAGCCCATTGAGTCTCCTTTCATTGCAATTTCTAGAATAAAACAAAACTTTGGTGGAGGACAAGTGTCACCCTTCACCAATTGAATTTTACTAACCTCTTTGCTCATTCTAGTGGTAGATGAAGCTATCATCTTCACTGTTAGTGTTTGACATCTTTTCTTTCACCTTTCAATTACTTAGCATGGCTCAAATCTTTACTTTTTCAAGCTTGTTGTCCAAATTGGTCTTGAAATCTTTTTCTAGTCACTCAAATCACCAAATTGCTCTATGCTCTTGAAATCTGTATGCAAGGTATTAGATAATGTTTTCAAAATTCAATATATACCTTCTTTTGATCAATCTAGGCTCTCCATTAATATTGGGTACTCGAGTAGGTTGAAGCAAGTTGTTTTCATCGATATTGGTGCCTTTTGAACTAGGTATTTGGTTAATAGCTTAGTCTCTTCCATATCATTTAGTCTCTACCATTTCACTTCTAAAGTGCTCGGTCTATGTTGTTATACTCAGTCAACATAAATAATTTTACTGATTTTTAGAAATCCTTCATAAATCTATTTTATGCATCTTCATAAATGCAAATATGAACTTTGGCACATTTCATGTAAGGAACTGATATATGATATATCAATTTAATACATAGTTCCATACATACCTCTCTTTCTTAGTTTGAGATGACACGATAACCTTTTTCATTAGATTGGGTGACCTTGGCTCCATTTGCTCCACTATTTCCATGTTATGTTCTCTTTTTCCATTTTTGATTCATTTCCTTCTTTAATTTTCTCAATATCTACTTTTCCCTTTCCTTTGTCTTTTGTTTTATATGTTGAATGTACTTGAGTCTTGCAATTATTTTTTAGATGTCGAAACTGGTGACATTTGGAATATGCATTGTTAGGTGCATTACTCTTCCTTTGATTTGTCTAGTAAGGTTTTGTTTAAGATCTGTATTCATACGCTCCATGCCCATACTTCTAATAGTTAGAGAAATATCCTTCAAATCTATGTGTAATAGATGCATTCCTTATTCTTTACCTACACTGATGTATTTGATGCTCTTGTTTCTTGTAGTAAAAATAGTAACTAGTAAACTTAGGTTTAGGATTTTGCATACCATGTTTTCTTTGACAAATGTTTACAATATGATCAAGTTTTCTATAGTGATAACATGTTGGTTTGTCCTTTTTGTTTTCATTCCTTAGCTCTTCATTCCTAGATGATCCTCCTTGCATAGTCCATGATTTTTCCAACACATCAAAACAACTAGATCACTTCATAAGTTCTTCAAAGTACTTTATTGCCTCTTTAGGTTTGTTGAATCTTTCCATAGATTCTTTTTTAGTTTTTAGTTCATTCTTTAGTATGTCCTTTGATATGACATTTGAGATTTCCACATCCTTGTGATTCAATTCCTAATTTTCAAGCATTATTTGATTTATTATGTCTAATTGTGTGTTTGTGAGCTTATGCACATTTGATATCCTTTCTTCAAGTCTTGTAGCCATTACTCTTTTGTCTTCCTCAACCATAATCTTGTCTTCTTCAACTTTCTTCTTTCGTTTAGTCACTTCACATAATATTACTAATTGGATTTCATGTTCTCTTTTCAATCCTCTTATTTCTTCATTCAAGAGTTTTTTTTTTCAAGTAGATCTGTAGATGCTTTGTCATTTGGATTGATTAATTCAAATAGTCCTTCAGTCTCAACTTCTTCATAAGAAAATTGTTTTATCTGGGTAAGAATTTACTTTCTCCTTTTTTAGGGAATCCTTCAGATTTTGTCTTTCTTTCTCAAGTTTTAGTAGTATGAGTTGAATGTCAATCACATGATTGTCAATAACCTTGTACATTGTAAAAGCCTCCATCTCCAAGATCTAATCTCCAAGTGTTTAAGCTTCTCTCAAAGAACCAATTCTTTGATACCAATTGTTAACTAATGGAGGTATAAACAATATAACAAGATACTATCAAGGGGGAGAGGAGCGGGTGGGGCAGTGAATCAGAATCTTAAGCACTTTTACTTTTCACCAATTCATTCACACATTCACTAATTAATCCATGCATGCAAAACTTGTAATAATAAACTTGTTACATATCATGTAAATATGATCTATCACATGCATGAAAGTAAACATATAACACCATTTTTTTTACCTAGAAACCCTCCAAGGCTAAGGTAAAACTAGGGTGGGGATGACACTCACAAATTATCACTACTATAGTAATATAGTTAACTTTTTATGATTACAATGTTTGATCATAAAATATGATCTACCCTATGAGGGGTCTTCCCTATTAAAAACTTAAGATAATGCTAGGTCTCACCTTATTAGAGTATTTAACACTTACAACCAAGTAAGGACTTTGTTCTGAGATTTACAAAGATTTTTTAAGAACAACCTGTTAAGAGATTTACCCTAATTCAAGTTGGTTAGAACTGATTTAGTACCTAACTCTTGGTATTTTCTTTAAGCTTATTTTGAGTCTTCTCCTTGCTAGCTAATCCTCTCCTCTGATCTTGTTCTGTTAAAAGATAATAGAACATGTAGTGCCTGGCCCTAGTTTACACTTTTTTATTATTGTCAAACTCTTTTAGGCTAGTTTTATGCTTGACAATTAGTACCATTATTTTTTAGATTATCATATATTGTTTCATAGTTAGTCGATTTTATAATGAGACTACTTGGTACTCTATACTTCATGTATGCATGATGATTATTAAAGTGATTTCAGTTATTGATGGTGATTAGTTAGATGGATTATCATATGTGTTTTTCCTATGGATACTTACCCCATATCACATGTGTATGGTGTGCATGTATATTTTTTTTATGTATGACATTTTTGATCTATTTAAGGAAGGGAGTTGTAGTCACCTGATAGTTGGGATCTACAGAATGCACCAATTACTACCATTGCCTATTTAGCTTAGTATATATGTGTGTGTGTACATGCATGGATTCTATGCAGATTGCAAGTATCAGGTATCGACTTCCCTAAATTACCAAGATGAGAATATCCTATCGCATTATCTCAATGGTAACAGAGGGGAGATAAATTCTTATGTCCAAATCCTAACCTTTAAACCCATTTAACCTAGAAACATAGAAAAACTATTTGAGTTGATTACTATCTAAATGTATTGTATGATGTAAATTCGTGATTATAACATGTTAGTTTGATCTTGTATGTGGTTTTCTATGATGGGTTTTCGTATTTTGTACTATAGGTCTTTGGTGATCTTTCTATTAATTAAGTCAAATTAAAAAATTAAATTAATGATTTAATTTAATGAAAAATTATTATGATATTTTTAATATTTAATTAATTGGAAAATTAATTAAATAAAAAGAATTAAATTTAAAGATAAAATTATAACTTTAATTTTAGAGCACAATAATATTTATTTAATTTAATAATAATATATTTAGAAGATCATTTTTAAAAATAAATGCTAAATATTATTATTATTTAAGTTAATAAATATTTCATCAATTAACACTTCAAAAATGAATTAAAGAATGAAAAAGATATTAATTTATTAAAGAGTTTTAAAATTGCATAAAGTATGCATCAGTTTAAGATATAATAAATTAATTTAAAAAAAGAAGTCAAGTGAATTTAAATAAAGGTATTTTATACTGCAATAAATGTGCATGAAAACATAAAATAAAGATAATAAAGAGTTAAAGAGTTGTAAGCAAGGAGTCCTCTCGGGTGATCGCACAATTAGTGCCCCTAGTTTAGGAGAGAACTCCTTATCAAAAATTGAGGGTTCATTTTTGAGGGACTGCAAATTTTGGAGAAGGAATTTTTATAGAGACGGTTTTGAGAGAAGAAATTTCTCTCACAAATATTTTGGGTGTTAGAGATTTTAGCATTAGAACCAAGTAGACTCTTGTGTTTTGACTCGCCCAGTTAATTACATTATTTATTATTCCCCTATTCTTCGTGATTGTTGAAATCTATTTCCCAAATTTAATTGTATGAATCTTTCAATCTTTGTTCTAAATCTATTGCTCATTCATATCGAGTTTCTTCCCTATACATAAATATTAAAATATCATTAAATCCTCATTTAGTAGATTTAAAAATTAGAATTTAAACCAGGAAAGGTTTTGAATTGAAAAAGGATATTTTAAACTGAAAATTTGAATGGTTGGCAACATTTTCCCTATTAGTGAATTGTTAGAACTATTATAACAAATATATATATATATATATATATATAAACATAAATTAAAATGGTTGAGGTTTTTGTTTTTATAAATTAATATAATTTTTTTTTTATAAAACAAAATGAAATTATATATATATATATATATATATATATATATATATATATATATATATATATATATATATATATATATATAATTTATTGAGAAGGGGGTGGGAAATCCCCACACCCCTCGTACCTGCCTGCCATTAAAACTGTGGCAACAGGCCAGACTGTCAACTGCAGCAGTAGTTAATACTGCTACCTGTGGAAGCAATCAAACTTGTCGCCGCGGGTTAAAGCTGATAGGCCTTTTAAATATAAATGCATCTAATTTGTTTTAAAATTAATTTTTTTGAAAGTTATTTTATTATAATTAATAATATAACATTTTAAATTATTAATTATTAATATTTTATTAATATTTATAAATTTAATAAATGATTATATACATTTTATATAATTATTAATTAATTTAACTAAATATAATTTAATTAAGTTTAATTGATAATAGAGGTTAACTAATAGAGTTGTAAATTAATTTAATTATTAATAATAATTCAAAGTTTGATGAAATTGTAAATCATTTGTTTTAAAATTAATGAGAATTATTTTAATATTTTAAATAAATAATCACCCTTAAGTCATTTGGAATAATAGACTAAAAATTGGATTCGGGTAATTGTTCATGTTATTCAAATATAAGAATGGGGTAAATTGTGAGGGTTAAAATGTAAATCGTAGGTACTCGCAAACTTACATTGAAATAGATATCTAAACCTTACTATTGACTCAACTATGTGCTTTCAAAATCAAACCAAACTATGAAGCTACTATGTTATCTATATGTCTTCTATGTTTTGAGATAGGGTTGACTAGAGTGTTGACCAATTTTAGGATGTCTACCAGAGGCTTGGGAGTTTTGTGTGTTAGTGTAGTTTTTTATTTTTCCTATTTTGCTAGGTTTTTCCTACACTTTTTATAATCACGCTTAGGTTAATAAAGCATGTCTTATTAGGTGAATGGTTGTGAGGTGTCACCTTCCTACATGTGAGCATCGATTAGCTATCTTGGAAATATACTTTGCTATCTTTAGTCTGATAGATGGTTGCTTCTCATTGGTTGGTGTTGCCACCTCCTCCCTCTTCCTAGCCTATATAAGCATGCTACCTAGCTTGTATTTGTATCTCTTGTTTTTGCATCCTCTTAATGCTATTTTGCTTCCAGCATTTGCATTACTCTCTTGGAGACTAACTCTATGATGCTATTTTGATTCTGTATTATTTGCATTCATAGTTTAGATATTTATTCTTTGCACTAGTTTTCTGGGTTATTAATCTTATCAGATTCTAACATGGTATCAGAGCTTTTCTATGTGCAAGAGTAGATTTTAGTTTCCTTATTTGAGAGATTCGAGGGGGGGGGCAAATAAATTTTATTGTAGTTTCTTGGAAAAAAAGGTATGCTCTTCTCTTGCATCTTTGGATGATCTTGAGAATTAGAAAAGTTTTGACAAAAACAGTTTTTCTCTGGGGTTTCAATCTCAAATCTGACAACCAACTTGCATATTTGGAGTTTTCAATCTGTTTTGCAGGTTCTAGCATGCTATTGATGGACTTAAGAAGCTGATCCAGCATTTGAATGTCATATTCTGGTTGCTAGGGTAATTTTTTTATTTTTGGAGCCATTTTTTACTGTTAAAGGCGTTTGATTTACACTAAAGAAACATCTTTTTTACATCAACAAGAAAAATGCTTTCTGGGTTTTGTTCGCAGCCCCGAAAAACCATCTGCGTATCTTTTAGATTTTGCATTCAAGCTGTATATTTTGTAGAATCAAGCATGTAAAGCTACAGCCATACCCCTCTCCATTGGCAGTCACAAATTTGAATGCAGTTTTCAAGTGTCTCATTCTTGCTTATATGGACTTCGATTTTGATGATTCTTGTTATGAACTTGGCTATTTTTTTGTGCTCTATCCACTAGTGGAGTTGTTTTTTTATTTTCATGCATGAATTCTTCAGAAATTGTAGATTCTCAACTATGACTATGCACAGTTCTCATTTTGGAAACTTCGTAGGATCATAACTTTCCCATACGACCTCGTATCGAGGCAATTCTTTTTTTGAAAGTGAATGATTTTTTGAGTAGATCGCAGTGGTGCTATTTGTTTCCTTGATTATTGTGCCCAAGTTTCACTTTTAGCATATGCTCTTCATGAGGAGGCCCTGTTGTTTTTCTTCCGTAACTTGAGCATACAAACATATTTTTTCGATCCAAAAAATGCATCGGAAAGCTGGTTCTGAGACAGAGATGATCGTATAGGTTTTTTTGATTTTTCCTACATTCTAGTTGCCTATTTTGGTAGTCAAAGCTAGATGTTCTATTTTTCCTTCTGGGAGCCATATCTCGCTCATTCAGACTCTTTTCTGGGCTCGCCACATATCGTTGGAAAGCTGGTTCTATGAGTTATTCAGTTGTAGAGGTCTTTTATCCAGATTCTACTCTAGGTTCTTTCTCCTTTGAGTTTTGCACTTTTACACTTTGGCAAATTACTTGGATTCTATAGGTCTTAGAATCTCTTCTTCTGTTCTTTTGGCTCACTCTTCTTTCTGACTTCTAAGCATTGTATGTTTCTATTCTGTTGCATTCCTTTTTCTGTAAACGCACATAGATAAAGTGCCTACTTTTTCATATCTAGGATCTTTTACACCCTTGTGTTTGTTTGTACTCGCACTCAGTTATAAAGTGCCATGGGTGGTCATGATGTTTTGCCATTTTGTGTTCATCCACCTTTGTCAAGTGAATTTTTCTTCCATGACATTAGCCCATGCAGTGTGTCGATGACACCACCCTTTATCATGTGCTTGTACTTATATTGCACTATTGGTGTTCTTGATTCTTCTTCTTGCAGATGTTTTTGGCATTGCATTTCAGTGTTCTTGTCACCCCTCTCCCTGTTCAGCATTATGGGGGGGTTCACTTGTTGGCTCTATTGCTTCTTTGGTTTGTTTGAGTGATCTACGTATTCAGTTTTTGTTCCTATGTACTAGGTGGATGTAGCGGCTAGGCACCTATGCATTTTGGTGAGATGGTTCATCTACTATATAGACACTCATTCATTCCTAGCTTTGGAGGTCACCTCTTCGATTGATCAACTCTTCAGACTTTGTCTTCTCTACCTGGTCATGAACTATTTCAATGGGGTTCCAACAGTTTCTTTTGACAGTGTTTACAGCTTCATGCTTCAGAGATGCTTCATGCTCTTTTTGTTCCTCTCTTTGGGACATTTCCTAGATTGGAGGCTTAGCTTCCTTCATCTAGATCTTTTACTTGTATTGGGTACCTGATCAGGCCTTGTTGCCGTGACCCATTTTTCTACTTTCATAGCTTTGCTAGGTTAGCATCCACCTAAGCTTCGCTTATGGGGGGGTGTTAGTGTAGTTTTTTATTTTTCCTATTTTGCTAGGTTTTTCCTACACTTTTAATAATCTCGCTTAGGTTAATAAAGTATGTCTTATTAGGTGAATGGTTGTGAGGTCTCACCTTCTTACATGTGAGCATCCATTAGCTATCTTGGGAAGATACTTTTCTATCTTTAGTCCGATAGATGGTTGCTCCTCATTGGTTGGTGTTGCCACCTCCTCCCTCTTCCTAGCCTATATAAGCATGCTACCTGGCTTGTATTTGTATCTCTTATTTTTGCATCCTCTTAATGCTATTTTGCTTCCATCATTTGCATTACTCTCTTGGAGACTAACTCTATGATGTTATTTTAATTTTTTATCATTTGCATTCATAGTTTAGATATTTATTCTTTGCACTAGTTTTCTGGGTTATTAATCTTATCATATTCTAACATTGTGTTTGTGATGTTATGATGAATTGATCTTGATCTTTTAAACTCAACCATGGTAATGTGTTGGTATGCTCTATGCTAAGTTTGATTAGATTTTTTGGTATTGCTTTCAATGTCCTTGTGGGATAATGAGATGAATGTTATGACATACTTGACTTAACCATTTTTGAGTTTTCAATCAATTTTTTTGGGATGCTTTCTAATTGCTTGTAAAGAACTAATGGGTTATTATGATTTATCTTTTGATGCTTTCTAGTCACTTGTATAGGACTGAGGTCAAATAATATGATTATTTGATTTGTGACTTCATGAGCTTAGGGTAGGTTATCTATATGTAATGTCAGGAAGTGGCTTTCTATGGAGGTCAGGGCCCTAAGTGGCTATAATGGGTAACCTATTTTAAGTTGTTTAATTAGGGAAAACACTACACTAAATGAGAGTAAAATAAACCTAATAAGAGTCTTTTTATGTTCTTGCCCATGCCTTGAGTGCTAGTACAGACTAGGATGGGAGTAGAGAGAACACTTGGTTGCGACCATGCATCATTAGTATGCCTTGTTAGTAGAAGAGGATACTAGTGCTACATGGAGTCACTAGGGGGTCGAGGTCAAGATAGACTGCTAGGGTAACTCTAGCATTGATTCATGCAATGACACTTTCCTTCATACATAGTAGGTTTCCTATGTCTTTGTTTTTGCCTCTAAGTCTAGATGTTGATTTACCTTGGAACCTTTGAGTTAGACTACTTTTAAGGTTTCTTGGACTTAGATATTACTTTTGATTTTAGGATTGATATCTTATTTGGGACTTGAGACTATCTCCTTAGTGCAGTGGGAGTGGGCTTTTTTGGTTTACCATATGGTCAGGTGGTAGTGCTTTTTACTCTTACCATTGAGATTCATCCATTGATGCAGTGGTTGGAGTTCTTTGTCTTATTTTCCTTTCATTCTATCTTTGTGTATTATGATGGATGGATATCTCATTATGATGGATGGTTGTATCTTTATGGTGGATGTTCTTTACTTTTTGTATTGTAATTTGTTTCATGGATCTAAAAGGGATGATGTAACCTATTTTAAATGTATATTCTTTCAACCTTTCATATCTTATGACATGTATAGTGGATGATTGAGCATTCTTTATTTTATTGCAGGGTGGCATTAAGAACAAATGTATATTATTTAAATGGACTTGGACTTATAATTATTCTTTCATGTGGATGTGGTATTTGGATGTGGTATTTGTTAGACACAGTTTTAATTAAACTTAAATGGGATTCAATGTCTTGGGATCCTTAAGGAATGTAATCTGTTATGTTTGCTTCTATATGATTGTATGTTATTGCTTTTGCTACTTTATGCTTGATGTGTATCTTATTCTTTCTTTAAAAAAACAATGTTTGGTGAACTTAGTAAAGCTTTAGGTTAATTCTTTTGGATCACTTGGCGGGGCATTACATCTAGTATCAAAGCTTGAGTTCTACATTGGGAGCTCTGGGCATATTGGAATGCCACTTGTTGTCAATTATTTGAACTAAAATGTAATTTAAACTATTATGTATACCTATCAAAAACTAAAACTTGAACTTGTTGAACTTAAATAGAACTTAAACTTTTAGTTATATATTTTCAAACTTGAACATTTAGACTTCAAAATTGAATTATATCTAAACCTTAAATTAGGCAAAACTGAAAATTGAACTATTAATATTTTGAAAACATGTGTCTTTTATACATGCCCTACAGTAATAGGTTTAATGGTTATTCTAGTATCTTATATCTTGGATATTATTGTAGGATGGTATCTAGAATGAGATCTTCTGTTAGAGGTCATAGCTTTGGTCATGGTAGAGGCCATGGAAGAGGTAGAGACATCAATGTACATGAGTCTATCCATGAATGCCCTATTCAGGAAGAGAATACGAAAAAACATGTCAGTGAGCATCAGGAAGAGAACCATAGAGAGCACTAGGTTGAATCAGAGGAGGTTGACCTAAGGCAAATCATGAAAACCATTATTGATCACCTACCTCCTATTCATGGTCAAGATGGAGCACATCTGGTAGGACATGAGCATAGACCCAAGTCTAGGAGCCCTCAGAGGGATTGACAGATATGAATTGTATCTACTTAGATGAAAGACTTTCAGGGGTCCAAGGTCAAACCCTTTATTGGGTTAGGTTGAGGTTATGTAGCTGAGCAGTGGCTTATTGCTCTTGACAGGGCTTTTACTATTTAGGACTTTGACACTAATGTCAAAGTGAGGTTTGCTATTACCAACCTAGAACTCTTTGGAGCCACTTGGTGGACTATCAAAGATAAGAAGCTAGGAATAAACATGAACAATGTCAAATGGGAGTTATTCCTAGAAAAAATTCATGAGCAATTCCTACTAGAGGAATGGAACTAGTTTAGGGCAAATGAATTCCCCAACTTGAGATAGTTCATTGTGACCATAGTATTGTATTAGTGTAAATTCTATGACCTCATGCCCTTTTTGGGAATTAATGATAACCCAACACATTTGGCACAATATTTCATTAGAATCTTGAACAACCATCTAGTTTAGGGTGTCAAGGTATTTGAACCTAAAACCCTCAAAGATGCAGTGCATCAAGCCATCCTTGTAGAGTAGAGTGTTTATCTAGAACATGGGGGTTTTGTGGGAGCACCTATAGGATCAGGATCTAAAGGTAACCACAACTCAGGTGGGAGCATGAAACCTCCTTTTCCTAAGAGGAATTAGATCCAATAGAAACTTCAACAACAACAGTAGTAGAAGGAATCATACCATCAAGCATAGAGTGGTGGTGGTGGTTCTAACTCTAAGAACTATCATAATGTACAGTGTAATAGGCAAAATTAGAACACTCAACCTATGCAGAGCAACTAGTCTTTTTCTAGAAGGGATAGCCACCAAAAGTTGAGTGCACCTGTGGGAAGTTTGGACACATTGCAGCCCACTGTCCATAGTGTGCATCTCAGTATTCAGGTTCTAGGCCAACAGGATCTAAGCCCATAGTTAGAGATGCAGATAGAGCGCACAGGGAATTTTTGGCAGTGGATCATTATCAAGTAGACCATTAGGGAACTCTGGTTGAGACTATGGGAGCTATTTAAGGTACACCTCTCTCTTTATTTTTTGATTTAGGTTCTACAAATTGTTTTAATTCACCATCATTAGTTGCTAAGTGTAAGCTGGAAGTGGTTAAGCAAGATCTAGGTTAGCAATGGAACTAGCATTAGTCACTAGGGTTTCCATAGATTTCATAGTTTAGAAGTGTGCACTAAGCTTAAGAGGGTTTGTGACATCTGTTGACCTTTGGGTTATTCCTCTTGGCTCCTACAATATGGTCTTATGTATGGATTGGCAAAAAGACCATTGTGTGTGAGGATGATCAAGGAAGGATGTGGAGATAATGGGGATACTGAGGCCTATATCTCTAAGGATGATACCAACTATGCAATTGAAGCGAAGCTTTTGTAAGGGGTGTTAGGTATTTGCTATTATGATAAGTGAGCTTGAAGAAGGAGACACTTTGGGAAAGACTATAGACCACCCTATTCTATAGGAATATGTGGATGTCTTTCCGATTGAGATTTTGGGCATGCCCCCAAAGAGAGATATAGATTTTAGCATTGATCTCACTCTAGGAGGGGAGCCTATTTCTAGAGCTCCTTATAGTATGACCAATCAAGAATTGAGTGAGTTACACCTATAGCTCGAGGATGTTTTGGCCAAGGGTAGTATCTAATTGAGTGTATCACCATGCGGAGCTCCAGTGCATTTTTTGAAGAAGGATGGTTCTTTGTACCTTGTTATTAATTATAGACAGCTAAACAAGGTGACAAAAAAGAACATGTATCCTTTACCAAGGATCGGTGATTTATTTGATTAGATTAAGGGAGCCAGAGTGCTCTCCAAAATAAATCTTAATTCAGGCTACCATCAGCTTCGCATTAAGGATGTTGATATTCATAAGACTACCTTCCAAACTCGCTATAGGCATGAGTTCACAGTGGTTCCTTTTCGACTGATGAAAACTCCATCAATTTCCATGTGTCTGATGAATGGAGTGTTCCATTCCTATCTTGACAGATTTGTACTTGTGTTCCTAGATGATATATTGATAAATTCTAGATCTAAGAAGGAGCATGAGGTACATCTATGTTTGGTTTTGCAGTGCTTAAGAGATAATCAACTTTATGCTGACTCAAAAAAGTGTGGTTTCTTTCAATCAAAGATATAGTACTGAGGGCACATCATATCAGGTAAGGGTATCTCTGTAGACCCTGCAAAGATTTAGGAAATGGTAGATTGGCCCACACCCACTACTATGTCAGAGATTCATAGTTTCATGGATCTAGTTGGTTACTATCACACATTCATCCAAAAATTCTCTAGAATAGCACATCCTATCACTTACCTTCATAGGAAAGGAAATAACTTTTTATGGATGAAGAAATACGAGGAAGCATTTTAGAAGCTTAGGGAGCTTTTGACCAGTGTACCTATCTTATCAGTACCAGATCTAGCAGGTGACTTTAGGGTGTCTACAGATGCTTCCCTTGAGGGGATTAGAGTAGTATTAATGCAAGATGGATGGGTGATTGCATATGAATCATGCAAACTCAAGGATCCTAAGCTAAATTATCTCACGCATGATCTTGAGTTAGCTGTGATAGTTCATGCCCTAGTGAGATGGAGACACTTCTTGCTAGGACATAGATTTGAACTTCACAATGATCATTGTAGTCTACCATACATATTCATATAGCCTAATTTGAATGCTAGGTCAAGGTATTGGATGGAGTTTCTTTGCGAGTATCAATTTGAGGTGAAGTATATTAAGGGGAAAGAGAACATGGTAGCTAATGGTTTGAGTTGCAGGAGACATGAGACATTATCTATGACTCTTAGTATGTATTTGAGGAGCTAGATACTTTAGGCACTCCCTACAAATATTTGGTATCAGGAGGTGAGCAGAGAGATAGATGTAGGGAGACTATTGGAGGGTAGGTTTTCAGAGTATGTTCTAGAGTCAGATGGCCTTTTGAGACATTTAGGAAGGATCTATGTACTACTATTGGATGAGGTTTGTACATTGATTCTATTAGAGGCTCACCATGCATGTTACTCAACAAATGTAGGTATCAAGAAGATGCATGCAAACTTACAATGTATATTCTATTGGATAGGGATGAAGTGTGATATTGCTGATTTTGTGGCTAGGTGCCTTGAGTGTTAGAGAGTCAAAGTAGAGCACCAGCATCCAGTAGGGCTTTTACAAACAAATCTCATTCCTTCATGGAAGTGGGACATAATATTTATGGATTTCATAGTAGGATTGCCTATGACTACTCATCGACATGATGCTATCATGGTCACCATTGATCAGTTGACTAAGGTGGCACATTTTTCACCGATGAGGTCATCCTACACTATAGCTTTTATAGATAATTACTTTAGGCATGATATTGTGAGACTACATGGAATAACCTTGATGATCATTTATGATAGGATTCTTGTATTCACTTCTATATTTTGGATATCACTATAGCATGTTCTTGGAGTGGAGTTGAACTTCAGCTCAACTTATAACCTAGAGATAGATGGGAAGACTGAGAGAGTGAATAAGGTTCTAGAGGACATTTTAAGGATGTACATGATGGATAGATAAACTCTTTGGGAGGACTATCTTTACCTAGTGGAGTTTTCTTACAAAAAAGGATATCATAGTTCTATTAGCATGGCACCTTTTTAGACCTTGTATGGTAATCCTTGTTGTACACATTTGAGTTGGGATATTCTTAAGGATTGCATCTTGTTGGGTCTTGAGATGCTATAAGATATGGAGCAATAGGTAGTGTGCATCTGAGAGGATGTGTGTATGGCACAGGATAGGTATAAAAAGTAAGTTGAGGCACATAGGATGAATAAGCAGTTTGTTGTGGGAGAGAAGGTTTTCTTGAGAGTGTGTCTATAGAAGTGTTTGATCTATTATGGAAAGAGTTTGAGTCTAGCACCTCACTTTGTGGGGCCACTCAAAATTCTTGAGAGGATAGGTCCAATTTCCTATTGTCTTGCTTTGCTACCCAGCCTAGCTCACCTTCATGATTTTTTCCATGTTTCTATACTTAGGCAGTATATTCCTGATGTGGTGCATGTTCTTGATTGGAATGTGTTGCAAGTAAGGATGGGCATTTGGCTTTGGAGCCTATTCACATTCTGGAGTAGTGGGAGTTGATCCTCAGGGGTCAAACCATAGAGCAAGTAAGGGTCCAATGGGAGCCTACTAATGAGTCATCAGCTACATGGGAGGATGTATTTGGTTTACAAGATTTATATCCCTACTTGTTTATAGGCTTCTAGGAGTAAGCCTAAGAGTAGGAGGGGTGGATGTAGTGTCTGCCCCTAGTTTACATTTTGTCATTATTTTCAAACTCTTTTAGGCCAGTTTTATGCTTGATGATTAGTAGCATTATTTTTAAGATTATCAGATATTGTTTCATATTCAGTTGATTTTATAATGAGACTACCTAGTACTCTATACTTCATGTATGCATGGATGATGATTATTATAGTAATTTTAGTTATTGTTGATGATTAGTTAGATATATTATTACACATGTGTTCTTATGGATACTTACCCCATACTACATGTGTATGGTGTGCATGTATATTTTCTTTATGTATGACATTTCTAATGTGGTTAAGAAAGGGAGTCGTAGTCACTTGCTAGTCGGGATATACATGATGCACCACTTCCTACCATTGCCTATTTAGCTTAGTATTTATATGCTTGCACATGCGTGGATTTTATGCAGATTGTAGGTATTGGGTATCAACTTCCCTAAATTGTTAGGATGAGTGTACCCTATCGCATTATCTCAATGGTAACAGAGGGGAGATAAATTTTTAAGTCCAAATCCTAACCTTTGAACCCATTTTTCCTACAAAATTAAGACAAGTATCTAAGTTGATTACCTTCCAAATGTGTCGTATGACGTAAATTCGCGATTAGAGCCTTTTAGTTTGATCTTGTATGTGGTTTTCTATGATGGGTTTTCATATTTTGTCCTATAGGTCTTTGGTGCTTTTTCTATTAATTATGTCAAATTAAAATATTAAATTGATTATTTAATTTAATAGAAAATTATTATGATATTTTTAATATTTAAATATATTTAATTAATTAGAAAATTAATTAAATAAAAAGAATTAAATTTAATGGTAAAAGTATAAGTTTAATTTTAGAGTGTAGTAATATTTATTTAATTTAATAATAATATATTTAGGTGCTCATTTTTAAATAAAGGCTAAATATTATTATTATTTAAGTTAATAAATATTTTATCAATTAATGCCTCAAAAATAAATTAAAGAATGGAAAAGATATTGGTTTATTAAAGAGTTTTAAAATTACATAAAGTATGCACAAGTTTAAGATATAATAAATTGATTAAAAAAGAGAATTCAAGTGAATTAAAATAAAGATATTTTATATTGCAATAAATGTGCATGAAAACATAATAAAAATATCATAAAGAGTTAAAGAGTTGTAAGCAAGGAGTCCTCTCGAGTGATTGCACAATTAGTGCCCCAAATTTAGGAGAGAACTCCTAGGGTTCATTTTTGAGGGACCACAAATTTTGGAGAAGGAATTTTTAGAGAGAAGGTTTTGAGAGAAGAAATTTCTCTCACAAATCTTTTGGGTATTTGCAATTTTAGCATTAGAACTAGGTAGATTGTTGTATTTTGATTCACGCAATTAATTATGTAATTTATTATTCTTGTCTTCTTCATGATTTTTGAAATCTATTTCCCAAATTGCATTGTATGAATCTTTCAATCTTCGTTCTGAATATTTTTTTTCCGTATCGAGTTGCTTTTATATACGTAAATATTAAAATATCATAGAATCCTCATTTAGTAGACTTAAAAATTAGAATTTAAATTAAGAGGAGTTTTGAATTGAAAAGAATACTTTAAATTAAAAATTTGACTAGTTGGTCATATTTTCCTTATTAGAGAATTGTTAGAACTTTATATATATATATATAATAATAATAAAATGGTGGAGGGTTTCTGTTATTTTAAATTTATATAAGAAATTTAATAAAACAAAATAAAATTTTAAAAAATATATATAATTTATTGAGAAGGAGGTGGGAAATCCCCATGCCCCCCTTCCCCCATACCTGATTGCCATTAAAATTGTTGTAGGAGGTCATAGTAGCAACTAATACTATTTCCTGTGGCAACAATCAGGCTTGTCACCACAGGTCAAAGGCTAGCAAACCTTTTAAATATAAACTTATGCGATTTGTTTTAAAATTAAAACTTTTAAAAAGTTGTTTTATTATAATTAATATTATTACATTTTAAATTATTAATTATTATGAGTTTTATTAATAATTTTATTAATATTTATAAATTTAATAAATAGTTAATAAATTATTATATATAGTTTTTATATAACTATTAATTAATTTAATTAAGTTTAATTGATAATAGAGATTAATTAATAGAGTTGTAAATTTATTTAATTATTATTAATAATTTTGATTTTAATGAAATTGCAAATTATTTTATTTGAAATCAATGAGTATTATTTTAATATTTTAAATAATTAATTACACTTAATTGATTTGCAATAATGCACTTAAAATTGAATTAGGCTAATTGTGCATTTTATTCAAATATAAGAAGGGGGTAAAATGTAAGGGTTAAAATGTAAATCGTAGGTACTCACAAACTTAGATCAAAACAAATATTTAATCCTTACTATTGACTCAACTATGTGCTTTCAAAATCAAACCAAACTATGAAACTACTATGTTATCTATATGTTTTCTATGTTTTGGGTTTGGGTTGACTAGATTGTTGACCAATTTTACAATGTCTACTAGAGGCTTCAGAGTTTTGTGTTTGTGTTGTTATGATGAATTGATCTTGATCTTTTAAACTCAACCATGGTAATGTGTTGGTATGCTCTATGATGAGTTTGATTATATTGTTGGTTATTGCTTTCAATGTCCTTGTGGGATAACGAGATGAATGTTATGACATACTTGACTTAACCATTTTTGAGGCTTTGCTTAGTATTTTTGGGATACTTTATAGTTGCTTGTAAAGAACTAATGGGTTATTGTGATTTATCTTTTTATGCTTTCTAGTCACTTGTATAGGACTAAGATGAAACACTTTGATTATTTGATTTGTGATTTCATGAGCTTAGGGAAGGTTATCTATATGTAATGTTGGGAAGTGGCTTTCAATGGAGGCTGCATATAATTCCTTATCTGTAGGATTGTCTTTTTCCTTAGGGCTTTCTCTAGGGTTGATTTGTCTAAAAATATTGTGTCAAATTATGTTGCAAATTTATTTCTGTATATTTTTATTGGTGAAGTTCTCATTGTGTTATTTTTCAAAATCATCTTTGAATTATTTTTTCCAAGATAAATAATCTTTTAAGATAGGTGATTAATAATCATTGATTGAAAGAGTTGTTTTTCACATGGTACCAAAGTTGTGCTAAGGGTAGAATTTTTGTTCCTTAAGAAACAATTGAGGGTTTATAAAACCTAGTTGTCCTCTTTAGAATTATTATTGTTTTTATCACTTGAGATGGCTTTGACTCATTTGAGATATTATGATAGATTAGATGAGGACTCAATTTTTTGTGTTTGGAAGGCTATACTTTCTCTATTATTGGAAAATAATGGTATCAAGGATTATGTTACTAGTGTCATAGTTGTACCTACAAGTGCAACACAACTTACAAGATAAAAGAAGGATGATGCCAAGGCATGTGGGATAATATTTGATGGTATCAAGGACTATATTGCTCCATATATTTGAGAGCTAGATACATCAAATAAAATGTGAGATACCATTTTAAATTTGTACCAAAATTATACCACTAATAGGATGCTATTTCATAGAGAAAAGTTGAAGAATACCTAGATGAACAAGGGAGAAGACATCACAAGTTACCTCATCAAGATAAAATTGTTTAAGGATGTATTACAAATTTTTGGGCATATCCCTAGTGATGATGAAATTGTATGGATAGACCTAAATGGGTTTACTAAATAGTGGGATCTCTTTGTTCAAGTTTTTAGTGAACAAAAAAACTTACCAAGTTCGGATTGACTATGGGGTGATTTCACTCAGGAGTAGCTTAGTCAATGGGGTCAACACGAGTTAGAAATTAACAATTATCACTCTACAACTTTTTCTCCTATTTTTCTTGCTCATGAGTTTTTTTGAATTTTGGATGAGTGTGGATGCTCTTGAGGGGCCAGGCCTAGCCTCAAACACCTACTCGGAGCTGCTCCTCATTCTAACTATGATTGGGGTTACCCAAGGGAATATCAGCCTATTGGGAGGATTCTAGTGGAGTCAACAGCTTTTCTAGTGGACCAAGAGATTCATATGAGCCTTTCTAGGGCTCAGTTGGTGGGCTAGGAGATTCAAATGAGCCACAAAAAGGATTTGGGTTGGAAGGAAGTGGTCCTTGGTGAGAAGGATGCTCTCATCCTAGGAAGCTCCCAAAGTGATTAGTAGTGATGAGGGAGTGGAAATTGTAGTTACAGATAGCTTGGTTGATAACGTGTCTGTCAATCTGCAACTCTGCCTTATTGGTAGATTTGTTTCCTTCTGTCCATCGATTGAGATAGTTTAGAAGTGGGTGAGTTAGAGATGGAAGTGTTATGGTCTTAGCTATTTTGGTAGGCCTATTCTATTTTAAATTAAAGGTAGAAAAGAATATGACAATGGTGATGGTAGGCTCCTAGTCATATAGAAAATATAGCTTGGTGGTGGCTAAATGGCATTTGGTGTTGGATCTAATAAAAGAACTGAATAAGATGGCTCTGGTCTGGGTTAGGTTACCAGGCCTTGCTTTTGAGTTCTAGGATGAAAAGATCTTGAAATCTATTGGGGATTCCTTTGGGCACTTTTTGGCACCAAATTTGGTCACTTTGTAGAGATCTTGACTTGTCTTTGAGAGGTTCAGTGTTAATGTGGTAGTGGGTACTTCATTAAGTGAGTCTATCTTCTTGAGCTTAGAATGGGGTAAGAAGATTCAACCCATTTTTTATGAGAATGTGGGTGTGTTTTCTCAGAAATTCTCATCTTTTGGGAATTTGTTTGTCAACTATAAGAAGTTGGATAGAATGGTTGAAGAGAAAATTGAGGGTGATCTTGTAATGGGAGTCCCTCCTCCTCCTAAGGTCATAGGGGTAGTGGACAGGCCTCTTGAGGGAAGCAAGGAGGTGACTCTCTCTCCAAAGAGGGAACTTCAAGAAAAGAATCTTTAGAAGGATAAGGATAAGGAACTAACTCCCCCCCTAGGATGCTACGAAGTGATAACCCTAAAGTTGGGTTAGGGAGGGTAAGAACAGAGGAGCTGGAGGGGATGCCTGGCTTGGTTCGAAGGTGAGAGTTATTTTTGTACATAGGAAGGGGAGACAGAGGGTTTGGAGGAAGGATAAATTGATTCTTTCCCCTTTTTAAAAAGTATTGAGGAGCTTCTCAGTACCCCTTCGAGGAACTTGGTGATGGAGGATGTCGTTCGAGGGGGCACTAACAAGGCTTTCGAGAAGGAAGAGGTGAATGAGAGGGTAGAAAGAGAGGCTGGATAATGCATTTCTCTAGAATGAGGTGGAGTTTCCAATTAAAATGGTGGAGCTAGCCTAGCTAGATGATAAAGAAGAGAAGTGGCAAACACAAAGAAGAAAAACAAGGGTTTCAAGGAAACTGGAAGTGATAGTGGAGTTGAAGTGGGATGTAGGGAAGTTAGGTAAACAAACTAAGAAAGCCAAGTAGATGGCTAGGGAGGTGGAAAGTGGCAAGCATGCCACTTAGGAATCCTTAACAAAAGGTAGGAAATGATCTTTATTTCTTGGAATATGAGGGGTTTGAATAGCCCTCAAAAGTAGTTTTCCCTCAAATAGTAGCTAGCAAACTAGAAAATTGATTTCCTACTAGTCTAGGAGGTTAAAATGTCTATGGTTAACTTGGTGAATATGGAAAGTTCCATTTGGCTTGGGGCAAAATTTTGTTATAGTGAAGCAGAAGGTGCTTCAGGAGAGGTGGCAACCTTCTAGAATCCAGATGTTGGTAATGGTAGTCTTATCTATAGATCAAAGTTCTATCTTAGTACTGAGCATAGGATACGTGATAGGATATTTAATATTATTAATTTTTATGCCCCTAACATGAGAAATGGTAGATATAGCTTATGGGAGAAGCTGTAATTTTTTATTTTTGAAAACAAGAATACCTTTTGTATGGGATATTTCAACTCACCCATGTACCCTTCAAAGAAAATAGGAGGAATGATTGATTTTACTAATAGTATGAAGGATCTAGCTGACTTTATAAATGATAATGATCTTTTGAATATGGAGATGCATGGAGTGAAGTTTACATGGTCCAATAATAGGAAAGGGATTGACTTGATCCAAGTTAGACTGGATAGACATTTGGTCCCGACAGGGTGGGAATGATTAACTTCCTCCTCTCTTCCAGGACTACACAAGATGATTTTAGATCATGCCCCAATAATTTTAAATTGAAAAGAAGATTCCTTAGGGTACCCAAGACCTTTTAGATATTAAATTATATGGAAATCCCATCCTAACTTTAGCTCTAGAGTGGCTGATTGGTGGGGGATAAGAATAGAAGGGACAACAAAGTATAGACTCTCTGTTAAACTTGAAGATGTAAGGAGAAATGTAGTGCCTGGAAAAAAAAGGTTTTTTGGGGACATCTTTAAGACCAAGGTGGAGGTAGAAGGGAAGTTAGTGGAACTCGAGAAAGCTATGGGGGAAGGAACACTAATGGATAACATGATCTATGAAGAGGGGAACTACAAGAAGGTTTGGAAGGAAACTTTGAGCAGAGAGGAGATTCATTGGATACAAAGATCAAGGGAGTTATGGCTTAAAGAGGGGGATAGGAACACTGTAGATTAGCTTCAATTCATAGAAGGAGAAACATTATTGATAGCATTAGAGATGACAACAATGTGAAATTGAACAAGCCTGAAGAGATAGGGAACTAGGTGATGGCTTACTTTAGTAATTCCTTTAATGAAGAACAAAGGGACTAGAGGAGGATCGACAGTAGCTAATTGAGACTATGCCCTCGGTGATCTTGGTAGAAGAGAATGAAGAGCTTATGTAGATGGTGACTGAGAAGGAAGTCCATAGAGTGGTGATTTCCATGAAAGCTTATAAATCTCTTGGCCCTGATGGTTTCTCATTGGTATTCTTTCATAACTTTTGGGAGACAATCAAGTTAGATCTCGTTTGGGTGTCTTGTGACTTCTTTAGGACTCGGAAGCTCCTCAAACAGCTCAATAAAACATTCATTTTTCTAATTCCCAAGGTGAAAGACCTAGAAGTTCTCTCTAATTTTAGACCAATCAGCCTTTGTAACACCACCTACAAGATTTTCTCTAAAATTTTGGTGAATAGGTTGAAGCTGTTGCTACATAAGTTTATTGGGAAAACCTAGAATGGGTTTTCCTAGGACAAAAAATCTTGAATGCTGTAACAATGATGAATGAAGTTTTTCATTCTATGGAGAAAAGTGGTAATCCTAGTATGGCCTTCAAACTCGACATCTCTAAAGCTTATGATAGGGTCAATTGGACCTTTATGTATAAAGATATGGAGAGGACTAGGCTAAGTTCGAAGGTTATTAGAATGGTAAAATCAATGGTGGAAACTATTAACTATTATGTGATGGTTAATGGGTCATCATGGGGAAACTTTGGGGGGGAGAGAGTCAACTTAGACAAGGTGACCCTATCTCTCCCTACCTATTCATTATGGTGGTTGAAGTTTTGTGGAGAGCGTTCATGAGGAAGTGGGAAGGCGAGATAATCAAAGGGATTAAACCTGTGTCCACTTTACCTCCTAAAGTGATCCAACAATTTTTAGATGACACCTTCCTTAGTGGGGAGTCCTCAATGGGTGAAGCAAGAGAATGGAAGTTAGTGCTAGAGATATATTCTATGAAAGCAGGACAAAAGATCAATTTTGAGAAAAGTTAAGTGTTCTTCTTTAATACCCCTCCAGATCTTCAACAAAGGATTGTTAATATTATTGCTTGTAATGTTGTTGAGTTACCAGATACTTATTTGGAACTTCCTTTAACTATTAAAGAGGTTAGTGTTAACTTCTAGAATAACATTTTGGAGAGGATGGAGAAGAAGCTGATTGGATGGAACGGAAAAACTTTGAGTAGTGTAGGTAAACTACAACTTCTAATCTCCTCTCTCCAAGGATTACTATTGTACTTTCTATCATTATTCAAACTTACTCAATGTATGGCTAATAAATTAGAAAAAATTTCAATGTAACTTCCTTTGGTCTGGGGGAAGTGATAAGATAAGATTAAACTTGGTTAGTTGGGATACAATCTATAAACCTAAGTATAGGGGAGGATTGGGAGTGAGGAAGATGATTGATTTGAACATTGTGCTTCTCACAAAGATAGGGTGGAATTTGATGAAGGGAGATTCTAATTGGTGTAATATAATGAGAGCTAAATACCTTGGTAATCTTAATTTCTCTCATTGTACCTAAAGAAATGATCTTCCTATGGGCTCTAATATCCGGGGTAACATCATGAGAAATAGAACCCTTTTGAGGGAGGGAGTAAGGTGTCTTGTGGGGAATGGTAACCAGATCAATTTTTGTGAGGATCTATGGCTTATAGATAAACCTTTGTCAAGAACAAAGTTTGGATCTCTTCAATATGACATCCAAGACATGGGGGGTAGAATGGTTGTGGATTATAATTGCCTAGGAAGAAAATGGAAGAAGATGAGGTTGCAATGGAATGACTTGATAGGAAGGGCTCTAACTTATGAGCTAAATTCTTTTCTGGAAGAGTATAGGATTCTAGGAAGATATAGGACCGATGAGTTCTTTTGGAGGGCCACCTTGGCTGGGGAATTCTCAGTTAAATCTACCTACAAGCTAATGTTTGATAAATATTTTGAACCTAATGACTGGGGAAATGTTTTTTTTAACCATTTAATCCTAAAAATCAACATTTTCTAGTGGACCACTATCCATGGGAAAATTCTCACTATTGACAACTTGAGGAGGAGGGGGTTCCAATTACCTAACAGATGTTGTATGTATAAGAGGGAGGAAGAGAGCATCAACAACCTAATCCTACATTGTAACTTTTCTTCTAAGGTGTGGGGGAATATCCTCCAGAAGTTTGAGGTGAATTGGGTGTTCAATGCAGAGGTGGAGCATTTGGTGAACTAGCAGGGCCCCTTCACCCACCCCTTCCTTATCAATTTGTGGAAGATTATTTCCCCCCTAGGTGTGTTGGGGTATTTGGAAGGAGTGAAATAACAAGGTGTTTAGAAATGAGGAAAGGGAGGTGAAGTTCATGGTTGATATGGTCTCCAAATTGATAGTTGATAACATTAGATGCAACAATTGGAGAAAACCAGCATTTCCCCCTTCTACCCTAGAGATAAGAATTATGAAGTGTTGGTTGTTTATGGAAGGGATTATGAAGATTGATAACTCTAATCTTATGGATAGAAAGAGAAATCGATGGAAACCCCTACCTACTAAATGAGACTATTAACTGAGTTTATGATTAAACTCACTCATGTGGTGACTACCACTCTGTGCTTGTTGAAGGATGCCGATGGGGACCTAGCTAGGGAGGAATCCAAGCTACTTTTTGACTTCCCAGTAGAAGACTGGTTGAATGTCCTCCTGGGGAAGAAGCAGGACAAGAATCTTGAGGGCCCGCCCCCTTCTTTTTTTCAGCATGCTACTAATCTGATGGTTTATAGACTTTTTTAGTTTTAAGGCTATCACGCCTTTTTTTTTGTTCAGTGACTTTAGTTAGTTAACTGGCATTTTCTTTAAAGCTTGTAGATATCTTTATAATTTAAGTATAAACTTTTGTTGCTTGTTATCAAGCATTTTGTTTAAAGCCTGTAGTTACTATAATAATTATAGTATAGACTTTTTCTTTTCTTTTAAAAAGCGTTAGGGGTTAGTTTGGTTTTGATGGTTCTCTGCTGGTAGGCATCTACCTAGTTTGTAATGGTCAAACCCCCTTGTTTTGGCTGCTTTTATTTCAAAAACAAAAGTTAGAAAAGCGAGGTGGAATAGGAAAATGTTTCCTTAGCAAGGAAAGTGAAAGCTAGGAAGTGGTGTAGCAACAGATCAAATTCAAAGAGTGAGAAGAAGAAGAGGAGGAGGAGGAGGAGGAGGAGGAACTATCTAAGATTTAATTTTTTTTTCTATCATGAGTTTGGCCACTATGTTAGTGATTTCCCATAAAGGAATAAGGGAAAGAAGTGGGTTGAAGCTTCAATAAGTGCAAAAGATCTCTCTCTACTACAATGCTAGATGAGTTTGTGCCCACATCATGTATACTAAGATCAACCTTAATGTGGGTGTGGTATATAGATAGTGGGGTGTCATTTCATATTATAGTAGTTAGAGAGTAGTTCTTGACATATAAAGAGGATGATACCAATAAATGGATTTCTATGTGAAACTTCTTGAAACTCAACCTAGATGGGAAAGATATTATTCAATTTTAGAGGGATAATGGAAAGAAAATTATACTTCATGATGTGTTTAATGGGTCATACTTAGGTATGAATCTGATTTCTTCTATTTGTGCTTTAGGGTAAAGGCTATAATGCACTCTTTAGAGGGACTTATGTGTTGATCAAGCATAAGGATTGGAGATTGCCCATAACTATAAGACTTAGAAGTGGTTTCCTTTATAGGTTGTAGTTTGATACTCTTCCAACACTTATGACCAACATTAATCCTAGAGATCTTGAAAGCTCTAGCGTAAGAGGATGGGCCATATTCATGATGGAGCACTTAAATTGCTTCGTGAGACTAATCATGATGATGTATGCAAAGAATGTATGTTGGTGAATTTTGGGAAAGCATCTCTTCTAAGGAGTGACACTAGATCTAAGGGTTTTCTTTATCTAGTACATTTAGATATATGTAGCCCAATGTCTATAAATCCACTCATAGGACTTGAGTACTATGTTACTTTTATTTATGATTTCTTGAGGAAAATATGGATATACTTCTTGAAGACCAAGGATGAGGTTTCAAGTCACGTCCAAGAGCTCAAGGCTTTTGTGGAGAATCTGATAGGAAGGAAAATAAAGGTTCCTCAAATAGACAATGCAGGGTAGTACAAAGAAAATGACTTCTAGAAGTTCTATACTAGCGAAGGAATCAAGAGAGAGTGAATTTTTCCTTATAACCTATAAGATCCCTACTCTTATGCATTAAATAAAAAAATAGTTGTACAAATCCAAATGATACTTTTGGTGACAATGATCTTACATATACCTTCATGGGAATTGTGATGGGGGATTTTGAAAACCATAATGTGATAACCTAATGTTAAATGTTAAGACAAAATAATGTGCATAAAGTTCATAAGGTTATGGTAAAATTTTATAGTGCTATACGATGGCGAGTATCAATTAATCATAGTTGAGACTACTTTCATATATGCTTGATAGAATTAGATGACTTAATTATGATGGAAAATGAACTAGGGTTTAACTAAAGTATATAGGAAAATTAGATATGTTGGTGGAAGTTGTTCTATTCTATTTTATACATTATGATTAATTATTAAATTTAGGTTGGCATAGTTAACAATGCATCTTACTTAAAATGGCTTGAGTAAATTTTGGGTTATGCCTTTATCTTGTGATAATGATGGGATGTTTTATAGTTGATTAACTTGAAAAGGGGGTTATAATATGAAATAGACAAAAGGATTATAATAAAGCAAGGAAGTCAACATTATGTGTGATTCAAGTGTGAACTATTTGGGTGATATTTTATTGTTTGGTTGAAGTAATGGTTCCATGTGACAGGTAGATCATGCTAGCAAGGAAGTCAACATTATGTGTGATTCAAGTGTGAACTATTTGGGTGATATTGTATTGTTTGGTTGAAGTAATGGTTCCATGTGACAGGCAGATCATGCTAGTACTTTCTTATGTATTTAGATTATGACTTAAATGACATGATTATACTAATTTGATACATTGAGTACTTACATACAACATATAATATAATTATTTAGATTATGTAGTAATTTCATTGATGTTTTTAATCATGGTTTATGACTTGTTCATTATGATTTTTAATAGAAATGAATTAAATTCTAATTTTTTTAATTTGATTCCTACATTAGCATGTATATCTTAATTTTACATTTGAAGTAGATAAGAATGATCATGATATATATATATATATATATATATATATATAGGAGCAGTTTAATTGAAATACTTTTCTAATAAAATTCTTACCATTATTTTGAATCATATTTTGTTTAGTTTTTAAGTATGTTTGTTGTCCATGGAAAAATTTTTGCATAATATTTTTTGCATCAAATAATATTTTTAATATAATATATTCATTTGTCGATCTCATGTTTGCATACATACAAACTAATTTGGGTTTTGTATATCTTCCCCCCTAATTACTCTCCTTTATTTACCTCATTTCTCCTAACTTTTCTCCTTGCTATCTCTTCCCCATACTTACTATCTATGCCTTTGTCATCTCCCTCCTAAATCATAATTTGGCAAATAAAACTTACATATTGAATCACCCATGTCACTGAGATATTAAATAATTTGGGCTTAATTCCTAGAATAAGCACCCATTTGTTTATGATATCAAATTATGATAATACTATTTACATATAGGTAAATAGAGTAACTAAGTTAAACCTGAATGTGATACTTAATATCCAGATGTTCTTAATTCTCTTGCATGAATGTGATATATATTTTAGTTTTAGGATTATTATGAGGGAAAAATCATAGTGGAGATGTCACTAACAACTCTTCACTAGAGTAAAATGATTTTTTCTTGATTAAGGGTTAAAATATTATCACCTTCTAAGTGACTCACCAGGTTAGGTGTGACTAATACATTGTTAGATATATCTAAAATCTCTATTAAAGACTCGGTTTTGTTAAGGATTTTTGTCATTCTTATAGAGTGATCACATTGTTAAAGGATTTACAATTAACTCTATTAAAAAAAATCTAACTTTTTAGGAACTAACTTTTTAGGAACTACCAAGTTAAGGAATTTCACATACACTTGAAAAAACTATTAAGTATTCAAGCAATGTATTAGTGACCTATAAAATGCTTTCTACCTAAAGCTCTTTATATCCCTTTTTCTTTATGTCTACTTCCTCAATCCTTTTGTAGGCTCTATATAAATTTAAATCAAGATTCATAATTTTATTCTATATCAAACTCTTATCTCTTCATCTTGATGCAAGAGCATCTTGGGTTTCCTTGCAATCCTAGATGTTTGGATGGGTTTTGGTTAAGTGTTTTGGAGCTTGGTAGGTATTGCAACTCAACATGGTCTTTGGTTACTCGGCATTGTCTTTGGTTCCTTGGCATGATCTGGGAATTTGGCATGGTCTTTGGTTGCTCGGCATGGTCTATGGAGGTTGACCTTGCTTAGGAATTTGGTGCCTATTGCAGGCCATGTAACTAATTTCCAAAAATGAGTTAGAGGATACAAATTTCTTGGATTGAAGAGGTCCTAGAGTACTAACTATGGTTCAAAGCTCAAGTTCTAATTCAATCGGACCTAGGAGATATCACAATTTTTTTGGATATCAAATTTTGGATATTTAATTGTTGTTGCAAGCCAACTTGTGGCATTTAATTTATGTAATTGTATTTAATTTGTATTCTCAGCTGACTTGTGGCTTAGATTAGTATAAGTAGGGGTCTTTTAGAGTCTTTTATTCAATTAAATTGAGATGGAATGAAGGATAGATGCGAATTTGAAGAGCTAGAGTTGCAGCTTAGGAATTGAAGGATCTCTTGATGGACCTAATGGTACAAGTGTGGATTCTTCTTGGTGTTCTTATCAAGTTGTGTATCTGGACTAGTTGAGATTGGGTTTTGTAAGTTGGATCTTACAGAATTGATTGTATTTTGTAATTGCTATTTTTATTTTTCCCTAACCCCAAAGGCCTTATAGTCAGGCATATTGCATGTAATCAGTTATATTTTTATGAAAAATTATTGTAATTTGGTATAAGATCTTGCATTATTGCTCCTTTCTATTGTGTTTCCACTATGTGGTTATATTGTTGGGGGCTAGGACATCTCCTTTGGGGATACTCCTACCTTGCGCTGCATCACATCATCTCATCACAACTCTACTTGATCTCTTCTTTTATCCTTCTTATGATTACTAATTATGATCCTTCACAAGTTTTATATCATCTATATCTCTCCCCCCTTGTCTCTGTACCTCATCTCTAGCCCTATTTACCATCTCTCTCTCTCTCTCTCTCTCTCTCTCTCTCTCTCTCTCTCTCTCTCTCTCTCTCTCTCTCTCTCTCTCTATATATATATATATATATATATATATATATATATATATATATATATATATATATATATATATATATATATATATATATATATATATATATATATATATATATATATATATATCTTCCTTTCCCCATTACAATCTCTTTCTATTCGATGCTCTAATTATTCTCCTCTATTTACCTCATCTCTCTCTACCTTTAGGACACAATTATTTTTTAAAAATGCTATTTCCCCCTTATAATAGGAAAATATTTTCTTCGGGGCCAAGCATCTACCAGTTTACTGAAGTGAGTCTCTAACTATCCCTATTTATCAAACCATTTTATATTTTTTCTTTGGGACACGTGTCCTAACTTTTTCTCCTCTTCCCTCTTCTCTTTTTCTACCTCATCTCTCCTAACTCTTCCTCGCAATTTAACTTCCACATAATTATAATCTATGCCAATGCCATATCTCAACCATATCTTTTCTAACATTATTACTTTCTTTCACTATCTCTCCTTCCTCCTCTCACCATGTCTCCCCCCCTCCTTTCCCTCTATGTTAGTATTTTCATCTCTCTCTCTCTCTCTCTCTCTCTCTCTCTCTCTCTCTCTCTCTCTCTCTCTCTCTCTCTCTCTCCACATTATGGTTATTATTATAAGTATAATTATGATAAGGTTATATAATTTAGTGTTAGGATTCTTGTGAGGTTGAAAATTTATATCATGATTATAATTAAATTTTTTTACAAATCTTCAAATTCTTTTATTAGTTTAAAAAATGCACTTTCTAATTCCATAAAAAAATTGTAAAATATTAATAATTAAAGTTTGTATTAAATTTTATTTTTTACGTATCTCTCTTTCCTTATCTATCTTCTTCATCTCTCCCCTTCCCCATCTTGAGGCCCTCTCTCTCTCTCTCTCTCTCTCTCTCTCTCTCTCTCTCTCTCTCTCTCTCTCTCTCTCTCTCTCTCTCTCTCTCTCTCTCTCTATCTCCTATAAAAATATTTATTTATTTGATTACTAATTATGATCCTTCACAAGTTCTATATCATCTATATCTCTCCACCCTTCTGTCTCTACCTCATATCTAGCCCTCTCTCTCTCTCTCTCTCTCTCTCTCTCTCTCTCTGTGTGTGTGTGTGTGTGTGTGTGTGTGTGTGTGTGTGTGTGTGTGTCCTATATTCCTTTCCCCATTAAAATCTCTTTCTATTCCATGCCCTAATTATTCTCCTCTATTAACCTCATCTCTCTCCTCCTCCCCCTTCTCTTTGTCTACCTCATCTCTCCTAACTTTTTAGCTTACTATCTCTTCCCCATCATTACCATCTATGTCCATGTCATCTCTCTCCTAATTGGCAATTCTATCTCTTATAGGAAATAATAATTTGGCAAATAAAACCTACATATGGGTCAACTACATCATCGAGATATTAATAATTTTTGTTCAAAGCCTTGGATAAGTGTCCATTTGTTTACACATTATTGATCCTAAATCCTAGTCCCATTGCCAATGTAATCTACCTTTAGGAGACAATTATTTTTAAAAAAATTCTAGTCTTTACATAATGTTTTCTATATTGGAAATTGTTATTTTTCCCTTCGAATAGAAAAATATTTTCTTTGGGGCTGAGCATCTACCAGCTTTACTGAAGCGAGTCTCTAGCTACCCTTATTTAGCCAACTTTTTTATATTTTTTTATTTGGGACACATTTCCTAAATTTTGAGAATATTTAGAATTTATGTTATAATGTTTAAGATAGAGTCAAGATCCTCTGTCTCTCTCTTCCTTCCCTTAAATCCCATATTCCTCTACCCATCACCTTGTATTTCTATTTCATGTACTAATTATTCTCTATCTCTATTTTCTTAATCCACTCCTCTTCCCCCTTCTCTTTTTCTACCTCATCTCTCCTAACTCTTCCTCACAATTTCACTTCCCCATAATTATCATCTATGTCCATGCCCTCTCTCTCTCTCTCTCTCTCTCTCTCTCTCTCTCTCTCTCTTTCTCTCTCTCTCTCTCTCTCTCTCTCTCTCTCTCTCTCTCTCTCTCTCCCCACCTTTGGTTATGATATATAAGTATAATTATGATTAGGTTTTAAATTTAGTGTTAGAATTATTGTGAGGTTGACAATTTATATCATGATTATAATTTTTTAAAAAAAATTACAAATCTTTAAATTCTTTTATTAGTTTAAATAATACACTTTCTAATTTTATAAAAAAATTATAAAACAATAAAAATTAAAGTTTATATTTTCAAAAAAAATATCTTAAAATAACTTCTTTTTTTTTATAGGTAATGGGCTGAAACCTAGATTGATTATTATTATTATTTGTTAAAGTTAATTAGTATTATGTGTTAAGCTTGAGTGGAGTCAAACTCAAGACCTCCCACATGGTGTAAGCTCTTGCCTTCTCTTAAAATAACTTACTTTTGATATGAATTTTATTTATTTATAACTTTTTCATTATTAAATTTTGATATACTATAATTTTTATTTTATACTTTTTAAATCCACAATGTTTTTTCCATCCAATATTTTTGAGTAGAGAGGTTTAAAGAATTTTTAATTTTTTAATGGAGACTTAGCTTTTTATTTTACACATTTTTTAAAACACAATTTTTTATTAAAATTATTAAAAATTAGTTATAAAAAATTGTAGTTAATAAAGTTACAAAATTTTAAAAACTTAAATTTCTATTTTTTAATATGTTTTTTTCCAAGAGTTATATTTTTCATTGTAAATTTTAGTTGTATTATACACTAATGAATAAACTTAAAAGAGAACTCTATTTTTAATTTTATTTTTTCTTCAAATATTTGATCTTATATTATTTCAAAATAAAAATATACTTTTCATTTTGAAATATAATTTTATTAATATTTATTTGAATTTTTTTGATTTCTTAAAACTTTATAATCTAAAATATTATCGAAAAAAGATTATCCATTGAATAGATGAGATTTAACTAGCTTATATATTATAAATATAAAATAAGCCAAGAGATATCCTTTTGAGGCAGCTATTGCACTAAGTTAGATTATGAAAATAGGCACCTCGAGAAGGATAGCTCTCAATTTATAATTTGAAATGGAGAAAATGTTGTATTTGGGCTCATATATTCTATAATATATAGGGAAATTGTATTGGGGACTCTCTCTCTCTCTCTCTCTCTCTCTCTCTCTCTCTCTCTCTCTCTCTCTCTCTCTCTCTCTCTCTCTCTCTCTCTCTCCCCGAGAAGGATACCTCTCAGTTTATAATTTGAAATGGAGAAAATGTTGTATTTGGGATCATATATTCTATAATATATAGGGAAATTGTATTGGGGACTCTCTCTCTCTCTCTCTCTCTCTCTCTCTCTCTCTCTCTCTCTCTCTCTCCGTCCCTCTGTCCCTTCATCCCTCCCTTTCTTCCAAAATCATAATCCTCTCACCATCTCTTCTCCCTAAGTACAATATATCTCTAGCTTATATCTATCATGCTCTCCATCTTCTCTCTCTTTATCTCTCTCATATGTCTCACATTCTAATTACTCTCTCCCCCTCTCTCTCTCAACACCCATTATCATCCCCATCCATTTGATTCCCTAATTATTATCTCTCTCTCTCTCTCTCTCTCTCTCTCTCTCTCTCTCTCTCTCTCTCTCTCTCTTTCTCTCTCTGTATATATATATATATATATATATATATATATGTATGTATGTATGTATGTATGTATGTATGTATGTATCCCCATCCCTCCCTCCTTCCCTCCGTCCCTCCTACCCTATATCCCCTTTTCTCAGTCTCTTGCACACATTTCCCATCCCTCTTGTCTCTTTACCACTCTATGCCCACCTCATAAATGTTTCCCTTTCTCTCCTCGCATCTCATCTCCATATATTTTGGACCCTAGTTATCCTCTTTCTCTCTTTATAGATCATCTCTTCCTCCCCTACTCTCTCTCTCTCATTACTTTATTTAACTCTCTCCCCTTCCCCCTCTCACAATCTCACCCCAATATTTACCCTCTATAACTACCTCATCTCTCTCTCTCTCTCTCTCTCTCTCTCTATATATATATATATATATATATATATATATATATATATATATATATAGATGGATCTCATGTCTCCTACCCTAAATCCCCTCTTCTTAGTCTCTCTCGCACATGTCCCCTTTAACCATGATTTCCCCCTAATTTCTCTCTCTCTCTCTCTCTCTCTCTCTCTCTCTCTCTCTCTCTCTCTCTCTCTCTCTCTCTCTCTCTCTCTCTCTCTCTCTCTGTGTGTGTGTGTCTGTGTGTCACACACACACACACACACACACACCTCTCCCTAATTACTTTCTTAACTCTCTCCCATGCCCCCTCTCACAATCTAATCTTCCTATTTACCCTTTATATCTACCCGATGTCTCTTATGCTTTCTTTCTCTTATGTCTCTTTGTCACTCACAATATCTCTCTCTATTTTGATCTCATATCTCGTACCCCATATACCCTTCTTTCACCCTCTCATACATGTCCCCACCCTCTCATCTCTCTCTATCACTCTATGTCTACCTCATTGCTATTGTCCTCTCCTCCATGTCTAATACTCTCTCTATCATGTCCCCTCCTATTCCTACTACCTACTCTCTTTATCCCATGTATCTTTATCTATCACCCTCTCTAAAGTGTCTACTTAATGTCTCACCCTCACCCTCTCCCCCACCTATTGTAATGCCTTCTCTAACAATATAGGACCCAAGTTATTTTCTTTCTTTCTTTACCTTATCTCTTCCTCCTCCCCCTTTTTCAATGGATTATTTCCTCTAATACATGAGGACACACTCAAACACTCCTTTTGAAATTGGACTATACTTATATATTTTGAAATAATTTATAAAACTTGATTTTATTGTAAGTTATGTCTCAAATTTTAAAGTTTGACTTATTTTAATTTTAGCTTTACACCTCTGTTAATAATATTTACATTTGGTCTCATGTTTGATTTTATTATTAGATCATCTCCAAATCTTACATCTTATATAATGAGAAATGAAACTACAAATATTTGTTTTTTGAAAGATGAAAATAACAATAGTTGATTATATTATAAATTCATTTAGAAATTAAAAAAAAATAAAATAAAATTAAGTGAGTTTCTAAATTAAATTAATTTGTTCTATAATTTTGAAGTCATTGACATGTTTTGATTTGTTTAAATTTAGAGATTACTAATCTATATTAAAAATAAAAATAATAATTAGTTTTTTTATATAAATTGTTTAAACTTTCAAAAATAATTCTAAATATCTAATATTATCCCTACATATTTGGACATATATTTTTATAAAAAATCTGCATAAATTTTTATAGGTATTTTTGTTATCTATGCTTTTACATTTTCCACATCTTTCAAGCTTATTTGTATTGTGAAATAATTGTATGATTATATTAAATTCATTTAGAAATAAAAAATAAAAGAAAATTAAGTGAGTTTCTAAATTAAATTAATTTTTTCTATAATTTTGAAGTCATTGACATGTTTTAATTTAGTGATAACTAATTTATATTAAAAATAAAAATAACAATTAGATCTTTTATATGAATTATTTAAACTTTCAAAAATTATTCTAAATATCTAATAGTATCTCTACCATATATTTTTATTAATTTTTTTCCATAAATAGGTATTTTCCTTATCTATGCTTTCACATTTTCCATATCTTTCAAGCTTATTTGTATTGTGAAATAATTATATGATTTAGTTTGGAAAATAATTCATTTGAATGAATTCAAACTATGGAGATGAGCATGGAAAGCACACTATTATAGAATAGTCAATCTGAATAAGATATTTTGAAAAGAAAAGAATGAGAACATTCAGTAATAGCCAATGGAAAAATAATCTTTTAGAAAACTTGGAACATAAAATAAATCATTTTTGAAGTTGATTTGTTAAAAAACATACAAGAATTGGAATATTTAGCAATAGTTGATCTGCAACCAATTTTATGTATTGTCTCACAAGTGAAGCATTCATGCCAACCAACCCATAAGAAAGGGCTTCACACACTCTCTTTCAATGTTCATTGCATCACAAACTATTTCTTTTACCTTTTCTTTACAAAGTCTCTTTCTTAAAACTATATGCAAAAAGAAAATGGGATAATTTCCTTAGAATTATTGCACTTGAGATCCTGAAATTCATGCAAACTCTATTAAGTAAATAAAACACATAATTTTACTTGTAAATTAGGCAAGCAAAGTCATAGCAAAGAGTCTCATCTCCTGAAATAAGCTCATTATAGAAATCTAACCCCAACAATAGGCCCTACGTCTTCAACCAAAATATTACACAAAAGTTGCAATTGAAATGAATTAGTTAAGCAAAAAACTTCAAATTAATTGTTAAACAATATAACCACAAAATACCATAAATCATCTAACCTTCCAGAAAAGAGAATGCCTTCAATGCATGGAAATGCAATGGTTCTCTCTGCAAATGAACTAGAACTGCAAAGTAACTCTGCTATATTTAATCAGCCCTAATAATTCAATATTTAGTGCCTTCAGCCTTCTAAGAAACATAATTTTTTGCATTCTAGAGAGAAAGACGATCTTCATAACCCTTAAAGCTCAGGTGCGGCATGTATTTCTAGATAGAGGCAATGACTGAGACAACAAACATGCCCGATGGATGGAACAATATCCTGAGTATGCCCACTTTGGTTGCCATCTCCTTGCTTGATCGCAAGAATAAATCATTGATTTTGTAAACCATGTGCCCATAGTTGTCCTATCGTATCTATTGCAAGAGCCACTGCTTCAAGGGCTGCTTGAAAAGAGTACACAAGGAGCGGCATGAACTCCACATATATCTACGCTATCTTGGTATCAGGGGTAGTCATTCCATGGAAGGGAGGGGCAAGATGAGGGATAAGAGTGGAGGCCATGGGATAAGAGAGGGCGCATCATTTAAGAGAAATTACAATATTATATAAAATATTATTCTGCCTGCTCTTGTTACCGAAGATTCTCTAGGATTGTAACTAAAGGCTATCCAACTTCTCCTGATTTATGTGACAACACCTTTGGCTTTGAATGGTCATAAAAAGAAAAATGAAAAAATCAATTTCAGTGACACTTGTTTTCATGGTTGTTGGTACATATTCCAAGTGGAGATTTTTGGATTAATGTTCTATCCATTTGTCTGCAGTCTCACAAAATATTGTTAGTTATGCTCTGCTCTATTTATTTTAATAAATTGTTGATCATGTCATTTATATTATAATCTTCCAACTCATTAAAATGTTCAAATAAGCATCAAATTTTATAAAAATTCTTAAAAATTTACATTGATGAATGCTTTTATCGTAGAAAGCCTCTCGACTTTATAGATGTATTGCTCAATCACTCAGAAATCAAAGAAAGTCACATCTCAAGAAAGAAGAATGCCATTAAACCATTCAAAAGATCGATTTGAAAAAAGAAAAGAGACATGAAAAGTTCATTTATAAGTACAGAAAGAAAGAAAATATGCAAACATTAAAAAATGCAAGGAAATCTAATGTATTTATCTGTACACTCTTCTAGATAACTTTAGCAAAGCTAAAATAATCAAAGCCAAACATTTATACCCTAATTTCATCTTTTCATGTGGAGTCACGAGATTTAAATTCAATCAAGGAATTCAATTAAATGAGAAGTGATCTAGCAAATTTAGTTAAATATGAAAATATTTGTCTGATTGAGAAAGAAAATGAAAGCCTCTTGGCTTAATCAGTTGTACAAGAAAAAATGAATATATCATTTGAAAGATCAAACAATATTTGTATATCAAATGAATGCTTCTAACTTTGCTTTCGTACAACTTTCTTGGAAAATGAATTAATAATTTTTGGAATTGCTGAGTGTCTTAGCTTTTGCATTTACTTCAATGTCTTGTTGAGTGCCTCAGGTTTTGCTCAAAAGGGAAACAATTATTGAGGAAAAAATGTGTATGAAAACCAACCAAATCAAGTACACAAAAAATGCGATCTTTAAAACAACTATGTGATATGTACTTTCAATTTCATGGCCTAGCTTTTGCATCTATCATTTGAAGGATCCTCAGGGCACTATGAATGATGATATATACTTCTAGCCAAAATCTACCAGGATGACGCAAGACAAAATATCTCTTGATCTGACTCACACCGCGAAGGCGAAGGACAAGTTCCAGAATTATATAATTCAGAGCAATTTAGATAACACATTTAATTGAGATGATTTGTAAAGCTTTGCCCAATTTAGAATTTGATTTACGTAATATATGTCCACTACAAGCCATTGCTATTATCATTGCAGTTTGTATCATTGAAGAAAGATGTATTATCATTAGTGACTGTACTGCTTCTGTTAAAACAATTTTATTCAATCAATCATTTTCATTTTAAGATACAATTTAAAATTTTCAGTTACCTGTCAAATTTTATTAAAATAGTTGAATGTTTACATTGATGAATGCTTCCACTGTAGCAAGCCTCTGGACTCAATAACCTCTTTACTAATAAAGATTGTAGCTAAGTTTATTTTAGAATCTAAACAATGAAACAAAACATACTATATAATCTTAATTTCTAAATCACTATTCTAAATAAGGTCATAAATCTAGTGAATGTTACTAAATACCATTATATGAAGGCTGAAATTAAATGCCAAGGGCCTCGACTTTGAGTTTCAATAAGTGATAGGCCTGTAAGGAGTAAAACAATATGTGAATGGTTGTAATAATTAATTATGTTGGATTTGTATGAGTCATAGGCACAGTTAATAGGAACGGTAAAAAAATGGATTCTCTTACAAAACATAACTTGTGTAATTAGGTTACAATCTAAAATGCTTTGGCACAAAAAAGAACAATTATTTAATAAATGCAGTTTAATTATTTTACCCTATTTGGGCCTTGCAATTTTAGCATTGAATAAATGCTCATAATGATTTTCATACTAATATTTTAAATTCCTTTTCCTATGACCAATAACAAATCTGCAAAGTAATTAATCCATTAAGTTTAAAAAAGTTTAGTAACTTAACCAAATTTTGATCATAGTAATAGCATGAAAATAGAAGAAATCAATCCATTGATGGACCAAATCAACCATCATTATTTGAGCCCATGAATGACGAAAGAAAGAAAGAAAAATTGCCAATAGATGAAAAATATAGTTTGGATTGACGTGGCTGCTCTTAGTTTTTATAAAATTCCAAGGGCTTGAGTTTCTTCCTTGACATAAGAACATGCAATAAGAAATCTTGGTACTATGAGTAAGAACATGCGATAAGAAATGTTGATACTATTAGTAGTTTTAGTATGAAGACTATAATTTCTAATGAAAGCACACATTATCTAATCATAGTAATACATAATTATCCATTATAATTTAGAATTAACAATTGAGAATAAAACCATTCTTATTATAAGTTTCAATAGAAACAAAGATACTAACTTGTACACTCACGTCTTTGTTTGAGACCATCTTCATTAGAAATTATAATTTTGAATGAAGTGGCAACAACAAATTGACAAAATAGTTCCTTTAAAAACCCTAGAAAAAAATAGTTGAACTACCATTGAAAATAAAAGTATTCTCTTTCTTGGTCTCCATATTTCCCTTTGTTTTCCTTGAACCCACAACTTCCTTTGCCTAAGATTTCTATTTTCTATTACTAACCCTAATATCTGCAACCCCTTTGACACACTGAGCTTCTTAGAATCATCATGGAATTTTCTTCTAGCTATGCTAACAATGAAAGAAAATTATTTCCTACATACCTCTAAAGTAATGTAATGCCTGTAGATACGATACACATTTTACAGGACTTAATAAAAAACAATGGATGGTTTGTGAAATGGGAAATGAATATTGTTAAAGAATTGAGAAGGATTTCATGTCATAAGATAATAGAAATTAGTTACAATTTGGATATATAAAATTAGTCATCACCACATTAATATATTGTAAACTGTATTAGAAATATTTAAGTTTCATGGTTTTCTGGTCTTTGATATCGGTAAGTGTCAAGATTTTCCATTGTTACATGCATTTATGATTCTTCACATATTTTAGAGTCTTTATGTGATTGAAGAGCCTCTCAGCTAATAAATAAAATAATAATATATGTGGAACACATTGTTATTTGATGATGGGGTTCTTTTGTATTATATTATCAGCAATTAGAAAATTATGGTTTTAGAGGAAAAGCTTATGGTTCTATAAAATTTTAATGAATATGGTTTGTTTAAGATTTTTTCCTTTTAATTATAATTTTTAAAAAAATTTATGATCTAACTTGTCCTAAAATATATAGTTTTTCTTTTGTAATGGGTGATTAATAACTAATTATCTAATTATCTATTACTATTCTTGTGAAGTGTGAGCTTGATGGGGGTATGGATCTGGTTGATCTTGCTATCTGTAATTGCCTCAATTTTCATCTGGAGGATGGGGTTGCGGCTCATAGGTTTCCTTCTATGTCCAAGCAGCTTCACCATCAGAGGAAGGGTCAGGTTAATTGGGATGGGCACTGGACTCCTCCTCCCTATGGAGTTCTGAAAATTAACACTGATGGTACTTCTCGTGGGAATCCTGGTCCGGCTGGTATTGGCGGAGTGGCTCATTCTAGTTCTGGAAATGTTAAATTTTTCTTCTCAATTCATAAGGGTGATTATACTAACAATCTCATGGAAGCTCAGGCTATTTTATATGTTGTGGAACAATGTTGCTTGTGGGGATGGAGTAAGATTATTTGTGAGTCTGATTCCCAGGTGGTGGTGAACATGCTTTCTTCGCAAGAACTTGAGGATGTTAGTTGGCAGTTGGCCACTGTTGTTAAGCAGATTCTTTTCTTCTCTTCCTCTTTTCAGTTCATTAGGTTTAGGTATATTCCATGAGAATGGAATAGACCTGCTGATTGTTTAGCCAAGTGGGCTTCTAGTCATGATCCGAGTTGGAATATTAGGAATAGGGGGCAACTGTCCTTTGAGATGGTGCAAGAATTTGATGATCTTGTTGCTCAGGATCGAGCTCCTTGTTGAGCTCTCCTTTTTGTATTCCTTTCTATCTTAATAAATTTTTACCCCTCTTTTTGCAAAAAAAAAGAATTATACATTATTATTTATTTATTTATTTTTGATAAATAGTATCTTTATATTAATAAATTAATATACTAGTTACAAATTCACAAAAAAGTGGTAATGGATACCAAATCACCCTATGAAAGTTCATAGGATCAAAGTCAAAATAAAAAACTATTCATCAAAAAAACATATAAGTAGCTCCATTAGGCTGCCAAAGCAGTGCCAGTCAAGGGAGGTGGATCTTCACGATCACTATAACCCTAGGAATCCTTGGGATTAGTAGGAGGACTAGGAATAGTCTAGCCATCAACAATGTCATCATCAACAACTTTTTCTTTATCTTTCTCCTCTACCTATGGTAGAGAAATAGCTAGATCTAGGCAAGGGAAAGACCACTTAGAGCCATGAGAGTGAGGAGGAGCAACAGGATGGGATGCCATAGGAACTAGGGACTAGCTAGAAATGCGGTGAGGCAGAGAAGCTAAGTGACACTGCCAACTAGCATCACCATCACTAGGAGAGTGGTGATAGGGAGCCTACGAGCGTGGTGTATGAGAGTGGTGAGTAGAAGAACCATGACCCCAATGATTACCCCAGGACAAAGTGCGATCAGTCGAGCAGTCTAGAGGAACTCTAGTGATTGTGCAAGGTGTGTTACCCTAATGATTGAGAAATTTTTAAAGGTGGGCCACCTCTAGTGCCACCTTGTTGGCTTGGACCTGAATCTACAAGATGACATTATTACACGTGCATTTCTTCATGTACATAGCAACATTGATATCAGGAAAGCTATGAGTGAAATGAACACATTCCTATCCTTCTAGAAAGTAAACAAAATCTACATCATGAAAGTATACCAGATCTGGGAAAATTGCCTAAGAATCCTGGAGGAATCACCCAACACAATCATGTGTCAAGAAAAGGGTTCTAGCCTGGAGGGCTTGAAGAAATCCTGTATCCATTGTCAATAATTTTGAGCACACATACAAAATAAAAAAAAATGCAAAAATGACTCAAGATGCCCATAAAAAGGACACTGAGGATCTAGAATACCAACATGCTTGAGTCACAGCACAAGTGGAAACCCTTGAAACAATAGGCACTAGGAGAAATGGGCAATTTTAGGCTTAGTGATAGCACTACAAATAGTATCAAATTGCACCCTCCAATGATAAGGAGAAGACTAAAGATGCCAACATTGCTTGAAAGTATCCACCATAGGAAGGTTTGGAGAGAGCCAATAATATCCTAAGCTAGACTTGTAATTGGTGAAGGGCATGGTAGGATACCATCTCTAGTCTTTCCACCAAGGTCACATAGAACCGATTCCCACCTTGTGAATCAAATGATTCATAATGGCAAAGAGAAGAAGATCAAAAGTGTGTCATTCTAGACTAGCATGACAAAACTACAAGTGGACCTGCATATCCTCCCAAGATCTGAGACTCATAAAGATCCTAGAAAAAAGGGTCCTTAGGAGTCTTGATGTCATGTTTGAAAAAACACAGAGTATTGGTGCCTTGAGTGTTGGTAGATGAGCACCCTGAATAGAAAACAATGGGGACAACCAAAGGCTTTGCTAATTCAAAGAAAGCCCATCATGAAACCCATCACCATCCTAGTGAATCCAAGGCTTCACAACTTCCCAAGCTTTCCAAATTCTCTTGATGACAAAAGAACCCTAGATATGAATAGGTTCTTGCATGATGAGAAGGGATTGAAGAGCAATCCCTTTCCACGAAGGCCTATTAATAGGAAATATAGAAGAGATACAATGTCAAACCAAAAATTTTCAAGCTTTATCACTGATGAGAGCTTGAATAATCCACTTAGCACAAAGAGTGAGCCCTTGCTTCTATGTGGAAAGAAGGCCAAGACTTCTAGACTCTTTGGGGAGACAATGAAAATTTTAGAGAACCCTATGAAAGCCATGATGACCAAAACTAGTAGCCCAAAGAATGTCATAGAGAAAAAATTCTAACTTGAGGTAGGAGGCTTTGGAATGAGACCAACAAGAGGATTAATACACAAGAGTATCCACCAAAACCTTCACGAAAATTTGGAATTTCTCCGCAAGAGAAAGGGGTTTAGTAATCCAGTAATCAAGCTTTTTCTCAATTTTCATGAGTATAACATTCCAGAATTCTACTGGAGAAGCTTGAAAGGTGAAGGGGATGCCTAGAAAGTGGAATATCTCCCCATGAGTAATGCATTTCCATTTGAATTGAGAAAGTTGGGGCCACGGTGGATGAAAAGATTGCCTAGATAATAGAGTGTCATGTGTCATTGAATAGCCAAACCAAAAGCTTGATCAAATGTGTCCAAGCATTGTAAGGCATTAGTGATACTTTCCTCATCCTCTAGGAGACTGAGAAAATAGTCATAAAAAAAGTGTTCATTGATGAGTTGGGAAGATGATTTAGGCAAGGAAATGCCATGAACCAAACCAAAAGAAACATAGTGGGAAAGCAAGTAACTAGACCCTTCAACATCAAGAACATTCAAAGCCAGAGCCAAAGAGAATCCCTACCAAATAGATCAAAAGAGCCCAAAGGCTTCGGATTGGGAACTATAAATAGTAATAAATGCATTAGCATTTCCATAGACTGAAGAAAGTTAGAGCCGAAACCCAAAGCCTAGAGCATAGCCGAAATGAAGGGTCATTCAATTCGATCTTAAGATTTGGAAAAATCAATTTTCAAAAACAAAGTCTAGTGTAGGAGCACATCTACGACAGGAAGACAACCTACAATATGACTAAAAAGCGGGCACAAAGCAAATATCAAAAAGTTTTGAGTTTAAAATCTAAAATTTTAAATGTTTGTGTGTGTGAGTTTAGAGTTTTATGTTTTAAAATAAATGTCCTTTTTTTTTGTGGTAGAAATGTTTAGGTGGCATTCTTATAAGCCTACCCAACATTATCCACTTAGGACTTAGTATGAGTTTATTTTAGATTATTTTGGGTGTGTTAAAGGTTTCTAATTTTTGAAAATGTTTATGGGAAAAATCAAAAGGAAGAAAATGATGAATATTCCTAAAGCACCATGTGTAGGCATTCAAAATGTAACCGCCACAAGAAAGCTATGATGGATTTTTGGGAGTTACATTAGAAGGTGAATATTCCTAAAGCACCATGTGTAGGCATTCAAAATGTAACCGCCACAAGAAAGATATGATGGATTTTTGGGAGTTACATTAGAAGGTTTTTCAAAGAGAGAAAGAGTGAATATTGTAAGGGAGATTTTTGAAGAGAGATTTTTGGAGAGAGATTTTTTTTGGGAGAAAGTGAATAGAATGAAGTTCTTGAGTTTTCCTGTAATTTTCTTAAGTTTCTAGTGTTGTACAGATGTGATTGTGTAGTATTCTACATAAATTTTTGTATTTGTATTTAGATCAACATCTTGGAAGAAATCTGAAAATCTGATCTTAATAGTTTAATATTTTCTTATATTTCATTTCCTATCAACCGGATCTCTCTGTTTTTTAGAGAGGGGCCTTTGCCTGGGGGTTTCTAAAGGTTTTGAAACCCCTCTGCATCATTTTTGGTATTAGAGCCCAGAAAACGATTCAGGTAGGGAAAGGTGATTTGTTATTTAATTTTGAAGTTATATGGGGTTCCATGGAGGAAAGAATCAAATCACATATTTGTTTATGAATGCTAAAGGAGAAGGGATCCAAAAGATTTTTGGATTGATTTGTTATTAAATCACTTGGATGAATCAAAGGAAGTTAATCACTATCATTTGAAAGAGAAATATCTGAAGTTGAAACTATTGCATGCATGTCAAGATTCCTTGAATTTGAAGCTTCCTGATTTCGAGCAGTGTGGTGGAAAGCCTTTCCTTATTTTTTCATGAATTATTTTCTTGTTATGCATGATATATTTTTTGAAATATTATTGAATATACTCTCATATGGTTCAAGTTTGGTTCATTTTCATTTAGAAATGAGCAAGTTATGCACAATTCTGTGAAGATGGTCTGTTCAGATTTTAGATTTACAGTCCAAAGACAAATTTATAGCAGTCACGTATGGTTTCATAGAGACCCAAAAATTGGTGAGAGGATATTTAATTATGTTTTGAACAACTTTCATTCTTTCCATAAAAATTTATCTCGTGATTTGAGGGGTCAAACAAACCCATTTCTAAAAACTGTCCTATTTACTGTCATTGTTGCTACAGGAAGGCAGCAGTTTGGAAAGTCTTTTCTTTCTTGATTTTCATGGTGTCAAGAAGGAATGTGATTGAAATAAATTAAATTTTAATATTTGGAAATAAATTTCAAGCTCTAAAATCAGCAGCATTGAGTTGGACAATTTGTTTTGGTCATGGTTAAAGTATGGTTAGTTTTCTTTAGTTGAGGGGATAAGTGTTCGACAAAATTCTTGTCACTGTGAAGACACAATTACCACTACTTGGAGTCAATGAGTGAAAGAACAAGACTGATTTTTTGGGTGGAAAAAGATTTTTTTTTTTTAAGTGTCCTATGTTGCTGAAGCATTTTATGTTCATGTAGCAGATTATGTTACTGTAGCAAAATACAATGTGCAGATTGTGAAGGTTTCCAGATTGATGAGTGTGAGCCTTTGAAACAACCCTTCAAGTTGAGTATATCCATGAAAGGTTTCCAGAGTGTAGATCTACATCATAATGGAAGAAGAAGAAGCAGAAAGAGAAAGCTATAGCCAAAGACATTCTATATTCCGAACAAAGTGCAAGTGCAAGAATAAGGTATGCAAAGTTATAGTTGACAGTGGTTCCTTTCAAAATATAATCGCAGTAGAAATGGTTGAGAAACTGAATCTTCCAAGAGTACCTCATGATCTACCTTATAGAGCTTATGGGTTAGGAGATGAAAAATGGATTGATGTCTTTGAAAAGTCATATGTTTCTTTTAATATTGGACCATATTTTGATACCATTGAATGTGATATTATGCCTTTAAAAGATTGTCACTTGATTTTGGGAAGAGCATGGCAATATGACAGGTCAACCATATATGATTGTAGAGAGAACACATATACCATCAATAAGGATGGAAATAAGATGGTTTTGTTTCCATTGAAGGATGATGAAACATGGAAAGAATCAAGAAGTTTAGGTCTTATTGATAGGATAGCATTTCCAATGCATGATGAAGTGAAAGAGGAAGTGAAAGAAGTTATGGTAGAGGCAAATGAAACTACAGAGAAGGCAGCCATAAAGAGTGCAGATGTATGTGAAGTTGGTACAGAAATCTCAACAATGATAGATGTGAGTTGTCCTTTGGAAGGGAAAGAACATGAAGAGCAAAAAGAAGATAAATTGCAGCAAGAAGCAGTGCAACAAGTAAATGTTGATGAGAAGAATAAAGAGGAAAGTCCTATGGGATTTGAGTGTGATAAAGTTATCGTTGGAACAGTAATGTGTCCTTTGAAAATAGAGATGAGTACAATGCTAAAAGGTACTCCTATGAAAGATAGTTTGGAGGAAAATAATAAAGCCTTCAAAATGCATGGTGTAGTGAAATGTCAAGAGCAATGGCATGAGGATGGAGATAAAGATTGTGTAGCAGCAAGTTCTGAAGAAGAATCTGATTTATGGGAAGAGTTTACAGCCATCATGGGAGAATGGCAAAGGAATGGTGGTAGTATGGAAACTCAACATGAAGAAATTTCTAAAGAAAAGGTATTAGATGATGTTATGGACAAAGAACATGAAGCTGAATATATTTATGATAGGGCAACAAATTATTTTTGGGACATAAAATTTAGAATAAAAATTCAAGTGTATGTAGCAATAATAAAAATTCAGAATGTGATGAAGTTACAAGTGTATGTAGCAGCCATACAAATTCAGAATATGATGAAGTGGATGCATAGTGAACAACAAATAATTTTTATCTTACCAATGGAAAACAAACCAAAGGTAAAAATGAAGGAGAAAGAGAAAATTCAAATGATACAAGTTCAAGAAAGGCCAAGTTTTCTAATGGAGGAAAAGTACAAACCAAAAGTCAAGATGAAGGGATCCATATGTTTTTCTAATGCCTTGTTTTGCAGGTGTTTCCAAGGGACTTGGAAACTTTTGAAATTTGGGAGTATGGTGCAGGAGCACATCTGCGACAGGAAGACAACCTACAATATGACTAAAATGTAGGGCACAAAGTAAATATCAAAAGGTTTTGAGTTTAAAATCTAAAATTTGAAATGTTTGTGTGTGAGAGTTTAGAGTTTTATGTTTTAAAATAAATGTCCCTTTTTTTTGTGGTAGAAATGTTTAGGTGGTATTCTTATAAGCCTACCCAACATTATCCACTTAGGACTTAGTATGAGTTTATTTTAGATTATTTTGGGTGTGTTAAAGGTTTCTAATTTTTGAAAATGTTTATGGGAAAAATCAAAAGGAAGAAAATGATGAATATTCCTAAAGCACCATGTGTAGGCATTCAAAATGTAACCGCCACAAGAAAGCTATGATGGATTTTTGGGAGTTACATTAGAAGGTGAATATTCCTAAAGCACCATGTGTAGGCATTCAAAATGTAACCGCCACAAGAAAGATATGATGGATTTTTGGGAGTTACATTAGAAGGTTTTTCAAAGAGAGAAAGAGTGAATATTGTAAGGGAGACTTTTGAAGCGAGATTTTTGGAGCGAGATTTTTTTTGGGAGAAAGTGAATAGAATGAAGTTCTTGAGTTTTCCTGTAATTTTCTTAAGTTTCTAGTGTTGTACAGATGTGATTGTGTAGTATTCTACATACATTTTCGTATTTTTATTTAGATCAACATCTTGGAAGAAATCTGAAAATCAGATCTTAATAGTTTAATATTTTCTTATTTTTCATTTCCTATCAGCAGGATCTCTCTGTTGTTTTGAGAGTGGTCTTTGCATGGTGATTTTCTAAAGGTTTTGAAATCCTCTACATCAAAGTCTACTAAGTGGACTTGTGAACCCACTCTGTGCCTTCCTAAACAAAAATGATGTTCTCAAGAATATACCTAGACTTGATAAAACCAGTTTGCTCCGGTTGCACAATTAAGGGAAGAAGATGTCTAATCTTAAGAGATAGGGCCTCAAAAATGATTTTTCATAACACAATACACAAGGTGATGGGCCACCAGTTGCAAATATCCTCAAATTAACTAGCTTTAGGTATGAATTTAATGTTTCCTTTGTTAATGATCGCTCCTAGACTCTTAGTTTGATAAGCTTCAAGATAGACTTTGTGCAAGTCTTGACTAATAGACTCCTAGAGGTGCTTGTAAAATGCATAGGGGAACCCATCACACCCAAGGGACTTGACATCTAACATAGAAAAGACAACCTCATTAAGTTCCCTAATGGTAAGAAGCTACTCACAAAAATCCCATTGCTTGACTATTAGGTGGTTTGGAGTAACATAAATACACTTTCTAAGATCTTCCTCCTGGGCAACTGAATTTCCTGTGAAGCAAAATCATTTTCATAATGATGCACAAAAGCTTGCAATATGTTAGAGAGATTGAAAAGAATAGTATTTCCTTGTTTGATATTTTTAATCCCAAAGCTAGTATAATGGGCTATGAGATCTTGGAAGAATTCTTTAGAAATTTTATCACCAACCTCCAACCATTGGAGGTGAGGTTTGATTTGGGCACCTTGAGTAGCATAGTTATTAGAAATCTATTTATCATGTTGGAGCTCAACATGCAAATTAGAATCAAAAGGGTTAAGGGTATGAGCTTTAGAATCCTTCCTGAGAGCCTGGGTATTGGCCTCATAAGAAATTTTTCTAAAAATATCCAATTGCCTCTCATAGATGCAAATAAATCTAGTGGTTCTGGTAACATCATCATTCCACCATTGAATCCAACTTATTTGAGAATGGGGTCATGGCTCCAAATTCAAGACACATAGGATGTGAACAATAGTAGAATTATATGTCTACACTGACATGTTGAGGAAAAATTGTGTTCTAACAAATTGCTAGATAACAGTTTGCCAAGAAATGGTAAAATAAATGTGATAGAGGTTTGATAATGTCACATTTAAGAGAGGAATGATAGGTAACTCTTGATGTTTAGAAAATGAGAGAAAGGATTATGTAGTAATCAGGCATGATCAAGATGTTTTGATATATGGTTAGAGCCAGCTAAAATATTAGACCAAGTGTGCCATATCCCACTCAGTTGGGGGTGGTTAGCATTGGGATAAAATGGGCCCAATTTATTCTGCATATAGTACCATGCTTCCCTTTTCCCAATTGTCTAGTTAAAAGGAAAAATACCTTCCCTATTAGAAGCCAACACAACCATATTAAAATCACTGCACATAACCTAAGTATTTGGAGGCAAGTTGTCATCCATCTAACACACAAGTTGAGATCTTTCCACACCATCTTTAAGAGCATAAACATTAACTATACCAAAGGAATGATTATTGATAGAAAGAAAAAAGCAAATAATTTTGTGCATGGGGTCAGAACCATGTGAAATAATAACAAAATGAAGATTAGGTGATAGGAGAGTAACTACACCACCTATACTAGTTTCATGTTGAGAAGAAAATATAATGTCATCTAGCCAAATGATGTGATGAGGAGAAGAAAGCATGAAACCAGAGATTTAAACCTCTTGCATGCAAATGAAATGTAGATTGGCAAGTCTATGACAAGTATACTGAACATAGTTCTTTCCACAAAGGTCTATAACACCTCACACATTCCATGATTAAAAAAAATCATGAAAACTCTTCCATATCGGTTTTTTCCTTAAGGGAGGAGTAATTATTTTGCAAAAAGGTAGAAACTAGGTTGAAACCAAAGGGAAACCTTCTAGGACTAATGATCCTTTGGGATCATTTTCGAGTGAGCTTCAGAGGATATGATCAAGAATTATACACTTTCATGGTCACTAGACAATGATAGAGATCTATCACATATTTTAGGGATTATTGTTGAATAATTCAAGACAACTCAAAGCTACACCTTTTCGAGGGTCACTAGACAACTTGATGAAGACTTTCTACATTCAAGATTTGCCACTTTAGAAGAACATTTTATCAATATATGTATTCCAATTATTTAAGTAGAACGTTATTTTTTTTCTATGTAAACCTTAAGGGGGATCCCTAGGGTCATGTGTTTTGATGTTCTTAGGATCAATGTATTAAGAGGTAGAATGCTGGAATAATGGTAATACATTCACTAGTTATTAGTCATTACAATTACCAAATAACTGATATCCCTCCACACACTATATATTGTTTGACAAGATGATTAATCAAATATCAAATGTTTATGTTCTTTCATAGGAAACTTGATTTATTTTAATGTTGATAATTTAAGAATAAAAAAATGATAAAACATCACACACTAAATCTTGATATAAAATTATTGGGATATTAAAAGCTTAATATGAAACTTGATTTATTTTAAGGTTGATAATTTAAGAATAAAAAAGTGACAAAACATCAGGCACTAAGTCTTGATATAAAATTATTTGGATATTAAAAGCTGAATATGAAACTTTATTTGTTTTAAGGTTGATAATTTAAGAATAAAAAGGAGACAAAACATTACACACTAAGTCTTGATTCCTACATTGAAAATGTTAAATAGTTAAAATTGACATATTTTTCCTATATTTGTTCAAACCTTTTTTTTTCTTATTAATGTGTAATATTTAAGATTGTCTTGTAAAAGAAATAAAAATAGTGAAGTAAATGTAAAACCTAATCCTAATAGAAATATTAATATATCTTTTACTTTAACAAATTAAAATTAAGAATACACCAATTCCAATGTGAAAAATGATTAACTATTAGAAAAAAAATTCTAAATGATTCAGATTTGAGATAGAAGATTATCATATTAGGTTGAATGTGCATATTCTATATTATAGAGAGATTAATTACATATTACACAATCTAGAAATATGAAAGTGGTTTGGGTTTTAAAATTTGATATAGTAATATGGGACTATATGTGTTATAAATGAGAAATATCTACATTAATAGTTGTGGGTTTTAAATTTGTAAAATCTCTTTGAAAAGCATAAATGTTTTACTAGTAACATGATTATGGAAGCTTAAAACTTTAAACTTGTATCACACCATATTTTGAAGAAAATTAAAATGGAGAAAAATATTTAGATTGTGGAATTAGATGTCTAAATGGAGGCCAGTAGGTAGAGATCCGTGATAAATTAGAAAAAATTGGTTAATGTGGACTCTGGACCCAAACTTGAGAGTCGCCTTAGCTCTGACTCCATTGGAAGTAGTAAACACAAACCACCCCCAAAAGAATAGAAGAGTAAGAGTTCCCAAAGGAAATATGTTATGGTTGAGGAGAAGGAATTTTCTAGTGAGGCAAAGGGTGAGGATAATAGTCATTTGAGCCCTCTTCTCTCCCATTTCTCTAATACACTGAAGAATGATACACCCGAAAAGTTGAGGCATGAGCTGGGTGAAACTCTAACCTCCCCCCTCAGCTAACTAAAAAAGGTGAACATGCACATAACAAGGATCCCCCATGGTCTCTTCCTACTAACAACTAGAAGAAACTTGAAAGGTTGGGGGTCATTAACAAGAACCTTAAAAATAGGAAATCCTAGTGTAAAAGTTTGATGAAGTTAACTAGTTTGCACTTAGGGTGTTGCATTCAACTGTATTTTTCTCTACCTTCTTGTGTGGAGAAAGAAGGTCTCACCTCAGTGGTGGGAGTGGACACCACACACTAACTCTACAAGTTCCTAATGGATGACTAGCTCTAATTACTACTAAATAAACAACAGGGAAAGCAAGAGAATAGAGATAACTAGTTCTCCATTTGTTTTCAATTTTATTTCAGCACTTGACCCTTGTGGGCACTGTTCATGGTGTTTTTTAATGTACTTTTGGATATTATGGTTTTTGTAAATCATATGTTACATGCTATATGTAGTTTTCCTGCTAGATTTTGGGATACTTTAATGTGAGAGTTTTTGGAATTAAAAGGGGGTTAGGCTAATGTTGGTCTCTTCTCACTTGTAGCTTTTTTGTAGCATTTTGTTCTTTTGTGTCAACCTTCATTTTCTGGCTTCTTTTAATTTCAAAAACATGATAAATTTTTTATTTCTAACAAATAAAATAACTTAATCAACAAGAAAATTTTATACATCTAAGGATCATAAACATCCATCAATTGAAATACATAGTGACTATCAAAGTGCTTGAACTAACATGAATATGACTTCAACTTCTTTATGTTGAAGTATCTTTTACCTAAAATATCAACTCTTTCAGTTGACTTCAACACTTATCTTAAGATTAAATTCCTCCATGTTAGATAATAGGAAGAGAAATGTATAGTGTAGTATTTATTATAATCAGGTTTACTACCTAGATGTTCAAATAAATTAAACACCAAGATAAGTAATGAACTAAGATTTAATATATTAAATGCTAGAATTTTGAACTCTAGAGAAGAAAATATCATTATAGAATAGTTGACATATAGATTTATCATATAGTGGTTTGTAAGAATAATCTTGTCAAAAAAAAATCCACTAAGAAATCAATTTTAAATAAATTTTATTATATATGTTAAGCATTTAAAATCACATCTATAAAATACAAACATAAAATGCAAAAAGGTACACTTCACAAGGAGAGAAGACATATATATATATAAATTTTTGTATCTATCTTCACAATATGCCTAAGTGTATATATGAGATGGTTAATATTTATAAAAGGTGATTAATAATTATTTATAGATTTTCCATCTTAAAGAGGAAATAACTTGGTAATTACAAAATATGTCAAACCATAGAAGATGGTTTTTTCCCAATAAATTCTTGGAAATCAAATGATATATAGATAATAATATAATGTTGTAAAATTAATATGCATGACTTTGTAGTAAATTCTAGTAGACCTTGACAAAAAAATGTATGTGAATTTAGATAATAATTTATTATTCCTTATAAATTGTTAATAGTTCAATATATAAATTAAAAGAAATAATGGAAGACAAAACAAATTGATCATAATTATTATTTAAAATTAAAATTATTAAGATATTAAAGGATAATATAACTTGAACATAACAACAAATGAACTATACTAATTGAATCCTAAAATTATAAAAGAACTCCATGTTCTGTACTCTCCATCATGAAATAACATTAAGTTCCATCCTAGGCAGGTACTTATGTTTTCAATAAACTTTAACATTAAATAATGGGTTAGGAGTCAATGATAAAATAATCCAACACAAATATGCATCCTTTACAATTTCTTGCTCAAAATTGCATCTACAATCTGGATAGTCTTTTATGTTTTTATACATTATTTCTTAATTTTGATTGGTTCATCCCAATTTTTCTAGGGACAAGGCTATCCTCCTACAAATTGTACAATTGACTAAATTTCAAAAAAATGAAAACCCAATGAATTTTTTTGAAATTTTCATCATTTGATCTAACATGATCCATATATTTTTGAACTTATTTTTTAATCTTTGGTACATTTTGTCTGGATATTAGCCTATGCTAGATTTTTTTTTATTGATTAAAAATTTTCTTCAAGTCTTTGGACTACTATTGTTCATCTTGTTCAAAGCCCTTGCCTCTGAGAAAAGGGTTCATGGCTTCCTCCTCTGCTTAATATTAATCAATAACCGAAATTACTTCTTACGAACCATAGAAGCAATCAGCCTTGTGTTCCGTGCTCAAAAATATTATTTCCTCTAACACAACCACCCTATCCTTAACTAGGCTTGAAATAAAATCCGCATAGAAATAATGCACAAAAATTATGTGTAAAAACACCATGAATAAGACTTAGAACACTATAACCCTCATGGAATTTGAGTAGTAAAATTTGTGTCACAAATATATTCTGGATAACTTCCTAATAGCACTAAGTTATACAGCAAACACACCCCTTGGTGATCTATACATCATATGTACAATACACCCATTCCATCACTCTTGCATATTCAATTAGTATATCCTCTGACCTTGAGCCAACCACCCTGTACAAATCTAAATTGTACAACATATATCTACCAAAAGAAACATAAATCTAAATAAGAAACCAAAAAATGAAGCCATGTGATAAGTGTCACACATCGCTATTTTATCACTTTATTGGGGTTAGGGGTAAAAACTACAGCAAAATGAGCCATTGCATCCATGAATTTTTTGAGGTACATATGCTAAAGAAAAATAAAACCTTAAGCATATTAGGGTTAGGTGTAAAAATAAATGATAAACCTATATATATATATATATATATATATAATGTTATGTTTAAACCTATGTTGAAATCTTCTTGGATGCTAACCACTACTAGCCAATGCCTCAATTAGGGGTTTAATTTATCAAGGGATTTGACAATAAACATATGGAGGTAAATGTAGCCATGTGTTTACTTTGCATCAAAATATCATCCTCTCATCCCCTATTTCACATCATTGATGGTCTTTATGCTACCATGTGGCCTCTTCTTTTGTGAATGATTTTGTGTAGATGGTGACTTTTCTAGTCCCAAATTCATTATTTTTTTAAAAATAACAATGAGAATTTGGTTTAAGTACTAGCACTTGCACCCATCTTACCTTTACTATCCTATCGACTTACACCTTGAAACCATTATGGGTGCAACACTCTCTCTCTCTCTCTCTCTCTCTCTCTCTCTCTCTCTCTCTCTCTCTCTCTCTCTCTCTCTCTCTCTCTCTCTCTCTCTCTCTCTCTCTCTCTATATATATATATATATATATATATATATAGAAAAAACATATAGGAATATAAATATTTATTAAATTATTTTGGAATATAGGTTAAGAATTGAATTATTTAAAAATATATTACTTATATCACTAAAAAAATATGTATAATTTATGGAAAAAAAAAAAAAAAAAATTGAATAAAAGTTAGGTATTGAATCATTTAAAAATATATTATACACATCACTAAAAAATATGTAGAATTTCTGGAAAAACTAATTTTTTTTATAGAGATCTTGTGTATTTTTAAAATTATTTTTAAAAAAATAAAAATTGAAATGAAATAAGTATAGTCAATCCTCTAATTTTGTTATCAAGCGAGACATGCAAAAGGCCTATGGTAGAGTTTTCTAGAACTTCCTTTTTCAAGTCCTTCAAAAAATGGGCTTTTCGAAGAAATGGTGTAAGTGGATTAAAGCTTGCATTTTGAGGGCTTGGTTCTTAGTTATTATCAATGGATTAGTGTCTGGTTTCTTTTCCTCCACACAAGGTCTCCGATAGGGTGACCCTCTTTCACTAGCTTTATTCATCATCATGGTTGAAACCCTTAGCAAGAATATCAAGCATCATCATCTATCTGATAAGTGGAAAGGAGCAACAATTGAAGGTACAACAATCTTAGTCATGCACTCTTTATTTTTTGATGACACATTACTATTTGGTGCCTCATCAGTCTCTAAGGCTAAATAGATTAAGAAAATTTTCTTGCTATATTCAGAAGTTTGAGGGCAAAAAATTAATCCTCAAAAGTCAAAAATCTTCTTATTTTATACAAATAGGATTATCTCAGATAAGATTGTGCATATTCTGGGGTTTATTGAGGATTTTCTACCCTCCACTTATCTTGGGATTCCTTTCTTTATGGGTTCAAACAAGAAAGTTTTTTGGGAGGGGGTATATCAAAGAATTAAGAGAAAAATTACTTCTTGGAAAATTAGATGGTTGTCATTATCTAGCAGAATATTGCTTATTAAGTCAATCCTTTCTGCAATACCTAATTACTACATGGCTATCATGCAAGCACTATCTTCTGTTGTCTCACAAATTCAAAAACTTGTTAAGGGCTTCCTATGGTTGGGAAATTTGACTAATGAAAAGAAACTTCCACTTATCTCTCTCCAAAATATGTAATTTCATCCAACTCTAGGTGGAGTGGGAATCCACAATTTGATAAGTAGGAACAAAGTGTTTGGTGGTAAGCTGGTTTGATAGATGTATACTAAATCACAATCAATTTGGTGTCAAATTATGCAATAGAAATATCTAGATAAAAATGAGCCACATAGAATATTTCCTATACTGGATCCACCTAGGGGATCAATCATTTCGGACTTCATGATTGCATCCAGAGATATTGTGCTTAACTACACTTAATGGGAATTAAACTGTGGGGACAAGATTAACTTCTGGGGTGATTTGTGGAATGGCCACCTTCCATTAAATACAATGTCAAACATACAAAATATCATCTCAGTTATAGAAGCAAAATGGGGTAAACTTTTTGTTCATTATATGGATGCAATTTGAATCTTCTCAAGGAAAGCAATATGGAAAGATCCAGATCAACTCCCTTTAGATCCTCAACAAAAATAACAGCTTAAATCTATCTTTTTAAAAAGATAGGCTTTTGTATCAAAAGCTAAGGATCGGCTAATGTGGATCCCAGCTAAAAATGGTAACTACTCAATCAAGGAAGGTTACAAACTTCTACAACAACTTGAGTTGGCATAACTATCATCTTGAGCATTCATGTTCTGCTAGAATAAAATAGTACTTCCCAAGGCTGGGTGCTTTGCATGGCTAGCAATCAAGTATAAAATTCTTAAAAGTGATAGATTGGCTAGGATGAATATTGCCTCTCCTTTCAAGTGTGTTTTATGTGGTGAGGAAGATGAATCAATTCACCATCTATTTGCAAGATGTCAGTTTGCATACCAATGTTGGATGTTTGTGTTAAAAAAATTAAATTATTACTCCCCACTACAAAACAATATTTGAGACATTTTTTAGGCTTGGCCAATTCTTTACTCCAATGCCCTTTTTGTAGGAATCTGGAAATGTACACCTGCTCTAGTCATTTTCCCTATCTAGTGGGAAAGAATCAAGAGGATTTTTAGAAAATAAGTATCAACCTTATAGAAAGTGCTCCAAATCATTGAAAAATGGATCTCATAAGTTACTAATGCAACTATCAATAGATGTAGATTTAATTCAGCAATAACTTCCTGGGATGGAAGTATCATTCCAGAATGGAAGTACCTAGCTTTGTCAAACTTAACTTTGATGGAGCATCCAGAGGTAATCAAGGACAATCAAGATTGGGAGCATGCATTAGAGATTGTACTATTAAAGTCTTGGAAATCACAATGGCTCCCCTTCCTATAGGAACTAACAATATTGTTGATGCTCAGTCATTGTTGTTAGGGCTAATTCTTGCTAAGAAAGGGAACTTCCATCAAGTGTAGATTGAATGTGATTCTCAAGTTATAATCTCTACTTGTATTAAGAGACAATCATCTTCCTAGAAACTCAAATATGTGCTCTAGAAAATTTGGAATATTATTGATCAATTTTAGGAGATCGAAGTTTCACACACATATAGAGAAGGCAACAAAATGGTGGATTATCTTTCCAATTTAGGATGCAACGGGATTACAACTTTTACACTAAACCCTTCTACACTCATGGAGCATTATAAATATTTGCAAAAACTAATGGCCACTGACCTTTAGAAGATGAGTTTATTGTTTCTACTGAGCTATTTTTTTCCTTTGGTGTCGAGAGACTCTTGGAGCTGAGCATGCTTCATGTGTTGAGCATTTATTATGTGTTAAATCATATCTAATGTCAGGCAAGGCAGGGACTTTAGGGGTGGAGCAGACTCTACGTGCCGAGTAATTTTTGTATGACCCAATTTGTTTCAGGTGCCGAGTGATCAATATGTGCCAAGTCATAGTTGATGCCAAGCAAGGCAGGGACTTCAAGCATGGAGCAGACTCTATGTGCTAAGTAATTCTTATATGTGTCAAGTTGCCTCAGGTGTTGAGTTTGTTTCATGTGCCGAGTGACCAATATGAGCTTATTCATTGCTCATGCTAGGCAAGGCAGGGACCTTGGACTGAGCATTCTATATGTGTGCCGAGAAATTCTTATGTGTGCCAAGTTCCTTCAGGTGTTGAACGTGCTTCATGTGCCAAGTGATCAACATGCACCATGTCATAGTTGACACCTACAAAGCGAATGACCTTAGGTGCTGAGAAAGCTAACACACTTCATGTGTTGTGTATAATGTAGGTGCCAAGCTAGCATCAATATAGGTGCCAAGTTACTTCTAATGATGAGCTAGAATTCTCATTGGTGTCAAGCTGCTTTAGGTTCCAAGCATGATTCATGTGCTGAGTGATCAATATGCACCGAGGCACAGTTGATGCCATCCAAGCCAGTGACCTCAGGTGCCCAATTCCATATGTGTTGAGTGTGTTAGTATGCTTCATGTGTCATGCAAACTTGTACACTATATGTGTTGAGTAAATCAAAATAGTACATGAGTTATCCTATAGCTACCAAGATGAGCTAGAATTCTTATAGCTGTCAAGTTACTTTTGGTGCCAAGTCAGAAGCCAAGATACTTCAAGTGACATGATGAGTGTTCTCTAAATGTCATATGTGCCAAGTATTCTATAGTGGACATTTTGACATCACTCGATGGTCATGGAGCATTATCCAAATTGGGCATTGAATATTTATTGAAGCTTTCATAAATTAGACTCCCATGTGCGAGATTAAGGAAAAATCATGATAAATATTCATCATTAAATAGAATTTAGTTGGTTGACATCAATTGAGTATGATCTTGTTGTAGTTTGGTCATGTGGCACTTTGTACTCGGTAAAATTAAATTCAACTTATACGGCTGCAAATCAAATTGTTCATTCTTCAATTTTGAGTGCTTCAGATTTGTACTTTACCCTTTTCAATTTGCAAGTGACTTTTGATTTAATGATACCCTCTTTATTACACACAAAGTGTAGGTACTCCACTTCTTGTGTATGTATGTTGAGGGTTTTAGTTTAAGCTGCATAATTGATTTCAATCCAATTTATTTATCCAGGTTATTATGTTTATCATTCAAACTACTCTCAACATGTCGTCTCCACAAGAACCATGTGTGAAATGTGAATCTTGCCATCAGTTCCACCACAACATATTGCCAAAAAAATTTAGAATCAAGCTTATTTTGACATTAGATGAAGATGCAATTTCTCACCCTCTTGAACATGCAGTTCTAGATAATATGTTTATTGTACACTCCTATAACACTTGGCGTGTGATTCGAACCATGATTGGGGAGGATCTTTTCTCTCCACCCGCAAGGAATGTTTTATTCCCTTCAACTTTGGTCTCCATTTTTCTATCCAATGCCATGGATCTTCTTCAATATTTGTCAAGACTGGAATTTATTTCCATCAAGGTGGTTAGGCAAGAATTTTGGGCAGCTAATAAATTGAAATGTGCGATGCAAAGCTATGATTTGTGGACTGGTAATGCCCTAGTGGTGGTATATTTTCAAGAACCATGCTCATGAAGAACCATAAGGCCATGATGACCTTTGAAGCAATGCAAAAAACCTTCGAGAAGAAAAACACTCAGTTCCTACTCAAGACTTGCAATTTACAGCTCATGCTCTCGGTTTCTAGTTGACTAAGGAGGTCAAGAAAGTTACTTTTGCTTTGATTGACATTTTGGGGATTCCAATTTCTAATGCTCAAGAAAAAGCTGCCCAAGTGAAGACATTGGTGGCCACCCCAACTCATTTGGTTAGTGAACCTAGTGCTTGGTCATTCTCGGCTCTCAAAGATCCTAGTCTTCGTCACCATGTCTCAACAGAAACCACTCGGCCTCTGCATCTAGATGTCACTATACTTAGTGGTTGGGGCTTGCTTTCAACCACTAGGTTGTCTGCTAACACTTTAGATGTTTCTATTGCTAGATGTTGGGGCGTGCCTTCATCCACTAATTTTTCTATTAGCAGTTTAGATGTTTCTACTGAGGGCCCGAGTTTAGGTTGGGACGTTGCTTCTGTATAATGTCTAGATTTTGGATGGGGCTTCTCTATAATGGGTCCTTCTAGCAAGGATATCAATGAAAGATAGCATAGTGGTATCTTTCTATCTTGTTGGGTTTTCTTCTCCTCACTTTAGGCATGTTTTATAGAATGCTGAAAATACTGTTAATCTTGTTTTAACTAAATTTGAGTCCCCCATGCCTGCTATGTGATGAAATTGAAAAATTTGATAAACTTCAAATTTTGATTGGTTGTTCATCGATATAGTTGGATTGTAAATATCGATGTTAAGTCAATTGGAAATATTACGACGATGCTAGGTTTTCTTTCTGGTTCTTTCCCAGTTGAGCTCTTGAACTAGTTTATATAAATATATATCTAGTTACTCGTCCACTTTTGCCCAAAAAAAAAAGTATAGAACAACTACAAATAACTTAGAATTATGAAAAAATAATTGTTAAAAATATTTATTTGAATACTCCAAAAAAAATCTTTAAAGAGTATTTATTTGAACAACCTAATAATTAATTTTTAAAGATAGTATTTATTTGAATAGACCTATTTTATTATGTAGGTTTTAAAATGAGTTAAGAATATAAATATAAATAATTTAAATTTTAAAATAAATTAATAATAATGATATGAAGAAACTTATGAGATTAATTTTTATATTAAAAGTATAAAAATAGAACAATTTCATTATAGTTTATTGTAATATTAAAAGAATATATTATAATATTAAGAGTTACATTTATTTAATATAATATAATATTACAATTCTCTAAAACAATATGTAATTATTGCTATTAAAAAATAAATTAAATTGATCGTTATCACTGTTATTTTTTCTATTAAGAATTTTATGTAAACACTATGAGAAAACAATAATTTTGTATTTAATTTTTTAGTATATTTATGTTTTCAAAAATTAATGTAGTTGATAAAAGTGTTAGAAAATAGTTTTTTTTACCTCTATCTTTTAAAAGAGGAATTAAACATTTGTGTCTTTTTACTAAAGATTACCAAAAAAAAAAGAACAAAATTTTGTCATCAACCAAACTTGCCAAGATTTTCAAAATAGATTCCCACCTCATAAAACTATATTCCTTTAACAGTATGTTTTTTATTTTGAATAGATTTTCATTTCTTATCTTTTAAATGTGCATATGATATAATTTGTGTAAGAGCCTATTAGATAATAGAGTTCAAGCAAAGTTTAATCCTTCAAGATAAGTGATGCCAGTAGGACTGATTGTGGTATCAACTTTCACATCTTTTTGGAAGGGCATAAAAGATAGTCAAACCTATTAATATACAACATGATTGTATTTGATGGTTAAGAAATTTATGTTAAACATTTAGTGCCAAGTGGGAATTCTCTCTCATAAGGTAGACAAACTATTTGGTAGAATTCCTCAAAGAAGTTGTGCAAGTAATTGAATGTTATTTTGGAGGCAATAATACATATCATCTTTCCTCTGTACAATAAAAACTATAGAAAAAAGTATGCCAATGGCCATTTGAAATGGAATAGTTCAACTGTAATGTCAAAAATTATTACACTAACAAATTAACATACTTTTATATATAATAAAAACCTAGCACAAAATTTTATTGTTATTATTTTAAAATACATAAATTTAGGATAACACTGATTTATTATCCAATTAACCTTATGAGAAATATTATAAAAAGAGTTATGAATTATTTAATCTCAAACCAACTCATATCCACATTAGTAGATGTCAAAGATCACATCTTATATTGTAACTCTAATTTATTCATTTTATACTTAATAGGAGTGTTTTAGTTTAGTACAATAATTATAACATTGTTAACCTGTTAAAATATTTTAATACTGATATTGATATGAGTTACAAAAGTAAATTTGTGTCACTAAATTTTTATACCATTTTACTTATCAATAATTATATATCATAGAATTAATAACAAAATATATTATCTTTTTTCTTGATAAAATAACATCACCATTATATTTAAAATTCCTTATAAGTAAATGATCTAATAGTGCAATTATCTAATTCCTATGAAAATAACATTTTGAATTTTTATATTACATTTCATAATATTATCTATTCAAATTTATAATATTATAAGAAGTAATTTTAAAAATTAGACTAGAAGATTATGAATATACAATTTTCTTCTATTTATTGAAGTTAAGAAGAATAAATTACTAAAATAAAATATCATCATAAAATACATTTATTTATTTACTTACTATACTATTTTATGACATATGCTATAGTAAAATGGTTTCCATATGTTTTTTGAAGAGTAAACAAAGCAAGATCTCTTTAGAATATGAAAATGATTTTATATGAACTTTCTAATTATTTAATAAGATAAATTAAAATGATTGAAATTCCTTTACAAAAATTATTAAAAAATCATGTTTTATAATAGAAATAAATCTATCATCATTTGTTACTTATTTTTTTAAAGATAATAATGGAATATATTTACATTCTATATGTAAAATAGAAACATCTTATCAATATAGAAATAATACTATTAAATTCATATTTATTTATCTTATAAGATAATGATACTTTCTAAATATATTAATTTAATATAAAAATAATTTGTAAGATATATTGAATATCATTTACTACTTAATGAACTCTTCTATATGGAGCTTGAGTACTTTGTAATGTATATGGTAGATTTATGTCTTCCCTACCAAAAACTATAAGATTTTTCCACCCTATTAGTGTCATAAGTCATAACCTATGAGCCCTATCATTTATGAATTCATAGATCTTTCTTTGCAATAGTTATCCTTCTATATTTTGCACATGTTGCATTCTGGTTAAGATTTCTTTTTGTTATGAATGCATCATCTTATTTGGAAAAAAATAGTGACAAAAGGTTTCAAGGACTATAATGTTGCTCGCCTAAAAATTGTGATCTCAATGTTTTGTTAATAGTATATTTGTGAAACCTTTGACAGTATTCTTACATCCATCAATTCCACAACCAGTTTGAACTTGAATAGTCAATTAGAGCAAAATTATTTCTTTAATTCTTCATTTGTTACGGAATGTACAATACGGTTATCTCTGTCATAAGAGGCATCATTTTGAGTTAAGATTCAACCAGGGTGGATTTATAATTATCGTGTGAATTACAACTATAACATTTACATGATTTGAGAGTTTGGGTGAATGATTAAGCACATGTAGTCTTATTTAATCAATTCCATAAGTGTGATATTAAAAATTAGAATGCTCAATATACTACTATACAACACTAGTATTAAAGACATTAAGTTTAGACAAAATATTAAATTTCTCTTTATCATATTTTTTAAACTTATTTTATTTTTTAATTTTTTAAATATTTTAAATAAAGACAATTTAGGGAAAATAAATTTCTCTAAAATATGATGAGTGACCTTTCCCTATCTTATAATGCTCAACCTAGTTTGCAGCTCGATTCAAGGTTATAATAAACTGCTCAAGTTTTCATCTCTGGCATCATCGACACAGGGGGAAAGTTTATCATGGATATGAATGGCTGGAAGTTGGTTCGCAATTTACTATTTTAATCAAGCTCTATGTAGGATTACAATTTATGTTTTGATCGATGCCCTAGCCATCTTTCTTCAACGACCTATTTGAAAACTATTCAATAATTTTGGAATGATTCAAATTGTTACAATAAACAAGTATGTGTTTCAAATTTTGAACAATAGAATACCCTATAGATCTCTTATATTTTTTTAGTGATTTGGATATTATATATGTTGAATATTATTTTAGTTTTTATTCATCTTATTAGGGTAGGGATTGAATAACATGATACAACAGATGTCTCCTCTCCACTTTAGATCTCTCTATGGTATATAGGCATCACCTTGCCCTCCCAACCATCTACCAATAAACTTTGATGCTTCTGGAGAACTCTTACCACATTATATATATTGTTGGGGTGCCCTTCCTCTATTCTACTATATGGATGATGCAGTTTGTGCAACCTATTTTGCTCTGCACATTTTATTTTTTTTCTATTGTTGTAGATTGCACAAGGGTTATGGTGTTTGAATTTGCACTTGGCAATTTTTTTTCTCAAAACATTTGAAACCTACCTATCTTAACCTATAATATACAAACCCCCTAGATCTCTTGCATAGGTTGCATAGGTGAAATGGATCCTAAAATTTAAAACATGTTCCCTCATTCCACTTTATCTCCTAATATGATCTTACAAAATTACTACAAAAGGATCTTACTTTTTTTCCTTTTAAGATTCTATTTGATTTTATATGTTTGAATATGTATTTATATCTTTTCCTGATTATGCAAATGGATTCTTTACCTCTATCAAGACATGTATCATTATTTACTCTGTCAACACGCATGCTTGCATTTGTAGCCAAGGCTTATAAACTTCCAGAGATTATTTATCCCTACAGAGAATCACTTAGAAATTATATTGTAAGTTTATATGTATTATCTTAAATGAAATTCTTTTCATTTAGATTTTATCTGAAGGTGCCTCTACACAATCCTAAGTATTGACTAATTTACTTTAAGTTTAGATCTCTTCTTCAATGTGATAATCTAAACATCAGCCCCCTATTCAAAATCTTGTAAGTACAACTCTAGTTCTAGTGATAATAGTAAAATATTTCTTTGTTGAGATGAATGCTATTTTATGGAGGCATTCTTAGGATACTTTGACTGCATGCTAATGTAGTTCATATCTGTTTTATAGATAAGAACTAAAATTGTTTATGGAGCATGTCTCCCCATGGAGTTTTCCAAGGATGGATGCCTAAATACTTTTATCTCCACTAGTAATATTGTTCATATATTATTTACTTAAATAATATCATTGATTTATACTTTAAACATCAATTGCAAAAACTTGCCTATCTTATGAGCCTACACTCTACTAGTATTGACTACACATCAGTATAGTGAAACTTTTGTAACTTTAAATGACCACTGCTCATAATATTAAAATTTCTTGTTTGGTTCTACTTTAATTTTTTTGATCTTTCAACAAGAAAATTCAATTATAGCTAAAGAGCAATTAGGAACATTTTTTTCCATATGATGAATTTTTCTTTGGTCCAAATTTTCTTCTAGAATCTAGCCATAAACTAGTGTATTCTAAAGTATCATTTTCATTTGATGAGGTATGCACACATGCCCATTCAAACTATTTCTTTAAAATAGAATGAAATTTCTTTCTTAGCATGTTAGAGATGCAAACAATACAAATATATGGGGAATGATGAATTTTAACTTATTCCCAAATTCTAGTAGGGAAATTTTTTAATAAAATTTTGGCTCATTAATTATTTAACAAACTTTTAAGATTTAGCGTGTATGAAGAATTGGGATCTAAAAGCATAATATTGACATGACTAGGTGTTACCAACAAGTTCATCAATGAATGATAACCTCGTAAGTTAGAAATCTGGCACTAATCCACCTCATCTTCTTTGAAAGGTGTTAGTTCCTTCTACTCCACCTAACAAGTGTTGGTTAGCTATTGGAATTGGTAAGTTAATTTTTATTTTTATTTTTACATGCAAAGACTTTCATCTGTTTTGTGAGAAATTCCATGAGTGATGATTATTGTTAATGTATTTTTAAATATTATAGATGAAACTATTTAGTTTAGAAAATCATCAGGTAGTAGCTAGGAATCATTAATCCATATAATTTATGGTTTAAGAAAGAAGAAGAAAAGAATTGTTGTCTACAGTTGGAGTTACTTAATCTGAATGAAAATTAAACTAAAGGAATATAAATTGAGATGTGAAGGGGTAAAGAGTTTAGACTCTAAGGACAAACACAATGTAAGTTATTTGGATAGAACTAAGGAATCCACACTAGATTGATTTAGAAAATGAAGCACAAATTCAAAAACCAGTAATAGAGAAGAGTGTAAGAATACAAATATACTCCTTATGTAAAAGATTGTTTTGCTTCAATGTGCCTTGATTTCTATTTAAATTTTGTACATAATTATGTGCCATATTTTAAGTTTTTTGCTCTTTTAGAATTAGGGTTGACTCCATACTTTAGGGTAGATTAACTTGAGGGCCTAGTCAATATAGTAGGAATCACAAAAATATCTACCAGCTTTAGAGCAGTGTACTTGAAAGACCAATAAAATTAATTTCAAGAAGGAATCTTTGAAAAGTGATAATTTATCAAATAGATAAGATATTGAAAGAACTACGTAGCCAATGCCTTCTGATAGCTACTATCATTTGCATTCCACAAAGCCACCTCATTAATCCCTGCAACTACATATATCAGGGGATCACCCTTGAATCTATTGCATGAATCTCTATATTATCCCTACTATGGGCATGGATGAGTGACCAGGACCCAAAGTCCACTGTGAGGAAACAAAAGAACTAGCAACTTGTGCTCCATAAAATTTTATCATCATAATAGGTGTTGCATCTTGCGGACCTACAACATCATTACTTATATCTTCATTAAAGGATGATCCTATCGAAGACAATAGATTTTTTCCACTCTCATTTTTCTTTTTAGTAAGAGGGTATACATAAATTGGGACACCTTCATAAGATGGACCATGTTTGGAACCATTACCTGTCATAGAATTCAAAGGCATTCCTAGAGAACAAGCTTGAAGCTTCTCATGATTTTCCAACGTTGAAGTATTTTCTCGAGACTACATTGTACTAGAGAGATTTAGTATGTATCTTTCCTTTGCTTTTATCCTTGCACAATCTTCTGGCTCAGATAAAATTATATTCTGACCAAGGGATTCTATGTTTGGATGTAGATATGACTTATTAATTAACCACCTTTTTGCCATAGCTTGATCAACTTCTATAGACGGAATAGATGAAATATATTTAGGTATTATTTTATTGGAAAAATAAGCATTATTTTAGTTTAAAATAGGTTCAACCAGCTTAAAAGTTGCTTAACTTTTCTCTGACAACTACCTTTCTTTGAAACCTCTAAGCAGTGTGAATAATTGGCTATCTCTAGGACTTCATGAAAAATCTATCATGACATTGGAGATTTCAGACATGCCAATAACTCAATCTCTAAAGTCAATGATGCTGGCTCTCTACGAAGAAAGTCAAGAAGAATTGGTGAAAGGTATTTTTTTTATATTTATTATTATATCTATAATATTAAAATATTGACTTGGGATAATATTATAATCATAATGTAATATTTTATTTCAATTATATTCATCATCTTAAAATAGACGATTCATAATATTATGTTTGTAATAATAAAATATATTATGTAATATGTTAATAATATTTTCTTTCTTTATTATAATAATTTGAATAATTAAATTTCATAGTGTATTATTATTTATTTAATTAACATGATTATTATTATGATTATGATTATATTTAATTTAATTTTTTGTTTAGCTTTGTATTTAGGCTCTATTATCATTCAAATCTAGCTCTAAAAAGGGGACATTACATTATGGTCAAGGATATGAAGTTTATGGTTATGATCAACCATCTAAAGATCCATCAATGTATGGGTCTGGGGCTTATCCTATAATTGGGTTTATCAATAGGTGAAGCATAGCCATTGCTTACCAAACTTTGTTAGTCCACTATTTCCTTTTGTTATAGTTTCTTTTTAGAAATTTATCATAAACATATTATTTAGTGAGTTTTTACATTTATGAATTGGCACCACTTTCCCTATTACTAGGAATAGCTTATTGATAAAAAAAATTCTTTTCATGTTCCCTATTTTTATCAAATTCGTATTTTTATGTTGTTTGTAGACTAAAGTTCAATAAATGTCAAGATCAAGTGTAATGAACACTTTTAGCACCCACCTAGGCATAAGGAAGAGGAAATATTTGATCCTTTGGCACCTCCATATGTTAAAAACTGAATATTTCGATTGATTGTGCTTTGTAGTTTTTAATAGATGTGATTTTTTAATGGGGTTTGATGTTATTATTTAGTGCAAACGTCTATTTTCTTGACATGAATTGCATAATCATTTGTATCTTTTTTTACAATACTTGTGTATGGCCCAAGTCTTCCAAATCATATTTTATGAGAGTCTATCACTACAATAATTTAGAGAAGTGTAATTGACATTATATATAATTTTGAAATGATTGAACAAAAGAATTTAAAATTGTTGAATTGTTATTGATAAAGATTTAGATTATTGTTGTAGAGTATATCATGTTATAATGACCATGATCATGGTAGATATAATGTTGGGAAGACAACTTCGATAATTTTTCGCATTATTCTTTAAAAGGGTACTAGCTCAATGGAAGAGTGACTGCTTTATATGTAGGAGGATGGTGGTTCAATTCTGTCGTGCCCTAATATGACTAAATTAATGATTAAATAAACTACCAAATATACTACCATATATACTACCCAATAAAGTACCAAATAAACTACCAAAATTATCAAATAAACTACCAAGTAACAACAATAAATGACTAAATCAATGACCTAATCAATGATCAAATTAGTTTAGTCATAATTGTTTTTGGGAGATAAATGTCTGGGAATAAACTACAATTGGTCATGTGATCAAAATTCATCACATATCTACAATTTTAAGTAGTTTATTTAGTAATATATTGTTGTTTTTGTACTAGTGTTTTTTGGCCAAAATTGGAATACATATTCATATTCACAATTCTAATTTGGTGCACCCAAATAGAGAATTTGACATTTTAAGAATTTACATGTGCCTATTCCACTCATAATCCCACTACCAAATGGACCCCTAGAGTTTAAAACCGGTGTATGAACAAGAATAGCCCCATCTACTTGAACCAAAGAAAAAACACCTTTTAATAGTAAATAATAGAACTATATCAATTCCTTGATATGAAGGCCACTATTTATTTCAAGCTCTACATAGGCTACATCTCATTTTAATTAAATCCATTACTATCCTCTATGAAAATGTAGTTGCAAGTATTAGTTACATAGTTTAAATTAGATTTAGACAAACACACAAAACACATGGTGTTTCAACTAAATTGAATAAATTGTATAAAGACAGGTCATTCCATGGCCATTTGGCATGATTGTTACCCATTGACACAACATGATATCTAGGAAAAAGTATAGGCATTGCTAAAAAAAATAATTCATAATGGAGGAATAAATAAATGAAAGTAGAATATCATATTAAGATAATGGACCTTACAAACACTAAATTTTTTAATTCAATTGTATTTCATCATAATGTAAAAACTTTTTTGATTTTTTAGATTCTTAACTTATTTGATGAATGTATGATTCCAAAGTGACCTGATTGCAAAGATTATGTGAACATCACCAAATTTATTTGAAGATTATGGTTCACATAAATCGTCCACTAGCCTATGTTTTTCTCAATCACTTCAATATTTGATTCAAATGTTGACCTAGCCAAGAGTCTGATAGTGAGCTTAACTAATTTGAAGAAAAAATTAATTTTTGTTTGGTAGCCATAGAAAACATAGGTTAGTCTCACAACATATGTTATCTTTGAGTCCCAATTATCAATGATACTACATCCAGGAAAGTATCAATGATTTTCTTCCAATTTTACATTATTAATTTGAATAGACAATCAGGCATCTTAGTTGGGCATTCAATTTGCTTCACTCTGCAACTTTGAACTCACAAGAAATGGATATGCAAAAATATTAGAGTTTTGATTTGTAGTCTATCCGATAATTGAATGCAAGGTTTTATGAGGATGTGTGAGGCTGAGCATAAGGGCGAACATAAATTTGGGTTCATTCTACTTCTAAGAAATGCTTGCAACCATTTTCATGATCTCTAACTTCAACACAAGATTCATGGGCCTCAAGATGGGCCTCCTGGTTGCCCACGGTTGAATTTGACAGTGAGGATGAGATTTAACGGGATGTGCAGTATGATGATTGAATCAAAAAATCTTGGGTACAAGTGATTTTGTCAAATAAAAACTATGCTAGACATTAAAAATTGTATGAGATAAAAATACCAACATTTTGAATGTGACACACCATTTTAGTGTGAGACAATAAATGATGTGTACCTTATGGAGCTCTCTCCAAAGGAAAAGCCTTAATAAAGATTCACTATGTAGAAAAAATAGTGATCTAAATGCAAAGGTGTCATATCATGGATCAATTCATTAAGATCACATATAGTTGTCACTATTACTTAACACTACTACTTGTCATGACGAATTCTCATAGAATTTGAATTGAATATGATAACAAGTCCACATGACTACTTCTATTGTCACTACTACTTGTTATGACCACTTCTCTTAGAATTCAAATTAATTACGCTATCGAGACATAAATAGAACAATGTGTTGGCATAAACTTGCACACTATAATTTTTGTGTGGGACAACTAACTATGCATGAGATAATATTTTGGAACATTCACTCCATAGGAGAAGCCTATCGACTTAAAAATAAGAGAGATTTTTACCTTAATGTTTACAAAATATTCTTGGATTGATCATTTTTTTGTTTATTTTTATTGGTGTAATTCTAAGTTAATAGCAATCATATGGGATGGGCACTTCCCTAAGGTCTTAGATAATGCATTGTATTTCAACATTTCTTGTGATTGTCTTTATATATAATTAAATTGTTTGTAACTAACTTAATAACTTAATTATTTATACGTTTTTAGTAAAAAATTTAGCCAAAGTTTTAGCCCTTAGATTGGTTCATGTTCTCCCTAAGTTTGTTAGTAGTTCCCAAACTGGTTTCATTAAAGGTAGATATATCTTGTAAAATCTTATTACTGCTTGGGAAGCTATGGATTGAGCTAAATGTTCTCATCAAAACTCTGCTTTGCTTCTCCTTGACTTTGAGAAAGCTTATTATAGAGTTGAATGGATGTTCATTATCATGATGTTGCAATCTTCTGGTTTTCCTCCATTCTTCTGCATGGCTGTTCAAACTCTTCAGACTGATCCTTGTGCCCAAATTGAGATTAATGGCTCTATTTCTGACCCTTTCCCTCTTAGTCATTTTATCAAGAAAGGCTGCCCTCTAGCTCCTACTCTTTTGTTTATTTTTGTTGAAGCTTTATACTATATCCTTAGAGAAGATTCTTTGTCCCCGAAGGTTAGAGGGCTTCATTTGCCTAATAATGAAGAGCTTATAAGTAGTCACTTTGCTAATGATACTGCTATCTTCTTTGAGCTTTCTGACGACAACCTTAAAAATCTTCAAATCAAGTTGGACTTATTTTGTGCCATCTCAGGTGCTAAAATCTCCCAAGCTAAGTCTATTTGTTTGGGTTGGACTAATCAGCCTCTTGATTGGTTCTTCCAGCACAAGTTTCAATGGGGAGGCCGCAAAAATATAGTCAAGTATCTTGGTATCCCCTATTCTGTTGATCCTTCTCTCAAGGACACGTGGGCTTGGGTTAAGGCCAAGATTGAGAATAGATTGAAAAAATGGTATAATAGATCCTTATCTCTGGCTGGGAGATTTCAAGTTTGTCAAAAGCTTTTATCTTCTTATAGTATTTATTACTCCTCTCCCTAGATGTTCAATAGCTACCAAATTCTTGAGATTCAGAAGGCTATCAGGCATTTTCTCTGGTTTGATGGCAAGGGCACTAGAAAGTATCATGCTATTAAATGGGATTGGTGTCATACTGATAAGTCCCTAGGGGGAATGGGGTTAAAAAATCTCAAGCTGCAAGGTATAGCCCTTTCCGCCAAATGAATTTTTCAATCTATGGAGGGTGATAGTCCTTGGAAAGTTCTTGTTAGATACAACATTGAGAGAGGTTTTCCCAAGCAGGATAGATCTTGGAAAAATCTCCCTTTATGTGATCTTATTGTTGGTAAGTTCCCGGTTGTGGTCCAAGGATCACCCATTTTCAGATCCATTTGGCGAGCTTGGGAACATGTTCGAGAATTTATCACCAATAGAGATTTTTATCATGATTGTCACCTTCATGGAGAGAGATCCATCTGGTGGAATATGAGCTTGAATAACAAGCCCCTAGCCCTCTACTAGGGGTGTTCTACCAAGTCCTAGGCTAAAGTTGGTATTTCTCAATTTGCTGATATCTTTGAGCATGATTCTCTTATCCCTTGGGAAGATCTCAAGATTAGATTTAATTTACCTTAGTCTCAAAGGAAAACCTATAATTTAGTTTCTCTAGCTTCCAAGGATATTCCTTCTCTTTCCCATGTGGACTCTTATAGATACGTTAAATGCAAGTGGTCTGATGGTGTTGTTTTAGATAAGCTTAAAGCTAAGAATATCTATAAGGTTATTGCTCATAATGTGGATATTCTTGCCCATGTCAATAAGCTTTGGTATTGTTCTTTTGATATTAAAGTTTGGAATAAGTTGTTGAATTCTATTTGGAAAGGCCCTTGCGAGCCTAAAATTCAATGTTTTAAATGGTTGTTGTTAATTGATAGACTTCCTATTAGAAGAGATAATCAACATTCTAATATTTGTAATATTTGCAGGTTACCTGAAACAAGTAGACACATCTTATTTGATTGCCTCTTTGCTAAAGAAATTTGGAATTTATTTGATATTTACTATCCTATTAATGTGAGCATCATTGAAATTGTTACTGGTCATATTAATGGGATTAGTAAGGATGCTAATTTCTTTTGGAATATGTTGTCCTCTAACATTCTTTGGCAAATTTGGAAATGCAAGAATGAGGAAAAATACCAAGGTAAGCCAAGGGTTCTTACTGAGTTTTTTCGAAAACTCACACATTTAAAAATATTCTTGCAAGTGCAAAACACCATGGTTATTGAAAAGGACAAATTAAGTAGATTTCTTAAAGATGGGCAGGTTTCTTTCTTTGTTCACGATCTTAAGTATGGTTATCAGTGGCGAAGGACTATGGATAATCTGTGGATGTTTGAGCACACGTGTTGGAAGCTGATCCAAGCTATTAAGAGGAACCATAAAGCCAGGAAGGAGGATATCTATATGTTGTCCCAGATTCAAGAACAAAAAACTATTGTTTAGATGGAAGGCCCTCTTGGTTGGACTGCTTGGGTTGATCTTTATTGTGATATCTTGTACTAGCCTTGTGTTGTTCAGCTTTTGTTATTCTTTGATGTTCTTTAGCTGATCTTTTGCTACCTTGACTCTGGTTTGAGGCTTTGCCTCTTTTGTAGTGCTCGAAGTTCTGTGTAACCTTTTTTGATCTCTCTATATCTAATAGAAAAGAATTTAATTTTATGGAGTTTCTTATGGTCACAAACATGTAGATGAAAAGTGGTAAACTCTCTCAAATATTATGTCAAAATTCTATTTAAATTAGGGTTAAGAAGACAATTCCCATTACATAGTAAATCACTTATTAAAAGTTTCATGCAATCATCTCTATTTCTATAACATTTAATCATTTATTAGTTCATGTCGAAGGCATGAAATTATTGGAATAATTTAATCTAATTCTACAATTAAATCAACCAATTATGTTAAAGAGTTAAAGAAACTTCTATAATTCATTTTTTTCATGAATATATAAATCTTATTTACTTTTAATTTATTTGATTGGTCAATCCTATTTTTAACAAGGAGAAAACTCAATTTTCTCTAAGAAATAATCCACTTTTTTATCAAGTGTACTATACAAATGTGACAAGAAATAAATTTAATGAATTATCATTAATAACTTGTCAATTAATAAATGTGACTAGACAAATGTGACAAGAAATAAATTTGATGAAATTAATAACCTAACAATTAATGAATGTGACAATAATTAATTTACTAAAATTTTCATGCATTTTGTGAGATTATCATTTTTACTTTAGAACAATAATTATTTTATGTTCCAAGTCAGGTAGATTTGTTGGCTTTAACTGTAGATGTGAAATAATTATAAATGAATTATTTTTATTTTTATTAATGAATTTCTTTTATGATTTTATGATTGTTTTTTTTGACATTAAATATTTTACGTTATAAACAAACATTTATTATTATATTATTTTAATGGTTAATAATAATTGAATGTTTATCATTCATTGTATTATGTAATTTTTTAAAATTTAATTTATATTCATGAGTGATATTACGTATTAATAGTTTTTATAATTGTTAATATAACTTAGTGATATTATGTTAATCTTATATGAAACATATTTTTTTAAATCTTGATAGAGTTAGCTTTTATTTTTTAATTTTTTTTTCTATAATAGATTTTAAAAAGTTCGAAGAAAGACGAGCTAACTTGTGAGTCTTGGGTTTGAGTCTAGTAAAGCTTAACACAAACTTTTTTTTTGACATGTTATTTTTGTGACAAAAATACATGCAATCAAATCGAAATGAACAATGACTACAATTTAAAATAAAACAAAGACTAACAGTTTAATATATGACACAAAATGGAAGTAAAGTGGTGGCCAACCTTTTATATTAATAATTTTAAATTTTCTATTACTTTAATTCATTGAAACATTCTTTCAAGTTAATACTATTATTTTTCCTTTATTTTAAATTGGACATTATCACTCCTTAGATTAACACATGTCATTGAACTATCGCCCCATATACTTAAAATAGAAAATTAAAGTTTTTCATGTATAAGTATACTAATTTAATTCTTGAAAAATATTAGTTAACGTATTATTTTAATATATCTATAAAGTTATATTATTTAAACAAGAGCTTTGGTTTGGTTAAAGCTTGAGTCCGTACGTTTTGTGGGCTATGAAGATTTTATTTGTAGTTGTCTAACTTTAGCATGTAATAATTTTTATAGTTAAATCAATCTTATATTATAAAAAATTATAGCTAATTATGATTCATCCAATAATTGAAGTTTTATTTTAGAAAATCTTTTTAATAATTTTTGAATTTTTAAAAGATATAAATTTTAAGGTATTTAATAAATTATGCTATTGTATTTGTTTATATGCTTCTACTAAAATACAAGTATATCTAAGGTGAAATTTGTTATTTCAAATTTGTGAATGTGAAATTTAACTTCAATTATGAAGAAATTAAGAAAAGTAGTTAATTTAATTAGTGAATGCAAATTAAAGATTAATATTTAAATTATAATAAAATTTAAAAAACTAAATGATACAAATCTTTATTTATGAAAATTTATTCAAAAATAAACTTATATTAACTAATCGGTATTAAAAATAATTCAACTCAATCTACTTATCTACTATTAGTAATCATATGTTTTTCAAAATATTTACAAACATTTTAATTTAATTTTTTTAAAACAATATCCTGATACTAAGCTTGTAACATATTTATTAAAATTAATAAATTATCCAATAGAAATAACTTATAAAAAAATTAAACATTTTAGCTCTATTAATTCATTAATTTTATTAAACTCATTTTGTGGAAAATTATGTTAACATAATTATAACTCATCTTATCAAAGAGAACATTTAGTGTTTGATTCAAAATAGTAAATGTATCCAATATGCCTCTTTGGTTACGTCAGCAATATTATTATTAAATGTTAAAGAAGTTCTTCAGAAGATTCAACCAACACATATGAGTATTACCAGAAGATGGTAGAAGCAAATCCTCAGCATCCCCTTATCCTGAGAAATTATGCCAGATTTTTACATGAGCTAAAACATTAAATCCATTATATTTGAAAAATCTTTGAGTTAAAATCTGTAAGCAACCAACCATACGAAGCTTCATACATGGGCCTAAAATTTGTGATGAAAAATATTCTATATGTTTGTTCAATAGTTTCATTCTTAATACACAAATAATACCTTATACTTGAGTACGTTCAATAGTCAAAAGCACGTGTGAAAAAAATAATGGCCGAGGATTATGCCCTATAGTAGAACTGCCTTATTCTTACCAATCTTTAATACAAAAAACAACCAATGATCTGAGATTTCCGAGTACCCATTTCGGTTTTTAATAGTGTTTTTGTAATTTAGTCCCCTAAATAATGATTACCATTTATACCAGTGTTGATGTATTCTGAAGAGTTCTATTATTGCAACGTTATTTAACATGGGCTTCATTTTTAAACAATTGGCATCATCAGGTGCAACTGCCAATGATACCACTCGAAAGAGCAGTGAAAGCGGTCTCTGAAAATTAGTAAGCCGCTCACCAATTCTTCCCATTTGTTCTCTGGTATTTCTCGAGCTCCGGATCAATTGTGAAGCAGAACGGAACAGAATGAGCCTTTTGACTATATATCGATCCCAAGACTGGTGAAGACAGGATAGAACATATTCAAACTGGTTTGATTTTTATCAATAAGAATTAGAAGCTCTGGCCATACCTGCAAAACCCATGTTTGATATTCAAAACGAAAACCCACAGGTCTTCACTGCCACACAAAGCAGAAACAACGAATGTTGACCTTGTTCTCGCTCTTGTAAGGTGGGTGCAGCAGGGGAGGATGGTTGCATCCTGCAAATAAAACTATGTTTATATGGACGGAGCACCAGCTAACTACGAAGTTCAGCCATGGAAGAGAAGAGAGTTCTCAAATTTCCTCGAATTTCTTATCTGTTACGGAAGAGATAAACATAGAACTTTTTGGAATTTTTTTATTCCATTTTTTGTTTGAAAAATAAATTAAACCCCAGCAAAATAATCAGAAAAGAGGAATTAGTATAGAGAAATTAATTTAAAAAATAAAAGTTTATAAACCTTAGAATCTTGAATTGTTTTTAGTAACAAATTAATTGAGAAGTAGTGCTACTGAAAACATTAGTTCATAGACAGGGACTAATAATACAATCATACTAATTTCACAAAATCTAAATTCAGGCTATTGACACGAACTTTGATACAATTTGAATATCATTATTTTTTCAATCATCACTTAAAATAATTGATCAAAAAACTTGTTACTTTTTTCAAATTTCTTCCAAAATCTACTGTACGCTCTTCGATTTGTTTTATCGCTTCTACAGAATTGTGGAAAAGTATTAATTCACCGCTAAAGAGTGATAATAACAGTAAAATAGATGTAAAAGGTAATAGAATAGAAAGAATATAATGTTGTCTCTCCATGAAATTAGAATTAGAACACACCAATTCCAATGTGGAAAATCATTAACAATTAGAAAGCAAAAATCATAATGAATCGGATTTAAGATATAAGATTCGATTCGGCTGAATATGTATATTCTTGACTTGATTACAGAGAGATTAATTACATATATCTGACGCAATCCAGATGGATGAAAGCGTTCTGCGTTTTAAATTTTGCGAGTGATTAGCGGGGCACAAATTGGAATATATTTCTCCTCGTCACCACCGAGCAAGAAAGATACCCAAATGATGTATAGCTCGCTTTATCTTCTGCGGCAGCTAGGATCTGTAATGTGTCCCCCACAATTAGATCCCGATGATAATATCTCCTCTATTTCTACTATGTTATCAACCATTTTATTGCCTGGTAATGTATTCACTTTTTCCTTGATGAAGATTGGACGAGCACATACAGCGAAGCAAAACAAAAAGTTGAGCAGGAGTAGTACTGTCATAATATTCAAAAGTATTGTTGATCTCGCCATTGTAATTAGCAGAATGGATGTTGAAGCTGAATAAGGAAATGTGAAGAAAGGGAAACTGTGAGAATATCTAACTACGTGATAGAGAGCAAAGATGAGGAATGGCTATGAAGAAGGAAAACATATTGTATTTATAGAAAAAGCGGAAGCGTATTCTGTTTGAATTGGTCAAGATTGAAAATGGATAACATTCAAAGTAAAACAAAGGCGCGTTGAATTACAGCATTTTAAAAGGCGGCAAACGGACTTTGGAGGTATGTTTTTGCTTTTTTCTCTTCTTCTCCTGTTGACATTATCGTTCTTCATGGGAGGCGGGATGAAGAATGGATAAATGGAGGAAAGCATATTTTACGTAGGGAGATTCAAGTGTATGAATCGGTCATATATTCGAAATTACCTTAGGACTGTGATATTCAAAGTAAAAGTATGGCGCATAAAAGAGGAAACAAATGGCTTTCATTGTCTTCAAAAAAATGTTTATTAATTCAATAATAATAAGGGATTAAACATAAAAACTAAATTGGCCTATATACTATTTTTTTAAGCTCTGACTTTTTCAATTCTGAGTTGATTTTATAAATCAATTATCGTTCTTTAAACGTATAAATTTATGTTAAGAAAATAGTTTTCTTTTTAAAATTAACATGATTTATATGAAATTGAAAGTTAAAATTTTAGATATAAAAAATGATGTGGGTGGGCTTAATGGAGTTTTTTAGAGGAAATACTAAAATCAAAATAAGTTATATTAAGTAGTGAGATTACCAGTAGAGGGAGGTGATCATGAATTACAATTATTTAGATTTAATTATATATGATCATTAAGGTCTGAAAATTCTTCTAGAGGTTCTTGTTTATGATTAGGTCAATCCATTTGCAATACAATAATCAACAAATATGGGTCAACCTAAAAATTCGTAAAGAAATCTTGAAGCTATAGCCAGGTACAATGAGCTCAAGTTAAAAAAAAAAAAAAAAGAATATTTGAGAGAATCTTGATGATTTTGTAATGAACATTGAAGATTTTGAAACCTTCCAAGCTTGCACCAAGAATATCATTGACCCAAGTTGAAATCAAGCACAAAGGTGGGAAGTTGTAGAGCAAAGTAGAGCTCACACTATGAGATAATCAAAGTTAAGTCCAAAAGCATCATAGTTAAATTCTACTAGCAATATCACAATTTGACTTGGTGAAATAAACTCTTCATAAGGCACAACACTTGGTGAAGGTTTTGCAAATGAGGTTGCAAGCATTGGGTTTAACCATGGAGGAAACTTTGTAATTAAGTATGCTTAGGCTAGAGTAGTACTGGGATGGGTGACCTCCTAGGAATCTAGGTGCTGCAACACAAATATACAAAGTTCCGAAAGCCTTATTCATTTTATTCTTAAATGAGCTGAGTGATATATTTAATTTAACTCTTATCATGTTCCATACACTCCATCATGAAATAACACTATGTTCTACACACATTACATTTAAAATAAATTATATGAGATAGCTTAAAATTCCAAACTCTTTTCAAATATGTGTACCCATTGAACTCATGCAAGGATAACCTTATGGACTTTCTAAACATAATACCTACTTAAAGTTATGTAAAATTTACAATATTGGGATATCCAATGCTGAATGGGGAAACTTGATTTATTTAAAGGTTGATAATTTAAGAATGAAAAGAGGACAAAACATTATACTCTAAGTCTTGATTTCTACTTTGAAAATGTTAAATAGTTAAAATTTCCATATCTTTCCAATTTTAAAGCCTAATATTTTATTAATATATAGTATTTAATAATGCTCATAAAAGAAATAATTATAGTGAACTAGATGTAAAACCTAATCGTAATAGAGAGAATAATATTTTTTTTTTTTAATAAAAATTAAAATTAAGAATACACCGATTCTAATGTGGAAAATGATTTACTATTAGAACACAAATACTAAATGAATCAGACTTGAGTTATAAGATTATCAGATTACGTTAAATACGCATATTCTAGATTAGCGAGACTAATTTCATATTACACAATCCAGACGGATGAAAGCGTTCTGGGTTTTAAAATATAACAGTGATTTGCGTGGGATAAGTTGGAATTTTTTTCTCAAAGTTACCGCGGAGCCCAAAAACAATATCAAAATGATTTAGAATAATGATAAGTGAGCTGCAATCATCCTGATTAGAAGTTCTTATTCTTATAAGAGGTTGAGAAGAATGATAATAGTCAATCTAATGGGTATGAGTAGAATCATTAATTGTACTATTGATGGTACTTCTAAGGTAGAAACTAAGTTGAATAGTCATAGGGAATAGAGGGCCAACGGCCACAATAATTGAGATATTCCCTAAATGACCCAATAAACTTGGATGCAAGAAGCTTGAGTTCAAAAGTACATTTTAGCAATTGAATCTATACAAACACATTAGATCATATCATCAAGCTTAGAAGAAACTGAAATTTTGTGTTTAGAAGGAAAAGAAAAAAAGAGCATTTCTACCTTTTAAAATATTAACGAGACTATTTTAAAAATATTAAGGATGATTGTTTTTGGAAGTGATTTTAGGTCAATCTATTTGCAACACAATATTCCACAAAGAAGGATCAACCTAAAATTTATTAAAAAAATCTCAAAGCTAATAGCTTGGTAGAATGAGCTCAAGTACAAAAAATAAACAAAGATATTTGAGAGAATCTCGATTATTCTATAATGGAGATTGAAGATTTCTATGTCTTCCAAGCTTTCTCCAAGAACTAATGGGAAGGTCTTGGAAAATAAAAAACTACACAAAATGGATAAGTTGTGGCTTAAGAATCCTTGACAAATAGTGTAAAATATGTAATAATACAATAATATTTTTGATTGAGAAATACATCTAATTTTGAATAGAACAATAGGTAATTAAGGTTATATATATTATTCTGGCAAAAACGACAAGCTACTAATGAAATATTATTATTAATAATTTGGTTTAAGAGCTCCTCATGTTTAGATAAATAGCAAATAAAACCATCATTCCCTACTCAAATTACAAAATATTACATAAAACCTTTGTCTTACATCTTCAATTAAACATCCATTTAAACACAATTTCTTACATCTAATCCCTCTCTTAATATAGCTTCAATTGAAAAAACATAATATATTTTTACTACAATATTGGCCTATCAATAACATTAATTACATGTCCTAAAAATCAATATGGTAAAGAGGAAATTTTATTTTAAGATCTAGTAATCACATTACAAAATACTATTAAATTGTCTTTAATCACAACTATGAAACTCCTATCAAAGAATGAGCTATTTGAATGTTCATTGAATTGGTTTGCAAATTTTCTTCTAAGCATTGTTGTTTGTTAACATTTTGTGTGTACTAGTGTTCTCTTGAGAATTCAAAATAACAAACAAATCTTATGATCCAAGTCTTTCTTTTAATACACGAAAAAATTTAAGAAAATTTTAAATTCTCATTCTTCATTCTTCCATGGATTGAAAACCCATGTCCTCCTCCATAGCTTGTGCCTCCTTTAATTATAAATTATATGCTAAGTCTTCATAATAAATATTAATATAATAGAGATCTTGACAAGTATTATTTTTCAATTAAAAAGAGTGAGGAAACAATCATTGAAAATGTGTTCATTAAATTATTTAATTAGATGAAGAAATATCTAGACTAAAATATATAAGATGACTATTAAAAAATTAATAGAAATGACACACTATGTAAGAGATAAGACACATTTTGACCTACCCCGAAATTGATAGATGCTTATAAAGGAAGATTTATAGCTTTAATATAAGATTTTTCCCCCCTACAATTATATAATACACTAAGAAATGTGGTTGGTATGCAATGGTAGGTTTGATCATATCAGTATACTTGGTTAATAAAATGATTCAATTTGTAAGTAAATTATCTTAACAAATTGTAATAAAATAATTTAAGATAGAATTATCAAGACATATTAAGTTTTTATAGTTCATGTTTAATAATTTATGTTTCTATATTTAACTATGGAAAATGAAAATGATTTGGGCAACACTCTATAATCTATCATTTTTCTTCTTTATACTTATGCTTAAATCATGATGATGAATCATTGAATATGATTCAAAATATTTATATTAATAAATATTTTAATTTAATTTTAAAAATACTATAGTTTAAGGAATATTATCATTAGTATTCATCAAAAGAGCCTTGATAACATTCAAAGGGAAAACTATCACAACTGGAGATTCTATTAGTCACTAATTTCAATATTTTTTTGAAAATTTGAAATAAACAAACATTACTATAAGACATTGGGAAGAAGATACTAAATCAAGAAGAACAACACTTAGGTATTCTTGAAATGTATGATCTACTATTTAGAATAACTTGCTTATACTTAAGAAACTCATTATATCATGAGGAATCAATCATCTTTTGTGATATGTTTGACACTTTGGAATTTGTGAAAAGAACATTAAATCATTAAAACAAATATTTAAAATATTAATAATATGATTAATGTTCACATTCATGAGATGTGGACTAATAAACAATATGATTAAAATGATTAAATAATAACACAAAAATGTGTTTTTGTTATTTCTTAAAAAAAATCCAAATCACATGAATGGTGAGATCACACCATATTTTTACAAATTTTAATATCATTTGAAAGATAGATAATTGATAACAACATTAATTTTGATTCCTTTAAGAAATTAAATAATTAGAAAAAAAAAATATATATATATATATATATATATATATATATATATATATATATATATATATATATATATATCTCGTTGACCTTACCAATAAATATGATTGAATAAGATATACAATTATTCTGAACTGTTTGACATTTACGTACACCATAACACCCTAACGGTATAACAGCATAATCCTTCTGACTTAAATCGTGTTTCAGAATGAGATACAAGCGTTTCAAAAAGATATAATACACGAAATTCTGCGTATTCAAAATTTTGAACGGGTCAACCTGTGAATTACAATGTTCAACTATTCTGGTCGTTGTTTATCCGTGCTTCGCACTATAAATATAGTGTACTATGTATTGCAGTTTCATTCGATATCCCCCTAATACATTGCATTCCACCGAGCTTTTCTTCGCGCCCCGTTATTCAGCGAACAAAATCATTTTCTAGGGACGCTCTCTAGCAGTGAAAATGGCGTGCTCAAAGATTATGAGAATTATGATACTATTTCTTGTTATAACTCTTTTATTTGCCCTGCAAGTTTCTGCTCGATATAGCCTTAATCTGTTAGAGGTTGTGGAGAGGTTACCATCATGTATCAATTGCGCAAGCCATATTACAGATCCCAAGTGCTGCAAATAATCATATGTAATGTAACACAAATATACAAAGTTCCAAAGACCTTATTCATTTTATTCTTTAAATGAGCTGACAAACCAAATGAATTTTCTTTCAGTATCCCCGTTATTTGTTGAGCTCAATTTTCCAACGTTTATGTGATAAAATTAAATATAAGTTTGTATTCATTTTCAACAACAATGGAATTTCAAATAATTTTGTCTAAGAATTCTAAAAGACGAATTGGAAGATATAGTCTGATGAAGAATGGTCGAGGAACATCTACTATTTGGATCTGTAGAAGACAAAATTCTTTTACCTCCTCTTATCTTTTATTCAAGTGCGTGAACAAATCAATCTTTTGGGTAAGGGCAATTTCTACAGGGAGACCGTTTTTTCCATTTGTAACACACAATGAGGGGGATCAATTGCAAGATCATCACTATATTCCTCTGTGATTTGGACATTGAACTCCTCCTCATCAACCAATTTCAGATTTGCAATCTTAGAATTTCTTTTTAATTTTTTCTTCTTAAAATGGCTTGTCATTTTTTTCTTTATTTTTTTATATCTTTGTTCCTGTCCGTCAACAACAATTTCTTCGGCATTCTGTGGGAACATAACTCTCTCATTCTTAAGAGATTCATTGTAGTCAACCAACCTGATGGATTCTTTGAGGCCTTCTTCTTCCACTTTCTCTTGAGAAATCGGGATCTTTAGGAGTGCTAAACTTCTTTTGAATAGATCATGGAGAAGGAGGGGAAACATGGTCATTTCGACCCTTAAACTGTCTTTCAATAGAATCAAAGTTTTTAGTTTCTTTCAAATTATCCATTTTTATTGCCTCTTTTTCTTTTCCATCAGACCCACCATTTTCTTCTTCATACTTACTATTTTCTTTTGGTTATGAGACAAGCTCCAAATAGTTAATATGGATCTTCTTCCTTTTAGAAGAACCAAACAAACCAATTTCTAACTCTCTTTAAATCATTTTATGTTTTACAAATTCCCCCCCATACCTCTAGTCTTACCACCATGTTTGAAATTCATCCTCACAATAGGATCAGCAACAAATCTTTAGCATAGCTATCAATCATTCTCATTAGGCCCTCATGATACAGATAGGTTTATTTGGGTTGGACCTTAAGGCTTTGATATTATGAGATAGAGAAGAAACTTGATAGAAGGGAAAACAAACTATTTTCTTGTAGACAAAATGATATGTGTGTCCCCTATCACATGTCCCATCAAGTGAAATATACTCCATTAAAGTAGTCAAAAGTAACCTCAATAGAAATTTAAACAAAAGGGACCAAATAAATCCCTCTTTACTTTAACCAATTTTCCATCAATATCTTTCAAAAATGGCCTGTAATTTCCATAATTATTGCAGCATTAAGATAAAGATTTTGAACCCATCCAAGTTAACCTCTCCATTATTACATCCTTTCAAGATTAAATCAGTAACCTCTGGCTTTTCCATTTTCAATTTCTCCATGTAACGAACAAATCCCCCTTCCTCCAATATTTCTTAAACTTCCTTACCCTTCCTCTATTTTTCACAATTAATAGTTTCCCTTCTTTGTTTTCCACCTATTTTTAGTAGTTTGAATCCCAAACACACAATTCTACTTTCAACTTGAAAAACTTTGTCAAGAAGAAACAAGATGAAAATAATCCATAAAATGTGTGGAATAATTATTACCACATTATTACAACTCATACACTCCAAAAAATAATTACATGTCTTTTCCCAAAGCTCTTTCATTATGTAAGAAAATAATTGAAATGATCACATTTTTTTCTTGTTGTCCTATCATGATTAATAAGAGCCTTAATTTAATAATTGATCTCATCCATGTGATTTTACATCATGATGACTCCTTTTTTTCACCACCACACTAGCTAAAGAGTTAGCAACAATATTCTCTACTCTATACAAGTAAGTTATATACACTGTATCAAACTTTACTATTATAGATTTTCCTTCATTAATAAAATTTGTGATAGTCCATGATGGTTCCAAATATTTAAAAAGAAAGTTTAATATATTCTTTGAATATCATTTTATCCAAAGATCCTTTTCCTAGAGACCATTGATCAACTATAACACTTATAGAAGACCTATAAATTTTTCTAGACAATTCATCTTAATGCCAAGAGGAACCACCATAGCTTTAATAAAATTTCCCTAACCATTCCTAATAATACCCCCACATGTAGTCAAACATGGGTTTCCCTTTGCATCTTTATCAAAATTCATTTTTATCCAACCCATTGTAGGGCAATCCCATCTTGCATTTTTCATTTTTCTTTTGACCACTACTTACAAATCCTTTATTCTACTAGCATTACAACCAACATCAAAGTATACTTTGCCCTTGTACATTCTATTGTAATTTTTAGTGATACTCTTATTTGTACATTCTATGATAAAATTAGTAGGTTGAGAAGAGTCCCTGAACACCCTTTTGTTCCTTTTCCTTCTATAGGTTCTAGACAACGTGACGAAAAACTATTGTCAAAAGAATTTTCTATATAATTCAATTAAACTCTTTCCACACTAGAAAAATGATACCGTATATTAATATGAAAGTAAATGCCATATTTTAATGTGTAAGTATATAAATTGATTATATCTAAGATGGATCAGAATGCAATGGTTCAATGATCATATTCATTCAAATGTTGTCACTTAGAAATGTATTAAAAAATATTAGAGAAGTTGTATAGCTATAATATTTGGCAATAATAATATATTATTATATTAAACTATCTACTTAAACACTATTTCATAATGTAAAATGTGCTAACATCTATTGCATGGGAGAACATTGAACTTTATCTATGCTACCACTCAATGAAGAGAATACAAAATAAGAAACATTAATTTTTTCACCATGTCTAATATGATTTAAATTGTGTAAATTGCCCCCATAATGAGTGTTGAGATGGCCCCTAATGTAATGGAAATCATATAAAGACATACCAAAGTATATGAAAGGGAAAGGGATAATTGATCACACCTTTTGTCAGTCTGCCCAATCATTGATCTCTCACCATTCTAAAATAATTCTAGAATTCCAATGGACACATAATCATTATTCCAAGATGTCAACAAATACGATAGAGATGGAACTATAAAAACCCTTCATTATGTGAATGGAGTAATTCAACTTGTCCCTTTCAAACTCTTCTTAGAATTCAACATGTTCATTAACTCCTTGCAGTCCCTTGACTCCCCCTTCTTCAAAGGATTAACCATAATAAAAACTTCCTTGAAGATGATATAGGTATATTTGTCTCTTTCTAAACACAAACCAGAGGTTATTGAAGAAAGAAATATGATGACTTTGAATTAATTCTTTTTCATCGTGATCATGAATATTTATGTAAATGTCCATATATTTCAAAAAATAATATTCAAATATTTGATGTGACATTTTCCTTTAGTAATGTAATGCAAAAAATATTATTATATGTGATAATATTTATCAATAAAGGAACCATCTCCATAATAATTTCAAATTTCATAGTTCTTTAGTAACATCATTACTAGATCAACTTTAATCAATCCAATTGTAAAATTGGGACCCTTATTAATGAAGGTTACCTTAACAACTATCATCTCACCTTTGTCACACAAACTATCATCTTATCTTTGTCACAAAAATTTCTATATATAAAATTTTGATTATTAATAACCATCTTAGGAATTCTTATGATATTCTATTTGTTTTTAAAGTAGAAATAACTTCCTTCATTCTTTCTTATTTTGGAATTTTTTTAATATTAATATTTTATAAAAATAGTGTGAAAAATACTCTTAAGGAAAAGAACAGGTAAAGGAAAAAAACTCATTCATCATCCATATGAAGTACAAAAACTCAACACAAATTTAGCATTTGTTGTTTGGCTATGAGAAAGAAGATTAGAGATGAAAAATCCCCCTATTATATAGCCTAAAAAACCATACAAAATGATCAAGTAAATCTCAAAATTCCTATTATAGACACTGATTATTAATCTCCTATCATAAAAGATTATTAAACTTCCAAAAATAAATTCATGGTTAATATCAAAAAATAATACAACTTCACCAATAAAAATATGAAAAGAAATTCACAACACAATGAACACAATATTTTTGGAAAAATCATCCCTAAAAAACCCCTAATGGAAAACCAGTTCTACAGATGAGGAAATTATATTAATTCCAACAAATCAAGAGATACAAAATTCCTTGCCTCTCACTATCAGAACTTTGACAACCTCCTAATTTATCCTGTTGATATTCCTCTGCTGTTATACCCAATGCTATCATTGTGCCCTTGCTAACACTACAAGATAATTTTCTATCACTACAAACTAATTTTTTAATACTACAAATGCTTCTACAAAACTTGTTCTCCAAATGCCCTTTGACCCCCTTTTATACTACTCATGTCAAAATACCAATAGTTGAGATTACAAAAAACTTAACAAACCTGACCAAGTTGGTTTTTAGGTGCTTTTAAAAGTGGTCTATTAATTAGCAAATATTTGTGCCAAATCTAACCATATTTTTAGTAAAAAAATTACTTGCTAAATAATAGCATATGGATGAACAACTTTTCGAGCTACCAAAAATAACAATAATAATCAAAAGAGAATCCCCAAATTAAAGACCTTAGCCTTAAAACTAATCCATACATCCAAAAAGCCATAAGGCATAAGAAAGTGTAATATAAGTACAAATATACATAATGTTGAACTTTGGTCTTCAAAGAAATGCTTTTTTCCAAAAAACTACAATCAATAGATAAAAGGGTCCTCCACATAGGGAGAAGTCGAAGACAAAGAGAAGCATTGACCTCCATGAAAGAAGAACTGAAATTCAAAGAGAAGCATCCATGTAGATAATACAATTGAAGTAAACCACTAGAATGCTATCAAGGAACAACTTCCTAAAGAGAGATGTGACAAATAACACTATACTAAGGTCATGAGGATATCAATAACTACCACAGGAATGTGGCTTACAACATCAATTGAAACCAAAAATTCACAAAAGAAAAGTATGCCCACAACAATATTCATCAACAACAAGATGTGCAGGGGACATACTATTTTAAAATAGTCCCAAATCAAGTTTTCATGTTATTGAGGTGAATTCATCATAGAAGAACTAGAGCCATAATTGGCTAAAGATAAGCCATATGAAATCATAGAAGACACATACTAGGGAGTATAAACATCGTATTCCTATGGTGTTTATTCAAAAACACTTGAGAATTGATAATCAAATGGGAGATGAGATTAGCCTTAGAAATGACATTTGCATAAACCAAAATAACTTGTAATATAGATAACATAGTAAAATATTTACCCCTATATTATAAATCAAAAGAGAAGCATGCAATAACATAATGTAAAGACCAAAACATGCTTCCCCTTTCCAAAAGTTATTGTTGTCAAACAAAAGAATTAAGTTGAACATCGCTGAAAAACATCTAATTAACAAACTTACTCACCACAAGTTTTAGCAAAGACCAAGGCTAAGAAATATTAGGGAGTTTGATACAAAAACTAAAATAATCTACAGTGGAAAGATAATCCTTTTGGAGAAAGGGAGAAGAACATTCTCACTCATAGCCCTTTAAATATTTTGGTTAGATATATTACAATGAAAGTGATAGAACAAAACAAGAAAGTTATTAGCAATGTGTTCTTTGAAAGGTATCTGATCATCTTTATATGTAGAGGAAGTCGATAATTGAAAGGAGAAAATTCCATGAACAACCATCTTGGATTGCTAGTAGAAAAATATTTCCCTTCCATTATGCAACAATACAAAACCTTAAGATATAAAATAAAAGATATCATGCTATACAGATAATCAATGAAACAAAAAAAATAGAGCATAAACAATGAACAGGTGAAATTAGAATAAAGCCCTATTTATATTGAATGCAAATAGATTGCATGATAATAAGAGTTTTTCATACTATGGAAACTAATTTTTTTTAAAAAAAATTGTTTGTGAAACTAACTGCAACATTCAGTTTTATTAAGCATGAAATTAATAAAATAATCTAGACTAAAGCACTGTGAATGCATTCAAATGTATCAATGTTGTATGCGCATTCAATGGAATGATGTATGTGAGTGGTTCATGCAAGCAGTGAAGTGCATGCCTTCAATCTCCTCCTACATGAACAATGGGAATGAGATCGAGTTGAGTTCTCAAGGTAGTAAAACTAGATGTAGTGAAAGCTTTGGCACAGATATCAACAACTTTCTCAATATTTGGGTAAAATTGTAACTCCACAATACTATTCTAAAACAAATCTTGAATAAAGTGATGGTGGATTTCAATTTGCTTCGATCTAGAATGAAGCATTGGATTCTTGCTCATTGCAATGGCACTAGTGTAGAATGTTCTTGAACCAAATGTAAATCTTCCAAAATCCTTTGAATCTATATCACTTGAAAATTGGTTGTTGTTTTTGCAATATACTCTTATTCTGTTAAAGAGAGAGCCATGGTTGCCTGCTTCTTACTAATCCATGAAAAAACTCTAAAACCAAGTGAGAAAACATAACCAGAGGTTGATTTTTAATCATCCATTGAACCATCCCAATCAAAATCCATGTAACCAACTAGATCAAACTTATCATTTGGAGAATAATAGATACCAAAATTTTGTGTATCACTCACATACCTTAAGATTATTTGGGTAGCTTGCCAATGAGACTCATGTGGATCTTGCATGAACCAAGAGATGAGACCCATGACTTACATAATATCAGGTCTTGTTGTAGTAAGGTACATGAGGCTCCCAACAAAACATTTGTATAATGCAGGATCAACATGAGGACTTGGATCATCCTTGGTTAACTTTTCACCAAGGGCTACAAGGGTGGTAACTTCCATGCATGACATTATTCTAAACTACTTCAATAAAACAACAACATACTTGGTTTGGGAAATGGATATACCGTTAGGTTGTTTCTAGACACCTCTACCCCAAGAAAATACTACATAAGTCCCAAATCTGACATCTCAAATGCTTGTTTCATTTCTCCTTTGAATTTCTCCATGACAGATGGGCTATTACCTATAAAAATGAGGTCATCAACGTGAAGGAAAATCATTAAAATATCATTACCAACATGTTGAATATAGAGGGTTGGCTCTGAAGAACTTCAAATGTATCCTTTCTTTAAGAAATAACTACCAATTCTTGCATACCAAGCATGTGGTGCTTGCTTCAATCCAAAGAGTGTTTTTTTTAAGCTTGTAAATCAAGTGTTCTTTTCCTTAAATTTCATAGCCAATAGGTTGATCCACATAAACCTGTTCATCAATATAACCATTTAGGAAAGCTGATTTTACATCCATTTAATAGATTTGCCACTTGTTTTGAGCAATAATATACAATATAATTTAACTGTATCGAACTGGGAAACTGAAGCAAAAGTCTTTGAATAATCCACTCTAGTTATTTGTGTGGATCCCTTGGCAACTAGTCTAGCTTTGTGTCTTTTCACAAAACAATTAGCATAAAATTTCACCTTGTAAATCCATTTGACACTAATCACCTATTTTTCATTTGGAAGTGGAACTAGTTCCCATGTAACATTTTTCTTAATAGCATGCATCTCTTCATTCATAGCATCAATCCACATTGGTTTTGTGACATCTTCTTCATATATAGAAGGTTCAACTCGAATGGAACTTAACAATGCAAAGTTAGAAAAAATATCCATAGTAGAACTCCTTTGATATATTTCATTTAAACTTTGTACCTTTTGTGAGGAACTTGGACTAGATTGTGAGTTTTAATTTTCACTTGAAGAGGAACTTGGTGAACTCGGTGGACTTGGGCTTGAGCTTCCACTTGAGCTTGTGGGGAGAGGAGAGACTTTAACATCATCATGACCCATGATGAATGGTGTAGATTGTTGAACTTCTTTCTTCCATTTCCATACACCCCCTTAATCAAAAACCACATCTTGACTAATAATCCATTGCTTTGTGTCAAGTTCATACAATTATATCCTTTGGTGGAATCTAAATATCTCACAAAGATACAAAGTTGGGATTTTGCATAAAACTTTTTATGCTTGTGGACAAGAACATGAACATTATAGCGTAACCAAATACATGAAAGTGAGCTATTGAGGGCTTGTGTCCACTCCAAGCTTCCTTTGGAGTGATATTTTGAGCACTTTTTTTGGGCTTCGATTTAAAATATAAACTGTGGTTGTCACTGCAACTCTATAAAAAGAATTTGGAAGGTTCTTAGACTTTAGCATACTTCATGCCATCTCCATAATGGTACAATTCTTTCTTTCCATAATACCATTCAGCTAGGGGGTAAAGGCTAACATAAGCTATCTTTGAATGCCATGCATGTCACAAAAACGAGAAAACTCTTTGGAGAAGAATTCTACCCCTCTATTTGATTTGTGTATTTTAATGGAATAGCCAGTTTGCTTTTCTTCCATAGCTGTAAAATTCTTGAAGCATCCAAGTGCTTCAGATTTCTTCTTAAGAAAACAAGCCCATATGTGGCATGAGAAATCATCAATAAATCTCAAAAAAAAGATATTCTTACCCAAGGATTCCTCTTGCATAGCACCACAAATGTTAGAATGCACAAGCTCTAGAGGATAGTTTACCTTCCATTACAATTTTACTAGAAAACTTTCTCAATTTTGCTTACTAAGAGCACACCTTGAATAAAATTCTTCTCTTTCCTGAATGGCAGGAAGTCCTCTCACCATGTCCTTTTTATGAAGAAAACTTAAACCATAAAAATGCAAATGACCATACCTTTGATGATATAACCATGAATCATCTATGGTTTCCTTACGAGCATGCATATTAGTAGAAACTAGAGTGAGAGGAAGTAATTTATTCTCTGTCATACAAGTCTTTGATGCAAGATGGCAGTTAGTTGATTTATCAAAAACTTTGAATCAATTATCCTAAAATACAACATTATAGTTTTTTGCTATAAGTTTCCCAATACTCAAAATATTATGTTTTAACTTGGGCACATACAAGTTTTCATGAATATAAGTAATTTCTCCTTACTTAGTTTTCACTACAAGGGTACCTTATCCCATAACATCAAGCTCTTTATCATCACCAAATTTTACTTGACTTCTCACAAATTCGTCGAATTTGACAAAGAGATAAGATTTACTTGGCATATGATTTGAGTACCCGTCTATCAAGAAACCATTCGTCCATCTAAGGTTCTTTTTCCAAATTTTATGTAAAGAACATGGATTTTGTTGCATCTTCAAGAGATTCTTCTGTATAGTTGGCCCGTAACTTATTCAAATAAGATTTTTTCTTTCTACATTCAAATTCATAGTGTCCATACCTTTCACAATATCTACATTGAATGCCTCTTTGATCCTCAAAACTCTTTCCTCTTCCTTGGTTATTTCCTCTTCCTCATCCTCTACCATGTCCTCTTGATGTAGAAGACTCTACTTGAGTCCTATTTGAATGAAAAGGGTTTGTATATTTTGCTTCAATTTTGACTATAGATTGGAAGGCTTGCACTAGATTCTCTATTGAACATTGCATGTGCTCTTCATGTGATTGAAAAGAACCTATCAAATCTTCAATTTTGAAGGTAGATGTATCTTTACTCTGTTCAATGGCTATGACCACTAGATCAAACTTTAGAGGAAGAGATCTTAGAATCTTCTCTACAACTTTTTGGTCTATGATAGTTTCCCCTTGAGTTTTAAGATGATTGATAATAGTTTGAGACCTTGTAATAAACTCATGAGCGGACTCAGCTTCTCTCATCTTTTAGTTTTCAAAATATCTTTGAAGGGTTTGAAGTTTCACCAATATTATCTTGTTAGATCATTGGTTTTTTGTTTGAAGGGCTTCTCATGCATCCTTTTACTTTTTCATACCAGTTATATGAGGGAAAATGGACATATCAAATGCAGTTTGAATGAGGAAAAGAGCTTGATTATCCTTCTTCTTGTCTTCTTTCAACTGATTATATTTAGCTTGTGTTAAAGAATTTAAAGCATTCAGGTCTATAGGCTTGGTGTATCCTCCTTCTACTAATTTCCAAAGATCTTGAGATAATAGTAGGGTCTTCATCTTGATACTACAATATTCATAGTTGTCTCTAGAAAACAATGGAAGCTAGAATGGAAAGTTGCCACCATTTGCCATTCTGAAAGATCTTGGAGAAAACAACTTCTCTTCCTACAAGAGAAAAATATTCTATGACTTTCTCTTATACCAATAGAAGATCTAAAATAAAAGCTCTTATTCTATACTTATAATCAAAGAAATAAAAAAACAGAGCAAAAACAACAAAAATTTGAAATTAGAATAAAACCCTATTTTTAATGAATATAAATTTTGAATTTAAAGAGTAGATTATGTAGAAAAACTAAAAAACTTAACCTTGAATGCTGATCAAGGAAGATAGTGAAAACTACAATAAAAAAATCCTAAACAATAACATGTAAAGTGATTGCATGAAAATAATAGTTTTGCATACTATCCAAATTAATTTAAAAATAATTTAAAATGATGCCTGCAAAGCTAGCTACAACATGAAATTTTATTAATCATGAAATTAATAAAATAATATAAATTAATGCATTGTGAATACATTGACATGCATCACCTCTACATGTGCATGCAATGGAATGATGTATTTGAGTAGTGCATGTGAGCGGTGATGTGCATGCCTTCAAAACAACTGATAACAAAGTATGATAATGGTAAAAACCATAACTAGGATGTATAAATAAGGCTTTTTATCTAGAATATGTTCAAATGGTACCAATATATGAAATCAAAACTCTGATTAATAAACCAAAATGAGGAAACTTGGAACCATGAAAGCTTGTGAGTACCGCCTGCAAAAATTGTCAAAGTACCGAGAGGCATAAAAATAAAATCTCCCAGCATGGAAAACCATATCAACTCATAATTGATATGGTAAAAAAAATGATGGCAACACCAAATTAAATAACAAATCATAGATACACCCCATCCTAATAATTAACCCAAAGAACATAAACAACTCAAATAAAGTGCAAAACAACATCAAATGATTGAAATCCCCCAATTGATCAAGCAAAAAGTCACTAAATAAATAATTATTACCATAGTGAAAATCACTTAAAGCAGTTGATGAGATTAAAAGACTAATCACAAATAATCCCTTTATGCCAAATTTCATTTGTAGTATGATGTAGATTATACAGACTTTCTAGGTCATCTAGGTAGATTATTAGAGAGGTTTATATTAGTAGACACCCATGCGCCTATTAATAAGAAAACAATTTTGCTTTCAAACCTTTTCGTTATGTCACGACATGCAAAGATGACTTTTGCAAGTTTGAGTGTTCCAGACAATATAGTTATGACTTAGATGTATTATAGCATTGCTACAGTTGCTATATAGTTGTGGAGGATGTCATTTGATTGATGTGGGAGATTTTTGTTGCAGTCTCATGGTACCATTCTGACAAATGCATCTTGATGATGCATATGGGACAAAAAAAAACCTTCTCCACTAGAGGTTTTTCTCTAATCATATGTGGATGAATTACATTAAATGGAATCATTTTTAGCTAGTGATCTTTTTGGGTCATATAAGGCCTTATCAACAATCACAAGGATTCCTCTTAGTGATATTGTTGGATACATCAATCACATTCTCTCATGTACAATAGGATCATATGATTCATAGAGACAGGAGGATATTCATGAACCTTCTATAGCACCTAATCCTACTTAGCCCCCTACTACACCTCCAACAAAAATACCCCTAGCTCCTTCCCCCTGCCCCCTCCTCCCCACTAAAGCCCCCATAGTATGCCAATGTCTATTTACCACTATACATAAAAATGAGATGATCAATTTAGACGTTGACCCTAATTTATCACTACACAATTCAGATATTAGTTAGATGGTAGAGCATTACGTGATGCTATAGTAAATATATCTTTTTTTGTTTCTTTGCAACTTACAATTATACTTACATGTACTTGAGTTTAAATATGTATACCTAAATAAATACATATTCTTGATGAATAATCTAACTTAAATATGTGTACATACATGTGCTACAAGGTCTTAGTAATAGTATGTTGCATTTTGGTTATCTTGAGACACATATAGATCTCAAATGACATCACTAAGAGGTATGAAATATATATATATATAATAGGTGTAATTTTATAACTCTATAAAAAAAATGGACTTGTATGTATGTATTTCTTTCATTTGATGTAGAGTTCAAGTGCACAACATAGAGCTTTCTGGGGTCATAGATCAGGAAGGGAATGCAATTGATCTACATGTATATGTAGTGCTTATCTTATTTGAGATGAACATTTTGTTGACTAAAACATGTTATTTAGGATACATTTGATATGGAGACATTTTATATATGTTATTTTTTATTGTTTAGCATTTGCCTATTAAGATCTTATATTGATCCTATATGGAACTATAGTCTGTGGTTAGCTAGTAGGGTCACTACCTAGTTGGTCTTCTTATAGTCCTGCTTATTTTTTTTAATGTTTAATAAGGGTATCGGCTGGGCTATCATTGTGCTTGTCATTTTTATTTATTGTTGAAAGATTATAAGTGGTTTTGCAACTTCAATTTTCTACTAGGCTAGTCACCAATTTTGACTACTTTTAATATATATAAAAAAGTTTCAGGCCCATTCCTAAAGTTCTTAGGTCAAAATATTCAATTAAAGCCCCGTTCTAGTCCATTATAGCTCCTCCATTAGTAAAGGCCCTCAAATTATTTTTTGTTCACCCATCAACATTAGATTTTACCAACAATTATCTCAAGGAATCTAATTAGTAAGCATTATATTCCAAATATTTAGCCAATCTATATTAATAAATTCCTAGTGGATATTCTAGATCTATTTAGATTGAGTTAGAAGGAAGGGAACAAACCCATTACATCAAAATAACATCAATTCATAAGATAGAAAAAATAAGGTCAGGAGAGGTGATACCTACGAGACAAATCCTAAAATAGAATAAACTAAAACAATCAAGAAAAAATAAAGACAAAAAAAATGACTAACTAGGCTAGGAACCAAGCCACTAGCTAAAATGACCCAAACATCAAACCAAGTTGCTATAAGAAAAAATGAAAAAATATAATATAATATCCACCTAATGCACCAAATACAATAGTCAAAAAAATTGTATCAAACCAAACCAGCAACCAAACTAGTACACAAGACGAACCCAACATACACCACCCAAAGGAACCATAACATGACCTAGCCCATCACCTTTACAACTCCTTGGGCTAATCTAGTAAGGATAACTTGAATGAAAAGGCCTAGTCTCACTTATCCAATGGGAGGCCTCAAGAATTCCTTCCTCCTATTTTGGAGTCTCCTCCTTCCACTTGATCTTTACAAATTTTTCCTCTGAATGAGTCTGTAAACTACCAATGTCCTTCTCCAATTTGGCCTAAACTAAATTTTTTAGGGAGACCAAATTGGTAATTTTTTCCCAAGATGATCCTAAGTTTTCTTTCTATACACCATATCCTTCACCATTTCATCTCTAGCCTCCTTTGAAATAAGTTTGTTCTTGTTGTCCTCCACTTGGTCCTCTAGGAGTTCCTAGCTCTGAATCTTATCACCCAACTCCTTGCAAACATTCCACCACACTTCATCCCTATGGCCTGACATCTAGTCCACCAATTTTCTCTCTACCTCTATAATGGATTCCATCCTATTGTTCTTCCCGCAAGCAATGTGTATCGGGAAAAGGAGCAAGAGGCCAATTCTTTGGAATGCAAGGTAAGATAATCCCAATTAATGGTACTATTTTCTTTTTTGGGACTAGGTTGGGCAAGGGTATCCTAGACACTTGAGGGTCTCCTAGGTAGCTTAAATCCACAATGGGGGAGGGTGGGTACATGGTGGAGCCTAGGGAAATGAGGTTTAAAAATGAGATGAGTATTCCAAAGTCCAGTTAATTTCTATATTCAAAGAAGAACCCCTCTTAAAGTCATCCAAAATATTGACTATTTTTACCTAGGTATTAGGGATATGATCCTTTTAATTTTTTTCTTTGCCGAGGGGGAGGGAAGATGATCGTAACAACCAAACTAAAGGAGGTCTTACGAGTGACTGGGGTGTGATCTTGCCTTAAGGAGGGAGAAATGGCTTTGTAAACCTACTTATCAAGCTCAAGAACAAGATGAGAGGAGGACTAAGGGGTCATATTCTAATGGAATTCACAAAGTCTAAATAAAATAACCTTGTGTTAAGGAAGGGGGCCTTTCACTTTTCAATTTTCCATAGGGAAAAGAAGAGAAGAGTAAATCCAAAATTAGAAACAAAAAACATCATTCCTCTAAAAATATTTTAACATTGGGAAAACGTGGTAATGAAACCTTTTATACCTTCCTTCAAAAGAAATAAATTGAATTGGCATCTTCACTAGGCTCTACCACACCACATTCATTGACTCTTTATTGAAACCATGATGAAGCCTATGGACTTTCTCACCAAGGTCAAGAAAGTGCTCTAAAGCCTTTTTAAAGGATATTTTCTTGTTGCTAAGAATCTTGACACCTTTCATGCTCAACCCAGTAATGGCACCTGAATGGGCTCCAACATAATAAAAAAGGAAATGTGACCTACCATAAGCTTTCCTCTATCACAAGACTACCCATTTCTCTGGGGCAGCTCAAGGTTGTACCCCTTTATGCCTACGATATACTTCACAACCCCACCATACTCAATAGTCTCCTAGAATGCACTATCATTTTGATACTCCCCCTAGTAATCAAGTTTAATCTAATTAGGGCCCCCATCAATTCCTCTCCTACTCTAGTGACTATAAATTGTGCACACAACTTTTAGAAAGAACCAACCCAAGAAAATTGAATATCAAAATTTAATCTTTACAAAAAAGATAAATAAATTAGACTTTGAAATGAAAATCTAGATTATCGATTAACTATGAGATCCCTACCCCAATAAAGGAAATAATGACATCTTTATTAATGCAATATTTTAGAGAGATCATGGAAAATCGCATTGTATGCCTCCACCAAGATGCCTAAAGGGTCATCCCAAATTTTGAACCCCTCCATATATTTTCTCTTGATAGTCAACCTATCCATGACATGATTTCCTTCTCGGTAGGTGTTGGAAAAAGGCACCTCCACGACATTCATTAATAGGTGTCTAATTACTTCTATTGCATCTCTTCCATTGCATTTGACCTTAGCCACATCTAATAAAATATTAATTATATTTAAGGCATCCCCTTCAAGAATATTTTTTGTAAATTCATCCTCGTTAGCATAATAACGTCATGATAAAGGGAAAGAATCTCATCCACATAAGCTATCTGGACACCTAGGTTAACTGAGAGGCCACTAGTGAATACCCATTTGAGCTTCTCAAAAGCCCACCCCCACCCACCTAAGTCAAATTACCCATTCAAAAACCATTGAAATTAAGCTTGTCACATTCAATTTTTTTTTCTTTCTCAAGTTATGTATTATATAAATTAAGAAGATATCATAGAGCCATTAAAATTACTCTCTCTCTCTCTCTCTCTCTCTCACACACACACACACACAATAAGAACCCCAAATAGGCTCTACGCTGATCACTGTTTGTTTCCCTGGGTGTAATAATTGTTTTTGGTTTGTTTTTGAATGTTTTAAGCTATTTTTGGGTTTTTGAGTTGATGAAAAGAAAATACAAATATTGAAAACTAATCTACCTCAAATTATAACTCAAATATGATTATAATGCTAATCAAATTCATTTATTCAGATGGCTCCTAATGTTTGTACAATACTTATTACTGGAAGCATACATTAAAAACATCATCATTAATAGTTGAAAAAACCTGATTTTTGTCTCCGATACGCAACCATGCTGCTGGTTGCTTCCTCCTTGGGAAGCACCTATCAAAAACTGCAATATTAAATCTCTAATTTTTAATTCACGGTAGCGCTGTACTGTTCACAGCACTGTAGCTACTATTATAACCCCTTCCAACCTGTAAACAGATTCATCCACTTTTTCCCTACTGAAACACAATATTGACTCCAGAATGAAGTCAACTCACAGGCAAAATTCAAGTGATATTTCACACCCTCAAATTGCATCAACTCTGAAGATACTATGTTCTCCACAGTCTGAATTCTTCTTAAACTTGTAGAAACCCTTGTTGCCACAACTTCAAGAAATTTCACAAGGCAAAGTTTTTAAGCAATTCTCATAACCTGCTCTTGAAGGAAGACAAGGTTTGTTTATAAGGACTCCTCAACTCCAGAATGAGTCTCCACACTCAATGTGGGATAAAAGATATAATAATAACATAAAAAATGTTATTACATTAAAACTTAGAAAACCCCTTTTAATTTTTCCATAAGCTTGGACCCACAATTAATTGAAACGATGGCCCCTTTTATGGTATCATGACCCTCACTTAAGTTATATATTATAACTTAACAATATAGGCTCAAAACCGATAATGTTTATTTTAACTAAATAAACATTAATATCTCCATTATTACTCAACATTTCTGAATGTCATTTGGACTGGGAGCTAACATGATAGAACTGTATATGACCATACCCCTTTTCTAAAAATAGCAGGGGTCTATCTTTATAACTCCAAAACTGCTAAAAATAGCCTGACCAAGCCAAACTTAAAGGAAAACTCATCATAAACAAACTCTGGCAACCCAGAAGAGTACTCTGCTCTGGTCCTTGGAGGATCTCCACACCAAGGTGACCCTCTATCCAATCTTATTAGCCTACAAGGGTCTCTGATAGGCTAATCACCAGCTAAAGTGATGTCTCTAGCTAGAAGGGGACATCACAGTCTGCCCTCCTTGAAATTGCTTGTCCTCAAGCAATCTCAACTCTGGATGCTGTAAAATCTCCTCGCTCTCCCAAGTAGCATCCTCTACCTCCAAATCCTTCCACTTCACCAAATATTCTTGGATGCTACGTTTCCTCAAGTTCCTCTCTCTAAAATCAATGATAGCCTCTAGTATCAAAACAAGTTTTCCCTCATCATCCAGGGGTGGTAGTACTGTAGAAGGCACAATATGATGCGCTAGCGCCTTTTTGAGGCGTGACACATGAAAAATATTGCGCACCTTGCTCTTCGCCGGCAAGTCTAACTCATAAGCCACCTCTCCCACTTTCCTGATAATCCTAAATGGACCATAGTATCGTGGCTTGAGTTTCTCAGCACCACTCTTCTTGAGAGTGGATTGACGGTAAGGCTGCAACATAAGATACACCATGTCTCCAACCTCAAAAGTCCACTCAGTCCTCTTCTGATTTGCATACTACTTTTGCTGATTTTGTGCCTTAGTTAGATTATCCTTGAGAGTCTTAACAAGGTCTTGACTCTCCTGTAACAAATCACCTACACTGGGCACTCTACTATCACTCAAAAGCAGATCCATAAAATTGGGTGCCTCATACCCATACAAGGCCATAAAGGGTGACATCTGAATAGACATGTGATAAGTGGTATTGTAGCAATACTCAAAAAGATAAATCCACTTTACCCATGCCCTCTATTGCCCTGCTATATAATTTTTGAGATATCCCTCCACCCATTTGTTTACTATCTCTGTTTGACCATCTATTTGAGGGTGGTAGCTAGTACTCGGAGTGAGCTCCGTCGCACACAACCTGAATAGCTCTTGCCAAAAGTGACTCATAAACCTACTATCTCTATCACTTACAATGCTCTAAGGTAAGCCATGTAATCTGAATATCTCTTTGAAGAACAACTCTGCCACCTATGTAGCAGTGTATGTAGCAGTGATTAGAAAGAAGTGTGCAAACTTCATAAGGTGATCCACAACCACATATATGTAGTCTCTGCCTTGGGCTCTAGGCAGTCTTGTGATGAAGTCCATAGAAAAATACTCTGAATTCCTATCAAGAATCGGAAGTGGCTGAAGTAAACTGGCTGGATAGGAGTGTTCTTGCTTATTCTGCTGGCAAGTGGGACACTCCCTAACATATTGAAGTACCTCTACTTTGAGCCCTTTCCATGTGAATTTCTCTCTAATTTGTCGGTATGTCTTCTAGAAATCAGGATGTCCTACCATAGGTGAATCATGAAAAGATTTCAAAACCACCCTCCTCACTACTGATCCTGGGACCAAAAATATTCGTCCTTTGTAAATGATGAGCTCATTCACAAGGGTGTATCTGCTGTCCTGAATAGTCCCATCTATGAATCCAGCTGCCCAAGTGTCCTTTGCATACTCTACAAGGATCAAGTGTCTCCAATCCTTCGATATGTCTGTCAGTAAGCTCAAATGGGGCCTACGTGATAAGGCATCAGCAACTACATTCTGTGTCCCCTTAAAATATGTAATGTCAAAGTCATAGGACTGTAACTTGCTCGACCACTTTTGCTGCCTATCATTGAGATCTCGCTGCCCCAAAAAGTGTCTTAGGCTATTATGGTCAGTTTTGATACAAAATTTGCTACCTACCAAATATTGCCTAAATTTGGCCAAAGCATGCATAATGGATAACATCTCCTTATCATATATGCTGAAGCTCCACTCTGGCCCTCTCAATTTCCTACTCTCATAAGCAATAGGGTGCTTCTCCTGCATAAGGACCACTCCAATGCCCTCTCCAGAAGCATCACAATGTAGCTCAAAAGGTTTGCTGAAATCTGGTAATGCTAACACTCAACAAGAAGTCATCAACCCCTTAAATTTCTCAAAACACTCCTGTGCTTCAAGAGTCCACAAGAAAGCTCCCTTTCTCATCAAATCTGTCAAGGGTGCCGCATGCCTGGAATATCCATCCACAAACCTTTTGTAGAAACCACATAGTCCTAGAAAGCCCCTCAACTGTGTAAGGTTCACCGGTGAAGGCCACTCCAACATGGCACAAATCTTTTCAAGATCCATGCACACGCCCTCTGCACTGATGATGTGACCCAAGTACAACAACTCTGTCATGCCCAAATCACACTTTGACTCCTTTGCACACAAGGATTCTCTGTCCAATATACCTAGCACTGTGTCCAGGTGAACCAAATGCTCCTCCCAAGATCTACTATATACCAAGATATCATCAAAGAAGACAAGTACAAATCTCCTCAACTCAGGATGGAAAATCCTATTCATTGTTGCCTGAAAAGTAGCAGGTGCATTAGTTAGCCCAAATGGCATAACTACAAACTCAAAATGGCCAAAATGACATCTAAAGGCTATCTTCTCAATATCTTGCTCTCTAACTCTGATCTGGTGATAACCTGATCTCAAATCTATCTTTGAGAAGAAGCAAGCTCCATGAAGCTCATCTATCAACTCATCGATCCTGGGAATGGGGTATCTGTTTTTAATCGTCTTCCTATTAAGCACTCTGTAATCAATGCACATCCTCAATGTCCCATCCTTCTTCTTTACTAACACCACTGAAGAAGCAAAAGGAGACTTACTTGGTCTAATGTGGCCCATAGCAAGTAACTCCTTTATGGTTTTCTCAATTTCATCCTTCAACCTCTTCGGATGCCTGTAAGGTGTAATCATGATGGGCTTAGCCCCCTCCTCTAACTCAATGATGTGCTCAATACCTCTATCTGGTGGTCTACCTGGTGGAATGTCACTGAACACCTTAGAGTGTTTAACTTTAAGCTCCTGAATATCAGGAGGATATTCAATCTTATGCTGTCCCTCCTGTGATGGCATCAACATGCACTCTGCTACCCACTCTACCTGATCATGTCGAATCAATCTAGCCATTCTATGAAAAGAGACCACCCTGAGATCATTGTCCCTGATTGCCTTAAGAATATGTGTCTTCCCATTCACTTTAAACCTCATCTCCATCTCCTTAAGGTTAAGAGTGAACTCACCAATATCGTGCAACCAACTCATCCCAAGAACTATATCTATATCTCCCATAGGTACAACATAAAAATCTGCCTTAAAGTCATAATTATTAACTTTCAATGGGAGTTCAGTGATCCTACGATCACATTTGAGGACATAGCCATCCGCTACCCTCACTCTAATTCCCCCAAACTCCTCTGTTTGTATGCCACACTTCTCCACCATCCTAGCATCAATGAAATTATGAGTGGCACCTGTATCAACCAAGGTTATGACTTGCTGTCCAACAAGTACTCCTCTCATCCGGAATGACCCTTCTTGCTTAATACTAGTGAGACGAGCTTCCCTAAGTTGCCCATCTCCTTCCCCATCCTTGGACTCCATTTTAGACCAGTTTTCAGCCTTGTCTTCCTCTTTTTCACCATCTATTTCCTCTATATCAGACTGCTGATCTAAATTATCTGATTCTGATTCCTCATAGTACGCCCACATAACTCTGTTAGCTTTTCCCTTTAGCCTAAGAGGACAATCATGGTTTGCATCATAGGGTCCCTTACAGTAGAAACATAATTTTTTTTTTCTCAAATTGTTTAATGTTTCCCTGTCAAAAGGTGCTGGAGTTTTATCTTTAGAATCATTTTAAAAATCAGTCCTCTCTGGTTTTTTATAAAATGGTTTGTTATCCTTACTAGAAGATGCTCCTTTGGACTGAAATTTGTTTGTTGGGACTGCATGTTCCATACTTCTTGCCTTTCTCATCGCTTCCTATAAAGAAATAGGATCAAATGCCTTTATCCAACCTCTCAGTGGTTCGGATAGGCCCTCAATGAAAAGAACTATCAATCTATGCTTTGAAATGTTTGGCACCATGACTGCCAACCACTGAAATTCACCAATGAAATACTCCAAGTTGCCTATTTGTTTCAGCTGTGCTAAGTCCCGAAAGTAAATCTTTGGATCTTTCTTGTCAAATCTTTCAACCAACCTATCCACGAAGTCCTGGTATTTTGTCACTTGGTTATGCTGAAGTGTTACCATACCATGGTACCACCAATCATGTGCTATTCCCTCCAAATGCAAGGTGGCATATTTGATAGCTTCAATCTCTATCATTGGCCTCAGTGCCAAAAATGTCTCAAGCTTATGAATCCAAGCTTGAGCTATCATCTTACCAGTCCCATCAAATGTAGGCATAGTAAGCTTGCCCGTAGCCCTCTTCAGATCACTATTTTGACCTCTAGGCCTCCTATCTTGTCTGAGTGACCTATAATGCTCTCTCCTCTGATTTACAAAGCATTCAAAGGTCATCCTCTCCTAAACCTGTGGAGCTAATAATACCCATTCATTATTTGCAGCCATGAGTGCATCTGCGAATATGGGGTCTCCTGTCGCCTCCTCTACCAGAGCTTCTTCTGGCTCCTCCAGAACAAATGTAGGGCGTGTAGGCCTATCAATTGTTCTAGAATTGGTCCGTTGTGGTCTCTGATTACCTGTAGCACTCCTATTGTCTCCCTGTTCTCCTGGCTCCCCATTTTGTCTAACAGGTGGGTTCATCCTTTCTACCATAGTAGTGAGTGCCTGTAATGCCTGTGCCATCTGCTGCTGCCCTATAACCATAACACAGTAGAATTCTCTGGTATCCTGATCATCATATTCCTCCTGTTTCTAGGTGGACTACCATCATGCCTCTCTTCCATATTTCCTATTTCCTGTAACTGTTCTCTTTCAATCAGAGCTCTCCTACGAGTATGGTACCTATGTGGTCCAATTTCCAATGGCTGCATATGACTCCCCAAACCCTCAGGATGGCAAGAATGAGGCTCTGATACCAATGTAAGAACCCCAAATAGGCTCTATGCTGATCACTGTTTGTTTCCCTGGGTGTAATAATTGTTTTAAGTTTGTTTTTGAATGTTTTAAGTTGTTTTTGGGTTTTTGAGTTGATGAAAAGAAAAGAAAAATATTGAAAACTAATCTACTTCAAATTATAACTCAAATCTGATTATAATGCTAATCAAATTCATTTATTCAAATGGCTCCTAATGTTTGTAAAATACTTATTACTGGAAGCATACATTAAAAACATCATCATTAATAGTTGAAAAAACCTGATTTTTGTCTCTGATACGCAACCATGCTGCTGGTTGCTTCCTCCTTGGGCAGCGCCTATCAAAAACTGCAATATTAAAGCTCTAATTTTTAATTCACTGTAGCGCTGTACTGTTCACAGCACTGTAGCTACTGTTATAACCCCTTCCAACCTGTAAACAGATTCATCCACTTTTTCCCTACTGAAACACAATATTGACTCCAGAATGAAGTCAACTCACAGGCAAAATTCAAGTGATATTTCACACCCTCAAATTGCATCAACTCTGAAGATACTACGTTCTCCACAGTCTGAATTCTTCTTAAACTTGTAGAAACCCTTGTTGCCACAACTTCAAGAAATTTCACAAGGCAAAGTTTTTAAGCAATTCTCATAACCTACTCTTGAAGGAAGACAAGGTTTGTTTATAAGGACTCCTCAACTCCAGAATGAGTCTCCATGCTCAATGTGGGATAAAAGATATAATAATAACATAAAAAATGTTATTACATTAAAACTTAGAAAACCCCTTTTAATTTTTCCATAAGCTTGGACCCACAATTAATTGAAACGGTGGCCCCTTTTATGATATCATGACCCTCACTTAAGTTATATATTATAACTTAACAATATAGGCTCAAAACCAATAATGTTTATTTTAACTAAATAAACATTAATATCTCCATTATTACTCAACATTTTTGAATGTCGTTTGGACTGGGAGCTAACATGATAGAACTGCATATGACCATACCCCTTTTCTAAAAATAGCAGGGGTCTATCTTTATAACTCCAAAACTGCTAAAAATAGCCCAACCAAGCCAAACTCAAAGGAAAACTCATCATAAACAAACTCTGGCAACCCAGAAGAGTACTCTGCTCTGGTCCTTGGAGGATCTCCACACCAAGGTGACCCTCTATCCAATCTTATTAGCCTACGAGGGTCTTTGATAGGCTAATCACCAGCTAAAGTGATGTCTCTAGCTAGAAGGGGACATCACACACACACACACACACACACACACACACACACACATATGTATACATACACATATCTTCATGTACATGTACACATGTGTATACATAGATACATACATACATTGGAATAGACATTACTAAATTTCAATAATAATGCCCCTACAAATTTGCATTCTTCATCATCAATATAATGAACATAGTTAATAATTACAAGAGGTGGTCAATAATATTTTTATATATTTTCTATCACAAAGAGGAAAAAACTTGGAAATTAGATAATATCCCTAAGGTTGGAAAATGTTCTTTTTAAACAACCCCTTACTAATCAAATGACACATAGATTCTGTAATAAACTCTAGACCTTGACCAGGGGATGCATTTAAATCTAGATAATAATGTAAAATTGTTAATAAATTATTGATAAATTGAAACAGATTGAAAGAAGTTCACATTTTGATGTTCTAAGATATACAAGATAAAATAACTGATTTTAAATATTAGTTAAAATTATAATTATGAAGAATGAAATGCTAATATATCTTAAAATGGCATAAGTTCTATAAACTACATTATGAATAACACTAGGTTCCATACACATTAAATTTAAAATGAAATTAGACGAGACAATTATAAGATTCTAAACTGGAACTCATTTTCAAATATGCGTCCATTGAATTCATTAAAGGATAACGCTTATCAACTTAGTAAAGATAAAATCAACTTAAGGTTATGCAAAATTTATAATACTGAAATATCCAATGTTGAATAGGGAAATTTGATTTAATGTAAGGTTATAATATATACAATTAAAAAGGGAATGGAACATCATACACTGAAATGATTTTCCAATATTTTTCTAAATATAATTTTTTCATCAGTGTGCAATATTTAAGGATAGTTATATACAGAGATAAAAATAATGAATTAGATGTAAAACCTAATCTCAGTAGAAAGAATAATATTTTTGTCTCCAAGAAAATAAAATTAGTACACCACTTCCAATGTGGAAAATGATTAACTATTAGGAACCGAATATTAAATGAATCAGATTCGATGATCAGATTAGGCTGAATATGCATATTAGATGCATCAGATTTGAGATATAAGATTATCATTTCCCCAAGTCACCGCGAAACCGGAAAAAAATAATTTAAAAATATCAAAATGATGGAAATGACTCGCTTTATCAACCATTTTATTGCCTGGTAATATATTCACTTTTTCCTTGATGAAGATTGGACGAGCACATGCAGCGAGGCAAAACAAAACGTTGAGCAGGAGCAGCACTGCCATAATATTCACAAGTATCGATGTCGCCATTGTAATTAGCAGAATGAATGTTAAAGCTGAATAGAGAAATGTGAAGAAAGGGTTACTGAGAGAATATCAAGTTGTGTGATAGAGAGCATATTGTATTTATAAGTACCAAAAACAATAAAAAATAATAATAGAGCAAGAGAGCCACTCCGTCAATTCTTGCAATGATGAGGGTGGAGAGGCTAAGGCATAGGAGGAGGATGGATGGGGGGATTTCTTCATGTCTTCTCCCTTTATCTTTGTTGGGTGTGGGGATGTTTTGAGAGAGGATCTCACTGGTGCGTGGTGGAGTGGATTTTTTTCTATTTGTCAAAAATCTGGTGCTGATGGATGATTTTCTTTAAGGGACTTTTTCCCCATTTCAAAGGGGTTTGGCTCTTATGGATGGGGATTAGAGGTGAAATATCCCACGTTGGTGTCTAGGCTGTTTTTGGGCTATGCACTGGTTGGACTTCTGTAATGGGTTGGCATTTGTTGGTGGAGGTGTTTTATGTTGGCATCCTTGTTCCCCACTTTGGGCTTTGGATTTTTGTTGGTCTTTGGCCCTAGTGGGATCCCTTTTAATTGGAGATTGTTGGAGATGAGGAAGTAAATGGGTTTTGTTTGGATGGCTATGTGTGTTGGCTTCATTGGTAGTGCTTCCCCTTAGGGCCTCCAGTTATAGCTCTTAGGGCTTGGATGTTGATGGAATGACTTGTAGGAGAAATGTTGTCTCTATTCATGGTGCTAATCTCATTGTTAGGGTTGTTTTCCCTAGACGAGTCTTCATTTTTAGTGGTTTTATTCCTAATAGCCCCTTTTGGCTAGGCATTTCCATTCATCATTTAGAGATTCTCTTCCCTCTTGGTGCTTGTTACTTTTGGGTTTCCTTTAGTTGCTCATGTTCTAAGGTGAAGGCTTCCTCTATTTGGTTGTGGAATTTGATTGAGGAAGCCATTTCAGGGCTTTAGATACTAGTGTGGTGGTGGTCTCCTCTATTTTGTTCTTTCACTTTCCTACATCCTATTGTGGTGGATGACCCAATTGAGGTGGGGGAAAAGCTTATGGAGGTAGTTGGTTGTTTGAGAAAAGTGGTGATGAATGTGTTCAATAGGTACTCTCCTATTGTTTGTAAGTATTTCTTTCTTAATCTAAGAGATATATCTAGATAGAGCATGTGTCATGATGTACTTTACATGGTGAAGAAGGGATAACACTATAACTAAGCACTTTGTTGCAGACATGTGTGTTACTCCCTATGAGGATGGCTTGGTTTTTCCTCTTTGCTTCTATGTTCACAACTCCCATGGGGTGAAGCAAGAGGTGAAGATCATATTTAAGCATTTGGAAGCAGAGTCCAAACTCTTATCAAGATATGGTGTACTTGTGTTACTTTTAGTAGTTTTATTAGCAAAAGAACAAGCAGTTGCTCTTACCTCTAGGTTGTGATCTTCCTCCTCCATGCTCTTCTCATTGCTATTATGGTGATTTGAGAGTTTGTAGGGGAGCTAGAAGACTATTGACTATATTTGCCAATGATGGAGACTGATCCTTACCTAAACCAATGGTTGGAAGATATGTAGTGTGTTTGCCAAGGTTGGCGGTATAGCTTTGTTTGGTCCTATTTATTTTCTTACTATTTTGACAAACGTAGATGGCCGAAGCTTGTTCCCTTGTTAATATGTTAATTTCCTAATTTATTTTTTCTTTTCCTTGTGATCAAGTGATTGCTTTATGTTTTAAAGGGCATGCTTTGGTTCTTGTTGTTTAAATGGTTTAAGTTTGCAAATATTGTGGGGACTTGTCCCATGCCTTCCATTTTCATTGTTGACCATGGTTAGCATGTTAATCACTTGTGGACCTTATCTGTATCTTTCATTACTAGGCACTGGTAATTCTTTGTTGTTGGTGTCTAGCATTTTGATTGTACATTATTATTACAAGAGAGCAAAAATTCATTAGTCTCTCTCTACATTTGATGTAAACACAAAAAATGTTGGTAAGATTTGATGAAAATGACCTTTCTCTAATTTAAATACTCAAATTTTAAACATAATACTAATCCTAAACTCCTATTTCAAATAACATAATAATTTTAGTTTAAAAAATTCAATAAATAAATTTTAATACCAAAATTTTTCCTAATTGCACAAAAATGTACCATTAAATCCTCTTGTCCCTTTTGCCCATATTTATTAGAGTTTCTCTAAAGTATAGATTCAATTATGATATTTTTTCCCCAATACTTATAAGTGTTTTTCTATGAAATTAATTTAGTTATGACCTACCATTGCCAAACTAAAAATAAGTCTAGCAATGAAAAATCCCCTTGAAAACTCAATTCTGACAATGAAATTATTTAAATGTCAACTTTGGAAAGACTTTTCCTAATAAGCTATACCTCCAGTTGTTGTGCCCTAATTGAAAAAGGTAAACTGTGTTAGCATAGGAATGAAGTTTAGAAGTAGAGACTAAGTTAAATAATCATAGTGATGTAGTAAAAAATCAAGTGAATTGAGGAAACCACATAAGATATATAAAATCTATTGTAGACTAAAAAACTATTAAAATGCATGATGAAAAGAAAATGTGCGAAAAAATATGGAGGAACATTCCAACACCAAGAAATTAATTACAGACATACCTTAGATTTCACAAATAATTTTTATAAAAGTTAGTTACATTAATGGATGCTGAAAAGTGAGGCAGAAATATAAATAGGCAAGTATCATGCCTACCATTAGGAAGTGAATCAATGAATGAAAGACAAGATAATAGTATCTAGTAGGAACCCAATTTTTTAAAATTATGTGCTTATAATTAAAAAATTGTATACAAAATTTAGTTTAGTAACAAATAGTATACAAATATTCAAATTAGTTGTCTAGACTAATCAAATAACAATCAAGCAATAAGAAGTTAAACAAATTTTATCAAACATAAAAATATATATTCTACCAACATTTAACTACTTAAGATTGAATATGAATTGTTGTGAGGGAAATTTTTTAAAGAATACATAGTTTCAAAATGTTAAATTAAGCATATATTAAATAGAGGGAATAAACTTAAAATAAAGTCTTATATATTTAGTATTAAAATATTTAATTATTTTTGTAAAAATGATGTTAAATTTAAGGTTACATTAGATTTGTAAGAATAGTTATTAAATAGGTATAATATTGTATATAAATAAGTAAAATATAATACGGTCTTTTCTTTAATAAGAACTTTATTACCTCTCTAATAGATTTGTATAAGAATTTAAATGTCACTATTATGAACCTTAGTACCTTTCTACTAAGCATACTTCAAAATTATTAACACATAACAATGTTATATTAATTAAAGTTTGATTTTTTGTGATATATCTATTTCCACTATTGGGTTATTTAAAGTAATGATACGTGAATATACACTAGCTTTAACTAATTTAGAGAAAAATTCATAAAGAGGGCCTCATTCCACTTTTTTATAGTATAAACTATTAACATTCACTTGAGCTATTTAATTTACACATGGATTATAACACTAGCACTTGTAGCTTAACCAATAGTGTTTGATATATTCACATGCAAATGTAAGTATTTTTTTGATAACAAGGATCAAAATGCTAATAATTAGAATCAAATAGATATCAATGATACCAAACAAAAGAAATATAGAAAGATAATTTACTCTCCATAGTATGTGCTCTCTAGTGAGAAATAAATAGAATTATTCATTATATCAAACTTATTCTTCAAAATTAATCATACAAAAATAATTCTTAGAAAATTATCTTAAAAAATTAAATATTTTATTATTATTTATAATATACATGAAGAGAAACCTTCTCTAGGTGCCTATTTTTATACTCTCTATGAGAAGTAATATGGTCCTAGAGAAGAATATATCTCAGAGTATATTATATATATTATTAAAATAAATATATATAAGCTAGTTATTTGTAATTGTATGTAGAAGTGTGTTTACAAAATTCATTTTTACTTTTGATACTCCATTGAAATGGGAGACATTATGGACTACTATTGGCTAACTTTCTAATTTAACTTTTCTTAAAAAATAGATTCATCTATTCAAATAAGCTATTTTTTGTGTGATTTCTATTGATTTTAATAAGTTTCATTTCACATAAAATCTGCGATTACCATTTGACTTAAATTGATGTATATTGATAAGATTTTATATTATGAAAAGTTTACTAATTTCATAACACAAGGAAAATCTAAACATGTCTAGGAGATAGGGTTCAAATATCTGCATGTAGTGTGTTTGAATTTTCCATTCACTTGGTGTTGCATTCACCACCAAGAAAATAACATATGGCACCACTAACTAAAATGGCTTTTCCATACAATTCTCACTGTTTGAGAATGAGTAGGTACAAGAGCCATAAAGCCTCCTTTTGGAAGATGAACTTTTATTACTACAAATAGGAGCTTTACATAATTCATTTTTAATGAAAACCTAGGAACAATAATTAATTGTCAAAATTGCATGAAATATCAAAGCCAACGAGGAGCTTTGGTTTCAAATTCCAAAAAATAAAATAAAATAGAAAATTGAATAAAATATCACATCTTAGACCCAATTCATTACTACAAAGAAGGCCTCATTTGTAACGACAGCAAAGAAATATATAATCAATGGTAAGTATTCAAAGCAAGCCAATGGTAGACATGAAAATGTTTAAATTAATGACTAGTACTCTTCCACCCCGTGCTTGTAATTGTACATCAAAATGTTTGCATCCTTCATTGAATAAATACCATGTTTTCTCCTTTAATCAACTACAAACCCTAAGAAAAAAGGACTATGAGTTACAAGTTTATTTAAACTGTTACTTGCAAAAGCATTTTTAAAAAGGTTTTCTTAGTAATTATTCAAACCGTGTTACCGAATCCAATTGAATTATCATAAAATAATCTTATGACATTGAATTTAATATAAACTATGATTTCAAGGACAAAATGATTTTCTTTCAATCTTTTCTTATATATTCATCAAAACATATTAATATACATCATATTCAATTATCAAATAAAATATTTCTTTGGGATAGAAGTTCATACATAAGACCTAAAATATCAATCATTTCTAACAACATCAAGACTATAGCTTTAATAATTGATAAAGCATAACTCCACAACCAACTACCATCTGAATCAACAATCATTGTGGTAATAATATTATGGATCCATATAAATTCAAACATGAAGAACAACCAAAACTATCACGACATAGAAGATGATTTCAATGAAAGCACAAACTCAAAGAAAAAACAGAAAAAAAAATCAACTCTAATCATTACTAGGAATACTCCATGTTCACTTGTCTTCTCAACTTGACTAAAGAAACCACTATTCTTCTATTCTAGTTCATTTGATTGCAATACTACTTCATAGAGGATTCACAATAAATGAATGCTTTTGTTACTTCTCATTTGTGTCCCCTTCATCTTTCTTTTCATATGAGTCTCTCCATTTCTTTCTTCTTGTTTATATCCTCTTCACTCTTCTTCTCAGGTAGACTAAAGAAATAATGATCCTTCTACATTTCTTCATTTTTTATCAAACCTCCTTAATGTGCCACTTATGTGATTGAGGTAATCACTAAGAATAAAATTATTTGAAAACCATATGTACCCAGCCATATACACTAAATATATTTCTAAAATTTCAAACATTTTCTTTTTTATGAACATTTATTGAAGTACTGGGTAGAAAAAATAAGATTAAAAATCTATAATATTTACCATTAATTGTTAAAAAAATTTAACTAAATTTCTTTGAACTCAAAAATCTTTAAGCTTATCTATTTTTATCAAATTTATGATAAATCTAGTTCTACATTTATTTGATTTGTTTTTCTACAATTCTCCCTTTTAATTTTCTGCACAATTTAAGTGTGTAGGAGATTAATAAATACAAGTACAAAAAGCTTTTTGCATTTCTTCATGGAAAGTACTTCCCTTTGGTAATTTGCATATGGTCTCTAGTGAACAATTTAAAATTATTATTTTTGATACCAGTTTTCTTTTGGAAAACATATCTATTTTTTCTTAATATTGAATTTAGCTAAAATAACTTATCAATTTCAAGTAGTTTGGAATCCTGGATCTTTCAGGAAAGATTTTTATGTGATTTTCACTAAATCTATTATTCCTAGAATACTGTTCTAATATACATTGCTTCACATATACCTATTTCATTTTCCAAATCCCTGGGTCAATATTTTTGGTGCATTAAAACGTCTTATAATATGTCAATCAGTACACCTATTATGCACCATCATTTATCATTTTAGTACATACAATGAAATATTTAGAAAATTTTTATTCACAAAAACTTAATAGGTAAATATCCTCAATTTTCAATTTCACCTTAGTTTTCTATATCATTATTGAGCCTCAGAATGTGCATTGTCTAAATTTGGGCACTAATATTTTACAAGGAACACTTTTTCTTATTGAAAGATATACATAGAAACAAACATACTAAAGTTCTATTTCAAATAAATTTATTTCTTATTTGGAATTTTAGAAAATGAAGTTTTCTATTTGAAGGAAAACTTGTGAGTTTTTAAAGAAAAGATCATACTTTTAGCCACTTTGCCCACAAGCATTCTAGTGATAACTTGGGGTGAGTTCCATAAGGGATGAGGCTAGCCCTGGTGAATTTGGTGACATGGATGCCCCTTAGTCCTTAGGTCTAAGCTAATGAGGGTATGAGGGAGATGATATCAGGTTACTAAAATATTTATCTAGTGATCTTCACTTGCATGCCTTGTACCTTCATTAGACTGCCTCATAGGTCTAAACCCACCATCCAAAAAAAAAAGGGATGTTGATAACTTGTTCCTTTTTATTTTCCAAATTATTAAATAGGAATTTTTTTTGTTTAATGTAATCTTTCTCACCACAACAAAAACATTGATTTATCCTCTATTTTTTTTTAAATTCCACTAATAGTCTTAGTCAAATTGATCTTGCTCTTCATTAGTATCATGTGTCCCTTTTTTTCAATTTTGTTGTGCCAATACCTCTGATGAATTAAACAAATATATAAATGGTTTTTTAACAAGAAACCTACCAAGTCTGACAGTCTATAGGTGCAACAGATAGAAATATTAATATAGGTAGCTAAATTCAAATTTTTTAAATGAGAGGGATATTTTTTGAATTGACAGCAAGAGACGAAAACGGGGGCAATATTTCTTTCATTCTATAAGTTAGATTTACACACTCTAAGAGTTAGCTGAGTTCAATAGAACAACAAAGGTAGAAAGTTCTATCAGAGCCAACACCAGCACATGTCAATGAATTTGTAGGTTTTTATTGTGAAAATAATCTTTTGTCCTATATGAGCAATGACTTCTTTAGGTTTATTGTATGCAACCACACATTGCTATAAGTTTGACTTAAGTTTGATATTTTGTTCTTCTAGAGTTTTTAGTTTAATCTCTAGATTTGTATCAGTTTGATCTAGTTAATAGAAAGCAAGCAAGCATACTTGTCATCTCCAATCTATTGTGTTTTAGATCTTGTCTCCTTTGATAGATTTTGTTGTGCATGTTAGTAAGTATTGGGAAAATGGACAAGAAATCATTAACCCTTTTATGTAGTTTCTAGAACAATGCTCTTTGTCCCCATGATACTTGGCTTCTATTTGGGCCAAGTAACTTGCCTTCCTTTGATCGAGTGACTTGGTCTCCTCTGGTGAGCTCGCCTTTGATGACCAAGAAACTTAGTCTCTATAGGTGTCAAGCAATTTGACACTACCTATGACTTGACACTCTACCTTGTCGAGCAACTTGGGGCTACTTATCACTTGACTGCTTGAGTAGTTTGTCAATATTTTGAAGTTTTTATGGTATCAGAACTATAAGGCCCCAAATCCTTGTGAGTTTGGGCATAGTTTCTGGGTGTTTGACATTGGTGTGTAGTAGACATGGCTAGAGATGCAAGAAAGACTTGGTAGTGGTCACCATTGTTTAATGGACAAAATTATTATACTTGTGCAAAGAATATGAGAACCATTATGGTCACAAATGACTTGTGGGAGTTTGTGGTAAATGGGTTCAATAATGTAACTAACCTAGCACAATATGTTGCCCTTACCAACCATCAAAAGACTCAGCTGAAGGAGTCAAGAAGTAGTGATCCAAAACCTTTAAGCTTGATTAAGGTAGCCATGATAGAAACATTTTTTTCTAAGATAGTAGTAGTTAATTATTCAATGGAAGCATAGGATATCCTTAAGATAAATTTCAAAGGGACTAATAAAATTTGTGTAGTGAAGCTAGAGATGATTGAAAGGGAGTTTGTGAATGTTCAAATGAAGTAAAATGAATCTATTATAAATTTTAGCTCAAGAATCTCTGGTTTGATAAACCAATTGAAATCAAATGGACAAGATTATGAGGAGTAGGGAATAATGGAGAAGATATTCAGGATTCTACCTCCAAAGTATGATAATCTTGTGATTACCATTGAAGAGGCAAAGGACCTCACTGCTTTTACAATGGATGAGTTGATGGGTACTCTTTCAACCTATTAGCACTAGATTAATAAATCAACAACATTTTCCCAAGAGAAAGGTGCCCAACTCAAGAGGTAGGTGGGAGGAAGACATAGCTTTGGTAGAGGTTTTAGAGGTAGAGGTCATGGAAACTTTGGACAAAGGAATACTAGAGGAGAACTATCTAGACAAAGAGGTAATCAAGAGAGAACAAGCAGCTCTCAAAATAACTCTAGACTAGGTAAGAAGAACTACAACTCTAACAAGAGTAATGTAGAATGTTATTATTACCATAAATTTGGGAATTATGCAAATGAATGTTAGAAAAATCAAGGTGACCAATCAAGGTAGAATGCAAATGTGGCTGATGTGAATGTGGGTGAAGTTTATTTAAGTTCAATCTCATAGCCTTCATCATGTGCAACATTGGTGAAGAAGGTGACCCTAAGTTATGGTGTAAGCTTATACTCAATCTAGGTCATACCTTGATACTACAACTCATACACTATCAAATAGTCATAATGAAAGTCTATTTTTATTTATTGATAAGAATTTCAAATTTGAAATCAGAATGGGAAACAATAGAACCATTCCTATTTTGGGCAAAGAATCTATAATGGTCCGCACCAAGCAAGGTGAGAAGAGAGAAATCCAAAATTTATTTATTTTCCTGAGCATGAAGTACAATTTGATGAGTGTTGAAAAACTCATTCAAAATGGTTACAAGCTGCTGATGGAAAATGACAAGTTTGTCATTAATGAGAAAAATGGGAGTAAGAATGTTTTAGCATAAGTAAAAATGACAAGGAACCAAATGTTCCCCTTGAGGATAGAGACTTGTTTCTCTTCTCAAATTATTGTTGCACCTCCCAAGCATGCATGTAGAACACTACATCAACAATAAACTTTAAAGAGTGTGATTGAAAACCACTCCAAGTTGTGGCATCTTAGGTATAACATCTTGGTTTTGCAAGTTTAAATTTATTGCTCAAGAAAAGAATGGTAGATGGTTTGCCAAATATTTTAGATTCATGTGACAAGTGTGAGTCTTGTATTTTGGGTAAGAAACATAGGATTCTATTTAATTCTAGCAATTCTAGAAGGCCAAGGGCACCATTAGAGCTAGTGCATTCTGATTTAGTTGGCCCTATGAAAACAACTTCTATTGTGGGGGGTACTTATTTTATAACATTCATAGATGATTTCAGCCATAGGACATGGGTGTATTTTATGAAACAAAAAAATATAAAACATTTGATAAATTTGTTGAATTTAAAACCTAGGCTAAAAAGGAATGTAGACACTATGTAAATTTCCTAAGGTCAAGTAGAGTGGGGGAGTATACATCCAATTATTTTGTAAATTTTAGCAAACAAAATGGAATCAAGAAGGATCTTATAGCCAGCTATACTCCATAACAAAATGGAGCGGCTAAGAGGAATAATAGGACCATTGTTAAGAGGGAAAGGAGCATGATGAAAGAAAAGGGACTCCAAACTAAATATTGGGGAGAGGTTGTAGCAAGAAAAATATATCTAATATTTAAATATGTGCATAACAAAGGCACTCCATGATAAGATTCCCCTTGAGACAAGTGCAAGATATAGATGGATAGTTGAGCACTTGAGAGTGTTTGAGTGTGTAGCATATGCACACATGCCAAAGAAGAAAAGAAAAAAAATTGATGACAATGGTGTGAAACGAATCTTCAAAGGTTATAGTTTGAAATCAAAGGAAAATACATTGTATAATCCAATCACTAAGGAGACCATCATTTCAAGAGATGTGGAATTTCTTGAAAATCAGTCATGGGATGGCTTAGTGGATGAATCTTTAAGTATTTCAAGTAAAGTGCCAATTATTGATGAAGAAGATGAAGTTTTAGATTATAAAGATGGAGTGAAAAATTTATAGATAGCTCCAGATAAAAGCAAAAAGGAAAGCAACCACAAACATGTAGAGAATTAGTTCCTAGTAGTTGTAGATAGCCTCAAAATGGTATGCAATATAGTAGCAACAATCGTATTAAATTTTTTTATCCAATTCTTACCTTCTTATTACAAATAAAAATTGATATTCTAAGGTAGATATACCAAGATGAAAGGTATGATAAATATTATGATGACGGTGTTAATATTTCATTATTCTCTCGTAGTGATCCAATCTATTTTGAAGAAGCCATAAACGAAAAGAAATGGTGTAATGCCATGGAAGAGGAAATATATGCTATAGAGAGAAATGAAATATTGGTGTTAACTATTTTTCCTCCCAAGAAACAAGTAATTGAAGTTAAATGGGTCTATAATGTCAAGTATAACATTGAAAGAGAAATAGATAGGCATAAGGCATGATTAGCGGTCAATGGATGCAAACAACAGTATGGTAGAGATTATGACATGAGCCTTATGCCCAAGTTGCAAGAATGGAAACTATGCATACTATCATAGGAATTGCAAACCAACATAAATGGAATGTATATCAAATAGATGTGAAGTTTTCCTTATTGAATGGAGTGTTGAAAGAAGAGGTGTATTTGGAGCAACCACCTAGTCATGAAGTTGTAGGTGAAGAACACAAGGTACATAGGATGAAGATGGCTCTTTATGGGCTCAAGTAAACTCAATGAGCATGGTATAGTAGGATTGACCCATACTTGAGCAATTGCTTTAGGAAAAATGATGGTGACCACACTCTTTACATCAAGGCAAGAAATCGTAAGGTTTTGATTGTTGTCTTGTATGTAGATGACTTATTTTAATTGGAAATCATAATTTACTAATTGCTTAGTTTAAAGAAGCAATGAAGAGTGAATTTGAGATTACAAACTTAGGTCTCTTGAATTTGAGATAAAAGAGCTCTTTATACCAAGGAATATGCCCCTTTAAACAAAACTTATCTAAACTAGTAAGGTCACTTTATATTTTCTAGATGAGTTTACTTCTTGCAACAAAAATTTTTCACTCTTCTTTGGCTTCTACCACCCAATTTTCTTGTAATATTGAAAGGGCACACAATAAGGCTTCATATTTTTCATCCTTCCTAGAAAGTGCATCAGCCACAATATTTTTTCTTTCCCTTACTTGTATAAAATTTCAAATTCATATCCCAACATCTTAGTGACCTATTTTTGTTGCTCTTCCAAAGATAGTGTTTGATCCAAAATATATTTTAGACTATCACAATCTTTCTTAACCTTGAAGTGTCAAACCATTAAATAAGGCCTCCATTTTTTAACCACATGAGGGATTACTAATATTTTCTTCTCATAAATAGGTTTGAGTTGAGTGTTACCTTTTAATTGATGACTCTCAAAAGAAATTGGTTGACCTTCTTGCATGAGAATAACTCCTATGCCATTTCCAAAAGCATCACATTCAACAATGAATTCCTCGGTGAAGTCCAAAGTGGCAAGCACTAGAGTTGTACACATATCCTTCTTCAATAGAGTGGTAAGGGGTGCTACTATACAACCATAATTCTTCACAAATCTTCTATAGTACCTTGTCAATCCCAAGAAACCTTGTAGTTTCTTAATGGTTTTTGTAATAGCTCATTCCATGATAGCCTTAATTTTGTTGGGGTCCACCTTTACTCCTTCATGTGAAACTGTGTCCCAAATACTCCACCTCCTTAAGACCAAAAGCACACTTGGATGACATAGGATAGAGTTGATGATCTTTGAATAAATGTAATGCTTGATCTACATTCTACAAATATTCTTCCCAAGTCTTGCTATAAATTAATATATCATTAAAAGACACTAACACAAAATTTCTCAAGAACTTCTTAAAAATGAAATTCATCAAACTTTGGAATGTACATGGTGCATTGGTAAGAACAAATGGCATCACCAAAAAGTCATAATGACCTTCATGAGTTTGAAATTCTATCTTGCAAATATCTTCCTCCTCAATCTGAATGTGGTGATAACACGATCTAAGATCTAACTTGGTAAAATACATAGCTCCATTTAATTCATCTAGAAGATCATTTATGACTAGCAAAGGAAACTTATTTTTAATGGTGTACTTGTTGAGCACTCTATAATTTGGACACATGCACCAAGTTTCATCCTTCTTACACACCATCACAATAGGTGAGAAGTAAGCACTTTGGCTATGACTAATAATTCCTACCTCTAGCATTTCCTCAATAATTTCTCTATCTCACTTTTTTCTATGGGTGGATACCTATAAGGCCTGATGTTTTGTGGTTTAATCTTTGGAACTAGTTGTATGGCATGGCCATGATCCCTCTTAGGAGGAAGTCCTTTAGGCATATCTCCAAGAATCACTAAGTGATGATCAATTATTTCTTGTAAATTTGGATGAATAAGAGCATTTGATAAGAGACTTCTAATGAACATAGTTGGGCCACAAATCTATCTGCTCCTTTTTTAAGAAACTCTTGCTTTTGATGAGTTCTTCCCATCTGTGGGGATTTTTTCTTTAATCCCCTTAGCTCCACTACCTTTCCTTTTGATTTAAACTGCATGAATAGTTCTTGGAAGTTCATCTCAATTGTTCCCAATGTAGTAAGCTATTGTACTTGCAAAATAATATTTTTTGCACCCATGGATATCACATACATTGGGGTATCAAGTTGATAATCTCCCATGTATAATTTGATTCTTTCACACTTCCCTAAATGACTAACTATGCCCCCATCTGGAATCAAAACCTGAAACTTTGGGGTTGGATATCTACAAAAATTTAGAAGATTTTCCAACTTTTTGTTGCTGAAATTATGAGTACTACCTGAGTCGATGAGCATTGCTACATTTTGCTTCTTTAAGAAACCCACTACCTTGAGAGTTTGTGGTGTACTAAAACCTAAAAGTGCATGACAAGAAATGATTGGCTCAAAATCATGTGATTCCTCACCTGACTCCCTATCCTCCTTTTCTATGGGCTCATTCTCTTCTTCCTCACTTGGTTCTTCAATATAGAACAATTTTTTTTACTACATTTATTTGCTAGATTGTATTTTCTATTACAATTGAAACACAATCCTTTTGTACTTTTATCCACAATTTTTTGTGGAGTCAACCTAATAGGTTGAGAAAAGATAATGTGTTGAATAACCTTTTTCTCTTGTCAGATTAGCCCCTTTCTTTCTAGGAATCAAGAACTTCTCCTTTACCCTGTATGCCAATATAAAAGACTCATTTACTAAGGTAGGAATAAACATGCGTACCTCATGTTGAATGTGATCTTTGAGACCACCCAAGAATAAATCATTCAAGTTCTGCTTTATAATTGTATCCACTCTTAAGGATATATTTTGAAATTTTTGAATATAATCCATAATTGATTCTGTTTGTTGAAGCTTAGAAAGTTGGCTAAAAAAAATTCTGTCACACTATTGCTATATCGTGCTTCAAGTTCTTCTATAAAAATTGACCATGATATGGTGAGACCCTTTTCCTCCTATGAGTACAAAGCCAATGATACCAAATAAATTGACATGGTTATCGATAAAAGGAAGCCATCATGACCTTTTGTCCACATGTGGTTTGATGTACCTCAAAAAAAAATTGGATTTGATTTATCCATGTTAGAGGATCCTTGCCATCGAATTTACACATATCCACCTTTGAAAAAAAAATCCTAGATCCCATAGGAGTATTAAATTTGTGTCATTATTATTTGAATTGAAGGTTTCACCTTGATTGCTTGATAACTCCTTCCTTGTTTCATTCATCTAGGTGCTTAACATGCTTCGTATATGTAATATATCTCCTCATAGATCATGCATATCCCCCTTAACCTCTTCCTTCAACTTAATTATTTCTTGATTGGGATTACTATCATCTGTTGTTTCCCAATCTTGATTAGAAGATTTCCTTGGGGTGGTGGCATTCCTTTTGCCTCTTGTAGGAGGCCCTATCATGATAGTAACCAATATTTTTGAAATAAATCACACAAATTAAATATATATTCTCTGATTTTAGAAAAATAAAAAATTATTGTAATTTACTAGGGCCAAGATACCCTTAATTAGGAAAAATTTAAAAAAATATTGGCAAATTTGCTACCTTGAAAGATAATTTTTGTAATTTGGTAATAACTTGCTTATTTTTGCTTCAATTTCTCCAAGCTTTAAAATGTAGGCTCTTTTGTTGTGTATTCAAAAACCCAATACGAGTTATACTCAAATTTGGCAGGATGTGAGAGATATGTAGATCTTAATAAATTGTGTAGAAATAGTAATTCTGCAATAATTTACCCAAATTTATTCCAAATCCTCTAATTTTTCGCTATAGCTTCTTTAATATAGTCTTCAAAAACCCTTTAAAAATATTTAGAAAATTTGCTAAAATCTAAAAGTTATGCTCTTCCCAAAATTGCCCCAATATTGAGAAAACTCCTTGCGTCTATGCTGCCAAGATCATACTCAAATAGCACTTGTAATGAAATAATTTGCACAATAAAAGAGATAATATATAATATCGTATAAATAGTTGATAATAACTACAAATAATATGCCACTTCAAGGGGGGAAAATCCAAATGTCTCCAATTAGAACACACTTCATAATATGATGTTGAAATAAGACTCACAACCTCTTATATATACCTAATTATGCTTAAGTTGAATAGACACAATCCTACATAATACCTAGGCTGACCTACCTACCTAAATAATAATATAATAATGATAACATGACTTAACTAAGGATTAAGATAACCATAAGTTGACTATTCATAATCCTATATACACCAATATTAAGTTTATTGTTTATTCTCTAGCTTTGTATTAGTTTGATTTAGTTAAAGAAAGTAAGAAAGCATACTTGCCATCTCCAATCTATTGTGTCTTAGATCTTTCATCCTTTGATACATTTGATTTTTAACGTTAGTAAGTATTGGATAAATGGAGGAGAAATCATTAACCCTTTCAAATGTTTTCTAGAATGTTGTTCTTTCTCCTCATGACACTTATCTTTTGTTTAAGTCAAGTAACTCAACTTCCATTGACCAAGTGACTCGGTCTCCTCTATCGAGCTTCCCTTTGGAAACTGAGCAACTCATACCCTATAGGTGCCAAGAAACTCATAACTCCCTATGACTTGACACTCTACCTTGCCAAGCAACATGGCACTACCTATCACTCAGCTATTTGAGTAGTTTGTGGACTTTTTGAAGTTTTTACAAGTGTAAGAAAGTTATGTCAAGCCATGAAGATCCATACTCTTACTGTGGCTTATGTGTTTTAGTTTAATAACAAAGAAATGCACCTTTCTTAACTGTGGAGGTATCTTGTGCAAGAAGGGCCCAATTTTTGTTGAAATGATAATGTGTTCAATATATGTTTCAATCTATTTAACATTCCCTTCTCAATGTGTTAATCTTTTTTTTATTTTCAATGAATACAATTATTGGGTTTTTAGGATATGTAGTATCATTTGATAAAATGGTCCACATTCTTTAGCTATGCATTCATATTTTAAATAGTAAATGTATTAGAATAGTAAATTCTATTAGACATGTCTTTGCATCTACTGAGTTTGGATGAGCCTTTTCCTTGGGATTATCAATGAAATAATTGGGATAATATTTCTTCTCTACTTTTCTAATGTTTCCATATTGATTTCTTCCTGATCAATCTTATAGATGCCCCAACCTGTAGGGCCCCTATGAATTCCTTCACACAAACCTGACAATTGTCCCCTAATTATTCACAAGATCTTTCATATAATTTTTTTAATCATTTAAGTCCAAAATCATAACTCTAATTTTGTCTCCATCGTTCAAATTTCAAAATAAAAATTCTAAAAAAGCCTCCCTACTTTGATTATTCAAAATATGTTATCAATTCTACTTCACATTTCTTTAGACTTATCAAGATTAATCTTAATAACCAATAATGGTTGTGCTTCTAGTTTTATCTTTATCTATCAAACTCTAAAAGAAAAGACTTGTCCCAAGGCTCCATGCACTAATTGTCTCTTAGCATCTAAAAACCCACTAAAACTAAAACTACAAAGAAAAATCATTCAACCCTCAATTTGACCTACTTCTACAAGACAAAGAAATTATAATTACAAAAAATCACATAATTTATTATCCAAATCAAAAGCATATGATCATGGCTTCCTACGTAACATGGACAAAGATATTTTCTTCATCCCTTTGCAGATTTTATGTTGGAAGGAAGTGATGGAAGAATTTTGAGGCCTACACATAAGCTCATTTAGGAATGCTATAAATAAGAGATATTAAGAGAGTCCAAATATTTACTTTTTGAAATACTATATTAAATATTGGCTCTATGACGGACAACAAAGTCCAAAATTTTCTAGACTATGCTAAGGGCAAGAATGTTTGATTTTGTTAGTGACAAAGTGAGAATATTAGACATGAAAGCCACAAAGTTGTGTCCATTAATTTATTTATTTTTAATAAAGAGAGAGAAAATCAAAGAAGATTGGAATGTTATGGCATTGCTCTATACTAGGTTTCTATAAGAGTGATTTTTGTCTTTGGATGGCTAGATAAGGGTGGTTATTGGAAAGTCTATCTATCAAGTGATATCTAATAACTAATCGTTTAGGATCATCAGTTTATTTATTATTTATGTTGATGTAAATTAACATTTACTATTGACACTTTACTTAAGTTTACTTAGGTTAGTGCATTATTTTATTATTATTTTTTATGAGACATGTAGGAGTTTGTGCACCTTTTTGAGTTTTCATGTTGACAAAATCAAAGTACGCAACTCTAATTATGCACATAGTGTCTACAACACTAGAGTTTGCATCATTCACTGAGTTGTCATTTAGACAACACAGTTAATCACACTGCTAATTTCGCACATGGTGTATACAACACTGATTTGTGTGTTACACCATTGTAGGCTTATCCTCCCATCATCACACTTACTTCCATGCTTAATGGAGGATAACCCATATCTGGTAGACATGTGCCTGGTTGTATGACTTATCATGATGCTGATTTCAAGGCATTCTAGATGCATCTCAGAGGCCTCTATATTCAGGTACTCCTAGTGTACTTGTATATGGTATTGAATACTATATAGTTATTCTGATCATACTCTAGTCTAATGTGTGTTTGTGTTTTTGAGTTCTTTGGTCTTGGGTGAATTCTACCCTAAGGTAGATTCTTACATGGTATCAGAGCTAAGGGAGATACTCATCACATAGCCATTGGAGACCTCGTTGCTTCATCTCTCTAAGGGACCCATTTCAGATTTGGAGCATTTGCAGCAATTGGGAGTGCCTAGAGCTGAAGTGGACCTCACCATTGCGTCTAGAGTGACAATTCAGTGAAAATTGACTATAAATTTGCCTATTTTAGGCCATAGTCAACTAGGAGGCAAAATATTTTTGTAAATTGAAACCCAAAGGCCCAATTTGCAAAGCTAGGTATGGTCTTTTATTAGTCTTATTGATTTATTTTCAGATCTATAATTCTTTTTATTTTTTCAAATTATTTTTTCATTCAGATAGAGAAATTATTTTTAGCACAAGCATCGAGCTATTACGCCCTAGCCCTGTGTAGTGCAGAATATTCTGCAAGTATTATTTTAATTCACAGTCATTAATAATTCTAATCAGGCATCACTTATATTTATCAATGGATGACATTCAAATTTTGGTAGTGCCAATTCACCGGCCAACCCCCTCCAATGAAAGTCCTCACATACCAGTGATACCACAAGCCCCACAGACTTCTCTATCTTAAGTGTTGTGGGCTTTACTTTTTGAACAACACATACACTATTGACCCCATGCATGTGGGATTAAATAACATAAGTCCCCACCATTTAAAAAAATTTGGTGGCCTAGAAAATTAATCAGGCACCTTATCCTCCTACTACGACCTCCAAACGTGCCCACACACATGGCGAACAGTGAAGCCACCATACAACACTCTTCGGTGCACAACATGGACACGCAGACTTCCAATAGTATCACCATGTGATCGAAAATTCACCTCTGTGGCCAAATAATCCTACAACACATGGCAGTATCCCATGTCAAGCTCCATGCCAGATAGAAATCATACATAGTCAACAAGCTAACTCACCAAGACATGCTATCAAACACATAAGCCTCCATGCAGTAGGCATCAGCAGCTGAGTCAACAAATCATATGCACCATGTCACCCTCATGCATAGTATAGTCACCACCATGTAAGCATATGAAAGACATGTCACCTATGCCATGTAAACTTGTACCATTGAGTCAGCAGTTAACGTAAGACCCAACCATACAGTCTGTACATGCTGATGTTAGTAGCCATATAGGGTGACATCATCATAGGCCTACGTTTCACTGATGTTAGTAAATTATGAGCCTAAATTTGATGGCTATTTGACCATTATTCCATGGTATTTTTGAACTACTACGATGGTTATTTGACTATAAAATTCAACATAGTGTTTTCCTCTCTAGACCCCTCTTTAGATACAATTTTGATTTGGCATCCTGACTTCAAAGTGCCATAACTTGATCATCTAGACTCCAAATCAAGTGCAATTTTTTATTATTTTCGGTCAAATTTCCTAAACTTTTCAATGGTACAACTATTTTCTAGTTTTGGTGCATGAATTTGTTAGAATAAGCATTTTTTTGGCAAATGTACCTGTCTAATCCTGCATTTTACAACTTCAAACACATCATACAAGATCATCTGGACTCCTTTTTAGGTTCTATTTTTTTTGAAAGTGCATTTTTTTTTCTAGTTTTTAGATTTTCCATCAAATTGTAGTTTTATGTGGACAAAAGTATCACTTTTAGAGATAGGTCTTATTTTGCATTATATTGCTTCACAATTGTTGTAATTTTGAACTACATTGTAAAGGTCCAGATTTGTACTCTATATAGAGGTTGTAATTAGCAAAATCAAAAAGTTCACTTTATACATTTTTGATAAGTGGCCCATTGTAAACACTCTATATAAAGTGCCAAAATCATTCATTTGGAGGGATTTTTTGATTGAGTTAAAAGGGAGGGGTGTGTACTATGTATTGTGTCTCCTTGATCTTGTTTTCTTGCATTATGGGTTCTTTTTCAAAGTTAACTCCACATAATTATGCTACTTGGAAAAAAAACATTAAAGGACCATTGGTAGAAAAAGGTTTATTGCATTATGTCACTAGTGCAAGAAAGAAACCTCTTGCTAATGCTGATGAAGCTCAGAAGGAAGATTGGGAATCTAAACAAGAGATGGCCCTAGGAACCTTGTTGAAAAATATCTCTAATCCTGTCAAATTTCACATTAGGAAGCTTACCAATCCAATAGAGGTTTGGGCTAAGCTTGAAGCTTTGTATGGGATAGTAGATGAATACATGGCTTACACCATAGAGGATAAACGTCTCAAGTTGGATCCTAGAAATTTTGACACCATCAAGGACTATCTTACCCAAGTAGACATTTATAGGGTACAACTTAAGGATTGTGGTGAACCCATCAAGGATGGAAAGATAATCAAACACATCATGACTTATATTCCACCTGAATATGTTCATTTTGTTTCTAGCTTTAGTACACACAAATTAACAATGGGTAGTGCCTATGTTAAGCCTTCATTTGAGAAATTCTCAGAAATGTTGATCTTACAACATGACAATCTAGTGGATATGGGAATTCTCATGTCTTCCAAGACCAAAGCCTTGGTAGCAAATGAAGGTAATTCAAGTGGTAAAAACTCAAACAAGAAGCAGAAGTAGTGGAAGGCTAAGCCAGAAGATGACACACAACAATCCTCCTCAAAACAACAATCTTCCTCAAATCAATCTTCTTCCACTCAACATTCTTCTTCACAACAAGGAAAGTCTTCTTCCAAAAATAATCAAAAGGGAAACAATTCCAACAAAGAAGAGAAGAAAACTTGCTCCTATTATAAGAGGAATGGTCATGATGAACATGAGTGCAAGGATAAGCAGATTGATGAATTGGTGAACATAATGAGGAAACACAAAATTGATGTACCAAATGCATATAAGGATAAGGGATCTTCATCCACTTCAAAGGGGAAGGGACAAGCTTTAGTCACAAGTACAAACAATGTGAAGGAATGGGTTCTTAATTCAGGACCAACAGATCATATGGGTGCTTCAATGGAGCAGTTTTCATCTTTAAAACCATCAAATGTACCTTACATCTATGTGAGCAATGATACTCAAGTGGAAGTAGAAGGTAAAGGAAATGTTGAGTTAGAAAATGGCATCTTCAAGAATGTTCTACATGTTCCTAATCTTAGCACCAAACCTCTCTCCATATATCAAATAACTCACTATGGATGTGGCAACAAAGTAGAGTTCCTCCTTGATACAATTGTGGTGAAAAATCTCAAAAATGATTCAATGGTGGTGGTTGGAAAGGAAAATCACGAGACAAGACTTTATTCTTTCTAACATTTTGTGCCTAAGTCCACTTCGCTTGCCTTGTTGACTCATTTAAACACACAAAGTAAAATATGGCATGAAAGATTTGAACATCTTAATTATTGCTACCTTCAACAACTCAATAGGAAGGAAATGGTCATTGGTTTACCTCAAGTCAAATATTCAGAGGGTGTATGTCCAGGTTGTGAGGCGGGCAAGCATCCTGAAGAGAAATATGACAACGGAAATTCTTGGAAGGCAATTGTTGTTCTAGAATTGGTTCATAGTGATGTAGCTAGCCCATTTCCAGTACCATCTTTTGGTAAGGCCTACTATGTTATCACATTTATTGATGACTTTTCAAGGTACACTTGAGTCTTTTTCCTCACTCACAAGAGTGAAGTATTTGATAACTTCATCACCTTCAAAGCTCAAGTTGAGAAAAAATCAAGGAAAGCCATCAAGACCCTAACAATAGATAATGGAAGAGAATATGTTAATTCTAGGCTTATAGACTTTTGCACATATGAGGGTATATATCTTCAACATTCAGTTGCATACATGCCACAACAAAATCTTTTAGCTAAAAGAAAGAATAGAACCCTTAAGAAAATGACCACTTGCATGCTTCAACACAAGTCTCTAGATCAAGTTTTTTAGGTTGAAGCCATGTGTTGTGCTAACTAAATCCAAAATAGGAGTCCACATAAGGCCTTAGATGGAGTAACATCTTTTGAGGCATGGTGTGGCAGAAAACCAAGTGTCAAACACTTCAAAGTTTTTGGTTGTCCAACATGGGTAAGGATACCTCCACAAAAGTGAAATACATTATAACCACAAAGCAAACCATGCATATTTGTTCGATATCCTAACCATCTCAAGGCATTAAAACTAATGGATCTAGAGATCCATGAAATATTTTATGAGAGGAGTGTTCACTTTGAAGAAACATGTCCAAGTTTGGCTTCTTCAACTCCTCCTTCTTCCTACTTTGTGGACAGTGATCATAGTGATGATAGTGACTCAGAAGATGAGATTCTTCCAACTTTGACTCACAAGACACCACCTTCATAGGGTCAAAAAATAGTTGAGTAAATTCCTTCTTCTTCTTCCATTAAATCTCATTGGGTATAGCAAAACCTTGATGCAGTAGTCTCATTGGTGGGAAATCCTTCAGACACTCAGAGGACTAGGTCACAGAACAATTCATTTCCACATGCATATAACCATTTCTTCGGTTCCAAAGTATTTTAAGGAAGCATTAGGGATTCCAAAATGGGACAAGGCTATGGAGGAAGAATATAATTCTTTGATGAAAAACAACACTCAAGACTTAGTTCCCCTTCCTAAGGGAAGAAAAGTGGTTAGATGTAAGTGGATCTATCAAACCAAATTTGCAACAAATGGAAGTGTGGATAAAAATAAGGCTAGACTAGTTGCCAAAGGTTTCTTGCAGGTTCTAGGTATTCACTATATAGAGACTTTTGCACTGGTTTCCAAGATGAACTCCATTTGCTTGACACTAGTAATTGCTGCAACTGAAGGATGGGTTGTACACCATATGGATGTTAAGAGTACTTTTTTGAATGGAGATCTTCATGAGAAAATTTATATGGAGTAGCCACAAGGGTTCGTATAGGATTCTACTATGGTTTCTAGATTGAAAAAGTCTATTTATGGTCTTAAGTAGTCTCCTCAAGCTTGGTATACCAAAATAGATTCCTTCCTCCTCTCAACAAGTTTCACCAGATGTCACTCTAATTTGAATGTATACATTCTTTAGAAAAATGACTCCCACTTGATACTAGTGCTTTATGTAGATGACTTGATCATTACAAGGAGCACTTCATCCATCATTTCTAGTGTCAAGACCTCTCTATAAGATAGATTTTCCATGACAAACTTGGGTTTGCTACATTACTTCCTTGGCATTGAGATCACACAGTATTTAGTAGGGATATCCCTTTCACAACCCAAGTATGCTCTTGAGTTGCTTTCTTAATTTCACGAGTGATTGCAAGCCTACTCCTACTCCCTTTCTATTAGGTGTCAAGCTAGAGGCTAAGTGTACCACTCCACTTCTTGATGCTACTTTATATAGACAATTAGTTGGGAGCCTTATCTACTTGACACATACACGCCCTAATATTGCTTTTACAGTTGGTATGGTTTCATGCTTTATTGAAGAACCACATGAGCTTCATTGGAATGCCACCAAGCACATTTTGCACTACATAAAGGGCACACATACACATGGGATACATTATGTACCAGGTATAGGACTTCATCTAGTTGAACGCATAGACTTAGACTATGCAGGGGACTTAGATTCTTGGAAGTCTAATTTAGGGTATATCTTTAACCTTGGTTTCAACCCTATTTTTTGGTAGAGTAAGAAGCAAAATAATGTTGCTCTTTCTTCCATAGAGGCTGAGTATTGAGGAGCTACCAATGCAGCTACAAAGGCTCTTTGGTTATAACACATTTTGGAGGAGTTTGGATTTGATCTACCTAAGCCTACAGTTACTCATTCTGACGATCAGAGTGCCATTGAGATCTCTAAGCATCCAATTCAGCATCAGTGAACAAAGCACATTGAGGTTCATATGTACTACATTAGAGAGCTGATACATGAGTAGATCATTGCACTACAATACTGTCCTATAGTAGAGTAGTTCATTGATATCTTTACCAAACCCTTCACCGAGGTCATGTATATTCACTTGCAAGATCTCTTGGGGTTGCGAGATGTTGCAAAAAGGGGTTTCCCTTCACTTCTCCCTTCTCCATTTTTTGGGAGGGATTTTTTCCTCATATGAGGTCTTCTTCTTTCTCATCTTCTTTATTGTAAGCATCTTGTTTTTTGGAGGAGGGTTTTTCCCATGAGGTTTTCCCTCTTTCTCCACTTTATGAGAGATTTTATTGCATTATTATAGCTTTGCGTTTGTACATGGGTACCTAACATGGCCTCGTAGTCAGGACCCATTATGCATTAGTGAGCTTAAGTGCATTCCCCTAAGTTGCACTTAAGGGGGGGGGCTGGTGTAAATAGACATTTACTATTTACACTTTACTTAAGTTTACTTAGGTTAGTGCATTATTTTATTATTTATTTTTATGAGAGACTTAGGAGTTTGCACACCTTTTTGAGTTGTCATTTTGACAACACTGAAGTATGCAACTCTAATTATGCACATAGCATCTACAATGCTAGAGTTTGCATCATTCATTGAGTTGTCATTTAGACAACATAGTTAATCACACTCCTAATTTAGCACATGGTGTCTACAACACTGATTTGTGTGTTACACCATTTTAGGCTTATCCTCTCATCATTGCACTTACTTCCATGCTTAATGGAGGGTAACCAATATTTGGTGGACATGTGCCTAGTTGTATGACTTATCTAGATGCATCTAAGAGGCCTTTATATTTAGGCACTCCTAGTGTACTTGTATATCATATTGAATACTATACAGTTATTTTGATCATACTCTGGTCTAATTTGTGCTTGTCTTTTTGAGTTCCTTGGTCCTGGGTGAATTTTTCCTTAAGGTAGATTCTTACAATTTAGGAAGTAGTTTTCTGGCAGTTTAATTATGTAACTATATATAGTTTTACTTAACTTCCAAAATAATTTTTGTTTTTATATTCTCTCTTCTTTTTTTATAATAAATCAATCTATGTGTGCATTTTATTTATATTCTTTGGACCTGTTGTAGTGGGAGCAGAAATAAAATTTAGATTCAACAATAATTCCAATGCATTTTTTAATTTCTATTTTTGGAATAGTTCTTTTTGGTAAAGAGAATTACCATAAATGGTTTTTGAAACATAAAAAATACTCTTACTTTTAATGATTTATGGTATGATGTTTGTGAAAGAAAAGATGAAAATGAAGAGCCAAGGAAGCCTATGAGCAAAAAGGAACTTGTCATCTAGAAGGGTAAAGAAAAAAAGGCTTATGGAAAAGCATCTAGAAAGAAAGCATCAGTTTCAAATATTGAGACATTGTGTCGTACACAAAAGCAATAGGGAAGACATCCAAAGGTAAGTCTTCTAGACATACTAGCATGGAGATTATCAATAGAACAAGAGGCAGTTTATACAATGCTATAGATATGGAAAAATGGGTCATAATGCCAATCTTAATCAAATTCTATGGGAGAAGATTTGTGACAAGATGGAGAAACCACTAGATTGAAGAGGTAACCCTCCTCAATCTGCAAATTATAATGTTGAGATTGAAGAAGCTTTTAATACTTCTACTTCTTATGTGAATGATACTTGGTTGTTAGATACTGGAGCCAGATGTCATATGACATTAAGAAGAGATTTTTTTGAGACATTCAATAATCAAGTGGATGGAGTAGTATATTTTGCTAGAAAATACGAGTTAAAACCTTTAGGCATTGGAACTATTAGAATTAAATTACTAGGTCTTATTGATTACATAGTTTCTAATGTTCTTTATCTTCCACAATTGAAGAGAAATTTAATGTACCTTATGCATATTAGATAGCAAGGTCATTCAATACATATACATTTGATGACATTATTGAGATTAGAAGAGCTATTGAACATGTGATTGTAATCAAAAGAGTGGATGATGGAATTTTTTTACATTTGAAAGGTACTTCATCAAGTCTTAATAATTCTACAAAATTTTCATAGAAAATTGGTAATTTTTCTTCCAACTTGGTATGGCATGAAAGATTTGGTCACATTAACTATGATAGTCCAAAAAATTTTACTCCTAGGTTGTAGGAGTTGATTATGGTGAAACTTTTCTCCTATAGCAAAAATCACATCCATCCAATTTTTACATTCTATTGCAACAATTTATGATCTAGAAGTTCAAAAGATGGATGTGAACACAACTTTCCTTGATAGTGATTTGGAAGAATATATTTCTATGAGACAACTAGAGAACTATGTGGTAAAAGGGAAAAGTTGTTTGTTCTATAAGTTGAAGAAATATTTGTATGAAACATGGATTCATGTAGAATTACTACTCATGAAACATGGGCCAATGAGTTTGATAAAAAACCACACAAATTAATCCTGATAGCAATATCACAATTTCACTTGCTATGGAAATTATCTCCTACTTATCAATTGATGAGATTAAGGGGATTTACAATGAATAGTTCATAAGGCACAACAGTAGGTGAAGGTTTTACAAATGTGGTTGCAAGATTTGGGTTTAACCATGGAGGAAACTCTATAGTTAACCATGCTTAGGTTGGTGTAGTACTAGGAAGGGTGACCTCCCAGGAAGTCCTATTACTTCACCCCTATGAGCATCACCAAAATCCAATGAGTGCTAAGTGTTCCATTTATTCTCATGAGAGATGGATTCATATTCAATCACTACTCATGAAACATGGGTAAATGAGTTTGACTCAAAAATCACACATTTAAATCCTTATAGCAATATCACAATTTGACTTTATGTGGAAATTATCTCCTAATTATCAAATCCTTATATGGTTTAAACCAAAGTCCTAGGATGTGGTACTAGAATTTTGATACATATGTGTTGAGTTTGGGATCTTTGTGGCCTAAATCTGATCACTATAAAACTTTCAAGTATGATGTTGTTCATTTCCTGGATATTTCCTTGTATGTGGATGATATCTTATTTATTGGCAAAGGAAAATGCTTGATTGTAGAGTTAAAATTTCAGCTCCCAGCAAAGTATGGAATGAAAAATCTTGCTGTAGCAAGGCACATTCTGGGAATGAGGATTATAAGAGACAAACAAAATAGAAAGCTTTGGCTCAGCTAGAGTAAGTATGTTGGTACTATTTTTGAGAAGATTCAATGTGTAGGATTCTAGATCATTGAGTGTTCCTATTACTATGGAAATAAATCTTTCTATCTTACAATGTCCTACATCCTCATTGGAGATGAAAGATATCAGTATAGTACCTTACCAGAGTGTTGTTGGAGTTTTGATGTATCATGTAGCTTGTACAACACTAGACATTGCCCAACAAGTGGGAATACTTTCCTGTTACATGTCTAATCTAGGAAAAGTGCATCGTGGTGCAGTAAAAAGAGTTTTCAGATACTTGCGGGGTACCTCATAGTACTCTATATGTTTCCATGGAATAAGAAATGAGTATTTCTTGGATATTCAAAGTTATGTGGATTCATTCTAAGATGTTGATGTTGATAGACAAAGATCCACCATTGTATATGTATTTATATTATTTGGTGGTGGAATTAGTTGGATGAGCAAGCAATAGGTTGTGGTCATTTTGTCTACTAAAGAGGCAAAGTATATGGAATATAATCATGCCTACAAGAAATCAATCTAGCTAAACATATTGTGTTTGGATATAGAGTTCAAATAGGGTGTATTGGCAATTTATAGTGACAGTTAGAGTGCAATCTACCTAGCAAAGAACCCAACTTTTCATACAAAGAAAAAGGACATTGATGTATAATATCATTTTTGAGAGATATAGTTGAGGATGGAAAGGTGAAGCTAGAGAAGGTAGACAATTTGGGGAATGTTGCTAATGCATTAACTAAGCTCGTCAGCACATAAAAGTTCAAATGGTGTTCAAAGTCTATGGGCCTCTCAGTCCCTAGCAAATAAGTCCATACTACTTTGGATCCCCTGACTCTTGAAAACAGTTCAACAAGTGGGAGAATGTGGAGAAATGTTTCTCAACCTTGCAATCCTTTTCTAGAAAATTTTAAAATTTATTTGTGGTAGTTTTCCGCATGTTTATGAAATGGAAATAGGTGTATGAGTTGTTAGAAATTTAACTTGTGCATAGTAGAATATAGGAGCGCCATTTTGAGAGCATTGCAGAATCATTATAAGACTTTTATGAAGCTCTAAACTAGAGAAAAAATGCTCTTTTTTTTTTCAGCGTGGCTGTCTGCAGCCAATGAAAGATGGGGAATCGGGAATTCTCTTTTAAAACTCAAAGAAACTTTAAAACTTGTCTATTTATTTTCTTACATATTTTCCCTGCATCGCAAATCTTTTTATCGGCCTATCCGGCCACTTAAGAATACCGAAATGATGTATAAAAGCCTCGCTTTATCTTTTGTGGCAGCTAGGGTCTTTTATGTGTCCCCGACAATTAGAACCCGATGATAATACCTCCACAATTTCTACTATATAATTATCAACCATTTTATTGCCGTTGATGCCGGCAAATGTATTCACTTTTTCCTTGATGAAGATTGGATGAGCACATGCAGCGAGGCAAAACAAAAAGTTGAGCAGGAGCAGCACTGCCATAATTTTAACAAGTATTGTCGATCTCGTCATTATAATTAGTAGAATGAATGTTAAAGCTGAATAGAGAAATGTGAAGAAAGGGTTACCGAGAGAATATCAAGTTGCGTGATGAGGAATGGATATGAAGAAGGAAAGCATATTGTATTTATAGAAAAAGCGTATTGTGTTTGATTGGTCAAGATTGAAATTGGCAGTCAAAGTAAAACAAAGGCGCGTTGAATTGCAGCATTGACTTTGTAGGGTTTTTCTTTTTCTTTTTTTCCTTCCTCCTTCCTGTTGATAGGTGTTGCCATTTATATTCATTCTTCATGAGAGGCAGGATGTTACATATTTTACGTAGGGATATTCTAAAGTGTATGAATGGGTCAATTGTGATATTCAACGTAAAAGTATGGTGCATAGTAGAGGAAGGAAAGCGCTTTCATGGTCTTCAATTGAAGATGTTTATTAAGTAGACAATGGATCAAACATTAAAATTAAACTCGCATCTGTACTATTTTTTAGATTTAACTTTTTCAAATTTGAGTTGATTTTATTAACTAATTATCGTTTTCAAAAAGTATAAAGTGGGGTTTTCCCGATGTTTCATTTGATTATGTTCAAAATTCAAATAATTTTTTCAATGAATATGAAAGTGGAAATTTGTGATTATGAGGCAAAGAAAAATTAGCTGCATTTATATAAGAAGGATCAATCTAAAAATGTTTAAAGAAATCTTGAAACTATAACTAGATATAATGAGCTTAAGGACAAAAATCAAAGAAATCTTTTTGAGAGAATCTTGATGATTTTATAACAAAGATCAAATATTTGGAAAGTAATTAACTACAAGACTGGAACAAAGGAGTTAGATTAAAATGTTATCGTTTTTAGGTGAAGATTTATGTGTTGGTCATCATTTACACATGATGAAATTTAGCTAGGTATAATCAGTAGAAAAGAATAAGAAGGTAAAGTGATGGTCCTATTTCAATAAGTATTGTTTTTTTTTTAAATTTAGATGGCCTAGCATCAATGTTCTCATATAATATGATCAAAATGATTAAATAATAATACACTCATTTGTTTTGTATTTCTAAAACAGTCCAAATCATATAAATGATGAGATCACAAGATATTTTTACAAGTTTTAATGTCACTTAGAATTTATTTTTTATAATAACATTAATTTTGATTCCTCTATGAAATGAACTAATTAGAAAATTACATATCTATACATATGTTTATATCCTTGAACTCACCAATAAAATTATGATACAAATTTTTAACTTTTTTTTTTTTCTTTTGATGAATAGTACTTTTCTATTAAAATATATACTCGGATTACAATTCACGAAAAAGGCATAGGAAGATACAAAATCATACCGCTAATATTTAACACTTTTGATTTGAATAAGATATACAATTATTCTGAACTATTTGACCATTGACCTTAGTGGTAAGATACGTACACGTTAACACATTCGCGGTATAACAGCATAATAATTTTGACTTAAATCACGTTTCAGAACAAGCGTTTCAACAAGATATAATACATGCAATTTTGCGTATTCCAAATTTTGAATGGGTCCACCTGTGAATTACCATGTTACTTTTGATTTAACCGAGCTTTTCTAGTAGTGAAAATGGCGTGCTCAAAGATTGTGAGAATTATGATCGATAGTGCCCATCACAACTACAACAAAGCAAGCTTTATTAATCTGTTTGAAGTTGTGGAGAGGTTACCATCATGTATCAATTGCGAAAGCCATATTACAGATCCCAAGTGCTGCAAATAATCATATGTAATGTAACACAAATATACGAAGTCCCAAGAACCTTATTCATTTTATTCTTTAAATGAACTCTTATCGTATATAATCTGTGAAGATTAAAGAGAAAAAAAATGAATTTTATTTCATTATTCCCTGCTATGTTTTGTTGGTCAATTTTCCAACGTTAAAACCTATGTGATAAAATTAAGTTCGAGTCTGTATTCATCTTCAAAAACAATCAACTTTCAATAAGTTGTGACTGTGAATTAAAAAAAACAAATTGTGAGTGAATTAGTCTGATGAAGAATGGTCAAGTAACATCTAATATTTTGATCTACAGAAGACAAAATTATTTTACCTCCTCTTATAGTTTATTCAAATGCGTGAACAAATCAATTTTTGTATAAGAGCAACGCCTACGTGGCATTAAGATGCACATTCCATTTTATTTATTAATTAACATTTAATTTATAAACCATTTTTTATTTATGATTAATTTGAAAATTAATTCAAAATTACACCACTATTTATTGTCATCTATCATTTTCTAAATCCAGAAAAACTGTTTTTCAATAACAAAAATAACAAGTGCGACGTAGTAACTAGTACTGTAATTTGTTTTATTTTTAATCTTTTCTGAATTTTTCTTTAAATTATACTAAATGTGATAAAAACTTCATTATGATTATTGTAAATTTTTTCATTTATCAATTATAATTAAAAACCTTGAGAATAGCTTCATTTAATTTGAAATACAAACAATATGGACAAAATCTAGACTAATCTTTATACAATTGAGTTTGAATTTTCAATAAGAAATATTATAGAAGTGATTTCTCTAAATTGTTTCCAATCAAAGTCTATAATTTCTTCTAGAATTTTTTTATAAAAATATTATATCTTTTAATTTATGTAAATTAATTGTCATTAAGTGTACAATTTCATTTAAATTTTAAAAATAAAATGTGGGAAAAAATATGGAGAAACATTCTAACACCAACAAATTATTGCAGACATACCTTTGATTTCACAATTTTTTTTTTTTTGTAAAAGTAGTTACATCAACTATGGCTATAAAGTGAGGCAAAATTGTAACTAGGAGGTATCACGCATACAATTTTTTTTGACAAATAGTCACTTCCTTATATTAAAAAAAATAATAAAGTTACATATTCACAAAAAAAGGGGCCGAGGGATATAGGATCACCTCGCGAGTTCATACGGTCACTGGCTTAACATCAACTATTCATCAAAAAACTATAGGAAATAATAGAAAGCAAAGAAATCCTCAAGCTGCCAGCATAGTGCTAGCCAAGGAAGGAGGATCCTTATCATCAAAGTGCCACTCAAAAGTGGGGAGAGTAGATGGCTCAGGGGGAGCCCAAATATCATCCGCAGTAGCAGCATTATCTTTGTCTTTCTCTCCCTCAGGCTTGGGAGGAGAAATGGCTAAATCCAGCTAGGGAAACACCCACTTAGGATCCAAGTGAGTAGAGGGCCAACTAGTAGCAGGAACAACAAGAGGAGCCATTGAGGACCACCCCAAACAAGACCTCTAGCAAGGCAAAGCAGAGTAGTTCCAATCACCAGAGCCTCCAAAAACACGACGTCGACCAAAAGCACCACCATTGGGAGAGTGGTGCTATTGAGAGTGAGACGTGCGTGAGTGGCAAGCAGAACTGCTACATCCTCGATGGTGACCACAAGGAGGGGTATAGTCGCTAGAGGCCAAATCTTGCAGAACATGAGCAACCATATAGGGGGCAGTTCCCCAATGAGCCAAAAGCTCCAGTAAGTGCACCACCTCTAGAGCCACTTTATCTATCTGTACTTGAATTTGGAACATGACATTTTTATAAATACATGCTTTAGAGTACATAGCCACATTAATGTCAAGTGTGTTGTGAGCATAAATGACTGCATTGCAATCTTTCCAAATGGTAAATAAGATCTCCAATCTTAAAGCATGCCATATTTGGGTGTATTTGAAGGGAATCAAGGATTATCACAGAAAAGAACCATACACCAAGAAAAAGGTTCTAGGTAGAAGGGGCAAAAGAGATCATGGATCCATTTCCAATAACATTGAGCCTATCTATAGAACCAAAAAAAGGTGCAAAAAGGACTCTAATTGACCAAAAAAAGAGGAACAAAGATTAGGAACTCCCAGATGCCATAGCCAGGAGCCCAAAGGCAAGCCTCGAAAAAGAACACACTAGCTGAAGTGTGAAATTCTAGGTTCAATAATGGTGTGCCACATAGTGGAGAACCTATGACTCCAAGTGTGATGCGAAGATTGTAAATGCCAATGTTGGTTGAGAACATCAACCATAGTCAGGTGAGGAACCAACCATCAATAACCCAACCTAGGCTTATAGCTAGTTATTGGAGTGTTTGGATACCACTTTTAATCTTTCCACCAAGGGAAAGAAGACTGAATGACCACTTTGTGTAACAAATGTGAAGGCACCGTAGAAACTAGAAGATCAAAAGTCTATTGATCTGGATGAGTGAGCCAAAATTGCACTCACATGCCTTCCCATGACCGCAAGCTCATAGTAACTCCGAAGAAAATATCTTTAGTGGTCCTTATGACACATTCTAAAAATTGTAGAGCACTAGCCTCATGCACCTTAGCCAATAAAGGTGACCAACAGAGATTATGATGGTTCAAGGAAAGCCCACCTCCAAATCCATTACCAACCTAGTGAAGCGAGGGCTTAACTACTTCCCAAGCTTTCCAAATACTCTTGGCAACAAAAGTACCCTAAATTTGAATAGGTTTAGGGGTAATCAGAAGGTTTGAAACCCTATCCCCTTCCAAGCTAGCTGGTGCATCAAAAAGCCTAAAGAAATACAATCCCATAACAGAATCTTCCAAGCTTCATTACAATAAAGAGCTCAAATCAGCCACTTGGCACATAAATCAATACCTTGCTTCTAGGTCGACAGCAAGCCAAGGCCACTAGACTCCTTGGGAAGACAACAAAAATCCCAGGCAACTCTATGAAATCTTTAGTGAGAAGTGTCTAACACCCAAAGGAATTCACATAAAAGGCATTCAAGTTTGATGTATGAGGCCCTGGAAAGAGCCCAATAGGAAGAATAATAAACATGGGTGTTGGCTAGCACTTTGGAACAAATTTGAAATTTTCTTGCAAGTGTGAGAGGTTTGGTGATCTAATACTCTAGCTTCTTTTCTATTTTGGCAAGAACCACATTCTAGAGCTCAACAACTAAGGCTTGAAATGTGAAGGGGATACCTAGAAAACAAAAAACTTCCCCATGTTGAACCCATTTCCAATGGTATTACTCAAGAAAAGTAGGACGAGGAAGGTAAGATTGTTTGTAACAAAGGGTTTTGTGCTAATGAATGACAGACCCTGAAGCAAGATAGAATGTTCAAGACATTGCAAAGTAGAGGCAACATTCTCTTCATCCTCAATGAGAGTGAGTAAAGAGTCATATTCAAAATGACCATTCACAAGCTGATTAGGGGAATTCAGAAGGGAAATACCTCAGACCCTTCTTTGGGAGATGGCATTTGCAAAAAAACACCCAAAACCTTCTGCCACCAAGATATATAATGAGGGTGCCAATGTGTAGCCTTGGTGAATTGAATGATAAAGCCCAAATTCTTGAGACTGACATGCATTAATGAAGATGCAAGAAGAGGCATCTCTAAAGAGCATTTGGATTGAATGCAAAAAGGTAGGGCCAAACCTAAGAGCCTAAAGTATGGCCAAAATGAAAGGCCACTCAATCCTGTCATAAGCTTTAGAAAAATCAATTTTTAGATAGATGGCTTGTTTCTTGACATGACGAGTCCATTCCATCCCTTCCCATACAATAATTATATTATCCAAGATATAATGGGACTTGATAAAACCTGTTTGTTTAGGGTGAATGATCTAAGGAAGAAGATGATAGATTTTGAGCAAGACAGCCTTGGCAATGATCTTATAGGCAACATTCAACAATGTGATGGGCCTCCAATTGTAGATGTCTTTAGGGTCACCCAATTTAGGTATAATTTAATATTCTCTTTGTTAATAAGATTACCCAGAGAATGGGAATTCTATGCCACGATATAAACTTTATGCCAGTCTGGACCAATCTCATTCCAAAATGTTTTGTTAAATTCACAAGGGAAGCTGTCACAACCAGGGGCCTTATCATCTGCCATGGAGAAGATAGCTTCCTTGAGGTCCTCTAGATATTGTTCTAGAGTGAGTTTTTTAGGCATGACAACCAAACAAGACTGCAAGGCTTGGTCCCTAGCTGCCAAGGGACCCTAAGCTATGAAATTTTTTTCATAGTGGCAAACAAAGGCTTGAAGAAAATTATGAAGCTTACAGAGGATATACTAGCCCTCTTGAATGTGCTTGATCCCCATCATAGAGTGGCATTCCCTAAACACATTAAACAATTCCTTGGAAGCTTGATCACCAACTTGCAACTAGTGAAGGTAGGCTTTGAGTTGAGCTCCCCGAGCAACATAATTGTTTGCAACTTGTTTATGATGGTGAAGTTTGGCAAGCCAAACCTGGAGATCCATATCAAATGGATTCATGGAAAGAGCTTTAGTGGTCGTACAAAGATCTTTCATAGTGGCCTCATAGGATCTTTTGCAGTACATAGCCAATTTCCTCCCATAAATGCAAAGAAGCCTATTAGTATGGGTGATGGCATTATTCCACCATTAGATCCACCCAAAGGATGAGTGGGGCCTAGGTTCAAGATTTCAAGTTTTTAAAATATAGGCGGTGGTGGGTAGATGGGACAATATAGAAGTATTAAGGTAAAATTGAGTTTTATAATTACGAGGAGGGGAAAAATGCCAGGTAATCGAGAAGTGGATGGGAAAATGGTCTGAAAGAGTCATGTCAGGGTGTAGAGTGATAGGTAGTAGACTTGTGTGAGAAAAAGAAGAAAAGGACTAAGCATAAATCATAGCACAGTCCAACCTTTTAAGGACCATATGAGCTCCCTCTCAAAAGCTGGATCATGTGTACCAAACGACATCAATCCAACAGTGATGAATATTGGGATCAAAAGACCCAATTTGTTTTGCATGTAGAACCAGGCTTTTCACTCACCAAATGATAATCGAAAAAGAAGAAGGCCCACTTTATCAACAACCAACTCAACCATATTAAAATCCTCACAGAATAACTAGGTGATAGGTCGCAAAGAATCAACTAGCCACCTCCACATGTGTGAGCGCTCAATCGCATCATTAGAAGCATAGATATTGACAATGCCAAAAGAAAGATTTTGAAAAGACAACAAAATTCAAACTACTCTCTACATGGGGTCAAAACCATGAGAAATAACAAAAGGAGAAAGCCAAGGGGAGAGGAGAGTGACTACACCACCTTGACCAGCTTCATGCTGGGAAGTAAAACTAACACCATCCATCCATATCACACAACAAGATGAGTTGAGAAGGAACCTAGAGACTTTAACTTCTTGCAAACATAGAACATCAATATTTCCAAGGCTATGCTTGGTATCATGAACAAAATAATTTCTAGGGAGGTCTATTAGCCCCCACACATTTCATGAGAGAAAATTCATCTTAAACTAGCTTGGATATTCTCCTCATCCTCAAACAAGGAAAAAATGTTATGCAAGAAAGCAGAGGTTTCAAATGAAGAGTCACCCAAAGTGATGGCTCTTCATTTATTGCCTTCAGGGCTGCGTGAGTGATGGGGAGATGAAGAAGGAATCATAGGTGCTACTCAAGACACCCAAACCTAGGTAGCTCATACCTCTGGCTTAGCTATCCCCTACATTGTAGGGTTTGAAATGGGTGACGGTGGCATACCCGGAGGAGCCTTTAGTGCCGAAGGCACAAGAGGAGCTGGATTCGAACTAGGTTAGCTAGGTTCTTGAGAAATAGGGTTTGGCTTAGCAACACCCTTGCCTTTCTTAACAACCATTATCCACTCATCTTTTTTAGTAGCCGAAGCCAACTTGGGTTCCTGTACTAGAGAGAAATTGTGCTCAAGAAGAGGACAGTCCTTGATCTTGTGATTCACAGATTGACATCAAAAACAAGTATTTGAGAGGTTCAAGTAAAGAACCTTTTGAGAAAAGGTGGTAGTACAAATCTAAATTTCCACAGTCTCCTTAAGGTCCCTAGAAAGGTCAACCTCAACATAGACCCTCTGCTGAGGATGGGCATTAAAAAAATTGTCTGGTTCCATGCAAATGACTTTGCCCATAGTTTGGGTAATTTTAGTGAGAAACGACTAGTAAGGGATGGGTAAACTAGGGAACTCTACCCAAATTAGAACCCTAAGTTTGTGATCATCTAAGACGCAGAAGTCTCGAGACCATCTCTAGAAAATGAGCTGAGACGAGTGAACTGTCCATGGCCCATGGCTAAAAATACTTTAGCCTGGGAGGGGTTACCAAAAAAAAACAAGAAAAAAACCCTTGGTATGGTTTTGAATCCCTTCAAGATGAATCCCCTAGGGAGACCAGCCTTTGGATAGTAATTCATGCAGTGTGCTTTCAGATGGAGTGCGACCCACAAAATACCCAATAAGGTTTTGGGTTTCTAGCCATTGGCAAGTAGATTCAAAAGTAGAAATATTCAGAACTAAATCAGGAGAGGAATTACCTTGTGAAATACCTTTGGCACAAATTTTCATAGGCATTTGCTTGGCAGGGCCATTATTGAATGCAGCAACAACTCTAGCACCAACAGTGACTGCTAGGTTGGAGAGGGCCAAGGCCATTATAAGCTAAAATAAAATCCCACACTAAATGCAAAAAGATAGGCAGTAATGCAAAAATGGCTCAGGCGTAGACCGTACAAACCCTAGCAGAGCTCATCCGCATACAAAATTTTTTAATCATGAGCAATCTAGAAAAAAAGTGTGTATAAGATCCCAAAGTATTATCTGATCGTTTGAGAGAAAATCACTTCAAAGTTTGATATTTTTTTTTAAAAAATGTATATAAAATTTAATGTAGTAATATATAATCTAAAAATATTAAAATTAATTATCTAGATTAATCAAAAATAAATTTGATTGAATATTTTACAAAATTCTATCAACATTTACCTACTTAGGATTGAATCTTAATTTTTCTAAAGGTAAAAAAGTTAAAGATAGATAGTTTTAATATCTTAAATCAAGCATATATAAAAAAGAGGGAATGAACTTTATTAAAATAAAGTTTAGTCTTTTTAAAATTATATATTTAGTATTAAAATTTTTAATTGATTCTTTTTAAATTGATGTTAAATTCAAGATAACATTAAAATTTCATTGTCGAGATATACTAGATTCATTTGTAAAATAAATAATCTTAATGAAGGATTGGTCTACTTCTTTTTACATGTCTTATAATAGGCAATTAATCACAATTAAGTCAATTTCTATTATAGAAAATAAAAAGTAAATTTCTATTCAATTGAGCATAGTTCCCATACCCTCACACATCAAATCTTTCAATTAAAGTATACACATTCATCTAAAATATCAGTTCTTATTAGTACTTTCTATAGGCATTGTACTTCAAATAATATTCTATAATTAATATTTTATACAATAGACATGCACATGTCTTACATTTATAAATCAATGAAATTAATTAAGAGCTATCTAATTGGCAAAAAGCATTGGGGTCTTATACACAAGTTTCTGGGAAGCACTATGTCCCTTGAAATTTTTAGCTGACATTTATGCATAGTGCTAATTTTCGTTATTGATCATATACTAGCTTACTTATACTCTATAATATATACAAGAAAGTTGAGACTTATCAAGGATATAATTTTTATTAATACATATATTTTTATAAATTATTAAATAAAAGTCTCGAATATATTTGTTGATAATTCTCATTTCCAATCTTTTTTTTGGTTCATTATTTAAATTAGTTTTAGGAAAAAATTGATCATATAGCATGGTGGTAAAGTGGTGATTGTATTTTTATACCACCCAAGGTTCAAATATCATTTGGGTCATTTCTTTGGATAAAGGTAAAAGTAAGTTTAACATGGACCTAGAACCCAATAGTAATAAATTAAAAATTATAGTCATTCAAGTCAAAAATTAAAGCTATGCTAGATAAAAGGTAAAATAGTAAAATCTCTAGTATCCTAAACCAAGAAAACAAATCAAACCAAAAAACTAGAAACAAACTAGATACATGAAACATAAATAGCAAATAGAGTACTAAGATAAGCCAAGTCCTTAAGAAGTTTAGCCACTTGGATCTTTGCTACCTTGGGTTCCTTCTCTATGTTGTTCAATGTCACAGACACTTTGTTCCTATTCATCTTGGATCTTTCACCCCGTCCACCTCTAACTCCCTTGTATTCTCCTCTCTCCTCACAAGTAAGGTTGAGCTCAATGCCCTTTGTATCTTTTTAACCTTTTCAAATAATAAGTTCAGCACCATCCCTTCATTTTTTTATCGGCATCCTTAATGACTTGATTCAACTCTTGCATTTAGCCTAGGATATCATCTTCTAACACTTTTGTGGCCTCAACCACAGTATGAAAACACCTCTCTAGCTTTCACACTACCTCTTTGATAACATTGATTTCACTAATTACTGAACTATCAAAAGAAATCAAGGCTTTGGCTTTCACCTTTTCCCTATCAATAATGTTTTAGGCACGTTGGGAGTGGAAACAAGTTCTTCCTTCTCCATCACATTCTTCTCCTTTGTATCCTCTTCATAATTTGCCATTAATTACCCAATAATGTTCCTTATCGGAGAAACCACCCTTTCAATTTTATTCCCATTTTAATCTTCCCTAGTTATATTCTTCTTGTCCTTAACTTTGGAAGTCTTTGGATTTTTAGCTTTAAAGAAGAGGATTTTTTTTTTTTACATAGGAGGGGATTTTTTCACTCTCTTCCCCAATATCCATCTCATCACATTATTCAGCCCATAGATCTTCAGAAACTCTGAGAGTCTATAGTTGTGGCTTCTTCCTCTTCTCCTATCTCCATTCCTAAATCTTTAATATCCACTTCTCTTTTCTTCATACTAGAAGAATTTTTTCTTTCACTCCCTTACCTAAATTCATGTTTAGGTTTAGGGCTCAAAGTAGGGGTTCTAGATTTGCAGTACTTAGTGAAGAGAAGGATTGTGCCTTCATGAAGGATAGGGAGAAAAGATTTCTTCCTATGCCTGGTCACACTACTATTCAAGGAGTCCAAAATAAAATACAAAAATAAATATTATTTCTCGATACCAAAAATGTTTTAAGCACACAAAATTAAAATAATGTACATGCTTCTTCTTGTTGGAATATTCAAATATGGAAAGAATACTGATGAGAGGGGGAGGGAATCAGAAGTATTATACTTTATATTATAAAATTTTTATCTGAAAGTAAATTGCATGCATGTAAATACATCATGAAAATATGAAACTAAAACATGCATCAACAACACATAACACTAGAATTTGATAACCCAGAAACCCTCCAAAAATAAGAAGTTAAACCTGGGGTGGGGATGATATCCACAAAAATTCACTGCAGTAATATAGTTCAACCAATTCTGATGGTCTACCCTATTAAAAGCCTGCCCTATTAAAGGCTTTACACTTTGTCAATAGTGACTTGGTTAAAAGATTTACAAACATTTAACATGAAGTGTTACCCTGTTAAAGGATTTAATCACCTTTTTGATAAGGATCTACAAATGGTTGTTAAGCCAACCTATCTACATAGGATTTCCTTTCTAATACAATGGTAAGATCGTATTAGGTATTATAAACCTGATAGTTTGCAATCCTTGATTGTTGAGTGTAGACACTTGTTCTACTTTCTCTGATCTTGATCCTTTGTGATCTGATAACCCTTGTTTTGAAAATAGATTTCCTTATACACCCTTGTATATCTGCTCGCATCTCTTTACAATGAAATTTTGTCTTCCTTATAAAGACATTTGAGGATTTAGGGTTAGATATGGATCTATGATCCACATTGGATCTCAATTTCTTGCTCAATACTTCCCTTTTTTCTGATTGGTTGCATGCCTTTTCAATTTTCCAATTGGCTGCATGCTGATTGCATAGGAAATGTAAAAGATTCGTTCTTATCTCTGGATCATTCGAGATTTACCTTATGTCAGCTACAAAAATGGTTTACATCATAGTTTGTGCAATTACAAACTCTTATGCTGATATCCTGAGTTACTCGGCTCCTAAAGCATTACTGATGCTCGGCACATGTTTTTTCTTGGATAGCTCGGCACCTTAAAACTGTATCACTCGACACCTTATGTTACTCGGCACTTGAATAACTCGGAACTTGAATAACTCGGCACTTGATATCACTTGGCACTTGAATAACTCAGCACTTGATATCACTCGACACTTGAATAACTCGACACTTATAGTGAAAAATAGTTAAGTGTATTAACACTCAGCTGTCAAAATTATTCTTTAGACCAAAAATCTCCCCCTTTGACATGAGTAGCAAAAACACTTAACTAAGATCCTATGATCTTGGCATTGTTTCATGCATCCTCTTATTCGCTTCAAAAAAAAATAAAAAATTTTGAAACAAATAACAATATACCTTATGACTCCCTATGAGTTGATTATGCCTTATACACTTTGTGACTTCTATCCTGTTTCTGCATTTTGACTAATATGTTATACAAGCTTTGTCAAAAACAAATTTATTTATTTATTTATTTATTGTTATCTCCCCCTTTTATCATACTTATCATTTCATTCTATACTTAACTCCCCCATACTCAATTTCTACTTAACACTCACTTCATACTTATTCTCCCCCTTTTTGACACTTATGTCAAAGCTCTTATAAAGAAATGCCATACTTGGAAAAAAATGTACTATTTACTTCAAGGAGTACCTTTAGAGCTGCATCCCAATTTTCTAGTGCAACATCCAATGACTTATGTTGGATGGCAATCTTTGCTACTAGGTGTGCAAGTCCATTAGTTGTAGAAAGATTGGGGTCTTTCTTGTGGAATGTCTTTGCAGTGATCTGCTCCTTGTGAAGTAATTCCAAATGAGGAGTGATAGAGGATTGAATTTATATCAATTTGGCTTTTTTGGTTGCCTCCTCTACTGCTGAGATAGCTAACTCTCTTTGTGTGTGAAGCGATTGGGCAAAATGCTTCTCACTCTGAGCTGGACTTGTGGGGAGTTGCATGCTAGAAATCTTCAAATTTTTCTCCAAGCTCAGTATCTTCTGGCTAGTATCCTGTGTGAATGTGGAAAATTCACACAACTTGTTGTACAGGGAAAATATGTTTCCAATTACAATTTTGACTTTTTCTATTTTCTTAGCCAGCTCTACTTGTGATAGTGCTATATCACCGAATATTTTCTTGTTTACCTTGCCTTGGAATTTTCTTTCTGACCATTCCAGTAATTTGGCATTTGTTTCTTGGTCTTCACTAGTCACCTGGTCAACTATATCAAATAGTTGTTCTACAATTGGTTTTGACTCATCTAGAGACTGTAAGCAGAAAGCTTCGATGAATATGTCTTTGATTTCATTCAAGGTAAGCTTTTTCTTATGTTCTCTTCTTAGTGCTTCTTGTCTCCTTCTGTCCAATGCACTCTAAATTTCATTGATCTTCTCTTTAGTGAGAGTGATGGATTCATAATATGGAATTTTTATTTCTTCATCAAGCTCAAGAATTCCATAGTGAAGTTTCTTGGCTACCTCTGATGAGCTTGAGCTTGGTGTCCTGATTTGTAATTGTAACCTATCCATGCTTGGCTACGGAAGAGTCTGTGTTGGAGTACCAGATTTGGGTAATACAACCAATGTTTGTATTGTAGAATCCTCTTTCTTTCTTGTCTGATCTTTTTCTTTAGCTTGTATATCCTTTTGATGATCACTATGTGGGGTTTAACTTGCTAGTTGTTTAGTTGTTTCTTTAGTTTCCCCTGCTACTGTACTTGGCATTTGAAGTGTGTCACTGACTACACTTGGTGGATGTGGTGGAGGAAGGAATAGAATACCAGTAGGTTGTATGATGGAAGGTGGTTTTTTTGTTTTCACCTTGACTGCCTTTATTTTGACTACTGGATTTTGCAATTCATCAACACTGACCAATACAGGATTTGAATATAATTTTGCTACTAGTGTTGATTGGTCAAGGATTCCTAAATTTTCTTCAGTTAATGGATTGATGTTTGGACTTGAAGTGTCTATAACATCCTTGATTTTGATAATCTTTGCAGGTGTGATGGTGGCGTGAGGAGGACTAGGAGGGGATACTTGTGTGTCTTGCACACTTTGATCTTGTTGCACAATTGTATATTTCTCTTCCTCTTTCTCCTCTGTATGTTCCTTTTCATCTTCCTTTTCTTCTCCAACCTTCTTCTCCACTTGTTCCTTTTCTTTTTCTTTGATCCCTGATTCCTTATTCTCCTTTATCTTAACACTTGCTTCTACCTTATATTCTTCATTATACACATCTTCTATTTTCTTGTAAACTATCTTTCAAAATCTTGTGGATTTTGTAACTACCTCCTCAATTTTGTTCTGTAAAATGCTAAAAGCTCTATGTTTGGGAGTGAATCTATTGTTATGCCTCTTGACTACATTTTCTACTTGATCCTTAGTCAAATTAGGCAACAATCTAGCTAATTTTGATTCCCTTATCTCCCTTTCCATTTGTAAACAAAAATGCCATTTATCCTCTACAATTTTGTACAAATCTTTAGGCATTGATTCATCTAATTCTAGAGGTGTGTACTTATACTCAGCCATCATAGCATACACTGATTCCTCTAATTTATTTTGTTCTTCTTTGGTGAGCTTAGAAAAAGTTAGATTCTTTAAACCTTTCAAATCATTATTCTTAATCTTTGAACATAATTTATCAATAGTAGTTTGAGGTTTGTGCCTTACCACATGAAATTGGTTGTTGTCCTCCAACTTAGTTTTTTCCTCATCTGTTTCAGGCTGGGCAACAAATTTTCTTTTCTTCTTTGGCTCGGCAGCAGTCTTCTTTGAAGTTTTCTTCTTCTCTCTTGCCTCCTCTTGGGCTTTTTGTGATGCAGCCCTTATAGTAGGTCTCTTTGGTGCTGAAGTAGCTACTTTCTTTCCCTTGGGTTGAGGAGCAGGAGGAGTTGTGGCCTTTCTTTTTGTGATCTTGTTTTCAACTTATGCTTCCTCAGCTTCTTCAGCACTTTCCTCTTCATCTTCTCCTAACCCTTGATTCAGACCTTGAGGTTCATCTCCCTCATCTTCAATGTCTTCTTCTTTCTCTTCTACTATTCCTTCTTCTCCAACACCAAATTTTTGTTTAATTTTCCTTACCAAGTTTTCTTTCTTCTTTACTACAGAGGCAGTTTTCAAATATGTTATCACCCTTGATTTTACCACATCATAGGTTCCAAAGGCTTTTGCATTCTTATCAACTTCTTCTGCAAGGAGGGTTGTTATTGCTGCAGAGGCTTGATCAATGTCAAGTTCATATCCTAGTGGCCTAAGCCATCTTACTCTAGGTATGACTGCTTGTATATAGGTATAATCAATATCTATAAGAAAAAAAATGTCTTTTTCATATTTGTCAGTCAATGAAACTAGAATTCTCATTCTTTGTTTCATGGAATATTTGAAGTCCTCAAAGTAACTAGTCATTTGGGCATCAAAATTATCACCCATTTGTTCAATATATCCATTGATTTGTTCAACAATTATTTTGTCTGGACTCCATCTCACCTTACCTATAGAAGGAAATTCTTTCATTAGATAGAAAAACATGCACACCAAGACGGATCCAAATTTGCACTAAGCTCCCTTGATCTTCCTTATAGCTCCCATATTCTCATTAATCTATTGAAACTTGAGCTCTGCTAGATCATAAGTATGATCCTTTTTTATCAATTTGTATGCAACATCAACTGCTATACAAGGCACACTATTTAACCTGCTCGACTGATAGAATTTGTGTGAAATGATTCTCAGAGAAAAATCTAGTAGAGGTTCTATGATTGTATCTATAGTCATTCCCCTATTATTCCATTTAGCACCCATGTTTCGCTTTATTATTTCTCTTTTATCACTACGCAGGGTCTTTGGCTGATCTAGGGTTGGAATACCAGTAACCCTATGAATAGTTTTCTTGGAGAATTTCACTGGCCCTATTTCCAACCAAAAGGCTCCATCAAGTATTCTGGTCAAAACTATACGTACCCGTTCAACTTTGAAAACAGTCAAAAATTCTAGGGTTTTGGTTAATCCTTTTCTCTCGACTATTGAGAGCTCATCTTTCAGTATGTTGTTCTCACATAACTTGTCATATGCATTGTGAATTTATAAATCTCCTATGGCTCCAATTTTTTAGTTATAGCATCAACGGACATCTTGGACCATAACAACTTTATTAGGAATAACTGATAATGCACCTGCAGGATCCTTCTTATATGCAACTTCTAGGATGGGCTTGAATTTTGGTTGCTTAACTTCATTACTAACCAACTGTATCTCATGACTCTCTTTGCTCTTAGTGGTTCCAGACCTAAATGCCATTATTTGCCAAAGTAGGGTTTATAGTTTAAACAAGTTTATAAACACTATGTAGCGTGGAACTTAAGTAAAAATACCTCAAATTGATGAGATTCATGCTAAATTGTTTTGGAAATCTTCACAAATGGCTTCTAAGTTAGCCTTGATCTTCTGCGCTCTTCTCGCCTTTGCTTCATGTTTGAATGGTAAGAAATGATCAAAAATTGGATTATGTACTCTTTTAAAATAGAGTAATTAATCCGTAGTGTGCTGACAACTATCTACTTGGCACTTGAAGAATTTTGACTTCACTCAGCTCCTATTGATATTTCACAGCTCGACATCATCTATCAACTCGGTCACTATTAGGAACTCGGCATCTGAAGACAATTTTGGCAGATTTTGCAAGACTCTTAGTTTTGCATCTTTGCTTATGCTGATTTCTTCTTTGCAATTCTTCTATGTTTTGGGACTGATGTATGATGTGACTTATTTTATCAATCCCACACACCCATTCTTGCTTAATTTGATGAAGTGTGATCACTTGACCTGCTAGGTGAAGTGATCTCTACACTTGATGTGCTACACTCATTTTTCTTCTTCCATGCCTTATTCATCTCACTTTAGATGTTTTCAACATCTATCTTTGCCTTTCCATTATTGAACATAGAACTAGGTGCCTTTGACATTATTGGGAAATTCTTGCTGATATGACCAGTTTTTAAGCAACTAAAACATGTTGTTTGACTCAACCATCTTTTATAGTTTCCCCTAAAATGTGTTCTTATGCAATTTTGGGGAATATGTCCATATTCTTGACAATAGTGACAACTTTACCTGGTGTCATAATCCCAAAATTCATGGTTTGATTCCTTTGCTGATTGATTTGATGTCCACATAGGCTTTGATCTACATTCAAAAGCTCTATGTCCATATTTCTTGCAATTATGAAAGTGACCCTCAAATCTTGACGTCTTAATAATCTTGGTTTTACATTCATATGCTTGATGACCTTGGTTCTTGCACTTATGACAATAGTTTACATTCTTATGCTTATCATGTTGATGGGCATTCTTGCTTCTACATACATTAGATGTATGTCCTTTCTTTCCACAGAAATGACATGTAAGTTCAACATTTTTACCTTTGTCACTTCTTTGTTCAGCATTCTTTGATGATTCTCCAACTTCAGTGCTGTTGTATCCAAGTCCTGATGTATCATGGATTGATCTTGGGGATTTCAGTAATTGCTCAAAATACTTGATGGCTTCATTGGGTTTGTTGAAGCTTTCTAAAATTTCCTTTTCTCTTCTTAAGTCATTCTGCATCTTTAGTGTAGAGATCTCGATGTCTTTCGCATTAAGTTCATGATGAAGGTTCATCATTTGGGAAAATGTATCCATCGGCATGTTTGAGATCCTTGTTAATTCGGTACATTTTTCTTCAAGTCTGTTTGCAAGATTCCTTTCATCATTTTCCATCGTAGCTTTATCTTCAACTGCTCTTTTCTTTTGTTCAATGATTTCACATAACATTATAGCCTGTGATTCATGTTCCATCTTGGGAGATCTTATCTCATCTGTTTGGTTTTTATTTTTCTCCATCAATTCTACAATTGCTGCATCAAACTCTTTAGTATTTCCATTGGAAAATATATTTGTAGTACCAATCTCCTTGTAGTTTATCTCATTTTTGGCTATGGCCAAATCCTTCCTTCTTTTCAATGAGTTTCTTAACATATCTCTAGATTCCTCCAAGCTATGCAGAGAAAGTTGCATATCTATCACATTATTTTCAATGATCTTTCCAAGTTTGAAAGCTTCCATCTTTAGATCTTTTCCTCCAAGATGTTAGGCTTTTTCGTGTGAGAACCTAATTTGCTCTGATACTAATTGTTGGAATATTCAAATATGGAAAGAATACTAATGAGAGAGGGTGGGGGTGAATCAGAAGTATTATACTTTATATTATAAAACTTTTATCTGAAAGTAAATTGCATTCATGTAAATACATCATCAAAATATGAAACTAAAACATGCATCAACAACACATAACACTAGAATTTGGTAACCCAGAAACCCTCCAGAAATAAGAAAGTAAAACTAGGGTGGGGATGATACCCACAAAAATTCATTGCAGTAATATAGTTCAACCACTTCTGATGGTCTGCCCTGTTAAAAGCCTACCCTGTTAAAAGCTTTACACTGTGTCAATAGTGACCTGGTTAAAGGATTTACGAACACTTAACATGAAGTGTTACCCTGTTAAAGGATTTAATCACCTTTTGATAAGGATCTACAAATAGCTGTTAAGCCAAACTATCTACATAGGATTTCCTTTCTAATACAATGGTAAGAGAGTATTAGGTATTATAAACCTGATAGTATGCAATCCTTGATTGCTGAATGTAGGCACTTGTTCTGCTTTCTCTAATCTTGATCCTTTGTTATCTGATAACCCTTGTTCTGAAAATAGATTTCCTTATACACCCTTGTATATCTGCTTGCATCTCTTTACAATGAAATTTCATCTTTCTTATAAGGACATTTGAGGATTTAGGGTTAGATATGGATCTACGATCCACATTGACTCTCAATTTCCTTCTCAATACTTCCGTTTTTGCTGATTGGTTGCATGCCTTTTCAATTTTCCAATTGGTTGCATGTAGATTGCATAAGAAATGTAAAAGATTTGTTCTTATCTTTAGATCATTTGAGATTTACCTTATGTTGGCTACAAAAATGGTTTACATCATAGCTTGTGCAATTACAAACTCTTATGCTGATATCCTGAGTTACTCGGCTCCTGAAGCATTACTGATGCTCGGCACATGCTGTTTCCTAGATAGCTCAGCACCTAAGAAAAACTATATTACTCGGTACCTTATGTTACTCGGCACTTGATATCACTCGGCACTTGAATAACTCAGCACTTGATATCACTCGACACTTGAATAACTCGACACTTATAGTGAAAAATGGTTAAGTGTATTGACACTCAGCTATCAAAATTATTCTTTAGACCAACACTTCCTACCATCTAGAGTAAAATAAGGACTAAGATAGCTCAATGGACAACATCATAAGAGTTTAATTTTCTTGTTTGAGAAAGAACTACCAACCCTTTACTAGAGCCTTCTTCTCAACTCTTTCCTTAGAATTATTTTTCAACGCCTCTTCTCTAGTTTTTAGTTTCTTGATAGACTTTAGACCATCATTTGGTAAACTAGATATTTTGGAGATGAAATCAATGTTGAGGGGAAATGAAGCCCCAAACATGGTGACAATGTAGTCCTTCCAACCCTTAAATAAATCCATTTTCACCATAGGTTCAAAACCATGGAGCCATTCTTAACAAATACATTTGGGTCATTATTGAATTTTAAATAAATATATTTTATATCATCTTAATTATTTTGTCTTTTAAGATAATTTTTATTTAAAATTAACATTATTGAAATGTGAGGTATTATGAGCACAATCTTATTTAAAATTGTATAACTAATTTACTTGTGTAATATATATATATATATATATATATATATATATATATATATATAGTTCTATGAAATATAATTTAATTTAGTAAATTTTAATAATTTAAGGAATAAATATTTTATCTCAAAAAGGAATTGTAGAATTTAGACACCAATTTGTTTTCATATGACGATTAGGTTTAGTAATGATATTTAAATTGTCTTAGAGATATAATTTAGTTTAGTTTCATGTATGTGTCTGGTTTTATTTAGTAATATTGTAATTTTATTTTATTTTTTAACAAATTCCATCAGTGATGAAGGTTGATTTTCTTATCTAGTGTTTCATTCTATTTATGATTGACGTTCATTATAGTTTTCTATAAGGGAAATATTTTTGGTGCTTCTAACTATTAGAAAATTCAGCCTAGCATATTCTTATGGTTACAGTTTAGATTGTTTCAATTCTTGAATAGTTTATGGTTAATTTTTTCTTCATGAAAGAAATAAATTGGTTGAGTATTACATCTAATATAGCTAAAATTTGTTCTTCTTAGTGTAATCTAGTTTAGCCAAAATTTAGGTCCAACATTTTCCTTTATCACTTCTTCCCCTATTCACCCACTCTCTCACCATGCCCCTTCTTTGTATCTTCCTTTCACCCTCCACAATACACTATTTCTTCCCCCTAATTAAAATCTCTCTCTCTCTCTCTCTCTCTCTCTCTCTCTCTCTCTCTCTCTCTCTCTCTCTCTCTCTCTCTCTCTCTCTCTCCCTATCATATCTCTTTCCCTTGATTACCCTCTAACATGTTGGTGAGAAAATTTGTCTTTTTAAAAAAAAAGAAATGAATCAAAACTTCTACACCCAAATTCATAGGAAAAATGTAATTTCCCAATAGTTGAGGAATTGAGAAACTTCTTTAATTCCTCTTTGAAGTTTAGTAAGGTTCAACTTCCTTATTAGATATTCAATCGAAATCACCCTCTAAATGATAGCTACTTTTAACTAGAAAGTATTAAGGCTTCCATATATTCTTAGATAGAGAGATAATCTAATGAACATTAATTAAATAAAAAATAATACATACAACAGAGAGAATGCATAGTTTCTCTATCAATTACTTCTTGAAGAACATTGAAAACAAATACTCATATAACATAAAAAGAATTATCCACCATCAAAGGAATTTCAACAATTCAATATTGATTCAATACTAAATCAATAACGAGAAAATTCAAAACATAACATCTTCAAACATTCAAACATTTTCCTTTCGAAAAGAACAATGCTATTTGAATACAATACTGAAAACTTAAAAACATTTGCATAGCTATAAAACCTAGATAAAAATGGTCACAATATGATAGCCATCAAAAAATACCAACCCTAAATGCTACTATGTTTTAGATTTAGGAATTTTACTCATATTTGAAAACAAAGAAAAAAAACAAATATGCTTCACTCAATAGGTGGAAGAAAAATAACTAGAAAGAAGGAGGGTTACCTAAATAGTGATTGTCATTTTAGATATGGAAGAAGCCTTTCTCTCTCTAATTTTGCTCTGAATAATTACATCAAACAAGAAAACAAGTAATGTCTTCTCTTTAAAGGTAAAACCTTCTTTATATGCATCTCAAAAATAGGAAATGATCATTAATTATGTGGAGGAAAAAATTAATTTTGACATGCCAAAAAGGTAAGGTGATAGGACAAATTATTGATTGGCATTAAACCGAGAAACAAGTACTTCAAAAGATTTTTTCCCACTACATGTGCCAAATCTTTATTTCCACATTCCCATATCAAGATTCTAGTGTGATCATTTATGATGACCTTACTTCAACCATTAATTACTTGCACTTACCCTTGAATCATGACATCGCCCATGATCACTTCATACTTGATGAGACATCTAGTTGTTGCATGTCCTCCACACATGTGTATACACAACATGTTGATTGGGCCCATCAAGAAATATTGTCTTTGAGAACTAAATGAAGTGTTGAACGTGTGAACCAGTTCAATTGGTAAAAAGGGTTCAAAGCATCTTCGTGCTATTTGAACTTGGTTCAAGGAGTACAAAAGGTTCAAGGGGTAAAAAGAAGTTTACATTTTATGCCAAGTAACTTTCAAAATTTTTGTAAGATGGTTATAGGATAATCACTCTTGATCAGGGCTTTCTAAGGGAAAGACTTGGTCAACAATTAGCTTGAGGGAAGGATGAATCAAAGGCATGAGGATGGAGAATGATAAAAAAAGTTATCATACGTCATTATACATTTGACTCTTGACAAAACCAATGGTTCAAGACCCAATGCTAAAAACCAAAAGGAATTCTTCATAGGACCAATGCCTCCCCACTTCTCTTTTCATATGAGAAGGAATGTGGTGGTCAATTTGGCTATTGCCCAAAGATTGGCCATTGAATTAGAAGATGACTTTATAATCATAGGAAAATGAAGAATTTATTTTCAACCTTCAAATCCTTAGGCCTTTACACATACAAATTTTGTAGTCCAAATGTTAGTTAATGATGTTATCACCCTGAAGAGACAAAAAGACTAACCTGGTATATATCCAAACCAATATTAGAATCAACCTACACATAATACCTTCCATGCGTAGCAAGAAAGAGGTGCTTATTAGCTACTTGGCCCACAAAATAAATTTCAAATTGAAGCTCCTCCTGATAAAGAGGTAATGTGTTATTTTCATCTTACCAAATATAACAATGGTGAAACATGTATAGATTGGTTGAGGCATTTGTAGATGAAGGAGACCAAAGGTCAACATGGAATTGTTACTGAAGTAGAATTGGATCCACCTGAAATGAGTACCTCACACACATTCTTTCTAGAATATGAATCCAATCTAGATAGAAGTAGAGATGTTTTGTTAACTAAAAATTATCCTTCATGTTCTATATTAAAAAGAGGTCAAAGGGCATCCAAATTTTCTCCTAGGATAGGCTTGAGTTCACAAGGTATGAAAAAGAAAGATTCATCTTAGACTATCAAAGATGCTCCCAATGGTACTAAAATTTTTTCTACTAGAAAAAGTATTGTAAATTTAAGTTCTTCTACTTCCTTTGATATAGTTTAGTTTTATAAATCTTCTATTGTTACTATATCTACTGTTGTTTACTTAAAATCAAATCCTAAGGAATTAGATAGACAAGTAGAGTTTATCAAAGGTGAACCATGTTAGATTGTGGTGACTGATTAGGAAAGTACTATACATACTTCATAAATAGTGGGGTTTGAGGCATCGCCCTGAAATTTTTTTTTGGGCCATGGCTGACATGGTAGTCGACATATGGCTAACATGTTATAACCCTAAAGCGGTTTAATACTTGTATAAAAGGGCTTAGGGTTGGGTATTTTTCTTTATGTTGTGATGAGAAATTGGTTCTTGTGGCAGTATTGAGCTGTAAGAGATTACAGATTGTAATCAAGTTGTAATCACTGGATTGTAATAAGATCAAACTTGCTGTTTGGTTTACGTAGCCTAGGGATTGGGTGAAACACGTTAGATCTTGGTGTCTTGTGTTCATTTCTGTGTGTTCTATTATTTTCTGTTATTGGTAACATTTGCATGTAGTTTTTATTTTTGTCCTTGGTTTATCCTAACAAGTGGTATCGGAGCCTAGTTGTCTTTCAGTTATCCTCTGCAGGAAAGTCTCATGGTTGAGTGGGAGTTATGGCAGATGAGGGTAAGCTGAGGGTTGACAAGTTTAATGGGAAAAACTTCCAATTATGGAAGATGCAAATGGAAGATTATCTATATCAGAAGGATTTATGGAAGCCGTTGGAAGGCAAAGCCAAGAATCAGGGAACTATGTCAGAGGCTGAATGAGATATCTTGGATAGAAAGGCATTCGGTTATGCTTGGCACCATCGGTGGCATTTAATATTACAAAAGAAAAGACGATAGAAGATTTGATGAAAACCCTAGCGACACTGTATGAAAAGCCCTCCACTTTAAACAAGGTATTTCTCATGAAGCGTTTATTTAATATGAAAATGGTAGAAGGTGGATCAGTTACAGATCATTTAAATGAGTTTAATACTATTACTAGTCAATTATCTTCTATGGGTATCAATTTTGATGAAGAAATTAGGGCTCTCTTGATTTTGTGTTCTTTACCTGAAAGCTGGAATGGCTTGGTAATGGCTGTGAGTAATTCTGTACCTGGATCTAGTATCCTAAAATATGATGATGTGATCGGTATTATTTTAAGTGAGGAAACTCGTAGGAAATCCTCAGTGGATCTACATCAGGAAGTGCTTTAAATGCACAAAGCAGGGGCAGAACGACTGAAAGAGGAAGTAACTCTAGAAATTGTGGGAAATCAAGAGGAAAGTCAAAGGGGAAGAGGTCTCAATCAAGAGGACCAAATGATTGCTGGTACTATTGGAAACCAGGGCACAAAAGGAAAGATTGCTGGAATCGAAAGAAAAATGAAGGAGATAAATCAGATGGAGACAAGGAGGCAAATGTGGTAAGTAACAAATATGAAGAGGATGCTTTGCTTCTATATTTAGAGAGTGTTGATGATTCATGGATTTTAGATTCTGGTGCTTCATTTCATGCTACACCTCATAGAGGTTATTTCATTGATTATGTCTAAGAGGATTTTGGGCTTGTTTATTTGGGGGATAATGAACCTTGTCAGATTGTTGGAAAGGGAAAACTTAAGATTAAGTTGCACAATGGGAATCATTGGCTACTAGATGAGGTAAGACATCTTCCAAAACTAAGTAGGAATTTAATTTCAGCAAGGCAACTCAGTGATGAGGGTTGTGTAGTTACTTTTAATGATAAAAATTGGAAGGTTTCAAAAGGTTCCCTTGTAGTAGAAAAAGGTGTGAAAGTAGACACCTTATATCTTTGTACAGGTCATATTGTTCCTTCTACTTTGATTGTTTCAGAGAAAAATGAATGTTCAGGAACAATTGCTGCAGTTGAGCAGGGAGAACAAATAGCTGCTGTAGATTCTGATACAATGTTGTGGCACAATAGACCTGGGCACATGAGTGAGAAAGTTACGAAAGTACTTCATTCAAAGAAATTTTTACCAGGTCTGAAATGTGTGAATATGGATTTCTGTGAAAGTTGTGTGTATGGAAAACAAAAGAGAGTGAGTTTTGTAAAGACAAGGAAGGAAAACAAAAAGGAGAAATTAGAGCTTGTGCATATAGATGTATGGGGACTAGCTCAGGTATCTTCCCTTGGTGGCTCTCATTATTATGTTACATTTATTGATGATGCAACTAGAAAAGTATGGTTTTATTTCCTTAGACACAAATCTGATGTATTTCAAACTTTTAAGAAATGGGAATGCTTGGTTGAAAATGAGACTGGTAAGAAATTAAAATATCTCAGATCTGATAATGGTGGCAAGTATTGTAGTCATGAATTTGAAGATTATTTCTCCACTAATGGTATTCATAGACAGAAAATTGTTCCAAGGACTCCACAAGAAAATGGAGTGGCTGAACGCATGAATAGGACTATAATGGAGCGAGCAAGGAGCACGAGGTTGCATGTTGGGTTGCCCTTACACATGTGGGCGAAGGCTATTAATATTGTAGTATATGTGATTAATAGAGGTCCCTCTACTCCTTTGGGTTGTGGTATTCCAGAGGAAGAATGGACTGGTAAGAAGGTGAGTTATTCTTTTCTCAAGACCTTCGGTTGTGAAGCTTCTGCTCATATAGACTCTAAAAATAGAACCAAGCTAGAAGCTAAATAAAAGAAATGTGTCTTTGTTGGATATGGCATTAATGAATTTGGTTATAGGCTTTGGGATTTTGAAAATCTTAAAATTGTTAGAAGTCGGGATGTCATATTCAATGAGAAAGTGTTGTACAAAGATCTATTGCAGCAACATGAGAAGAAAGAAGATGATTATGTAGTGCTAGATGATACTCCAAAAGCTGATGTTCCAGCCATTCCTCATGATGTGCAACAACTGCAACAAAAAATACCACACACACCAGTAAATGTTAGACGGTCAACAAGGCAAATTAGACCTCCACAAAGGTTTTCTCCCTCTTTGTATTCTATTTTACTTACTGATGTTGGTGAACCTGAAAGTTATGATGAAGCTGTGCAGGTGGATACTAAGATTCAGTGGGAGTCTGCAATGAAAGATGAAATGGACTCTTTGCTGAAAAATAAGACATGGGATTTGTGCAAGTTGCCTACGGGTAAAAAGGCTTTACAGAATAAGTGGGTTTACTAGTTGAAAGAAGAGGCAGGAGGTAAGAAAAGATTTAAGGCTAGGTTAGTTGTAAAAGGATTTGCACAGAAAAAGGGAATTGATTTTGATGAGATATTTTCTCCTGTTGTTAAAATGACTTCTATTCATACTATTTTAAGTCTTGTGGCTACTAAAGATTTTCATTTAGAGCATATGGATGTTAAAACAGTATTTCTTCATGGTGATTTGGATGAAGAAATATGTATGGCTCAGCCATAGGGTTTTGAGGTCAAAGGTAAGGAGAACTTAGTGTGCAAATTGAAGAATAGTTTATATGGCTTGAAGCAAGAACCTTGGAAATGGTATCTAAAATTTGACAGTTTTATGCATGAGCATGGATATAACAGGTGTCATCCAAATTATTGTGTTTATTTTAAGAGGTTGGATGATGATAGCTACATTATTTTATGTCTATATTTTGATGATATGTTTATAGCTGGGTCTAACATGGATCATATTAAAGGGCTAAAATGCCAGTTAGCACATGCATTTTCTATGACGGATTTAGGGGCAGAAAAACAAATCCTTGGTATGAAGATTTGCAGAGATAGGAAGAATAGAACCTTGATGCTATCTCAGGCTGATTATGTTGAGAAGGTGTTGCAATGTTTTTGTATGGAGAATGCTAAATCTATCAGCACACCTTTACCTGGTCATTTGAAATTGACTAAGGAGATGTGTCCCAAGACATAGGAAGAGGAGGATAAGATGTCCAAAGTACCCTATGCATTAGCTGTAGGAAGTTTGATGTATGCTATGGTATGCACTAGGCCAGATATTGCACATGCAGTGGGAGTTGTTAGCAGGTATATGAGTCATCCAGGATTTGAGCATTGGAATGCTGTCAAGTGGATTCTTAGATATTTGAGAGGGACATCCAATAAGTGTTTACACTTTGGGGGCTCTACTACTGATTTACATGGCTATGTTGACTCAGATTTGGCAGGGAATATCGATACCAGGCGGAGTACTACAGGTTATGTCTTTACTATTGGTGAGGCAGCTGTGAATTGAGTTTCTATGTTACAGAAGATTAATGCTTTATCCACTACAGAGGCAGAGTATGTTGCTACTACAGAGGCAGCCAAGGAGATGATATGGCTTCATTTCTTCTTGGAAGAATTGGGACATCCTCAGAAGGATAATTATTTGTTTACAGATAGTCAAAGTGCCATTCATCTTGCTAAGAATTCAGCTCTGCATTCTAAGACCAAACACAAATAGTTGCGGTACCATTTCATTCGGTCAGTTTTGGAGGATGGATAGTTAAAGCTAGAGAATATACATACCAATGACAATCCAGCAGATATGTTGACAAAGGTTGTAACAAGGGAGAAGTTGAACTACTCTTCAGCTTCGGTTAGTCTTTTAGAATGAACATGAATAAAAGAATAGTAGAGTCTAGGGTGGTTTGATCCAGTGGGAGCCCCATGTGGTAGTTGTATTGCTACAGGAACAGTCTCCAAGTGGGAGATTGTTGTTTAGTGTGGAGCCCGATCAGTCCCCAAGTGGGAGATTGTTAGATTGTGGTGACTGATCAGGAAAGTACTGTACATACTTCATACATACATAAATTTTTGGGCCACGACCAATGTCATGTCCCCTATTCAAATAATTAAAAAAAAAAAGCCTTTGTTAAGGCAGGCAGGCTCCAAAAAGGTGAAATTTTAGAAAAAGAGGCTAATCTTTGGAAACCAATGGACTAATAAATAAAAATTATTATTAAATTATATTTTATTAACCCCTCTTGGACATGAGTTAGGGTTATGCCCTCTTTAAAAGAGGTTTGGAGGCATTTTGGGCTCATTCTACATCTTGATTCTTGCTAATTTTCTTGTTGTTCTTCAGAGGCTGCCAAACCTGTGGAGAAGGAGACCCAAGAATGGGAGTTTGTAGGTTTCCAGGAAGGCTAAGGACGGGAGTTTGAAGCCATTCCATGTGCATGCTCATACAGAGTTTGCCTTTGTGCTTAATAGTGCCGATTTGGGTGTTTTCGGGGTTGTTTTTGGTTTGAGTTTGGGTTTTCAGTTGAGTGTTTCATATCAGTTTGGTTTGCTGCTTTATTTCAGACTTTATGATGTTAAAATAGAGCTGAATATATGTATTGGGTCATGATTAAACTTCTGAGATAGTTTATGAGTGTTTTGTGGTGTTTCCGGGCATTTTTGTGTTAATTTTTTATCCCGATTGAGCATAGTTTTGCCCTACATTTGTGAGCTGTTGTGTAAAGGCTATAAAAATCTGGAAATGTCATTTTGTAGGCTGTTATGCTGCTGAAATTTCTTTAAAAATTTCCATTTTCAGATTTATTAATAATTTGTGAAGTTGTGAAATTTTTGGCACTAATTTGGACATACCCGATTTGGGTTTTATTGGGAAATTGGCAGATCTTTGTAATATTGGTTGTTTGATTTTAAAGTTCTGATTTGAGGCTGGAAATATCATAAAAAAATTAGTAAAGGGACATTACAGTGGTATCAAAGCCGTGATCTTGCCAGCTTGAGGGTTTGTAGAAGTTGCATGTCAGTTTTAACAACTACCCAGATCTTGCATGTCAAGTTTTGATAACTACCCAGATCTTGCATGTCATATTTTATGATTGCATGCAACTAAGTGAAAGAGAAAAAAGATATTTGCAGCGAGAAAAGAATAAAAAAATTTTGATCAAACCCCCAGTTGAAAGCAAAAGTACAAAATCCAAGGAAGAAAAAAGTATGGCTGATCCAGATGAGATGGCAAAGAAATTCTTCCAAGACATCCAAAATACTCAGAAGCAAACAGTGGATGGGTTGGCGGAAACTAGAGAGGCTTTGCGAATATTGATAGAAAAATTACAAGGAATTGCATCTATTAATGAGAAAGGGAGCACTTCAGAGGAGCCAAGAAATGGGAGATCCACACCATCTAAATCAACCAAATCTATTTTCTTGCCTGCAGATGAGCCACCAGTACCAAATCCACCCATTAATCCAGTGGAAGAGGTTACAGGTAATTTGATTACATTAAGAGCTACTTACAATGGCTTAGATGATGACTTTCATAGTTCAGTTCCTTTTAGAGAATATGTGGATATGATGAACGCTTTGATGCCCAAGAAAGAGAATAGGAGGGAGCATGACACAAGTGGAAGAGAGCTCAAAAATAAAATAAGCAAGTTTACAACACCTACTTTTGATGGAACAAATAAAATTTCAGCTAGAGCATGGCTACAAAAATTACAAACTTTCTTCATACTTAACCCCATGAAAGAGAGTGATGCTATTCAATTTGCAATTCTACACTTGGAAGATGCAGCCTATGATTGGTGGTATCATGGAATGACTACTCAAGGTCACGATCAGGTAACTACATTTGAAGATTTCAGTCAAAGGGTGATAGATATATTTGACCTCAAGGATGATGAAGAGTACTTTAAAGAATTGTCAAAGTTGAAGCAAACCAAATCAGTTAATGAGTATATAGAAGAATTTCAAAAAGTGGCTGTTATGGTACCTGATATGAGTGAAAAGAGGATCGTTTATCTTTTTCTTGATGGTTTAGAAGATTATGTTAAGGGTTTGGTTAAGGCTTTCTCACCCTCAACCTTATAGGAAGCTATCAAAAGAAGCTTGCAACTTGAAACTTGCGTGCCTATGAAATCAATCACTAATCAAAAACCCCCAAATCTTTGGCAACATAAGGGAAATTTTCAGAAAAAGGCTTTCCCAACACTACCACTAAAAGATGTGACAAATGTGGCAAAAAAGAAGGTAGATGAAGAGACTAGGAGTGAATTATGAAAGAAAAAGCTTTGTTTTACTTGTAGAGAACCATGGGTTCCAGGACACAGATGTTTGGGGAAAGGTCAAGTGCACTATATTGAAGTTGCTTCAGAATCTGATTCAGATGAGCATGAGGATTTTCATGATACTAGGGAGGAGGTAGAAGAAGAGAAAGTAAAAGAAATCAGCAAGGATGGCACTTTAGCAGCATTATCAGGAGTCCCAAGATACCATCCCTTCCGAATTCGAGGGGTACTAGCAGGGCAAAGGTTGACTATTCTTCTTGATAGTGGGGCAACTCACAATTTTATTGATGAGGGATTTGTCATGAAAAGAGGGCTTAAAGCAGAAGATTTTGAGGGATTCAATGTTACTGTAGCTGATGGATTCACTATGCCTTGCACACGGGTGGTGAAACAACTCAAGATGACCTTAGGAGATTATGAGTTATGTGATGACTTCTATGTGGTTGGTATTGGCGAGACAGATCTTGTATTGGGTGTTCAATGGTTGCACTCTATCGGAGGCTATTACATGAACCATCAAACTATGGAGTTTAAATTTCATTCCAATGGGAAAGAAGTCATATTGAGAGTGTTATCAAATGGAGCACCTAAGGCAGTCTTTGCAAAGAGGATGGAGAGGACTTTTCGAAGAGGACAAGTAACATGGGCAGCAGGAGTCATAATCCAACCAACAAGCTCTCCAAAGAATTAAGGTAATTTCCATTTTGAAATTCAAAATATTCTTGATAAGCATAGTATAGTTTTCAATGATTTGCCTCCAGGATTACCACCAGATAGAGGTTTTGAGCATGTTATAGAGTTAGAACAGGGTGCCAAACCAGTTATAACAACCCCATACCGCCATCCAAGAGGTTATAAGGAAGAAATTGAAAAAACTATTAAAGAACTCCTGGACATGGGATTCATAAGGCCTAGCTCTAGTCCATTTGCATCATCTGTGGTACTTGTCAAGAAAAAGGATGGTACAATGAGAATGTGTATAGACTACAGGGCTCTAAACAAGAAGACCATAAAAAATAGGTATCCCATACCACGCATAGATGAACTCATTGATGATTTACATGGTGTTGTATACTTCTCAAAAATTGACTTAAGATCAGGCTACCATCAAATCCGAATGAGGAGTGAAGATGTGGAAAAGACTGCTTTCAGATGTCACTATGGGCACTTTGAATTTCTTGTTATGCCATTTGGACTCACTAATGCACCTAAAACATTCCAATCTTGTATGAATAAGGTATTCAGTCAGCATCTTCGAAAATTTGTTTTGGTATTTTTTGATGATATCTTGATATACAGTAAAACATGGGAAGAGCATCTAAAGCACATAGACACTGTTTTGGGAATCTTGGAGCAGCAATCCTTCTATGCTAAGCTATCTAAATGTGAGTTTGGTTTGACAGAGATCCTATATTTGGGACATATTATAAGCTCTAAAGGAGTACAGGTTGATCAACAAAAAATTAGGCAATTTTGGATTGGCCTCCACCCACTAATCTTACACAGTTGAGAGGTTTCTTCGGGTTGTGTAGCTACTATAGGAGATTTTCCAAGGGATTTTCTCAGCTTGCTGCCCCCTTGACTGATTTGACAAAGAAATGAGCTTTTGTTTGGACAGAAGAGACACAAAAAACATTTGATAAGCTTAAGGAGGTAATGAGTTCATGCCCTGTGCTTGCAATTCCAGATTTCTCTTTACCTTTTATTGTTGAATGTGATGCTTCTGGAGAAGGTATAGGGGCTGTCCTAACTCAAAGGGGACATCCAATAGCATTTGAGAATCAAAAATTAAATCAATCAGAGAAAGGGTACTCCATCTATGATAAGGAAATGTTGGCAATCATGCATGCACTTCATAAGTTTAGGCAATATTTGGTATGTGGGAGATTCATTGTAAAGACAGACCATAATAGCCTCAGGTTCTTCTTGAACCAAAGGGATTTGAATGATCATCAACAAAAATGGGTAAGCAAATTGCAAGCTTATGATTTTGATATTGAATACATGAAAGGAAAGAATAATGTGGTTGTTGATGCTCTCTCAAGAAAGCCCACTTTGTGTTCCTTATCATCTATCTCTGCTGATTGGAAAGTCTCCATAATTTTAGAGTATGCTAAAGATTCATTTGCCACTAAGATTTTGGACAAGTTAGTGGATGATAACAGGTACAAGGTTGTTGATGAATTGATTTATTACAAGAACAGGATCTTCTTAGTTCCAGGGTCAAAAACTAAGGAGAGGATATTGAGGGCCTTTCATGACACACCTTTGGCTGGTCACCAGGGATACTTCAAGACATACAGGAAAATTTGAGAGTGGTTTTCATGGAAGGGTATGAAGGAGGATGTCCTTAAACACATTAAGGAATGTATGGTATGCCAACAAAGCAAGAGTGAGCAAAATTTTCCTGCAGGGTTGTTGCAGCCACTTCCTATTCCCGAACAAAAATGGGAAAGTATTTCCATGGATTTCATCACTGGGTTGCCCAAGGTTCAAGGTAAGGATTGCATATATGTGGTGGTAGATAGACTAACTAAGTATGCACATTTCTTTCCTATCACATCTGATTTCAAGGCATCACAAGTGGCCGAATTGTTCTTCAAGGAAATTTTTAGATTACATAGTTTGCCTAGAAACATTATTAGTGACCGGGACAGTAGATTCCTCAGCTCTTTTTGGAAGGAGCTCTTTCATTTGGCAGGAACTGAACTCACTCCCAGTACTAGCTATCACCCTCAAACAGATGGACAAACAGAGATAGTTAATAAATGGATAGAAGGATATTTGAGGAACTATGTTTCAAATCAACAACATGCTTGGGTGAAATGGTTACACCTAGGGGAGTATTGTTACAATACATCTCATCACATGTCTATTGGTATGCCTCCTTTTCGTGCTCTTTATGGTTATGATGCCCTTTCCTTTGTTGATCTAATACTTTTCGATAGCAGAGTACCCGCAGTAAGTGATTTCATCAAGCAAAGCCAAGACATAATAAGGTCCCTCAAGGATAATCTACAACATGCACAAAACCAACAAAAGATATATGCTGACAAGAAAAGGATTGAAAGATCTTTTGAGGTGGGAGATTTGGTATTTGTTAATTTGCAGCCATATAAGCAAAGCACTTTGAAGAGAAGTGGGGCAGAGAAACTCAAGCCAAGGTTCTATGGGCCTTATAAAATCATCAAGAAGGTAGGAGAGGTAGCTTCTGAATTGGAGCTCCCACCAAACAGCAAAATACATAATATTTTCCATGTATCTTGCTTAAAGAAGGTTATAGGCCAAAAAACCATAGTATCTACAGAATTACCACCTCTTGATGATGAAGGGAAATTAGTTTTGATACCAGAAGAGATTTTGGATACAAGAGAGAAAAGGTTGAGAAATAGGAGCATCATAGAGCATTTGGTCAAATGGAAAGGATTACCACTAGAGGATGCAACTTGGGAAGGAGCACATATTTTTGAGAATTCCAACCTTCATTGCTTGAGGACAAGCAATATTTGGGAGGGGAGGACTTGTCATGTCCCCTATTCAAATAATTAAAAAAAAAAAAACTTTGTTAAGGCAGGCAGGCTCCAAAAAGGTGAAATTTTAGAAAAAGAGGCTAATCTTTGGAAACCAATGGACTAATAAATAAAAAATTATTATTAAATTATATTTTATTAACCCCTCTTGGACGTGATTTAGGGTTATGCCCTCTTTAAAAGGGGTTTGGAGGCATTTTGGGCTCATTCTACATCTTGATTCTTGCTAATTTTCTTGTTGTTCTTTAGAGGCTGCCAAACCTGTGGAGAAGGAGACCCAAGAATGAGATTTTTTAGGTTTCCAGGAAGGCTAAGGATGGGAGTTTGAAGCCATTCCATGTGCATGCTCATACAGAGTTTGCCTTTGTGCTTAATAGTGCCGATTTGGGTGTTTTCGGGGTTGTTTTTGGTTTGAGTTTGGGTTTTCAGTTGAGTGTTTCATATCAGTTTGGTTTGCTGCTATATTTCAGACTTTATGATGTTAAAATAGAGCTAAATATATGTATTGGGTCATGATTAAACTTTTGAGATAGTTTATGTGTGTTTTGTGGTGTTTTCGGGCATTTTTGTGTTAATTTCGGGAGCCCGATTGAGCATAGTTTTTCCCTAAATTTGTGAGCTGTTGTGTAAAGGCTATACAAATCTGGAAATGTCATTTTGTAGGCTGTTATGCTGCTGAAATTTCTGTAAAAATGTCCATTTTCAGATTTATTAATAATTTGTGAAGTTGTGAAGTTTTTGGCACTAATTTGGACATACCCAATTTGGGTTTTATTGGGAAATTGGCAGATCTTTGTAATATTGGTTGTTTGATTTTAAAGTTCTTATTTGAGGCTGGAAATATCATAAAAAAATCAGTAAAGGGACATTACAGCTGACATGGTAGCTAACATATTATGGCCGACATATGGCCGACATGTTATAACCCTAAAGCATTTTAATACTTGTATAAAAGGGCTTAGGGTTGGGTATGTTTCATTATGTTATGATGCAAAATTGGTTCTTGCAGTGGTATTGAGCTATAAGGGATTATAGATTGTAATTAGGTTGTAATCACTGGATTGTAATAAGATCAGACTTGTTGTTTGGTGGACGTAGCCCAGGGATTGGGTGAACCATGTTAAATCTTGGTGCCTTGTGTTCATTTATGTGTGTTCTATTATTTTCTGTTATTGGTTATATTTGCATGTAGTTTTTATTTCTGTCTGTGGTTTATCCTAACAAACCATGTAATAATTCACAACTCATTGGAGAAAAATCTAATTCTGTTGAGACTCCTAGCCAAAAAATGAACATACCCCTTCAAAAACTATAGATCTTGAGAGTCAGATGATCCTTGAGATAGAAAATCAAGATAGAATACCCAATCCATTTTTTATTTCTTTATTTCTCAATGGAATAAAACTCAGTAATTACATCATTGACTTTCGTGAATCTAATAATATAATGCCTTCTTCTATTTCCAAGGCCCTAGGTCTGACTCTTACCAAGAATTATGGGAAATGATATTCTATGGATGGTAAAAAGGTACTTCTGATAGGCCAAGTGAAGGATGCACAAGCAATTTTAGTAGCATACCTAGATAAAAGACTGAAATTGACTATCTTTGTGGCTAAGATACTAGCGAGTTATGGGATGTTACTCAGTCAAACTTTATGCAAAGACATGGATGGTGAAATAAATATGGATTGGTCTAAAGAAATCATTCGTGTTGTTAGCAAAAAAGTTTGTTTGACTCATGAGGAGAAGAATAAATAAATAGTATTTCCTTTAGATGACCCAAAATCTCACATTTTGTATCAAGAATGTCAATTTGGTAATTACTTTATTCAATTTGAAGAAGAGGTAGATCATTTTGAGGAGGAAGAAATGTGGAATATGGAGTTTTATGGAAGTTGCTCTAGTTCTAGATCAAGAGCAAGTGTTGTCCTAATTTCCTTGAAAGGAAACATGTCAACATATTCTTTCAAGCTAGATTTTCCTAATATGAATAATACTTCCAAGTATGAAGCTCTCCTTTTGGAATTACATGAATCAAAGCTAAAAGGAATAAAATCACACATGGTGAAAGGAGACACTGAGATAATTCTAAAACAAGTTAGAGGTCTTTATGCTGTAAAAAATTAGCATATGAAGAAGTATCAAAATTTGGTGTGGAATAGTATTGAGTTTTTTGATGCATTTAATATCAAATAAATCCCTAGAAGTGAAAATTCTAAAGCAGACTCCCTTGTAGTGTTAGCTTCATTACTCGTTCCACACCCAAAGTTTGATAAAAAATAATACATAATTGAGATGGTTTACCATCCTAGTGTGCAAGATAATGTAAATCTTTGGCAAATCTTTTACAATGATAAATAGATTGAACAATTCATAAATTGTGCCTAATGTTTTTTTGATTCCTATTTTGAAGGTTCTTCAAAAATACTAGATGGAGGTTAGTTAGATCCTTTTATTAAATAGGAGATAGTTCTTGAGGTAATAGAATTCCTAGTGGATCAGTTTCTCATGAAAATGTGTTTTCATTGAAGAGCGAAGGTTTTATACCAAAGAAGAGACTAGACTCTAAAGTGAACAAAGAATATGATAAGATTAATGTTGGAGATAGTGATAATCAGAAATGGATCTTCGTTGGTAAAACTTGTTCCTTGGAAGAAAAGGATAAATTCAGATCATTATTAACTAATTTTAAAGATGTTTCTACTTGGAGTTGTGATGATTTATAAAACTTTAGGAGTGGAGAGTACAAACATTCTATCCCATTGAAGCGACAAGTTATTCCCTTTAGACAAAAGTTGAGAAGTTAGAATCCGAAAGTCTCAGAAGCTATTTTCAAAGAGGTATAAACAATGCTCAAAGCATGAATCATTTACCTCATTCACCATTCTACCTATGTTTGTTCCAGTATAGAAGAAAAATTAAGAAATAAGGATCTATGTACACTTTCATAACCTAAATCAAGATAGTCTCAAAGATAACTATGCACTCCCTGTAATGGAACATTTGTTACAAAATGTGGCAGGAGCAAAAATGATGTCAATGCTTGATGGTTTTTTAGGTCACAACCAAATTAGTGTAGAAGAAGCTAATAAATAAATAAAAACAACTTTCATAACTCCCTAGGGTACATTTGTTTACAATAAAATGCCTTTCATCCTCATTAACGCTCGTGCCACATTCTAGCATGCTATGAATTCTTCTTTTAAAGATCTGAGATATAAAATTATTGTGATCTATCTTGATGACCTAATGATATTTTCTAAAAGGAGGAAGGATCACTTAAAGGACCTACTTATTGTGCTCCAGAGGTGCAGGAAACATGGGATATCTCTAAATCCTAAAATGTCAATTTTCTTTATTGAAGAAGGGAAATTTCTAGGACTCATTGTGTCAAAGAAGTGAACTCAGATAGATCCTAAAAGGGTGAAAGCTATCCAACAACCAAGTCTTCCAGTGAATAGAAGTGGAGTAAAATCTTTCTTTGGCAAGGTCAGTTTTATATGGGCTTTTGTGCCAGATTTTGCTAAGATCAGCAAAGATATAAAAATGATGAGTGAGAGAAATTTTCAAGTGGAATGGAGAACATAAGAAAGAATTTGAAGAGATTAAGAAGTCTATTTCTTTGGTTCCCACTTTGGTAACTCCGGATTTAAAAAAAGATTTCATCATTTATTGTTATGCATCTGAGCATACATTGTCGAGTATCTTAATGTAGAAAGATAGTCAAGGTAATGAATCCCCTATTGCATTCATGAGTGTGCCTTTGAAAAGACATGAATTAAAATATCCACTCATTGAAAAAAAAGCCTTTGCAGTAGTAAAGGTTGTTAAGAAGCTTAGATATTACATTCTACATTCTCATTATGTTTTTTTTGTTCATGAAACTATTGTAAAAAGTATTTTAGCTCAATAGGATGTAGGACTAAATAAAAGAGTTATCTAGGTGGTTAAACTACAAGAATATGACATCGATATAAAGCCAAGAAATTTGGTAAGAGGGAAAGGTTTTTGTAAGTTGATTGCTGAAAACATTGTTGTTACAGATGTGCAATAAGAATCAACACATGTTTTGTTGGTAAGAATCACTCACTCATGGTTTTCTAAAGTAGCATATTACATAACATATGGAGATTTCCCTGAGGGAATGCTTCCCAATGAGATAATATATTTGAGGTTGAAAACCACAAAATATGTAATTGCTCAAGGTGTGTTATACAAAAGAGGGATAGATGGAACTTATCTGAGATGCGTTGATGAAGCCAAACATAAGAAATTACTCAAGATCTTCCATGAAGAAGTGTTTAGAGGTCTTTTTTCTTCTTCTGTCATAGTCTTTTAAACTTTGAGAAACTACTTCTACTGGCTTAGAATGTTGTGAGATGCTTATTTATATGTCAAGGATTATAAAAAATGTAAACTATTCATAGGCAAACCTCAGATAGCAACATTTCCTCTTAGACCATTGGTTATTGATGAACATTTTAAATAATGGAGCATCAATTTAATTGAACTTATAAATCCAATGACTAGTCTAAGGCATATGTTTATCTTGACAACAAATGACTATTTCTCTTAGTGGGTTGAAGCTATTTTGACCAAGAAAGAAAATACTCCAGTGACTTGTGACTTTCTTATGAATCATATTCTGGTAAGATTTAGAGTGCCTACCAAGATAGTAGTTGATAATGCTTATTATTTTTCTTCTGAAGATATCACTATGTTTTGCTATGACAATGGAATCACCTTAGTCCATGCTTTAGATTATTTCCTAGAAGACAATGGCCATGCTGAGTCATGTAATAGGAATTTGGTCTCCATCATGAAGAAATTGGTAAGCGGTATTGGTAGAGATTGACATAAGAAATTATATGAAGCACTTTGGGTGGATAGGACTTCTCCTAAGAGGGCTATAGGAATGTCTCTATTTGAACTAGTCTATGGAATTAATGCACAAGTCTCTTTGCCATTGAATCTTGATGCTACAAATTTGCAAACAATAGTAGAGCATTCTTATTTTCATTCATCCTTGGAGAAAAGAATTATGTACCTGACAAGATTGGAGGAAGAAAGGAATAAAATGGTAGATAGAATCATAAAACATTAGATGAACGTGAAAAATATTTTTGATCAGAATGCAAGACCAAGGATATTTATGCTTGGTGATGAAGTACTTTTATGGAATAAGAAAAATGAGAAGAAGGGAAGTCATGGAAAATTTGAATCATTATGGAAAGGTTCTTTCAAGACAATTGAATTGATTGACCCTACTGCCATGAAACTATCATACCTAAATGGCAAGATCCTACCATATACCTACAATGGGCAAGATTTGAAATTATTCAAGTATTGAAGGTCCTTCTTTTTGCATATATTTAGGCTAGGTTCCTACTTTGTTTTTTTCTTTGCTTTCTTTTGTTCTTCATTTTTGTTCCTTGCTTTAGGTTTCCCAACCAAAGTATTTGAGTTCTCTATTTTTCAAGTGAAAACCGGCCTCCAAAAAAAGATGATGTTAGTTCATGATTTTTTAGAGTCACCATATCTTTTCTTTGTTTTTGGTTCACTCTTTTTTACAAGCATTTTCATTTGAACCATTGGTTCTGTCAAGTGTCAAATATATAATGGGGTATGATAACATTGTCATCATTCTCCAATCTCATGCCTTTGATTCATCCTTACCTCAAGGTAATTGTTGACCACGTCTTTCCCTTTGAAAGCTCTCATCAGTAGTGATTATCCTAATTGAACTAGTTTACAAGTTCAACACTTCATTTAGTTCACAAAGACAATGTTTCTTGGTGGGCCCAATCAACATATTGTGTATATGCATGTGTGGAGGACATGCAACAACTAGATGTCTTGTCAAGTATGACAAAATCATGGGTGGTGTCAAGATTTAAGGGTAAGTGCAAGTAATTAATGGTTGAAGGTCATCATAAATGATCACACCAAAACCTTGATTTGGGAATGCAAAAATAAAGATTTGGCACATGTAAAGGGCAATAATCATTTGAAGTACTTGTTTCTCAGTTTAATGTTAGTCACTAATTTTCCTATCACCTTAACTTATGGAATGCCAAAATTAATTCTATCCACCACATAATTAATGATCATTTCCTATTTTTGAGATGCATATAAAGAAGGTGTTACCTTCAAAAAGAAGGCATTAAGTTTCTCTTCTTGTCTGAAGTAATCAGTCATAGGAGAATCATAGAGAGCAAGCCTTCTTCCATATTTTTAATAGTTGTTGTTCTTCAAGTAACCCTTCTACTTTTTGGTTATTTTTCTCCTACCTATTGAGTGAAGCATAGTTGTGGTTATTTCTTTGTTTTCAAATAGGAGTAAAATTTCTAAATTGTGAAGTCTACACTGCACCTATTTGGGAATACTCATAGTTTGCAATGTAAATCATCTATAGTATTTGACACAACCTATTACAAGTTGATTTGGGGGGTATTGCAGAGAGATTGTGTGAAAGACTTGTGAAACCTTTTTACATTAAAGTGTTGGTTACTAACCTCCTCATGGTCTCCACATTCCCACTAGCCTACGCTTGTCCAGAACTGATTCAAGGGTGCATTCATATGCATAATATTTCTAGGGGGAACATATTGAAGAAATATGGAAGCACTTTGCTAAGTTTTAATAGAGAAATTCTAGCTAGATTGTTCCACCTCGAAGAGTAACAATTTGATGACCTAACTCCTACCTTGTCTATGGCTAGCTTTTACAAAAAGAAAATGTCTATAGGAACACCATAGCAAAGAAGTGGACTAATTATTTCTACAAAAGGGGGTTCTAGGTTACTTAAAACCTTAAAGAAAAGCCAAATGACCACTCAAGTAGAGGACATAATGGTTCTAATGCATAGAATTTGTGGGTCTTTCGATGTCTCTATTTTTGAAGAATGGATGTATTTTTATATTCAAATTGTTTCAAAGGGCTAATAATTTCTAGACTGGGCAAAATTAATAACTATCTCTCTAAGAGATCAGTTGAAGGGTGCACTAAATTTGAAAAAGAGCTTTTTCATATCATCTTATTTGATGTATATGCTAGCTAGGACTCAAGATTTAAAAAATTTACCACATGAACCATGGACTAAGAACATGACCATATATAATTATTGCCCCGTGTTACATAAAGATAAAGCTTTGGAATATTTTAGAAAGGTTCATGATGTCTTTTCTAGAAAGTTGTGTTTTGAATTTAAAATCCCCTTGCACCATAAATTGTCCCCTGAATCTCAAAAGCTCATTCAACCTTTGTGTAGCCTGTACATCCAATTCCCAAGATTTACCTATCTAAGAATAGGATGTTTTGATGAATAACCCATATGTCTTCCCAAGTTTTCACTTGATTGCTTTGTCTTGTTAGAGGTAGCTTGGGAATTAATTTCTATAATAAACAAATTCTCAATTGAAGAAGCTAGGCAAATTGACATGCATAAGCATGGAAGATACAACATGTATAAGCTCTAACTTGGTTAAACTTGGTTTCTTCTTCTATTAGGCTACACTAGATTTTCATAGCAAGATAATTATTCATAGCCTATTGGACACTCATGCAAACATTGTACATATCCCTAATGTGGTAGATATTTGGGAGGATTGTATATATGAGCTAGAAGTGAAAAGAAGAGGGTTATCTAGGTTTAATGTAACACAAGTCCATCTTTTTCAATTGAAACTGGGTGTAGATATCACAAAAATAGAAGAGGACTAAACAGATATCCTAGTTCCCCAAAAAATTGAACCAGTAAAGTATAACACAGTTACTATAGATTGGATCTCTAAAGAAGAGGGTAATATTCTTGAAATAATAGAAAAAATGTGATTGAAAAGACAAAGTCTTGGTTGACAATGAAAAAGGACACACGTGTTAGTGACCAGGTTGACCTTGTTTCAAATGTTGGTCATACAACTGTAGGTAATAGAAGGTCATCATGGATTTTTGAGAAGAAGATCCATAATCCCACTCTTTTTCAAAAATCTCATTCTAACAAGAAAACCAAAATGTTAGTGCCAATAAATGTTCACTAGGTAATCCATGTAGATGGAGAGGTAGATAAAGACCTAGGCAATGAGCTTATTAAGAAGAACTATATAGTTTAGATGACCATGGCTTTGTCTCCTCTGAGGATGCAAGTCATAAATACCCCTAAAAAATGTACCCAATCATAACAAGATGCTACCACTCCTAACTAGCTCATAGCTTTGGTAAATAGGAAGAGGAATTTGGTTCCTATTTCTTTCCCTATTGATGACATTGTGAGAAAATATACCAACAAGGCCAAAAAACCTAAGAGACATAAAAGCATAGCCACAATAACTTTTAATAGAGAAATAGAGAGAAGTATAGCTGAAATAGCCACCTACAATAAAAAAGAGGGAACTGACAAATTGGATCTAAGTAATTTTGAAATCACACACAGATTTAGGGGTGATGAACCATGAAACGAAAGAACACTAGGTAGAGACATCTATAGAACAAATTGTGCTATAGTCGCAGAAAGATGGGATTTAAAAGAAAAAACTAAAAGTTGAGAATAATGCAATAGCCAAATATATAAATTCACTAAAAGGTTAAAGTTTGGTTCTTGGTAATTAATCATGGATTACCTATGACTCCAATGCTCTTGAAAATGAACAATTGCTAGAGAATTTCTAGAGGATTTAAAGAAACAAAAGATGATGATGTTGGTTGTGTTAAGTTGGATTAGCCTACGGAAAAATTAGGTTGCTAAACTCATGCAAAATCTACATAAGATTATTTCTCTAGTCGAGACCACACTTGATGAATCTTGCATTCAATTAGTAGTTTGGAAAAGTGAAGTCAAGAAATTCTCAGCAATGGTAACCAAATTGGTAGAGGTAGAAGATTTTGGGCTAGAAAAGTTTCTAAAGGAAAACCTGCTACAACATGTGGATGTAGGATTGATTCAAGTTTTAAGAAAGAATATAGCCTGGAGGGTATCCAGTTAAACTTCTTCTATTTCTAGGATGCAGTTATGTGAAAAGGAATTCAAGACATTGCTTGAAAATGTAAGCAAGTATTTTCAATCCATCAATTCAGCCATTTCCACTCCTCTTAAGGAAGGAGGTTTTGATGTGGAGACCATGATCAAATGATACAAAGAATGCATCAATTTTGTGAAAGATAAAATTGATCTCACATCATTTAATTTCTTTAAGGTGGCCAAAAGTGAGGTAATGTTAGGCATGTGCACTCTGTGACTCCCTAGTTACCTGGATACCGTGAGTAAGATGAGGTTGGATAAAAGTATCTTAAAAAATTGACTGTAAAGCATCAAGAGCCTGAATACAACTACCATGACCAAATTCATGAATTATTTTAGGATGTGGAAATTGGTACATGGACATGGTAATGCTAAAGATGAGGAGGAAGAAGAACCACTAGACCAATCAGCAGATGATTGGTGTTATCTTTTAAATTCTTTCAAGACATTTAGTTTCTACATTTAGAAAGTTAATTTTTGGTCTGCATACTCTTATGTTGTTTTTCATAACTACTTTTATCTATTTGAGAATCAAGTTTTAAGGGAGATTCCTAGATAGCTTTCTATTTAAGTTTGATACTTAATAGCATTTAGGGTTGACAATTTTTGATGGCTATCATATTGTGACCATTTTTAACTAAGTTTTATAGCTATGCAGATGTTTTTAAGTTGTTAGTATTGTATCTTAATAGTATTTTTCTTTTGGAAAGCAAAATGTTTCAATGTTCGAAGATGTTATGCTTTGAATTTTCTCATTATTGATTTAGTATTGAATTGTTGAAATTCTTTTGATGCTGGATAATTCTTTTTATGTTAGGTGATTATTAGTTTTGAATGTTCATCATGAAATAATTGATAGAGAAATTGTGCATTCTCTCCATCGTATGTGTTCTTGTTTATTTAATTAACGTTCATTAGATTATCGCTCTATCTAAGAATAGATGAGAAGCCTTAATACTTTTTGGTTAAAATTAGCTCTCATTTAGAAGGTGATTTTGATTGAATATGGGTAAAAGTACAAAGTTGTGTCACCTTTCAGGCTGACTTGTCAGAACGACTAAATTTGATTATTTATATCTAAAAATCATTTTTTCTCAACCATACAATCTAGATAAATTCATTCTAGCTAAGTTATATATGGTCCCACACTTTTCCAATAGGAAATGTGTGTTAAATGCATGTTTTATACTAGTTTGTATCCAATTACTAAAAAAGTAAAATTATTTTAGAAAAGTGGCATTTCAATAACTCTTACTATTTTTTATTATATTTGTTTAATAACATATAAACACCATTTTATAGAGCTTGAAGTCAAGAATATTCTCATATAGATATGATAGTGTTTTAACTAGATATTGTATATTATAATTAAAAATTATATGAATTTTAACATCCTAGAGGAGAGAGTCCTCTTCTAGAATATATAATTTTTCTCCTAGTTAGAATAGATTTGTTTTGAAAAATGTGGTGGTAAATCAAAACTATCAATTTCAGGTGAGTTGAAGTTTGAATCATTATAAAAGAGAAAATATAGGTCAAAGTTAATTTTTATTTTTGATTGTTCTAGCTAAATATGTTATCTATAACATCATCTGAGATCAAAGGGAAATAAGTATATGTCTATATAGTTTTGTGGTGGGAATTAGACCCCTAATTTTTAGCATTTTTCAGTAGTTAAAAAATTAACTATAAAAATTAGAAAAATATATTGATTATTATTCCAAATAATTATTTAAAATTATAATTCAAAACTTAAATCATTTCTACACATTTTATTAGTTTACTTCATTTTCAAATTCAAAATAATAATACCAATTTTTTGTCATTGAAGGTGAACATGTATATATTTGTTAGCCTCCTCCTTTACAAAAGGTTGACATAGGTTTGTGTTTTTACCCATTTCTAATAAGGAAGCTGAACCTTACTAAAATTTAGAGAGGAATTAAAGAAGTTGAGATTCCTCAACTATTGGGAAATTGCATTTGTCTTGGGAATTTGGTTGTAGAAGTTTTCATTCATTTCTTTTTTTTTAAAAGACAAATCTATTCACCAGCATGACACTCTCTACCCTCTACTCCAACACAAACCAAAATTTTTGCAATCTCCATGATATCCATACCTCCACAATTAATTAGAATACTCTTTAATAAATCATAAAAATTTTATGTTGTTGCACTGTAATTCAATTTAACAATAGATAGTAGAAGGGGTTGAGAGTAAAGATTGTTTTTCTTATAAACATGTATGTAGACCCAAGAAGTATTATCAATTGATGTAACTTCATCTAGAGAGAATGAAAAGAAATGTAACTATTTTATTTTTTCTTTCATATCTTCTATTTCAACTTGTGTAAGACAACTAGCCCATTCTCATCCACTATTTAAGTACGAGTGACTGTTCGGATAGTTTCAAACTTTAAAACAATGCAATAAACCAGTAATTGAAGGGCAACATGTCATAGTACACCCTCTACTCTAAATATAAAAGATGACACAACTGAAAAAAAATTCCCATATTTTCCACTTCCATTTCTTTCCCAAGGAAATCTTCAATAGAACCTTTTACTGCATAATGCTCCTCCCATAATTGCTCATTTAACTTGTATATTTTGACATTTTTGATATGTAGATAGATGTCCTTTAGTTTTCAAGTTATCATGGATTTTTCTACTCCATCTATAAATTTTTTTTGTAAAATTTACCAACATGCTTTTCTATGACCTATCAAGTTTAAGTTACAACCTCTTTTCCTTCTTTTTTATCTCTCTACAAATACTACATATGCATTTTATAGGAGGCTCAACATCAACTAGATTGGGCTTTGGTTCAATGAACCAGAACTTTTCCACACATTCTATTTGAAAATTTTGTTTGGACAGATCGTAGCAAGATCAATCTATTTTTTATTCCAATTTTTTGTTTCCCCTTCTATGCATGAACACCATTTATGTTATCACTTTTTGTTTTCTCACCCAACTCTATAATATCACATAGAATTACCATATCTAGGAGCTCCAACTCACCACCAACATAATACAAGATCATGAAGAGAGGAGTCACGAAGCCACATCAACTAGAACATAAAAGGTGGAAGGTTCAGAACAATAACCCCAATAGCATAAAATTGGCCAATTATTAGAACCCCTCTAGTCTAGAATTTCCAATGAGAGAGTAAGGCTTCCACTAATCCAAAAACAAGAGAAAATAAATCTATCCAAATGTTCTAAGATAGTATTAGCCCTAGTCCTTCAATTATTCCAAGTATAGAGACCATCAGAAGGCTTAACACTAGAGAGGTACAAAAGAGCTATGTGCTGATGAAGAAGAGAAGAAGAAGACCCCAATCTAGCCAAACCACCTTGCTTCTCCTCCAGACTTAAAACTAAATTGACTTGTCTCCTTCTAACACCTAAGGATTAAAAGAGTGGCAATTTGTAACATGTTAAATGTGCCTCCAAAGCTCCTCCTTTCCTAAAAAATCAATAGGTGCATACACATTAGTAATCATGATTACCTCTCTTGAGTCCAAAGAAGAAGCCACCATAGAGAGAATTGAGGGAAAAGACACCGAGCCAAGCGCAGAAATTTTTCACATATCCCAAAAGATAGCCAAGCTACCAACACTTCGCATAGCCCCAACACATTGGCATTGCCCATGAGGCCAAATACTAGAGGCATATCAAAACATAGACTCCATAGAGACCTTAGTCTCTTGGATACAAAAATTATGAAGAGAATGATCAACAACCAAATTATGAATAGCCTTTTGTCTAGGGATGTTATTGAACCCCCTAACATTCCATGAGAGAATAATCATCATTGTGTAGAATGGGGAAAATGAGCATCCAATAGTTTCACTGACCCAAACTCTATCAATATATCTCCTATGAGTTTAATATTCTCTTGGTCTATTTTGTTCCCACTCCTCAGAGGAGTAAAGGAAACCCACTTAAAGGGTCTATCCATCAATCCCAAGGGGAGAGAAAACTACTTACCCTTACTAAATGCTAGCACATTCTTAACCAAGTTAGCCAAGACATTATCATTATCCTCCAACACCACAGGTGTCACTAGAGCAGTTGACTTAGGAACTATAGGGCCCCCACTCTTTTGGTGAACCACAACCTAGGATGCCTCACAAGCATCATGAGGTGAAAGTCCCTCATTTGGGAAAAGTGGATCAGAAGAGATACTAAGAGGAATACCCTCCTCTAAAACCATACTATCTAGCACCTCAAAGTGACTAAAAACCAAATAAGATTCTTGATATTTTAAAAGCCTCTCTTGACTACACCCGTTAGCTCGTGGGCAAGAAAGTGTAAATCCATCCTTATCCTGCATTTGAGCCTTTCCTTTTCCTGTATAATTTGGTTGATTTTCCCCTTAGTTGTATTATCCATCTGAGCTTATTCATTTCCTAAAACAACTGTCAGACCACCATGATTGCCAGTCGTAGAACCATCCACTCCTTTAGAAGTCAAGTTACAAGGACACTGACATTGTAAATGACCATACTCATGACATATCTAGCAAGGAAAAGGGAAGGATTCATAATCTAACTATTGCACCTAGGAAAAACACCAAGACAAATTTTCAAAGAATCTAGTAATGGGTTATTCAAATCAATTTCAACACAAATTCTAGGAAAAGAAATAACTTTTTTATTGAGGGATTAATGTTTAATTGCAGATGGCTTTACCAACAAAGAAAAAATTTGATGAATAATTTCTTCTCGCCACAATACCAAGGGAAGGTGAGGCAAGCAAACCAAAACTAGCATTGTTGAAGGGAGATCCTTAGCAGAATTAAATTATGAATGCCATGGTTTGAAAAATAACTCCACATGGTTGTAGAAGTAAGGACCTTCTTCAAAAACATGATCACGATCAGAAAAGCATGAGAATATAACAAAAAAATAGCTATTCCCAGCCAACATGATCTCCATATCTCCTTCCACTTGCCATGAGCAATGAATTCATTCCTCGAGAGTAGATAAGGAAATATAGATTCTAAAAGAAAAAAACATAAAGAGTCCAATATTAACTATCCTCCATTACTTCCATTGGAGGAATAAATAGAATAGGTTGATCATGGCTACATGAAAAACAACCATTAAATTTCTTTAGCTTGGAGCTCTCCCCTGAATAAAACAATTCAGATCTCATTACATACACAATTGGAGAATAAACATTTACAGTCCTCATCAATGTAGACAAAATCACAAGCCTTTCCATGCAAACAATAAAAACCCCAATCCAACAATGTCTGCCAATGTTCTCCAAAATTTGAAACCCACAATAACTTTGTGTAGCCTGTTCTTTTGATATTTTGTGCTCCGTGGTGACAAGCAAAAATATATGCCAATTTCTCCCACTCTAATAATTGACAAACTTTAATGCCTGTAACACTTTCATCCTTCTGGATTGCAAATTATGCAATTATTTTCTCTATAATCAATATATGGATATTCAGTGGAATCAAATTTTAAGTTTTAAATCTGGTTCCTTATGGGGAATTGTAAAACTTCAACTAAAACAAGTTTTCTTATTCATCTGTCGCTATCGGTACTCTTCCAAAAATTTAGATAGCTATTATGTTATAAAGGAGTTATGTTGCAATGTCAATGTGCACATGAATTTAATGTGAATGCTAGTTTGGATGTTACAGTTGTCTCATTTGAATAAAAATGTAATAATAATATCCAATGGAACACAGTGTTATTTGATGATGGGTTCTTTTGGTATTATGTTAGGAATTAGAAATTTATGGTTTTAGCAAAAAAGCTTGATGGTTCTATTGCTTATCTAAGAAAATGGTTTATTTAGCATTATTTTATTTAAAATTATAATTTAAAAAAAAATTATGATTATTTTTTAATCTAACAGGTCTTAAATCTATTATTTGTAATTGGTAATTAATTACTAATTATCAACCACCTCCTTAATTAGTGATTAATATTTTTCATTTCAACTAATTATATCTAAGTATTCTTAATTATTATTATTATTTTTCAAATATTCTAAAGTGTAGATACAATTTTTTATCATTAAAAGTATTTCCTTGTAATTTGGTTGGCTCACATATTTGGGTGTTATAAGAACAATTTTCTAGGAAACACTAGCTATATTTTGAGGTAATATTCTACCATACATACATAAAAATATATGTAAACTTTAGATTAACAATTTAGAAAAAATATTTGGTTATTTTGTTTTGTTTTTTGTTTTCATTTTTTCCAAGTCACTTTAATAAATTTATTAATTTGAAAAACTATTTTGAGGGCATATAGAGACATAAAGTAGTAAAACCTCATTTCCTTGCCAAATTACAATGGATATGCATGCCAAAACAATATCACATGGGCCAAATCATCCTAAAAGGAATGCCAAACCATTGAGGTTGCAAGCCCTTAAGCCAAATTTGTTGAAAGGTGATAACCCTGAAATAACCCATAGATATTATCTTTGTCAAATACATTGGAGCCAAACCTTAGGCCCAACCCCAATTTGGCTTAAAAATGAGAAAATTTGTTGGCTTCCATGAAGCAATGACTAATTTTAAACTCTTGAACCCTCAAAAAAAGCTTCAAAGGCATATAATTTTTTTATTCAAGGGACTAGAAGAATTATAATCTGATGTGACATCAAGTTCATGGAGGACAAGGTATTTAGAAGCTCCATAGATTTTCTAGTTAATGATTAGAGTGATCATTCAACATAAGCTCCGCGCACAATTCAAGGGAAATAAAGCTCAATTATAGCTACTAGTATGAGTGTAGGCTCATGTGGTGAAGATTCAAAGAATATGGAGCAACTAGTATGAAAGAAAATGCATGAAGAAGACATAGAGGTTGATATTCTATCCTCTATAGTTTGCAACTAGAACCATGATGTTCAAGAGATACAAAGGTATACTCAAGAATTTGTGGGAGCTCTAAGGAAGAGTACACAACAAAAAAGACAACCAACAAAGGTTAATGACTATGTGGCATTAACCTTCCATCCATTAGGAGGTTACAAAACATCAAGTAGAAAAGATGATATGGTTAATTAGCATTCCTCAATAATCCAAAATGATTTGTGGTAGGTAGTAGCTAGAAGAAAACATAGGGAAATAGATGGAACATGTTGGATCTATAAGAAACACTATGTAGATGGTAGCATCAAGAAATACGAGGCAAGGTTCATGGCAAAGGGGTTCTCTCAAGAGAAGGGAATAGACTATAGGAGTGGTGATCTCATTTACAGCATAGATGAGCTAGAAGATCCATCAAATGGATGTCAAGTTAACATTCCATAATGTTGAATTGAAGAAGGAGGTATACATAAAACAACCAAAAGGCTTTATAGCACACAACAAAGAGACCTTGATGGGCAAATTGAATAGAGCTGTGTATGTAGATGCAAGAAAGCTCTCGAATTAGAGTATGAGTGCATTGATACATACAAGAAATGGGCTTTATGAAGAGTGAGCTATATGCTAACCTCTACTACTTGGTGATTGGTAATGAGGTTCTCATTCTTATTCTATATGTGGATGAGTTGTTACTTACAGGTTCAATAGGGCTCATAGAGAATTGCAAGAGGGATCACGTAGAAGATGCACAAGAGTTTGAGATGAAGGATTTGGGAATTATGCACTACTTTGTAGTTATAGAGGTCTGGTAGACTAATAGAGAGATTTTTACTAGCCAAGTGAAATACTGCATTGAAATCCTCATGAGATTCAAGGTGGAGGATCACAAAGCTATGTCTACAACTATGATCACAAACTGGAGAAGTATAAATACATCCAGGGAGAAGAAATTTCATATCACTTGATTTGCTAAAGTTTAATATGATTTTTCATCTATAGAATTAGTTTTCCCTTAAGGATTTAACAATTTTTCTGAAAATATCATGTGTTGCAATTTTTATTATTCTTATTGACAAAAATTGTAATTGTATTGTTTTTCAGTATTACCTATGAATTAATTTTTCAGTACTTACATAATCTTTTAAGATAAGTCATTAATAATAATATTACAATAGTATTTTCCAGATAAACTTTACCTCAATAAAGTCACTCACTGTGAGTATTTCATTTGGATATCCTTTTCTTGAATTAAATTTACATGCAATACCATTTTACTAAGCTAGATAGGAGCAATGACACTTGCATCTATTGTTTTTAAATAATGTCGTCCATCTTCGCTATTTTGAAGAGTTAAATATGACATTAAGAAGATAATACCCACTTCACTATATTTACAAATTAATCGATAGTCAAAATACATTATACATGATATTTGCGAATAAAATGCAATGTGCTTTAATACCTATGTAGATATTTCTCTTCCTCGGATGATCAAGCTGTTCAACTTGAGTTGGTCTAGTGTACAACCTGACTTGGCCTAGTGGTGGAGAACTTGTACTCTTGAAAGAGAGGTCACAAGTTCAAATCCCACAGGGGGGTAGGGTATGTATGCCTTATTTGTAGTGCCAAGCACCTCTCGAAAAAGAGTACGAGATAGTCTCATATCACTTTCACCATATGTAAACCTAAAAACTATGGTATAGTGTCGTAGACTATAAAACTCACTTACTTACTTACCCATTACAAGAGGAGGTAAAGAATACTGTCTTCTATAGATCAAAATAATAGATGGTTGTCAAACATTCTTCATAAGACTAACTTACTCACAATTCTTTAAAAAATATTTGTCAAAAACAATTGAAATTTTATTATTTAAGGAACACGAATATAAATTCTTATCTAACGTTATCACCTAGAAGTTAATCTTACAATATGGATCTACAAATATAGCAGGGAAACAATGAAAAAGAGTTAATCGAGTTTTTCTTTAATCGGCGCTCACTATAAATGATAAAAGTTAATCAAAGATATCACTCAATTCATTTAGAACAAAGAATAATACCAATGTTAGTGTAATAGTACATTTTTTTATTTGCAGCACTTGGGATCTAGAATATGGTTGGCATAGTTAATACATGATCGTAATAACTCCACAACTTGAAACAGATTAAAGATTGCTTTGTTGTACTTGTCATTTGCACCAATATTATGTACATTTACATATACATCCGTCTTAAGGCTATATCGAGCAGAAACGTGCACGGGAAATAAAATAGTTATAACAAGAAGCCATGTCATAATAAAGTAGTTAAAACAAGAAGCATTGAAGAAAATGTCGGCAACGACTACCCAGCCAATTATTTCAGCTAGCTGGGTATGCATTTCATTTATCTCCATCCATCTTCTTCCATCTCTGACATTCCTGACATCTCTGACATTCCTACTTCGTACCTGCTTGTGATCTATTACGTTCCTTGACTATTTAGAGCCGTCATCTATCTGCCATCTGGTAGTGGACAGGGGCAACTTATATGTATTAGAGTTGACAGTGTTAATAATTTAAGTTGCATTAATGGTTCTAGTCAGTTCGACTAGCTAGATGCCCATCCATGCTGCCCCTCCATAAAATCATGAGCAATGGCTACCCAGCCAATTATTTCGACTGGTTGGGTATGACATCGTTTCCCTCCTCCATCTTCCTTCTGCTTCTCCCCATGCATGGACATCGTGGCAGACTTTCATACTGTCAGCCAGACCCCGCAGCAGTACACTGACGAAAACTGTAAATTGAAATATTTCTTCTCTCCTAACTGATTTCACATGCTTGGAAATCCCAAATATATTATTATAGGATGGTGTTCCATTTAAATTTTTGAAATTCTTTTTTTGTGGTAGGCTCATAAAGTAATGTAAAAATGAAGAGTCGAGCTCTACATTTATGACATTGTTATTATTATTTTTTGTTTTTCTATATCGGAAACATGCATCAAATAACTTGTTTATAATTTTTTGAAAAGCCTTGAACTAAAAGTTAAATAACAATTCCACTTTTTTATTATTGTTCTATAAAAATCTTGTTATTGTAACAACATGTGCAAAAATGAGGCTTTAATTTTTTATCATTGATTGAAACAATATTGTTTGAATGATAAAAAATTTTAGGTTATGATTTTTTTTATAGATTTATTTTTAGCATCAACATTTATTTTTAACACATTAGAATGAAATAATGTTGGATATGGAAATAATAAAGTTGGTTGATTAAAATTATCATAAAGAGAAAAATTATTTTAATTCTTAAGAGCTTAATATTATGAATGCTTTTACTAATTAAATAAAATATAAAAGTATTCAAATTATTGCCAATCAATTTTCCTACATGTTGTTTACCCTATCAACATTGTTATATCATATTTTTTAGATTCATCTTCTTATGTTTACTTTTTCACACTTCTAGAACATTGTATTTTACTCTAAGAAAAGTTGAAAGATAAAAGATGAAATTGATTGATATGGAAAATTAATATATCACCTAGAATTGTAACAAAAAAAAATAAAACATATTGATGCTAAAAGTCAATTTGGGTCATACTACATGATCCATCAAAATGTTGATCTTTACTTTATTTCTAATTATTTCTTCATCGTGATGATCATTAGCTGTAACTCAGTTCATAAGTACAAGAAAATAACATGATGGCAACTATGTAACTATGTAGATCAAAATTACATTAAAAATTTCACATTTTATTTTATTAGTGAAAAACAAATTATTAAATAAGATACTAATAAATAATTATTATTTTTACAAAATATAATGTTACAAATTTATAGTAATGTCAAATATACTCTTAATCTATATGAGTATAATAATCTATATGAATATAATTTTATTATATGTTTAACTTATTGTTATCAAATTGATTATATATATAATTAATAATATATAAATATATTATATTATCTAATATTAATATATATTATATTATCTAATATTAATATATATTAATATTAAATAAAATATAATAATTATAATTTAATTGGATATCTATTTAATAGTATAAAAATCTATTCTAATTAAATCTCCTTAAATATAAATGTAACAGCATGTGCAAAAATGAGGCTTTAATTTTTTTATCATTGATTGAAACAATGTTGGTTGAATGATAAAAAAAAATTAGGTTTTGATTGTTTTTTATAGATTTATTTTTAGCATCAACATTTATTTTTAACACATTAGAATGAAATAATGTTGGATATGGAAATAATAAAGTTGATTGATTAAAATTATTATAAAGTTGATTGTCTAAGGTTGCCCATTTTATTCCAGTTAGATCATCCTATAATGCAGTAATGGTTGCCAAGATTTATATGGAGTAGGTAGTTAAATTACATGGAATTCCTAAGAAGATCATTTTGGATAGGGATCTAGTGTTTACTTCTTTTCTTTGGAGATCTATGCAGCGAGAGTTAGGTACTCAGCTGAATTTCAATTCAACTTATCACCCAGAGACTGACGGACAGACTGAACGTGTCAACCAAGTTTTAGATGACATGCTTAGGATGTACGTAATAGATAGAAAAAATAAATGGGAGGAGTATCTACACTTGGTTGAATTTGCTTATAATAATGGATATCACAGTTCCATAGGAATGGCACCTTTTCAAGAATTGTATGGTAGACCATGTAGGACGCCTCTCAGTTGGGATAATTTGGAGGACAGAATTCTTCTAGGTCATAATATGTTGCAAGATTTGGAGTAAGAAGTTAAAAGGATCAGAGAGCACCTTATTACTGCTCGGGATAGACAAAAGAAGTATGCTGATAAGCATAGGATCGATCGTCAATTCTTGGTTAGTGATAAAGTGTTTCTCTGTGTGACACCATAGAAGAGTCCAATTCAATATGGAAAGGGATCCAAGTTAGCACCGCGATTCGTGGGTCCATCTGAAATTCTGGAATGGATTGGACCTGTTGCCTACAAACTTGCTTTGCCACCGAGTCTTTCACGCATTCATAATGTATTTCAGGTTTTAGTTTTGCATATATATACCTGATATTACTCATGTACTGAATTGGAAAAATTTGTAGATTATGGATGAACAAATCATGCTGGAACTAGTGCAGATCATTCAAAGAAGAACTATAAGTTTAAGAGGGAGAGAAATAAGGTAGGTAAAGGTCCTATGGGACCCCAATGATGAAACATCTACTACTTGGGAGGACACTAAAATGATGAGAACAACTCATCCATTTTTGTTTCCCGACTTCTAGGAGAAAGTCGAAGCTTAGTGGGGGAGGGTGTCATGCCTGACCACTACTATTATTTTTTTGGTTCTAGGACTTAGTGGATATTAAGTTTCTTTTAGTTTGAAATGTTGATTTAATTGTCAGAACTCGATTTTATTTTATTTAGCAGAACATGAAACTTTTGTTGGATATGTTTTTAGTATCAGTTACATAGTTACATAGTTACATAGTTGCATAGTTACATACTTACATAGTTGCCATCATGTTATTTTCTTGTACTTATGAACTGAGTTACAACTAATGATCATCATGATGAAGCAATAATTAGAAATAAAGTAAAGATCAACATGTTGATGGATCATGTAGTATGACCCAAATTTACTTTTAGCATCAATATGTTTTATTATTATTTTGTTACAATTTTAGGTGATAAATTAATTTTTCATATCAATCAATTTCATCTTTTATCTTTCAACTTTTCTTAGAGTAAAATACAATGTTCTAGAAGTTTGAAAAAGTAAACATAAGAAGATGAATCTAAAAAATATGATATAACAATGTTGATAGGGGTAAACAACATGTAGGAAAAATGATTGGCAATAATTTGAATACTTTTATATTTTATTTTATTAGTAAAAGCATTCATAATATTAAGCTCTTAAGAATTAAAATAATTTTTCTCTTTATAATAATTTTAATCAATCAACTTTATTATTTCCATATCCAACATTATTTCATTCTAATGTGTTAAAAATAAATGTTGATGCTAAAAAAAAATCTATAAAAAAATCAAAACCTAAATTTTTTTATCATTCAACCAATATTTTTTCAGTCAATGATAAAAAATTAAAGCCTCATTTTTGCACATGTTGTTACAATAACAAGATTTTTATAGAACAATAATAAAAAAGTGAAATTATTATTTAACTTTTAGTTCAAGGCTTTTCAAAAAATTATAAACAAGTTATTTAATGCATGTTTTCGATAAAGAAAAAAAAAATTTAATAACAATGTCATACAATGTAGAGCTCGACTCTTCATTTTTACATTACTTTATGAACCTACTGCAAAATAAGAATTTCAAAAATTTAAATGGAACACCATCATATAATAATATATTTGGGATTTCCAAGCATGCAAAATCAGTTAGGAGAGAAGAAATATTTCAATTTATGGTTTTCGTTAGTGTACTGCCGCTGGGTCTGGTTGACAGTACGAAAGTCTTCCGCGATGTCCCTGCATGGGGAGAAGCGGAAGGAAGATGGAGGAGGGAAACATCGTCATACCCAGCCAGTCGAAATAACTGGCTGGGTAGTCGTTGCCTAAAATCGTGCATGGTTCATTAAAACGTTTTCACAATTATTAAAGTACACAGCGCATACAATTTGATAGCACGTAATTAGATATTCTTTTTGAACATAGGTATTTTTTTAAAAACAGACATTAATTTTTGAGAGATTTAGAAAACTAGTGTCAGATAATCTCATATTATATGTTATATTAATGTGAAACATTGTCAAAATTAGTATTAAAAAAAAGTATATATTATTGATAACTATATAATTACTAAAAAATACATATCTATCAATAAAAAGAGCTATTAAATCTTATGTTTTATGATATTGGTTTTAAAAAAGAATTAATAAGTTATTTTTATTATTTAAATTTTAAAAAAATTGCATTCTAGTATTAATAAATTGAAATAGGTATATAATAGATTAAAATAATATTTTATACAATAAAAGTGTAAATGTAAAATTTAGTCATAAAAATATAGATATTATATTTTACAATATTAGCTTTAAAATGATTTTAAATTAATTAATTTTTTTTATAAAATTATTCCTATGATTTAAAATTTAAAATTATTATATCTAAAATTATTCTTATTATATTACCAAACAAAAAAGGCACCACTTACAATTTTTTCCTTCTACTTCTTTGTCTTTTGTAAAAAAGAAGTTATTGTTTCTATACTTTTTAAAATAATTTGACCTTTTCCTTTTCTTTTACGGTAACAATTGAGTTAATAAAAACCAATACTTTTGTGTTCACATAACCAATTGCAACTTTAGAAGATTTCATAGTATAAAAATTCTACATTAACATTTTCTTGTTAAATGATTAACTAATTATTTGATTAACAAAAGCTCGACCTTCTTTGTTAACACCCCTGAAGTCAGACAAAGGAAAATTGCCAGAATCCTTAGTTGTGGGGTGGGCTCTCTCCCTTCATCCTATCTAGGGCTCCCCTTGGGCTCCTCTCCCCCTAACTCTTTCTGGAATGGTATTCTGGATAGATTCAACAAGAAGATGGTTGGATGGAAAGGTTCCTCTCTCAGCCAGGCTAGGAAATGTTTACTGGTCAAATCAACTCTTTAAAACCTTCCCATTTATGCTCTGAGCCTTTTTGGAATTCCTGTGGAATTTGCAGAGAAAATGGAGAAAATCCAAAGAGACTTTCTATGGACCGGACTTGAAGGAAAGAAAAGGTACCCTCTTGTTGCATGGGAGAAGGTCTGCCTCCCCAAGAGGTATGGTGGTCTGGGCATCAGAAAGCTTACCCATCTCAATAAGGCGCTTCTTGCAAAACAAATCTGGCAAATCTTCAATAACACTGGTGAATGGAGAGACATTGTAGAAAATAAATACCTCAGAAGACCCTCTCTTTATTTTACTTTATTCAATGAGGACATCCCTAAAGGGTCGACTATTTGGAATGGTATCCTGAAGGCCAGGGACATGGCTAAGGCACAGGTCTCTTGGAAACTAGGAAATGAGGAGGATATTCAGTTTTGGTCTGACAGGTGGTTATGTCAAGGCCCACTTTCTAACAACCCAGTTTTTGAGAGATGGGTGCAAGAATGCACGAAGCTGTAATGCCCCACCCGGAGATCCTCGGAACAAGGATTCAAATCAAGCCAAGATTTATTTTTTTACAAGTATGAATGCACAAGACAACATCATACAGGGATCACAAAGATCGCAATGGAAGACTTCAACACAATCCTGACAACCAACGAAACTCCAAATGCCACTACCAAACCGACACACCCAAACAAAACCAACAACGACCACAACAAGATGAGGGCACAAGAAAAGACCACTCATCAACAAAACACCAAGCTAGGGTAAAATGCAGAATCCCAAAATTTGGCTAAGCCTAAAACCCTGAAGCCCTAAAAATTGGCTAAGTTTGGATTTTTGAAGCCTTGAAATTTCCTAGAATCAATAACTTATCTCTGAGAGGTCTGAAACCTATCTCAAATGATTTGTCACATATATTAAAATATATCTTAAGTATAAGTTGACGTCTATTAAAATATACATCAACTTATACTTAAACGATATATTTTAAACCCCAAGAGACTAAAATAGAAACACGTAAACTCGATTTCAAGAGAAACTAACAGAACTAAAAATGCAACAACATAGGGTCGAAGAACACCCAAAAGGGTATCCAAAACCCCAAGAAACTAAAACAGAAACACGAAAACTCGATTTCAAGAGAAACCTATAGAACTCAAAATGCAACAGCATAGAGTCGAAGAACGCCCAAAAGGGTATCCAAAACCACTCTCAAAAAGATCGAATCACGAAGAAAAGTGCCCGCTAATGGCACGCGCAGATTTTTCACAAAAATCGTGCGACACTTTTTACTAAGGGAGGGCGATACTTCTCCTTAAGGCATGAGACACTCTTCTAGTGTCGTACGACATTTCTCAAGAAGGCATGCGACACTTTTCAGCATCGTACGACATTTCTCAAGAAGGCGTGCGACACTCTTCCAGCGTCGTATGACATTTCTCAAGAAGGTGTGCGATACTTTACAGTGTCGTACGAAAGAGTTTGCATGGGCATGCGATACTTTTTAAATTGTCGCACCATGCTGAACAAATTTTGCCCATAAAAACACAAAAATACTCCCAAAAGCAAAAAAGACCAAAATTAGAGAAAAGAACCTCCACACAAGGGAGTACCGGATCCACAAAGGCTCGAGGAAAGAACACTCGTGTGCAAGAACAACACAGAAAGGAGAACATCTATCCATCTAAACTACAGCAGCAAAGAACACACTGAAATAAACATTGTAGTGAACTAAACAACCAAACTAAGTACGCAGTTCCTCCCAACCGTCAATAGCATCATAAGACGATCGTGGGTCCTAGCCATCCCCCGCGCGTAACATCCCAAGCCACCGACCAAATTGTCAGTACTGTCGTAATAGGGATGTCACTACTAAAATATGCATAATAACAACATAAGAAAATCTAACATGCTAGTGATAATGTATAAGATAATCTTACAGTAGATAACATCACCTATCACATGCTAAACAACAGTACACAACAGACATACTACTAAAGCAAATCACATCATCTAATCATATGCTAAACATCATAATAAGGGAATGCGCCAAATAAAATAACATCATCTAAACATGATATACAAGCATCTCAATGAAAGCATAAATCACAAGAGAGCATACTCCAAAACTCGAAGTACCAAGTGAAGACATCCAGCAATGGTCGCACTAGGACAAAAGATCATCTCTATACACTGATCCCTAGCAGTGGTGAAGGTAGCTATGCCTCCCAACCACATGGAACCCATAGGTCCACACCCGCCATGCTGATGGAGATAATGGTCCAACCACAAACACACATAAAACACAACATCCATGGCTAACACTCATGCTAGATAGTATAATGGCTGCAACCAAGAACCTAAGAGAATGCAAGGAGTACAGGTCCTGGTCAAACACTCAAAAGGCTACTATGTAGGGACTAACATCATGGAGAGTCACCTGGCATCAAAAAGCCCAAGCTAGGACTTGCGCAGATTCAACATCCCATAACGGAAAGGCTCTTGCACCCCAAACCTTTTTATTATCTTAAGTTTTATTATCATTCACACATTTTATTTAATTTTCACTTAATTAAAGCTTCCTTCGCCAACCCTCTGGGCATAATGATCACTAGGCTGCGAGGTAGAAGCCCCTTCCATATGCTACCCTACCCTACCCATGCTCATCCTACGACAAGTGCCCGTGGGCATGCATACTCCCATCCCAACCCCAATGATCATAACTTTCAACAAATCGACGAAAGATCAGGCCTCGCAAGTCTCCCAACAAATGTATGTGCATGTACTCGTGTGTGGCACACCACCATCACGAAGATCATAACACAAGGACAGGAATGAGAACACAATGCAAAGAAAAAACCCAAATGAAAGCAACACGGGAAGGATGGATTTTACATGAATCCCAAAGCCAATAAAACCATACATCATTAAATCACTCGATCGGCCTCAATCTGAGAGTATGGATTCTACATGAATCCCAATGATGTAATAAGACCAAACATCATGAACTCACTCAACTGGCCTCAATCCGATAGTATGGATTCTACACAAATCCTAGCATTCACGAAGCAAAAGCAAAGGTCCAACAAAACCATAACAAGTATAAAATCACTCAACCAAATACAACGTCGGGAGTACGGATGTAACACACATCCCAATGCAACATAAAAGTCCAAAAGTGGTTTGACTGATATCCAAATGGATCATCAAGGTCCACGACCCACATTGTGCCAAGAAAACTCGAGAAAATAGGGTGGCACACAAAACGAGATAAAAACTCCAAAAATTTAGAAAACTTTAAAATTAAAACCCATTTGGCCTTTGGATTCAAAAACCCCAATAATCCAAAAATAAATGGAACCAGACACCGTATGAAAAAATGGCCAGCATAACAGTGTAAAATTCCAAACCCTCACCCCAAAAAATAGGGAAATGTTCATACCCGCCCAATTGGGTAGAACTAGCATACAAAAATGGAGGGGAACACTAGTTCTCAGCCTCCAAACAAACGGCTACAAAAAATAGAAGCAGAAACAATAAAATAGGAAAGCCGTACCTCACAACCAAAAGGGCAAAATGGAAATCTAAACCATAAAATAAAACACCCGCAAAAGTGGCTGAAAATCTCGGCAATCCAAGGTTTGCCCGAGCTAGATCCAATGAGGTCAACCTCGCGACGATCCCACGCCCATAGCTCCAAGAACGAACAAAACAGTAAATCCTCATGAAGAGGATTTTGGGTTTTACTCTCCAACTTTCCAATTCAAAAGTGAGAAGTGAGGAATTAAATTCCTTTTTGGATATTTATTCACTTTTCGAGTGAATAATCGATTAGGGCAAATAACCAGCCAACCTAGTTAAATCTCGAATTGACCCAAATGAAAACAGGCTATTCCTATAAATAGGAATTCATCTATGGAAAAGCTGCCAAAAATTAAAATAAATCAATTAAAAAGCTCAAAAACCCAAAAACACAGAAATCACCTAAACAACTTTCACGACAATGCGAACCTCTAAATGCACAGACATGCTTACTAGTCTAATCACATAATGCAAATGAGTTTAGATTTAATAATCACTGAAAAGTTTAAATTAAATATTTTAATAAAGGATACAACGACCATATAAGGATGACATTGGTAACATATGAAAGGCTGAATCACTAACTCCATGTGCCACTACCAGGGATATACATCCTGCACACTAAACAACACGATCAAGTGCAATTGCATATAATAACATAGCCGAAGCAATAGATGCGTTAAATAACCTAATTTAACCATTTATTTAGTTATATTAAAATAATCTATTTACATTACTCACGTTCGCATTTTATAAAGCATAACAACGTAGGAATGAAGTAAATAACCATAGCATTAAATCCATCACATAACATAATCATAGGTATGTCCAAATACCAGATAACTAGATATCATCATAAAACACACTATCATCTCAAATGGCATCATCATGCAATATGATTAATTGAACATCATAGTAGTCTAATATCTATCATACTAGAATCAAAGAGTAACATTTGACCCTTAGGTCATCTCAAATGTAAAACATCACATAAGAACAAATATCTCTCAGATCAAAATAAAACAAGGTAAATGTCCGCAGCACATAACCAAATAATCCAACAAGAACGATCCATTCTAATTACTTAAGTATTTAATAGTGATTGATTACTCTGCATTAAAAAGGCACTAAAAACACATAAGAAAACACAATCATAAACATGACTAACCACTGCTATAGGAACCTAGTCCAGTGTAGCATGGTAAAAAGTACATAGTGCAATCTCTGCACACATCTCAGGGTAATCACGAAACAACCTCATGATACCACATCGATCCTGGTAACCATTGGCACAAACCTTAGTGAACCAAAAATCACATCATAATCTCAAAGATTAGTCAAAAGCATAATCAAAGCAACTGATACAGAAACATAAACCCAAACACCTCGACGGTGTAGACCACTCAGGGTCACAATCATGATCCATCACAACAAAAGATCAGCAAGGTTGCATCCATCAGGACGACTTACAAAAGTCAAATGGGAGAGGCACTACAGGAGCTATATGGGTTTAAAGTAAGCAATTATAGGGTTGGTCAAGAATGGAGAGACCTTTTCCTCATTTTTGAGGATTTGAAACCAATAATGAGTATGCTTAATGCTTTGATCCCTAGTAATAATAAGGATGAGCTGGTCTGGAGGGATAATCCCAATGGAAGTTATTTTGTTGCTTCTAGCTACAACTCTCTTTGGGGTTTAAAGGAGAAACCCCCTTGGGCGGATGCCTGGCTCACAGGCCTCACTCCAAAGATCAACATATTTTATTAGCTGGCCCTTCATAACAAAATCCTAACGCAAGATAATCTCATGAAGAGAGGCCATGTTATGCCCAGTAGATGCCCGCTCTGTAAAAACCAGTCTGAGTTGGGAAATCATATCTTCATTCAATGTGACTTTGCTAGGGAGGTGTGGAATTCTCTTAATCAAGAAATGAAGATTCTCTGGTGCTGGCTAGATAACCTTATCGAATTTTTCAGTCTTTGGAAAAGCCTTTGTAAAATTGCAGGCTGACAGGATAATTATGCTTGGTTTTTGCCTCACTTTTGCTGGAGCATCTGGAAGGAAAGGAACAACAGAATTTTCAGGGACAGAGAGGAGCTAGCAATAATTCTGGGAAGGAAGATTTTGAAAAACATAAAAGAAAACCTTCAAGTGATGAAGTAGGGGGAAGTTGATATAGGGGACAAGAAGATAGTTAAAGAAAAAGACAAGGATCCCAAAAGACAGGATGCTAGATGGATTCTACCCTCGAAAGGATGGTCAAAAGCCAACTTCGATGGCGCTTCTAAGGGCAACCCTGGCCCCTCTGGAAGTAGTGGAATTATAAGAAATAGTTTTGGGGAGGGGATTGCGGCCTTTCCTCTCCCACTTGGAACCCAAACCAACCATTTGATCGAAGCCAGAGCTGCGTGGAGTGTGGTAAAGCTGGCTTTTGCAGCTGGCATTTCCAAACTTTGGCTTGAAGGGGACTACAAAAACATAATTAACAATATTAATGGTATCTCCCCTCCCTCATGGTCAAATGCAAATATAATTGATGAGACATGTGCCGCCCTCACAAAATTTGAGAAGGTCCACATCACTCATGCGTTTAGAGAGGCAAACCCAGTTGCTGACTGGTTCGCTAACAAAGGGGTGGGAGTAGACAAAGAGATGATCTGGCATTCTGGAAAAGATATTCTAATGGAGGCTAAGTCACTAATCAAGCTGGAGAAAATCCATGGAAGTATGGGTCAATCTAACTGTAATCATGTTTAATAAAGAAAGAATGGATGTTGGTATGAGCCATAATAAGTTTCTTGGTTTTCATAATCTCAAGGGATTTTCTCTATCTTTTCAACACGTTTGGATGATTGCTATCATTTTCACTTGCTATTGTAACACAGAGGCGAATGATCATGAACCCAATAATAGGAACAAAGCCAAAATCTTGGTTGGAAAAAATTTGTAGAGATTGGGGCTCATGAGAATTGTTGAAGAAAAAATGGATGTCATGACTGGGAAACGGAGTAGAAAGGAGCCGGCGAGAGAAGTGAAGAAGTGGAAGAATATGGGAAAAGTCTGGAAAAATTTGGAAAAGGGTAGGGTTGCGAATTTTTTTGAGAAACTCCATGGTTTTGACCCTGAGGTCACCAACAGCATGGTGAACTCGTGGAACAATGGCAAGGCCAAGGTGAATGGGGTTTCTTTCCAAATCACAGAGGAGGTGGTTGCAGAGGTCACTGGTATCCCTATGGAGGGTTTCAAACTCTACAGGGACAAGAAACTTTTGTCCAATGCAGTCAAGGAGTTTGTGAAAAATTCTGCAGAGATGAACAAACTGGAAAAGAAAGAGTCTTTCTATGTGACAAAAATTATAAAGAAGTTCTGGAGGTATGTTTTATATGCCCTCATTGATTATGTAACCATGGACCCTAGGTTTGATCGGGTTAGAACTCACCATTTTTTGATTTTAAATCATTTTCACCATAAGAGAAGAATCTACATTCCCTTTTACCTTCTCACTTCTATGAACAAGGAAATCTCTAGTTTCAAGAAGAAAGCCACTGTTAACCCTACTTTGCATGAGGGATTATTGCTCCTCATCCATGAGCATTTCAAAGCTCAGTCTATATGCAATAACCCTCCTCAAATTGAGGATGTTGACAAAGGAAGCTCCAGGTTTTCTTTTGACTCTGATGACATTGAGAGCATTAGCTCGGAGGAGGAGAATGTTTCCTCAGGAAAGAAGAAAAAAGGTCAAGCTAGGAAATAGTCCACAGCTACAACTCCCAGCAGGAAAAGGCCTAGGGATCACGACCAAGCTCAGGCAAAAGAGGGTTATGCTGAGGAGGAGGAAATGAATATGAAAGATTCTAACAAAGTGTTGGAGGAGGAGTTGGAAGAGGAGAAACCTAGGAAAAAATGGAAGAGGGAGGTAGTGAGATTTGAGGAGACTAGAAATCAGAGGACGGATGCTATTCCTCTTCCCCTCTCCCCTGTCCAGTCTCAACCTCCTTCGGAGGAAAATGCGAATGTCATCACTAGTGAGAACGAGGGGGAAGTGTAGGTCAATAATAGGAGAAAGGCCTGGAAAAATTTTGATGTGAGGAATGCTACTATGGGGATTTTTAAGGAAGTTATGAACCCTCAAATCCTGGTGGACAACCTGGAGCAACCTAGGCTCAATGAGCTCATAGACCCAGCTATCCTGGCCATCTCAGAAAACGCAAGGGAGACTAGAATGAACCTTCTAAATAATGCCCGCAGTAGTATGATTGACAACTTCAGATCAATCAAATGGCTCTTCCATGAGCTGGAGAAAGTTAGAGAAAGGGTATCCCAGATGGAAAGTATTAAGAATAAGATAGGTAATGACAGCCAGGAGGACCAGGATAACAGAGAAAGTTTAAATGAAAGGAGATTAAGAAATCTTGAAAACTACAACCACAACCTGGCAAGTCAGATGATTTCTCTCTTGAGCTCAATGAATGACAACATCCAATCCCTTGCTGGTAAACTTAAGGATAGGGGCTTGCTGGTGGAGGAAGGAGGACAGAATAGGGATAAGGCCAGGCCAGATGATGACAAGGCCACAATCAGTATGTTCACTAGTATGGATCAGGGCACGGAGAAGGTCCAGGATCAAATGGAAAAGGAGCAACAAAGATAGTCGAGGCAGCTCAGACTATGTAGGAAATGGAGAAGATAGCTGAAGACTAGTTTTCTTGTCTTTTGTCTTTTCGTCTTCCTGGCTTTTGGCTTTTGGACAGGCTTTCTGTAGTCTATTTTAGTTTGTTTGTTTTTTGGCCTTTCTGTGGGCCTTTATTTTGGGTTGGGCCTTCAGGCTTTTTTTTCAGCTGTTGGACCTCTGTTTTGGCTGGGCTTCTTTTTCTTATTATCAACCTTGCTATTGTAAAACTTATGGGTTTCAGGATCCCTTAAAACCTATTTATCTTATCAAAAACTAATTATTTGAGAACTAAAATTTTCTTTTTCATAAAAATAATTTATAATTTATGTTTGATATAATTAGTCATTTACTTATCAATACTATTAATAGACTTTTGTATTAGTTATAAGGTAGCTACATAATTAAGTTAGACAAATTGTAATATAATTTGGTATTATTGATTATGCTATAATGATTTATTAGCAAAAATTAATAAATAATTATTCTTAAAACATATTTCAAAAAATCTAAACTCAATAAAAAAAATCAAATATATATAAATAATACATTAAAAAAAAATTTAATAAATATCATCTTTATTAGGTGGAGCTTGAGCTTATTCCCTTGGAACCTGTGTTTCTTTGCTCTAGATCTCCTCTTGTTGGATTCTTTTTCTTATATGACTCTCATTTTCTTCTTCCCCCTAGCCTTGTCACTGCACATTAGGATCAAGCTCCAAGTAAAAAGGCTTTCTTACTCAATCTCAAGTCAGCTAAATGCCATGCTTGGCCCTATATTATATGGCATCATTCTCTTCTCAACACAAAATGACATTACCCCTATTATATAATGGATCCAACACATTCATAGTATCCTTCTTCCATATCTTCAGAGAGATGTTCAAATTGAGGGTTTTCTCTACTAGCTGTAGACTCATTGTACAATAGTTCCTAATCTGAACATCATACTCATCTACATAATTCATCCAGTGATCTTCAATCAAGGCATTACGTATGAATTGCTTCCCTATGAGATGTTGCCCCATATTTATGTTGTCAAACTAGGGGTGTTCTACTAGGTAGTCATTGAAGAGATATTGATCCCATTCATTTTCATATGTAGCAATATCTTGTTTCTTATCTACCTCAAAAGCTCCAATAGTAACGGGCCAAACCCATGCCTTCTTGTGTTGCTTTCTGACCCGATCATAGGCTGAGGCCAATTGCCTAGCTATCTCCAGTGGTATAGACTTGTCAGACAAATAACATGGAAGCTTCTTTGGACATAGGAGGATCTCTTCCACCTAAATGTGAACTAAATAAAGTAAGCACCAACTTGTGTTATATGGGTCGTAACCTCTACAGATAGTTTCTTTACATAGTCACCTTCGATGAATGGGATCATGGAAAAGATGAAACCATCATTCACCAACATGTATTATGGCCTCTTGAATGGGAGCTTCTTTTTCTCAATATACTCAAGGGTACATTATGTATGACCAGTCATTGGCATCTTGCATGCTTCCTTTCTTCACCAACCTTGGATAATCTATTGACCTGGCTTCCAGAAGGTAGACCACATAGGAAGTCATGTAGAAACCTGGATTGGGCTTCACTGACATAAGATGCTCATCTAGATTGTTGCTGATGATTGTGGCCCATTCAATCGGCAACCCCTCTCGTTGATGGTTTTAATGAAAAGAGCCATCCAAGTTTCAAGATGAATGGCTACAAGGAGTCCATGACTCTACTCTGGAGCACTATATTATAGCCAATGGCATCTATCATGTACCCCAAGGTCATGTTGACCTTTTCAGATACCTCAAAAGCTCCAATAGTAATGGGAGAAACCCATGTCTTCTTGTGTTACTTTCTTACTTGGTTATAGGATGAGGCAAAATGCCTAGCTATGTCTAGTAGTATCAACCTATCAGACATATAGTGGGGATGCTTCTCTAGATACAAGAGGGTCCCTTCCATTTGGATGTATATGAATGTGTTGAACTGAATAAAGTAAGCATCCACTTGTTCTATTTAGGTTGTGGTCTCTATAGATAGTCTCATTGCATAGTTGCCTTCAATAAATTACATTATGGAAAAGTTGAAACCATTATTCACTAGTCTATACTTTGGGCTCTTGAATGGGATCTTCTTTCGCACCAATGGTATACTATGTATGGAAAGGCATTGGCATCTTGCATTATTCCTCTCTTTACCAAACCTGGATAATCTATTAGCCTAGCTACTAAAAAGGTAGACTGCATAGGAAGTTGTGCAGAGAAAGCCCTCAATTTGAACATCTCTATGAAGAAATGGAAGAAGGATACTACGAATGTGTTGGATCCATTATATAGTAGGGATAATGTCATTTTTTGTTGAGAAGAGAATGATGACATATAATATAGGGCCAAGCATGGCATTTAGCTGACTTGAGATTAGGTAAGAAAGCCTTTTTACTTGGAGCTTGATCCTAATGTGCAGTGACAAGGCTAGGGTGAAGAAGAAAATGAGAGTCATACAAGAAAAAGAATCCAACAAGACGAGATCTAGAGCAAAGAAACACAGTTTCCAAGGGAATAAGCTCAAGCTCCACCTAATAAAGATGATATTTATTAATTAAATTTCTTTTAATGTATTATTTATATATAGTTGATTTTTTTATTGAGTTTAGATTCTTTGAAATATGTTTTAAGAATAATTATTTATTAATTTTTGCTAATAAATCATTATAGCATAATCAATAATACTAAATTATATTACAATTTGCCTAACTTAATTATGTAGCTACCTTATAACTAATACAAAAGTCTATTAATAGTATTGATAAGTAAATGACTAATTATATCAAACATAAATTATAAATTATTTTTTATGAAAAAGAAAATTTTAGTTCTCAACTAATTAGTCAATCATTTAACAAGAAAATTTTAATGTAGAATTTTTATACTATGAACTCTTCTAAAGTTGCAATTGGTTATGTGAACACAAAAGTATTGGTTTTTATTAACTCAATTGTTACTGTAAAAGAAAAGAAAAAGGTCAAATTATTAAAAAAAAGTATAGAAACAATAACTTCTTTTTTACAAAAGACAAAGAAGTAGAAGAAAAAAATTGTAAGTGGTGCCTTTTTTGTTTGGTAATATAATAAGAATAATTTTATAAAAAAAATTAATTAATTTAAAATCATTTTAAAGCTAATATTGTAAAATATAATATCTATATTTTTATGACTAAATTTTACATTTACACTTTTATTGTATAAAATATTATTTTAATCTATTATATAACTATTTCAAATTATTAATACTAGAATGCATTTTTTTTAAAATTTAAATAATAAAAATAACTTATTAATTCTTTTTTAAAACCAATATCATAAAACATAACACTTAATAGCTCTTTTTATTGATAGATAAGTATTTTTTAGTAATTATATAGTTATCAATAATATATACATTTTTTAATACTAATTTTGACAATGTTTCACATTAATATAATATATAATATGAGATTATGTGGCACTAGTTTTCTAAATCTCTCAAAAATTAATGTCAAGTGAAAAATAACAAGTAATGTTTTAAAAAAAATACCTATGTTCAAAAAGAATATCTAATTACGTGCTATCAAATTGTATGCACTGTGTACTATAATAATTGTGAGAAGGTTTTAATGAACCATGCATGATTTTATGGAGGGGCAGCATGGATGGGCATCCAGCCAGTCGAACTAACTAGAACCATTAATGCAACTTAAATTATTAACATTGTCAACTCTAATACATATAAGTTGCCCCTGTCCACTACAAGTTGGCAGATGGATGACGGCTCTAAATAGTCAGGAAACGTAGCAGACCGCAAGTAGGTACGAAGTAGGAATGTCAGAGATGTCAGGAATGTCAGAGACAGAAGAAGATGGATGGAGATAAATGGAATACGTACCTAGCCAGTCGAAATAACTGGCTGGGTTGCTGTTGCCAAAAATGTCGATGTTTGTTCAATAATTGAGCACAAAGAAAAGCTAGGTGGAATGTAATGTGTTATTGGGAGATCGAATGACGTCACAGATGGACGTGATGATGAGAATAGTTAAACATGTAATTTGGAAATTGACAAGTATGAATTCGTTAAGGGTCCATTTGGCAAGGGGAATACAAGTGGAATAGGCATATGTAAATTCTTAAAATTTTGAATTCTTCATTTTGGATGTACCAAATCAGAATTGGAATACAAAATAAAATAGGAATATGTATTCTAATTTTGGTCCAAAAATGAGGTTTTGCAATTCCATCCAAATAGGTGATATTGGAATATGTATTCCTATTCCAGTTTTATTTATTTTAGAAAACATAATTTTTGGGGTCCACAAATTCCCTATAAAATTTCGTAGCCCCATTTTCTATTTCATAATAGCTATTCCTATTCCCATAGCCAAATGAGCCCTAATATATGTATTATATCTTGTTGACATGCTCATATCTCATTAGCCGAGAGGCTCCTTCAGTGATATAAAGGACCTCCGATCTATGAAAGATCGAAAATCTGTGTAACATCTAAAAATATACTAACTATTAAAAACTATTTAATGTACTCCCCACAAAATTTATTTAAGTTGTTATCAAACCGTTACGGATAACTTCTTTTGAAAACCACCGATCAGATTATTTATTTAGTTTTCATTTCATAACCATCACTCTTGTAATGTCTTGAATTTGGAAATTTGCTTCTTGCTTTGGGAAATTTGATTTGTGTTCAAAAGATTTGAGGTACGTAAAGTTTTTGATTAGATAAACAGGTTTTACAGGGATCCTGAAACCCAATACTTAAAACATGTAAGGCTGATAATAAGCATGAAAGCCCAGCCAAAAAAGTATAAGTTCAGAGGCTGATAATAAGCATAAAGCCCAACCCAAAAGTAGAGTTTAGAGAAAAGACAAAGAAAAAAGACAAGTAAAACCACGGCCTAAAGCTAGACCAAAAGCCAAAAGTCAAAGAAAAATAAAAGAACAGGTGAGAGTCATTCCTTGCTCTTTTGCTCCAACTCTTGCATAACTTGAGCAGCCTCGAAGGCCAGTTGGTTCTCCTCCACTTCTAGCTGTTGCGTCCTTTGGTCCCCTTGGTCCTGATCAAGAATGGTGTTGTCCTTTGCAGAGTCGTCCTTCATTCTGGCTTCATTCCTGTCTTTTCTTTTCTCATCATCCTGCATTTCTCTATCTTTGATCGAGCCCGTAAGAGAGATGATGTTGTTATTAATGGAGCTTAACAAAGTGAACATCTGATTCACAAGGTTGTGATTGTAGTTCTCCAAGTTGTGTATCCTTCTTTCTTCCAGACCTGTCAGCCAAATCCATCCTTCTATTAGCATCCATCCCATTCCTTGTTGCCTCAATATGTCTCACCTATTCTTTAACCTTCTCCAGCTCATGGAAAAGCCATTTGATTGATCTAAAATAGTCAATCACAGTGTTACAAGCATTATTCAAGAGGTTCATCCCTGTCTCCCTGGCTCTGTCCGAAATAGCCACTATTTTGTAAAGTTTTATGATGTTTCTTATAACATTTGATCATATCTATTGAATTTAAAGTTAATGGTTTTCTATTTTGGTTGTGAATGTGATTTCTTGGTTTAGAAGACTAGCGTAGACAGAAAGAACATCCAAGACTGTAAGAACCTGCAAGGTGAACAAGGTTAGTTTCTCTTCACAATAACTTTATTTGTGCTTGTCCAAAATTGTAATATTGCTTACCAAAATCTAATATAGATAAAAAATTCTTTTGTACGTTCAATGCTTCCAAACAAAATTTTGAAAAAAAAAGTACCTAATAGAACAATATGAAAACCTAGAACATTTAGAATGTGATTTATACTTTTGAATAAATGAACTATTCATGTATTATTTAACGAGGTAGAATAGATTGTTGAATTTTTGAAGCCAAAACATTTGTATTGTTCCCCAACATGTCCTTTTCGAGTGGGTAAACATTGATAACCCTCTCATATGTAATATGGGAAGGTCTTTTAGTCATCTAATCTGCGGTGCACTAAACCTCTTTATAAATGTTGTCGGTCTGTATGAACCTGAGTCCCTCACTCTTAGTTACCATGGTGGGGAGGAACACAAAATAACATATTATCTTTGTTTAGGATGCCATTTTTCACTCAACTCACAAATGATCAGGCTTGAAGAAGTTTAGGTATAACATGCCCTATTTATACATTTTTTCGCATGCTATCCATACCGATAACAATGTGCACTCTGCGTAGGATGTTTCTCAATCCAATTGCTTGCCTTGTACCATGTTTCACACGGATAAACTTGGTAGTTTGAAGATATTGTCATATGCCTTTCATCAATTGTTTAGTAAAATATGCAGGCGCACAAAGCCGTAAGGTTTAGATATTAAGGGCATTTGATAGTATCCTAATCCACCCTTTTTTATTACTTTTGTATATTGAATTGAGCTAAAAATATTACAGATATGGTAGCTATCAATTGTTTTTTTGTAATACATCACTTTACCATTGCGCAAAACTACTTGTTGCTGTGAAATTGAAAGTTGAACGTGATGAGATGTTTTATTAACAAAACCCTATCAAATTTCAAAACTAAATGGACATCTTTAAATTGGAACCTATAAAACTAACCATTTTACTTTAGTAAATGGACAATAACGAATATTAGACTCAATTATGCGCTGTAAAACTGGCCATGAATAACCAATACCAACCATTTTAAAGGTAAGAAATAATAAATACTCCCTTATTTATTATTTTTTATATGAGAAGTCTATTTTGTCAACAACTTTTGTGTAGGCTAATTATAACATCCTCATCTGAGGTTTCGCAGCTCGCTGCTCAACAATATAATTTGTGTGTAGCTTTCAAAAGGGCATATTTTTCGGTTAGTGTTCACAAATGTCAGTTTTGAGTTTTCTTAAAAATATTTTATATCAAATATAACATTAAAATTAATTACATCAATAAATATCTTCTCTATCACCTAACTTATAATACAGTACAGCGATTAATTTCCCCAGACCTATTTATTAGTTATGGGTGATTGTTATATAGATTATATCCAGCATTGAAATTGGCCCCAGTGCGGCATCAGAATTGATACGCATCCACCATACTTGAAATTACAATTAAAATAAGTTGGAATGTAATGAATATATTAAGTTTGTGTCTATCTATAAATCTCACAACCCAAGCCAACTGGAATGTGCCCAAGAAGAAGAACAACTAGATTGAATAGAGCAAAATGATTTGTGGGGATACAAAGCATATTGTATTTCCAGCGATCCCATGGGAAGGTGAAAAGCAGCTGGAAGTGTTGTCATTGGAGTTAGAAATGCTATTGTGCCACTACGTCCAGGAAGGCCTCCTCTTTCACATTTCCCCTTCCGACTTCTCCTCTCATAATTCCATGTTTAATGGTATTTTTGGGTTTCTATTTAGGCGGCTCAATGAGGTTGACTGCATTGTTGAGCACTTCAAATTTGATTATCAAGGTCCATTGTACTGTTATTAGGCTCAAAACTATTACTAGAGTAAGAAGAGGGGTTGTTAGTCTTGACTATTTTTTCTTGATATGTTATATAGTATATTTATTAATAGAGTAAAAAGGATCATCCCTACTAGGGCCCAAATGCCTAAAATCATTGAGAATCTAGACAAAAATAAACCTTTCTCCTATTTGAGCAAGAGACTAGGAAAATAATATGTCAAAATAAGAATCCCTAAATGTGTATATTGTAGGGCCAACATTTCTCATTTCACTGAAACCAATTGTCCAAGTATTCCTTCTCCTCTGCTAGATTGATCAACATAATGCATAAAATTATATGAATGTAGATTAAAACTAACTTCTTGTCTACATGGATAAAAACATTCATAAAGGATACATTTCCAAAGCCAAAGTTCAATTTGACAAATACCAATTTGGATGCTACCAATGTTTCTCTTGGCCTTATTAGTGTCATTTCTCACATATAATATTGGAATCTATCCACATTAGGTTAAATTTTTAGTATATTTTACTCATTTTTTAGTATATTTTACTCATTAATGATTTTTTTGGTTGACTTTCTAGGAAAAATAAAATTATAACTTAAATCACTCTTAATATAATTGATATCTACAATCATTTATTTCAAACATACAAGATAATGGCTGACATAAATATAAAGTATTAATACCCTAATAGTATGTATAGGGTTTTACGCTAGATTAGTAACATGTTAGATTTAGAGATTCCAATAGGATTAGGGTTTAGATTATTGTTTCTAATTTTCAATAAGATTAAGGTGAGAGTTAAGGTTAGGATCAGTCTAGGTTAGGAGTATAATTAGGGTTTGAGGGAGTATTAGTTTAGGTTAGGAGTATTAATATTAAATTTAAGGTTAGTATAAGATATTATACATCATCATTAATAGCATTATTACAAATAATGTTCAAACTCGATCATATGTTGAATTAAACAAATATATAAATGGTTTGTTTACAAGAAACCTACCAAGTCTGACGATCTATAGGTGCAATAGTCAGAAATATTAATATAGGTAGGTGAGTTCAAATTTTTAAAATGAGAGGGATATTTTTTGAATTGACAGCGAGAGACGAAAAGGGGGGCAATATTACTTTCATTCTATAAGTTAGATTTAGACACTTTAATAGTTAGTTGAGTTCAATAGAACAACAGAGATAAGAAGTTCTATTAGAGCCAACATCAACACATGTTGATGAACTTCTAGGTTTTTTTTTGTGAAAGTAATCTTTTGTCCTATATGAGTAGTGACTACTTTAGGTTTATTTTATGTAGCCGCACATTTCTATAAGTTTAAGTTTGATATTTTTTTCTTCTAGGGTTTATAGTTTAATCTCTAGATTTGTATCAATTTTATTTAGTTAATAGAAAGTAAGCAAGAATACTTGCCAACTCCAATCTATTATGTTTTTGATCTTGCCTTCTTTGATAGATTTTTTTGTGCATGTTAGTAAGTATTGGGAAAATGGATGAGAAATCATTGACTAGAATAATGTTCTTTATCCTTGTGATACTCAACTTCTATTTGGGCTAAGTAACTTGCCTTCCATTGACTGAGTGACTTAGTCTACTCTAACAAGCTCCCCTTTGGTGACCAAGAAACTTGATATCTATAGGTGTCAAGAAACTTGACACTACCTATGACTTGGCACTCTACCTTGCCAAGCAACTTGGCACTACTTATCACTTGACTGCTTGAGTATTTTGTGGATATTTTGAAGTTTTTGTGGTATGAGAACTATAAGGCCCCACATCCTTGTGAGTTTGGGCATAGTTTTTGGGTGTTTGACATTGGTGTGTAAGAGACATGGCTGGAGATGCAGGAAAGACTTGGCAGTGGCCACCATCATTTAATGGACAAAATTATTATAGTTGTGCAAAGAATATGAGAACCATTATGGTCACAAATGAGTTGTGGGGGTTTTTGGTAAATGGGTTCAATAATGTAACTAACCTAGCACAATATGTTTCCCTTACCAACCATCAAAAGACTCAGCTGAAGGAGTCAAAAAGCAAGGATCTAAAAGCTTTAAGCTTGATTGAGGTAGCCATGATAGAAACATTTTTTTCTAAGATAGCAACAACTAATTATTCAAAGGAAGCATGGGATATCCTTGAGATGAATTTCAAAGGGACTAATAAAGCCTTTGTGATGAAGCTATAGATGATTCAAAGGGAGTTTACAAATGTTCAAATGAAGGATAATGAATCTATTAGAAAATTTAGCTCAAGAATCTATGGTTTGATAAACCAGTTGAAATCAAATGGACAAGATTATGAGGAGTAGGGAATAGTGGAGAAGATATTCAGGATTCTTCCTCCAAAGTATGATAATCTAGTGATTATCATTGAACAGACAAAGGAGCTCACTACTTTGACAATGGATGAGTTGATGGGTACTCTTTAAACCTATGAGCACTGGATTAATAGATCAACAACATTTCCCATGAGAAAGCTTTCAAAGATCAGCCTAATTCAAGAGGTAGGCAGGAGGACGAAATAGCTTTGATAGAGATTTTAGAGGTAGAGGTCATGGAAAATCTAGAGAAAGGAATACTAGAGGAGAAATCTCAGGACAAGGAGGTAATCAAGAGCGAGCAAAAAAATCTCAGGACTAGGTAAGAAGAACTACAACTCTAACAAGAGTAATGTAGAGTGTTATTATTGCCATAAATTTGGACATTATGCAAGTGAATGTTAGAAAAATCAAGGAGATCAATCAAGGTAGAATGCAAATGTGGCTGATGTTAATGTGGGTGAAGTTTATTTAAGTTCAATCTCGTAGCTTTCATCATGTGCAACATTGGTGAAGAAGGAAACCCTAAGTTATGGTATGAAGTGGCTACTTCTTCTTAATCTAGGTTAGACCCCGATACTCCAACTCAAACACTATCAAATAGTCATAATGAAAGTCTATTTTCATTTATTGGTATGAATTTCAAATCTAAAATTTGAATGGGAAACAATGGAACCATTCCTATTGTGGGCAAAGAATCTATAATGGTCTACACCAAAAAAGGTGAGAAGAGAGAAATATAAAATGTATATTTTTCCCTAAGCATGAAGTACAATTTTATGAGTGTTGGAAAACTCATTCAAAATGGTTACAAGACACTAATGGAAAATGACAAGTGTGTCATTCATGAGAAATATGGGAGTAAGAATGTTTTAGCATAAGTAAAAATGACAAGGAACCAGATGTTACCCTTGAGGATAGAGACTTGTCTCTCTTCTCAAATTGTTGTTGGACCTCTCAAGAATGCATGTAGAACACTACATCAACAATAAACTTTAAATAGTGTTATTGAATACCACTCAAATATGCGGCATCTTAGGTATGGTCATCTTTGTTTCGCAAGTTTAAATTCATTGCTCAAGAAAAGAATGGTAGACAATTCACCAAATATTGTAGATTCATGTGATAAGTGCGAGTCTTGTATTTTGGGTAAGCAACATAGGCTTGCCTTTAATTTTGGCAATTCTAGAAGACCAAGGGCACCATTAGAGTTAGTGCATTCTGATTTAGTTGGCCCTATGAAAACAACTTCTATTGTGGGGAATACTTATTTTATAACATTCATAGATGATTTCAGCCATAGGAAATGGGTGTATTTTATGAAAAAAAAAGTCTAAAACATTTGATAAATTTATTGAATTTAGAGCTCAAGCTAAAAAGGGATGTGGACATTATGTAAATTTCCTAAGGTCAGGTAAAGTGGGGGAGTATACTTCCAATTCTTTTGTAAATTTTTGCAAGAAAAATGGAATCAAGAAGGATTTTATAGCTAGTTGTATACTCCATAGCAAAATGGAGTGGCTAAGAGGAATAATAGGACCATTGTTGATATGGAAAGGGGCATGATGAAATAAAAGGGACTCCAAAGTAAATATTGGGGAGAGGTTGTAGCAAGAAAAATATATCTAATAAATAGGTGCATAACAAAGGCAGTCCACGATAAGATTCCCCTTGAGGCGTGGGCAAGATATAGATGGACATTTGAGCACTTGAGAGTGTTTGGGTGTGTAGCATATGCACACATGCCAAAGAAGAAAATGAAAAAATTGGATGACAAGGGTGTGAAGTGCATCTCCAATGGTTATAGTTCAAAATCAAAGGCCAACAAATTGTATAATCTAATCACCAAGGAGACCATCATTTCAAGAGACGTGGAATTTCTTAAAAATCAGTCATGGGATGCCTTAGTGGATGAATCTTCAAGAATTTCAAGTAAAGTGTCAATTATTGATGAAGAAGATGAACTTTTAGATCATAAAGATGAAGGAGGGACAAATATATATAGCTCTAGATAGAGGCAAAAAGGAAAGCAGCCACAAACATGTAGAGAATTAGTTCCTAGTAGTTCCAGATAGCTTTGAAATGGTATGCAAAATAGTAGCAACAATAGTGTTAAATTTTTTGATCCTATTCTCACTTCCTTATTACCATGAAACACTAAGATTCCAAGGCAGATATACCAAAATGAAAGGTATGATAAAGACTATGATAAGAGCACTGTTAATATTTCATTACTTTCTCATAGTGATCCAATCTATTTTGAAGAAGCCATGAAAGAAAAGAAATGGTGTAATGCCATGGGAGAGGAAATATATGCTATAGAGAGACATGAAATATCATAGTTAACTAATTTTCCTCCTAAGAAAGAAGTAATTGGAATTAAATGGGTCTATAAGACCAAGTACAATGTTGAAAGAAAAATAGAGAGGCATAAGATGATTAGCGGTCAACAGATACAGACAACAATATGGTAGAGATTATGCCATGAGCCTTATGCCCAAGTTACAATAATGGAAACTCTGTATATTTTCATAGCAATTGCAACCCAACATAAATGGAATGTATATCAAATAGATGTGAAGTTTTCCTTATTGAATGGAGTGTTGAAAGAAGAGGTGTATGTGGAGCAACCACCTAGTTATAAAGTTGTAGGTGAAGAATACAAGGTCCATAGGTTGAAGATGGCTCTTTATGGGCTCAAGCAAACTCAATGAACATGGTATAGTAGGATTGACCCATGCTTGAGCAATGGCTTTAGGAAACATGATGGTGAGTACACTCTTTACATCACGGTAGGAAATGGAAAGGTTTTGATTGTTGTCTTGTATGTAGATGAATTATTTTAATTGGAAATCATAATTTCATAATTGGTTAGTTTAAAGAGGCCATGAAGAGTGAATTTGATATTAAAAAATTAGGTCTCTTAAATTTGAGATACAAGAACTCTTTATACCAAGGAATATCCCCCTTTAAACAAAACTTATTTGAACTGGTAGGGTCATCTTTTATTTGCTAGATGAGATTACTTGTTGCAACATTATTTTTCTACTCTTCTTTGGCTTCTACCACCCAATTTTCTTGTAATATTGAAAGGGCACACAATAAGGCTTCATATTTTTCATCCTTCCTAGAAAGTGCATCAGCCACAATATTTTTTCCTTCCCTTTCTTGTATAAAATTTTAAAGTCGTATCCCAACATCTTCATCACCCATTTTTGTTGCTCTTCCAAAGATAGTCTTTGCTCCAAAAAATATTTAAGGCTATCACAATCTTTCTTAACCTTGAAGTGTTGAACCATTAAATAAGGCCTCCATTTTTTAATGACACAAAGGATTGCTAGCATTTCCTTCTCATAAATAGGTTTGGGTTGAGTTTTACCTTTTAATTGATGACTCTCAAAAGAAATTGGTTGACCTTATGGAATTAGAATGATTCCTATGCCATTTCTAGAAGCATCACATTCAAATATGAATTCCTTGGCGAAGTCTGGAGTGGCAAGCACTAGAGTTGTACACATATCCTTCTTCAATTGCTCAAAGGCTATGTTAGTAGATTCGTTTCAATGAAAAGAATCCTTCCTCAATAGAGTGGTAACGGGTGCTACTATACAACCATAATTATTCTCAAATCTTCTATAGTACCCTATCAATTCCAAGAAACCTTGCAACTTCTTAATGGTTTTTTTAATAGGTCATTCAATGATAGCCTCAATTTTTTCTGGGTCCACCTTTACTCCTTCAGTAAAACTATGTGTCCCAAATACTCCACCTCCTTAAGACCAAAAGCACACTTAGATGACTTAGCATAGAGTTGATGATCTTCGAATAATTATAATGCTTGATCTACATGCTACAAGTATTCTTCCCAAGTTTTTTTATAATTTAATAAATCATCAAAAGATACTAACACAAACTTTCTCAAGAACTTTTTAAAAATGAAATTCATCAAACTTTGGAAAGTACATGGTGCATTGGTAAGACCAAACGACATCACCAAAAAGTCATAATGACCTTCATTATTTTGAAATGCTATCTTTCAAATATCTTCATCCTTAATCTGAATTTGGTGATAACTCGATCTAAGATCTAACTTGGTAAAATACATAGCTACATTTAATTCATCAAGAATATCATTGATGACTAGAATAGGAAACTTATTTTCAATGGTGTACTTGTTGAGAACTCTATAATTTGGACACATGTGCCAAGTTTCATCCTTCTTGCACACCATCACAATAGGTGAGGAGTAAGCACTTTGGCTATGTCTAATAATTCTTGCCTCTAGCATTTCCTCAACAATTTTTTCTATCTCACATTTTTTTATGTGTGCATACCTATAAGGCTCAATGTTTAGTGGTTGGGTCCCTAGAACTAGTTGAATGGCATGGTCATGATCCCTCTTAGGAGGAATTCCTTTAGGCATATCTCCAAGAATCACTGAGTGATGATCAATTATTGATTATAAATTTGGATGAATAAGAGCACTAGATTAAGAGACTTCTAATGAACATATTTAGGCCACAAATCTATCTACTCCCTTTTTAAGAAACTCGTACATTTGATGAGATCTTCCCATCTATGGAGATTTCTCCTTTAATCCCCTTAGCTCCACTACATTTCCTTTTGATTGAAATTACATGAATAGTTCTTGGAAGTTCATCTCAATTTTTCCTAATGTAGTAAGTCATTGTACTCCAAAAATAATATCTTTTGCACCCATGGATATCACATGCATTGGGGTATCGAGTTGGTAATCTCCCATGGATAATTTGATGCTATGACACTTCCCTAAACAAATAACTATGCCCCTATCTGGAATCAAAACCTAAAACTTTGGTGCTAGATATATAAAACAATTTAGAAGAGTTTCCAACTTTTTGTTGATGAAATTATGAGTACTATCTGATTCGATGAACATTGCTACTTTCTTCTTCTTTAAGAAACCCACTACCTTGAGAGTTTGTGGTGTACTAAAACCTGAATGTGCATGACAAGAAATAATTGATTGAGAATCATGTGATTCCTCACCTAACTCCCTATCCTCTATTGTTATGGGCTCACCCTATTCTTCCTCACTTGGTCCTTCAATATAGAACAATTTCTTTTTATTGCATTTATGTACTCGATTGTTTTTCTATCACAATTGAAACACAATCCTTTTACTCTTTTCTCTTCAATTTGTTGTAGAGTCAACCTAATAGGTTGAGAAAGATAAAGTGTTGAATAAGCTTTTTCTCTTATCACATTAGCCCCTTGCTTTCTAGGAATCAAGAACTTCTCCTCTACCTTGTATGCCAATATAAAATACTCATTTACAAAGCTAGGACTAAACATGCATACCTCATGCTGAATGTGATCTTTGACACCACCCTTAAGGATATATTTTTAATTTTTGAATATAATCGATAATTGATTCTATTTGTTGAAGCTAAGAAAGTTGGCTAAAGAAGTTTTTTGTCACACTATTGCTATATTGTGCTTGGAGTTCTCCTGTAAAAATTGACCATGATATAGTGAGGCTCTTTTTCCTCCTATTAGTACAAAGCCAATGATACCAAATGAATTGACTTGGTTCTATATATAAGGAAGAAATCATGACCTTTTGTCCATATGGGTTTTTATGTACTTAAAAAAAAAAATTATTTGATTTATCCATGTTAAAGGATCCTTGATATCGAATTTATGCATATCCACCTTTGAAAAAAAATTCCTAGATCCCATATGAGTATTAAAATTTGTGCCATTATTAGTTGATTTTAAGGTCACTCCTATCCCATATGAGTATGCATATCCCCATTATTATATCTCCCCATAGGTCACACCTATCCCCCTTAACCTCTTCCTTGAACTTACTTATTTCCTAATTGGTATTACTATCGTCTATTGTTTCCCAATCTTGATTAGAAGATTTCCCTGGTGTGGTAGAATTATTTTTGCCTCTAATTTTTTTTTTTTAAATTACTATAATTTAGTAGGACCAAGATACCCTTACATAGGAAAAATCCAAAAAATATTGACAAATTTGCTTCCTTGAAAGAGAATATTCATAATTTTGTAATAACTTGCTTATTTTTTCTTCAATTTCTCCAAGATTTAAAATGTAGGCTACACTACTATGTATTCAAAAACCCAATACAAGTTATACTTGAATTTGGTAGGATGTGAGAGATATGTAGATCTTAATAAATTGTGTAGAAATAGTAATTCTGCAATAATTTACTCAAATTTGCTCCAATTCCTCTAAATTTTAAACTATAGCTCCTTTAATATAGTCTTCAAAAACCTTTTAAAAGTATTTTAAAAATTTACTAAAATCTAAAAGCTATGCTCTTCACCAAATTGCCCCAATGTTGAGAAAGATCGTTGCCTCTATGGTGCCAAGATCATACTCTGATACCACTTGTAATGAAATAACTTGAAAAATAGAAGAAATAATATGAAATATTATATAAATACTTGATAATAGATGCAAGTAATATGCCACATTAATGGGGAAACCTCCAAATATCTCCAATGAGAACACACTTCACAATATGATGTTGAAATAAGACTCACAACCTCCTATATATACCTAATTATGGTTAGGTTGAATAGACACAACCCTACATAACACCTAGGCCAAACTACCTACCAATATAATAATGACAACATGACTTGCCTAAGGGTTAAGATAACCATAAGTTGACTATTCATAACCCTATATACACCAATATTAAGTTTATGGTTTATTCTCTAGATTTGTATTAGTTTGATTTAGTTAAAAAAAGTAAGAAAGCATATTTGCCATCTCTAATCTATTGTGTCTTAGATCTTTCCTCCTTTGATACATTTGATTTTGCATGTTAGTAAGTATTGGATAAATTGAGCAAAAATCATTAACCCTTTTACATGTTTTCTAGAATGTTGTTCTTTCTCCTCACAACACTCATCTTTTGTTTAAGTCAAGTAACTCGACTTCCATTGACCAAGTGACTCGGTCTCCTCTGTCGAGCTCCCCTTTAGAAACTAAGAAACTTAGACCCTATAGGTGCCAAGCAACTTAGAACTACCTGTGACTCAAAACTCTACCTTGCCAAGCAAGTTAGCACTACCTGTCACTTGGCTATTTGAGTAGTTTGTGGATTTTCTATGATTTTACAATTGCCGAAAAGTTGTGGCAAGCCATGAAGATCCATACTCTTACTACGGCTTATGTGTTTTAGTTTAATGACAAAGGAATGCACCTTTCTTAACTGTGGAGGTATCTTGTGCAAGAACTGCCCAATTTTTGTTGAAATGATAATGTGTTCAATATATGTTTCAATCTATTTAACATTCCCTTCTCAATGTGTTAATCTTTTATTTATTTTTGATGAATGCAACTGTCGAGGTGTTAGGACATGTAGTATCATTTGATAAAATGGTCCAAACTCTTTAGCTATGCATTCATATTTTAAATAGTAAATATATTAGAATAGTAAATTCTATTAGACATGTCTTTGTGTCTACTGAGTTTGGATGAGCCTTTTCCTTGGGCTTATCAATGACATAATTGTGATAATATTTCTTCTCTACTTCTCTCTAAATGTTTCCATATTGATTTCTGCCCAATCAATCTTATAGATGCCAAAACCTATAGGGCCCCGATGAATTCCTTCTTACAAACCTAACTCTTGTCACCTTATTATTCACAAGATCTCTCATATAATTTTTTTATCATTTAAGTCCAAAATTATAACTTCAATTTTGCCTCCTTCATTCATATTTCACAAAAAAAATTCAAAAAAAGCCTACCTACTTTGATTATTCAAAATATGTTCTTAATTATACTTCACATTTCGTTAGACTTATCAAGATTAATCTGAATAACCAACCATGGTTGTTCTTCTAGTTTTATCTTTATCTAACTCTAAAAGAAAAAACCTATCCAAAAGCTACATGCACTAATTGTCTCTCAGCATCTCAAAACCCACTAAAACTAAAACTACAAAGAAAAATCATTGAGCCCTCGATTTAACCTACTTTTGCAAGACAAAGAAATTGTAATTACCAAAAATCACATAATTTATTACCCAAATCAAAAGCATATGATCATGGTTTCCTACATAACTTGGACAAAGATATTTTCTTCATCGTTTTGTGGATTTTATTTTGGAAGAAAGTGATGGAAAATTTTCGAGGCCTACACATAAGGTTATTCTGGTATGTTATAAATTATAGATGTTAAGAGAGTCCAAATATTTACTTTCTGAAATACTATATTGCATACTAGCTCTATGGTAGACAAAAAAGTCCAAACTTTTCAAGACTATGCTAAGGGCAAGAATGTTAGAGTTTGTTAGCAACAATGTGAGAATATCAGACATGAAAGCCACAAAGTTGTGTTCATTAATTTATTTATTTTTAATAAAGAGAAAGAAAATCAAAGAAGCTTTGAATGCTATGGCATTGAACTTTACTAGGTTTCTATAAGTGTGATTTGTGTCTTTGGATGGCTAGTTAAGGGTGGTTATTGGAAAGTCTATGTGTCAAGTGATATCTAATAACTAATCCTTCAGGGTCATTAGTTTTTTTATTATTTAGGAAGTAGTTTTCTGGCATTTTAATTATGTAACTATATATAGTTTTACTCAACTTCTAAAATAATTTTTGTTTTTATATATTCACTTCTTTATTACAATAAGTCAGTCTATGTGTGCATTTAATTTATATTCTTTGTACCTATTACAGTGGTAGGAGAAATAGAATTTAGATTCAATAGTAATTCTAATGCATATTTTAATTTCAATTGTTGGAATAGTTATGTCTGGTAAAGAGAATTACCATAAATGGTTTTGGAAACATAAAACATACTCTCACTTTTAATGATTTATGGGATGATGTTTGTGAAATCAAAGATGAAAATGAAGAGCCAAGGAAGCCTATGAACGAAAAGGAACTTGTCATCTAGAAGGGTAAAGAAGAAAAGGCTTATGGAAAAGCATTTGGAAAGAAAGCATCAGTTTCAAATGCTGAGACAATGTGTCTTGCACAACAACAATAGGGGCAAACATTCAAAGATAAGTCTACTAGACATACTAGCATTGAGATTATCAATAGAATAAGAGAAAATTTATACAATGTTATAGATATGGAAAAATGGTAATAGTGCCAATCTTAATCGAACTCATTGGGAGAAGAGTTGTGACAAGATGGAGAAACCACTAGATTCAAGATGTAATCCTCTTCAATCTACAAATTATAATGTTGAGATTGAAGAATTTTTTAATACTTCCAATTCTTATGTGAATGATACTTGGTTGTTAGATACTGGAGCCACATGCCATATGACGTTTAGAAGAGATTTTTTTGAGACATTCAATAATCAAGTGGATGGAGTAGTATAGTTTGCTAACAAATTGATGTAGGAGCATCTTGCATAGTAAAATTTTAAAAATAAAAAATAAAAAGGAATTTATATTTTCAAGGTGCATAGGTGGCATAATAAAACAATAAAATAAAATAAATGGTTGTCATTCCATTTATTGAGGTGTGTAGGTAGAGTTTTAGAAGGTTGTGGATATTGTGTAGGTGGAATTCTAGAATGGTATGAATAAATCATTCATTGGGTGGTATGTGCCTAATTAAGCAAGACATATGAGCATTTCTAATCAAGCTTTGGAAGGTCAAGCTTCAAGGGTGAAAGTTGGAAGGTGTGAAGGCTTCAAGATGTGAAAGCTTCAAGGTGTGATCTGTTCTTAGTAAAAGCTTGAAGAGAAGGAGGAAGAAAAGGAGTGAGTTTTCGTAACTCCATGGACAGAGTGCAAAATGTGAGGTAGTTTACAACAGGATTGTGGTGGAGTTGTGAGTGTGTAGATAGAGTGTCAAATGTGAGGCAGCTTACACTTGGATCTTTGATAGAGTTTGTCAGAAGAGCTAGTGGCTATGGTTTAGAAATAAGGAGGTTTCCTGGTGGCTTGTGAGCACAAGTTGAGATCCTTGAGGTTCTACCAAAGTGTGGATCTAGACTAGCTTGGGTTTGGATTGGATCTTGAGAGATCTTGCAACACTATTATTGTAATTACTATTGGATTTTCAAGTATAATAAAATTACTTGGGAACAATTTTGTCTTCATATTTTTGCGTCCTTGGTTGTGAGTTGGTAAGGGTGTTGTGGCCCTTCATCACAAATATGAGTTAAAACCTTCAGGAATTGGATCTATTAGAATTAAATTACTAGTTCTTATTGATTACATGTTTTCAAATGTTCTTCATCTTCCACAATTGAAGAGAAATTTAATATACCTTATGCATATTAGATAGCAAGGTCATTCAATACATAAGTTTGATGACATTATTGAGATTAGAAGAGCTACTGAACATGTGATTGTAATGAAAAGAGTGGACAATGAAAAAGTTTTACATTTGAAGGGTACTTCATCAAGTTCTCATAATTCTACAAAAATTTTATGGAAAATTATTAATTTTTCTTCCAGCTTAGTATGGCATGAAAGATTTGGTCACATTAACTATGATAGTCTCAAAAAGGTTACTCCTAGTTTGTAGGAGCTGATTATGGTGAAAATTTTCTTGTATTTCAAAAATGATATCCATCCAATTTTTACATTCTATTACAACAACTTATGATCTAGAAGTTCAAAAGATGGATGCAAACACAACTTTCCTTCATGGTGATTTGGAAGAATAAATTTCTATGAGACAACTAGATAACCATGTGGTAAAAGGGAAAAGTAATTTGTTCTATAAGTTAAAGAAATCCTTGTATGAAACATGGATTCATTCAAAATCACTACTCATGAAACCTGCAATGAGTTTGACTTAAAAACCACACAAATAAATCCTAATAGCAATATCACAATTTGACTTTCTATGGAAATTATCTCCTACTTATCAACTGATGAGCTTAAGAGGATTTGTAATGAATAGTTCATAAGGCACAACACTTGGTGAACATTTTGCAAATGGGGTTGCAAGATTTGGGTTTAACCATGGAGGAAACTTTGTAGTTAAGCATGCTCAAGTTGGAGTAGTATTGGGAAGGATGACCTCCCAGGAAGTCATGTTGCTTCATCCCTATGAGCATCATCAAGATCCAATGAGTGCTAAGTGTTCCATTTATTCTCATGAGAGATGGATTCATGTTCAATAACTCCTCATGAAACATGGGTCAATGAGTTTGACTCAAAAACCACACATTTAAATCTTGATAGCAATATGATAATTTGACTTTCTGTGGAAATTATCTCCTACTTATCAAATCCTTGTATGGTTTAAACCAAAGTCCTAGGATGCAGTACCAAAATTTTGATACATATGTGTTGAGTTTGGGATTTGTGTGGCCTAAATCTAATCACTATTAAAATTTCAAGTATGATTTTGTCTGTTTCTGGGATATTTCCTTGTATGCAGATGATATCTTTTTTATTGGCAAAGGAAAATGCTTGATTGTAGAGTTAAAATATCACATCTCGACAAAGTTTGGAATGAAAGATCTTGTTGTAGCAAGGAAAATTCTAGGAATCAAGATTATAAGAGAAAAAATAAAATAGAAAGCTTTGGCTCAACTAGAGTAAGCATGTTGGTACTATTTTTGAGAAGATTTAGCATGTAGGATTCTAGACAATTGAGTGTTCCTATTACTATGGGAATAAATCTTTCTATCTCACAGTGTCCTACATCATCATTGGAGATGAATGATATCAATATAGTACCTTACGAGAGTTTTACTAGAGTTTTAATGTATGATGTAGTTTGTACAACACTAGACATTTCCCAACAAGTGGGAGTACTTTCCTATTACATATCTAATCTAGGAAGAGCGCATTGGGGTGCAATAAAAAGAGTTTTCAGATACTTGTGGGGTACCTCATAGTAATCTATATATTTCCATGGAATAAGAAATGAGTTTTTCTTGGATATTCAAAGTTATGTGGATTCAAACTAGGATGTTGATGTTGATAGATGAAGATCCACCATTGTATATGTATTTACATTATTTGGTGGTGCAAATAGTTGGATGAGCAAGCATCAAGTTGTGGCCATTCTTTCTACTACAGAGGCAAAGTATATGGAAGATAATCATGCCTACAAGAAATCAATCTAGCTAAAGAGATTGTGTTTAGATGTAGAGTTCAAATAGGGTGTATTGGAAATTTATAGTGATAGTTAGAAGGCAATCTTCCTAGCAAAGAACCTAACATTTCATAACAAGACAAAGGACATTGATGTATACTATCATTTTTGAGAGATATAGTTGAGGATGGAAAGGTGAAGCTCGAGAAGGTACACAATTTGGAAAATGTTTCTTATGCATAAGCTAAGCTCATAAGCATAGAAAAGTTCAAATGGTGTTTAGAGTCTATGGGCCTCTCAACCGCTAGCAAATAAGTCCATGATACTTTGGATCCCCTAACTCTTGCAATTTGTTCAACAAGTGGGAGAATGTTGAGAAATGTTTCTCAACCTTGAAATATTTTTCTAGAAAATTCTAAAATTTATTTGTGGTAGTTTTCCACGTGTTTATGAAATGGAAATAGGTGTATGAGTTGTTAGAAATGTAACTTGTCCATACTAGAATATAGGAGTGCCCTTTTTAGAGCATTACAGAATCATTATATGATTTTTATGGGGGTCTAAACTAGGGGAAAAATTATGGATGGGATTACTATTTTAACCTGGTTGTTTTTTTATCTTGAAAATGTAGACATAAAAAATGGGCAAATATGTGGTGTGGTGGTTAAGCCCATGGTTTTGTAAAACAACAAGTGGTTTCCAAATTCTAAAATCACTATAAAAGGAGGGCTTGGGGAGGATTTAATAGACCATTGAGTTTTTTTTTCAATGCTAGGTGCTAGAAGGTGTCTCCCAAGTTTGAGTTGTAGTGATGAACGCCTATAAGAACTTGCATTGCAAGTGTATTGTAATAATCTTGATTTGATAATACATTGTGTAGGTTTTAGAGGCTAGGGTTATTCTCCTGGAAGGGTTTCCTCATGGTAATCATTGTGTTGTATGTTCATTTTTATTTTGATTATGTTATTGTTATTGAGATTTCTATGATACCAAGTTGAAATTTTTGTAGTCATCCTCTCAAGATTACCATAGCAAGCATTTCTACATACATTTGCTTCCTTACATTATCAAACTTTACTATTATACTTTTTCCTTGATAACATTTTCAATAGTCCATGATGGTTCCAATTACATAGAAAGAAAAATTAATATGTTCTTTGAATATCCTTCTATCCAAGGACCCTTTTCCTAAAGGCCATTGACCAACTATAACCCTTGTGGAAGACCCATATTTTTTGTGAGATGATTCATCTAAATACCAAGAGGAACCAGTGTAGCTTTAATAAAATTTCCCTAATCATCCCTAATAATAGCACCACATTCACTGAGACTTGGCTTTCCCTTTGCAGCTTTGTCAAAATCTATTTTTATCCAACCCATAGTAGGGCAATCCACTCTAACATTTTTCCTTTTTCTTTCAACTACTACTTTCAAATCCTTCATTCTACTAGAATTACAACTAGCATCAAAGTATACTTTATCCTTTTACATACTATTGTAATTTTGAATGATACTCTTATTTATACATTCTGTGACAAAATTAGTAGGTTGAGAAGAGTCTCTAAATAATCTTTTGTCCCTTTCCGTCCATAGGTTCTAGACAACATGAGGAAAAACTAGTATAGAAAGAATTTTCTCTATATTTCTATTAAACTCCTTCCACACTATGCAAATGATACCATATGTTACTATGCAAGTATATACCATATTTTAATGCATAGGTAAATGAATTGAGTATAATTAAGATGGATTACAAGAGGTGGTCAATAATACTTTTAAATATTCTCCATCAAAAAATGGGAAAAACTTGGCAATTAATTAATATCCCTAAGGTTGGAAAATCCTTTTTTTGAACAACTTCTTAGTAATCAAATGACACATAGATTATCTCATAAACTCTAGACCTTGACCAACGAATGCATATAAATCTAGATAATGATGTATAATTATGAATAAATTATTGATAAATTGAAACAAATTGAAAGAAGATCAAAATTAGATGCTCTAAGATATACAACATAGAATTATTGATGATAAATATTATTTAAAATTATAAATAAAAGGAGTGAAAAGAGTGATATATCTTTAAAAAATAATGTATTCAAAATAATAGAATGTGACAATTAAGTTATAATTTTCTAATTCCCTATCACATAATGGGGAAAGAACAACATCACCAAATTGCATCAAGTTCTATAAACTAAATTATGAATAATGCTAAGTTCCATACACATGAAATGTAAAATACAATTTTATATGAGACAAGTTTAGAATTCCAAGCTCAAACTCATTTTAAAATATGCGTGTCCATTGAATTCATGAAGGGATAACACTAATCAACTTTGTAAAGATAAAAGCCAAGTAAGGTTATGCAAAATTTATAATATTGGGATATCCAAAGCTTAATAGGAAAATTTGATTTAATTTAAGGTTGATAATTTATATGTAAAAAAGGGGATGGACCATTATAACTAATTTTCTAAATTTATTTTTTCGATCATTGTGTAATATTTAAGGATAACCATAAAGAGAGATAAACATAGTGAATTAGATGTAAAACCTAATCTTAGTAGAAAGAATAATATTTTTGCCTCCCAGAAAATAAAATCAGTACACCACTTCCAACGTGGAAAAAGTTAAATACTAGAAACTAAATATTAAATGAATCAGATTTTAGATATAAAATTATCATCTACAAGTCACTACAAAATAGGAAAAAAAACCAACACTTACACCTTTGAAGGGTGTGCTAGGGTTAAGCTGATAATTTTGAATATTAAATATTCTTGTTATGTTGTTGATGTGGAAATTTTGATCTCTCTCTCTCTCTCTCTCTCTCTCTCTCTCTCTCTCTCTCTCCAAAATTTCAATTTTTAAAATTGATTTGAATAGTATGGGAATTAGAGTTCAATATGAAAACAAATACCAAAAATGAATAGTATGTTGATTGTCAATTCTAAGTCTATCCTATCTTTATCATTCTATATTTTTGTCTCTACCCTTTCCTATTGTTATTTATATTCATTCATAACTATCCCCAAATTTTCTATGTGTATATCTATTTGCACCTCTATCTTTATTTATCCATATTTAATCTTCAATATATCTCTTTTTCTCTATCATTGTTTTTCTATGTTTTGAGGTGAACAAGAATAAACATCTATATCACATTAAGTATAGGTATAATTTATATTGAGTTCCCTATTAGGCCATAATTTGAAGCTTAGCCCCAAGTAGAAAAATTACAAAATGGAAACCATTCAAAATGACTAAAATGGGTAATTTTATTATAGAGATCACATTTATCAAAATTGAAAACTAATGATACATTGCATATTAGTTCTTTAAAACATATATTGATTAGATGTAGAATCACTTTTAGTCGTCCACATCATCATTGACTCAAATTGGCATATGAACCCTCATCCATATTAGGATGTTCATTGTGGCTTTCTGCCATGTGAGCATCAATAACTGGGCATTCATCAATAGCACTATATAGGGTTAACGGCTGAAGACATCAAATGAGATAATTTTCCTTCAACAAAATATGAAGATATATAAAGACATGGACAAAGAAAGAAAGAAAAATTATGGATTAGATCATCCAAATTGTTACTTCATAAAAGTTAATCTTAATTGTAAAGGGTGTTTTATTTATTTACATAAATCAATTGTTAAAATAAGTTTCTTTAAGAAGTACTCTAAATAATACAGTTTATTAATTTTACTTTAGATTATCTTGCCTCACAATATCTTATTTGACTCAATAAAAGTTTATAATTCTCAACAAATATGTTTAACAACACTTCTACAATACACCGTGCAATGTCTTTCCTAGCACAAAAATTGACATCAATGGCTAGGAGCACACTATTACATGTGTTAAAGAGGCTCCTTTATAATTATACTATATGTAATAATTATATGTAAGAATCTTTAATCAATGGAAGTTGGGGTTTCTAAGACTTCTATAAGACAATGAGCATAGATGTTGTAATGTATTGATAGCCTTCCAACTATTTGAAATACAATCATTAAGTATCTAATTTGTTAAATAATACTATTATTATTTTTATCAAATCAAAGTCATATTTATAATGAACACATATATAATGTTTATGGTATCTAATGAAATAATACTGTTATTATTTTTAACAAATCAAAGTCATATTTATAATGAAGACATATATAATGTTTATGGTATCCAATTAATTATGTAATAGTAAAATGTATTTATATTTTAACTTTAATTTCTATTACTATATTAAAAACTCTAAAATTATAAATTGACATCCCATGTAATTATTCTAGTAGATACACTTGTCACTTGTACATGATTTATTTTTAATATTTATTCCAGACTTTATTATAAGAAAATAAAGACTTTTTCAATCTACCTCTAAATGGAGTTTCTTAATATTATAGTAGATTTTAATACAAAAAAAATGATTTTATTCTAGTATTATACTCGCATTTTACAATAATAGCAAAATATAACAAAAGGAAATCTATAATATAGAGAGCCAATAGTGGCATGTTGTGATGGTTAAGTTGTTGTGTAGTTATCCTTGCCATCAAGGTTCAAATCTAATGGAGATGAGGTCCCCCCGTTTGTGGCCTAACTAGTTCATAGCTCCAGGTCAAAGCGTTTACCCCTCTTTATTAAAAAAAATCTATAATATAGAGAAAGAACATTCTAGGGGGCAACACTTAGCTTTTTCAATCTTATTTACAATTGTAAAATTAATTTTGTCTTGTCATATCTAAAAGACAATTTAATTGAGTAGATAGAGGAGATTAAGTCTTGGAGATGGCTATCCTCTGTATATTTTGTGATGGATAACAACAAATTTTTTGAAAAAAATATGTTGTATTTTTGTGAATCTGAAAAAGAATCATGTTTGATTTTTGTTATCTTTCATTCATATTGAATATTAATAATACTAATAGAAAATTCTCGTTGTGAAGGACATTTCTGTATGGTTCATTCTTTTATTGATCATAACATTACCTATTTAGTAGGTAGACCTATTTTGGGGGATCCATTGACTAAGATAAGCTTTTCCGTACTTTTTCTAGAATGATATTTATGCTTCTTTTGCTGACTTGCTAACTTTGCCTATTTCTGCAAGATCTATTACAAAAGAAGGCCATGTATGCTTCTCAAAGACCTTGTAAGCTTGCCAAAGCAGGGGACTTATTTTTTAAAAATCAAAGAAACTTTAAAACTTGTCTATTTATTTTTCTTACATATTCTCCCTGCATTGCAAATCTATTTATCGGCATATCAGGCCACTTAAGAATACCGAAATGATGTATAAAAGCCTCGCTTTATCTTTTGTGGCAGCTAGGGTCTTTTATGTGACGATTAGAACCCGATGATAATACCTCCACAATTTCTACTATATAATCATCAACCATTTTATTGCCGTTGATGCCGGCAAATGTATTAACTTTTTCCTTGATGAAGATTGGACGAGCACATGCAGCGAGGCAAAACAAAATGTTGAGCAGGAGTAGTACTGTCATAATATTCAAAAGTATTGTTGATCTCGCCATTGTAATTAGCAGAATGAATGTTGAAGCTGAATAGAGAAATGTGGAGAAAGGGAAACTGAGAGAATATCTAGCTGCGTGATAGAGAGCAAAGATGAGGAATGGCTATGAAGAAGGAAAGGATATTGTATTTATAGAAAAAGCGTATTGTGTTTGAATTGGTCAAGACTGAAATTGGCATTCAAAGTAAAACAAAGGCGCGTTGAATTGCAGCATTGACTTTGTACAGTTTTTTCTTTTTCTTTTTTTCCTTCCTCCTTCCTGTTGATAGGTGTTCCATTTATATTCATTCTTCGTGAGAGGCAGGATGTTACATATTTTACGTAGGGATATTCAAAGTAAAAGTATGGTGCATAGTAGAGGAAGGAAAGCGCTTTCATGGTCTTCAATTAAAGCTGTTTATTAAGTTAACAATAATGGATCAAACATTAAAATTAAACTCGCATCTGTACTATTTTTTAGATTTGACTTTTTCAAATTTGAGTTGATTTTATTAACTAATTATCATTTTGAAAAAGTATAAAGTGCGTTTTTCAGAATGTTTCATTTGATTATGTTTAAAAATCAAATAATTTTTTCAATGAATATGAAAGTGAAAATTTGTGATTATGAGGCAAAGAAAAATTAGCTGCATTTATATAAGAAGGATCAATCTAAAAATGTTTGAAGAAATCTTGAAACTATAACTAGATATAATGAGCTTAAGGACAAAAACCAAAGAAATCTTTTTGAAAGAATCTTGATGATTTTATAATGAAGATCAAAGATTTGGAAAGTAATTAACTACAAGACTGGAGCAAAGGAGTTAGATTAAAATGTTTTGTTTTTAGGTGAAGATTTATGTGTTGGTCATCATGTACACATGATGAAATTTAGCTAGGTATAATCAATACAAAAGAATAAAAAGGTAAAGTGATGGTCTTATTTCAATAAGTATTGTTTTTTTTTAACTTTAGATGGCCTAGCATCAATGTTCTCATATAATATGATCAAAATGATTAAATAATAATGCACTCATTTGTTTTGTATTTTTAAAATAGTCCAAATGATATAAATGATGAGATCACGAGATATTTTTACAAATTTTAATGTCACTTAAAAATATGTCTCTATAATAACATTAATTTTGATTCCTCTATGAAATGAACTAATTAGAAAATTACACACATCCTTGACCTTACCAACAAAATTATGATACAAATATTTAACACTTTTGATTCAAATAAGATATACAATTATTCTGAACTATGACCATTGACCTTACTGGTAAGATACGTACACGGTAACACATTCGCAGTATAACAGCATAATAATTTTGACTTAAATCATGTTTCAGAACAAGCGTTTCAACAAGATATAATACACGCAATTCTGCCTATTCCAAATTTTGAATGTGTCAACCTGTGAATTACAATGTTCAACTATTCTGGTCGTTGTTTATCCGTGCTTCACACTATAAATATATTGTATTATGTATTGCAGTTTTATTCGATCTCTGCATAATACATTGGATTCCACTGAGCTTTTCTTCGTGCCCAGTTATTTAACGAACAACCTCATTTTCCAAGGACGCTCTCTAGCAGTGAAAATGGTGTGCTCAAATATTCTAAGAATTATGATAGTGCTTCTTGTTATAACTCTTTTATTTGCCCTGCGAATTTCTACTCGATATAGCCTTAAGACGGATGTAAAAGTAAATACTGGTGCAGATGACAACTACAAAAAAGCAAGCTTTAATAATCTGTTTCAAGTTGTGGAGAGGTTACCATCATGTATCAATTGCGCAAGCCATATTACAGATCCCAAGTGCTGCAAATAATCATATGTAATGTAACACAAATATACGAAGTCCCAAAAATCTTATTCATTTTATTCTTTAAATGAGCTAACAAACCAAATGAATTTTCTTTCAGTATTCCCCGCTATGTGTTGAGCTCAATCTTATTCTTTAAATGAACTCTTATCGTATATAATCTGTGAAGATTAAAGAGAAACTAAATGAATTTTCTTTCATTATTCGCTGCTATGTTTCGTTGGTCAATTTTCCAACGTTAAAACCTATGTGATAAAATATAGTTGGAGTCTGTATTCATCTTCAAAAACAATCAACTTTCAATAAGTTGTGACTTTGAATTAAAATAAATAAATTGTGAGTGAATTAGTCTGATGAAGAATGATCGAGTAACATCTAATATTTTGATCTGCAAAAGACAAAATTCGTTTACCTCCTCTTATAGTTTAATTTCTTTTAATTTATGTAAACTATTTGTTATCAAGTGGACAATTTCTTTTAAATTTTAAAAATAGAATGTGGGAAAAAATATGGACAAACATTCTAACACCAACAAATTATTGCAGACATACTTTTGATTTCACAAAATAAAATCGTAATAGTAGTTAGATCAACTATGGCTGAAAGCTGAGGCAAAATTATAAATAGGAAGTATCATGCATACAATATTTTTTGATAAATAGTCCCTTCCTTATATTAAAAAAATACAATAAAGTTAAATATTCACAAAAAAAGGGGTTGGGGGATAAAGGATCACTTTGCGAGTCCAGAAAATCAACTATTCATCAAAAAAGTATAGAAAACAATAGAAAAGAAAGAAACCCTCAAGTTGTCAACATAGCGCCAACCGAGGAAGGAGGATCCTTATCATCAAAGCCCCACCCAAAAGTGGGGAGAGTAGATGGCTCAGGGGGAGCCCAACCATCATCCGTAACAACAACATTATCTTTCTCTTTCTCTCCCTTAGGCCTGGGAGGAGAAATGGCTAAATCTGACCAGGGAAACACCCACTTGGGGTCTGGGTGATTAGAGAGCCAACCAGTAGTAGAGCAATAGGAGGAGCCATTAGGGACCACCCCGAACCAAACCTCTGGGGAGGCAACATGGAGCAGTGTTAATTACTGGAACCTCCAGAAATGCAACACTGACCAAAAGCACCACTGCTAGGAGAGTGGTGCTGTTGAGAGCGAGGCATGTGTGAGCAAAGAGTAGAACTGCTACGTCCTCAATGATGACCGCAAGGAGGGCTACAATCATCGAAGGCCAAATCCAATAGAACATGAACAACCATGTAGGGGGCATTTCCCCAATGAGCCAAAAGCTCCTGTAAGTGTGCCACCTCTAGAGCCACTTTATCCATCTATACTTGAATCTGCAACATGAAATTTTTATAAATACATGCTTTAGAGTACATAGCCACATTAATGTCAAGTGTGTTGTCAGCATAAATGACTACATTGCGATCTTTCCAAATGGTAAATAAGATCTCCAATCTGAAAGCATGCCATATTTGGGCGTGTTTGAAGGGAATCAAGGTATTATCACCCAAAAGAACCATATGCCATGAAAAAGGTTCTAGGGGGAAGGGGTGAAAGAGATCATGGATCTATCACTAATAACATTGAGCCTATCTATAGAACCAAAAAAATGTGCAAAAAGCACTCTGGTTGACCATGAAAAGGGCAACAGGGATCAAGAACTCCCAGATGATGCAGCCGAGAGCCCAAAGGAAAGCCTTAGAAAAGAATACGCTAGGCAAAGCAATTTTGGGTTAAGTAATGGCATTCCACACAGTGGAGAACCTATGACTCCAAGTGTGATGTGAAGATTGCCAATGCCAACATTGGTTAAGAACATCAAACATGGGTAAGTGAGGAACTAGCCATCGATAACCTAGCCTAGGTTTATAGCTAGTTACCAGAGTGTCTAAATACCACTTCCAATCTTTCCACCAAGGACGAGAAGATTGAATGCCCACTTTGTGTAACAAATGTGAAGGCATCGCAGAAACTAGAAGATCAAAAGTCTATCAATCTAGATGAGTGAGCCAAAATTGCACTCACATGTCTTCCTATGACCACAAGATCATAGTAACTTTAGAGAAAAGATCTTTAGGGGTCCTTATGCCATGTTTAAAAAAATGAAAAGCACTAGCCCCATGCACCTTAGCCAAGGGAACACCTTATATAGAAAATAAAGGTGACCACCAGAGACTAAGCTGGTTCAAGGAAAGCCCATCTCTGAATCCATTGCCAAGCTAGCAAAGTTAGTGCTTAACTACTTCCCAAGCTTTTCAAATACTCTTGGAAACAAAAGTATCTTGAATTTGAATAGGTTCAAGGGTAATCAGAAGGTTTTGAAACCCAATTCCCTTCTAGGCTGGCCAATGAACTAGAAAGCTTGAAGATATACAATGCCTTAACAAAATCGTCTAGGCTTCATTGCTAGAATGAGCTCGAATCACCCATTTGGTACATAAAGTAGTACCTTGCTTCTAGGTGGACAGCAAGCCAAGGCAACCAAACTCCTTGGGTAGACAATAGAAATCCCATGCAACTCTATGAAATCCCTAGAGAGAAGCATCTGATTCCCAAAGGAAGTCACATAAAAGGCGTTCAAGTTTGAGGTATGAGACCTTGGATGGAGCCCAATAGGAAGAATAATAAACCTGGGTGGCAGCTAGCACTTTGGAACAAATTTAGAATTTTCATTCAAGTGAGAGAGGTTTAATGATCCAATACTCTAGCTTCTTCTCTATTATGAAAAGAACCACATTCCAGAGCTCAATAGCTGAGGCTTGGAATGCGAAGGGGATACCTAGAAAATGAAAAAATTCTCCATGTTGAACCCATTTCCATTGGTACTACTCAAGCCAAGCACAACGAGGAAGGTAAGACTATCTATAACAAAGGGTTTTGTGCCATTTAATGGCAAACCCTAAAGCAAGACAAAATGTGTCAAGATATTGCAAAATGGAGGCAACATTCTCCTCGTCCTCAATGAGAGTGAGGAAAGAGTCATCTAAAAAATGACCATTCACAAGCTGATCAGGGGAAACCAGAAGGGAAATACCTCAGACCCTTCTTTGGGAGATGGCCTTTGCTAGCAAATACCCAAAACCTTCTGCTACCAAGACATATAATAAGGGTGCCAGTGGGTAGCCTTGGTGAATTGAACGATAAAGCCCAAATGGTTGGGACAGATGGCCATTAATGGAGATGCAAGAAAATGCATCTCCAAAGAGCATTTGGACTAACTACAAAAAGGTAGTGCCAAACCCAAGAGCCTTAAGCATGGCCAAGATGAAAGGCCACTCGATCTTGTCATGAGCTTTAGAAAAATCATTTTTGAGAAAGATAGTCTATTTCTTGGAATGATGAGCCCACTCCATCCCTTCCCACACAACAATTATATTATCCAAGATATAATGGGACTTGATAAAACCCATTTGTTTAAGGTGAATGATCTAAGGAAGAAGATGATGAATTTTGAGTGAGAGAGCCTTGGCAATGATCTTATAGGAAATATTTAACAATGTGATGGGCCTCCAATTGCATGTCTTTAGGGACACCCACTTTAGGTATGAAGCTAATATTCCCTTTGTTAATAAGATTACCCAGAGAATGGGAATTGTATGCCTTGATATAAACCTTATGAAGTTTTGGACCAATGTCATTGCAAAACACTTTGTAAAATTCACAAGGGAAGCCATCATAACTAGGGGCCTTATCATCTTCCATGGAGAAGCCAACTTTCTTGAGGTCCTTTAGAGTGAGCTTTTTCTCATAGAATGCATATTTTTCTAAAGTGAGTTTTCTAGGCGTGATATCCAAACAAGCCTATAAGGCTTGGTCCCTGGCTATTGAGGGACCCTGAGCTATGATTTTTTTTTCATAGTGGTGAGCAAAGACTTGAAGAATATCATGAAGCTTACAGAGGGTATGTTGGCCCTCTTGAAAATGCTTGATCCCCACTATAGAGTGGTGTACCCTCACTCCATTAAAAAATTCCTTGGAAGCTTAATCACCAACCTCCAGCTAGTGAAGGTGGGCTTTGAGTTGAGTTCCCTGAGCAACATAATTGTCTGCAAGTTGTTTCTAATGGAAAAGGTTAGAAAGTCACACCTAGAGATTTGTATCAAATGGATTAATGGCAAGAGCTTTAGTGTCCATACGAAGATCTTTGATAGTGGCCTCATAGGATCTCTTGTGGTACGTAGCCAATTGCCTCACATAAATGTGAAGAAACCTCATAGTACAGCTGATGACATTATTCCACCACTAGATCCACCTAGAGGATGAGCGGGACCTAGGTTCAAGGTTCCAATTTTGTAAAATATGGGTGGCAATGGGTAGATGGGACAACACAAGAGTATTAAGGTAAAATTGAGTTTTATAATTACGAGGGGCAGAATGCCAAGTAATGGAGAAATGGATGGGAAAATGGTCTGAAAAGAGTCATGTCAAGGAGTGGAGTGACAAGTAGTAGACTCATGTGAGAAAAAGAAAAAAAGGACTAAGCAGAAATCATAGCATGGTCCAACCTTTTAAGGACCTTTTCAGCTCCCTCTCAAAAGTTGGGCCATGTGTACTAGACATCATCATTCCTGTGGTGATGAACATTGGGATCAAAAAGACCCAACTTGTTCCACGTGTAGAACCAGGCTTCTCACTCACCAGCTGACTATCGAAAAAGAAGAAGGCCCACTTTATCAACAACCAACTCAACCATATTAAAATCCCTATAGAATAACTAGGTGGCATGTGGTAAAGAATCAACTAGCTACCTCCACAAGTGTGAGTGCTCAATTGCATCATTAGAATTATAGATATTGACAATGCTAAAAGAATGATTTTGAATTGAAAAAAAAATCCAAACTAATCTTTGCATTGGATCAAAACCATGAGAAATAACAAAAGTAGAAAGCCAAGGGGAGAGGAGAGACTACATCACCTCAACCAGCTTCATGCTAGGAAGCAAAACTAACACCATCTAGCCATATGACACATCAAGCTAAGTTGAGAAGCAACTTAGAGATTTTAACTTCTTGCAAACATAGAACATCAATATTGCCAAGCCTACAGTTGGTATCATGAACAAAATAATTTCTAGGGAGGTCTGTTAGCCCCCACATATTCCATGAGAGAAAATTCAACATAAACCAACTTGCATATTCTCCTCATCCTCAAGAAAGGAAAAATTGTTATGCAAGAAGTAGAGGGATCAAACAAAGAGTCACCCAAAGTGATGGCTCTTCGCTTATTCCCTTCAGGGTTGTGTGAGTGATGGGGAGATAGAAAAGAAATTATAGAAGCTTCTTGAGGTGCTAAAACCAGGAAACTTGTACCTCTAGCTTAGCTGTCCCCTATGATGCAGGGTTTGAAATGGGTGGTAGTGGCATACCTAGAGGAGCCTTTAGTGCCAAGGCACAAGAGGAGCCGCACTAGAACTGGGTCAACTAGGTTCTTGAGAAACATGGTTTGGCTTAGAAGTGCCCTTTTCTTTCTCAACAATCATTGTCCACTCATCTTTTTTAATAGCTAGAGTTGGCTTGGGTTCTTGCACTAGAGAGTGATTTTGCTAAAGAAGAGGACAATCCTTGGTCTTGTGACTTGCAGATTGACAATGAAAACAAGTATTCGGGAGATTCAAGTAAAGAACCTTCTGAGTAAAGGTGGTAGCACCAATCTGAATTTCCATAATCTCCTTAAAGTCCCTAGAAAGGTCAACCTCAATATAGACCCTTCACTGAGGATGGGCATTAAAAAAATTGTTTGATTTCCATGCAAATGACTGTCCACAGCTTGGGAAATTTTAGTGAGAGATGACCAGAAAGGGATGGGTAACTCAAGGAACTCTACCCAAATTGGAACCCTAAGTTTGTGATCATCCAAGATGCAAAAGTCTCGAGACCATCTCTGAAAAACAAGTAGAGATGAGTGAACTTTCCACGGCCCATGGCTGAAAATACTCTCAGCTTGGGAGTGTTTACAAAAAAAATACAAGAAAAAACCTTTGGTGAGGTTTTGATTTCCTTCAAGAAAAATTCTTTAGTTAGACTAGGCTTTGGATACCCATTCATGTAGCATGCTTTCAGATGGAGTGCGACCCACAAAATAACCAATAAGGGTTTGGGATTCTAGCCATTGGCAAGCTAATTCAAAAGTGAAAATATTCAGAACCACATTGGGAGAGGAATTACCCTGTGAAATACCTTCTACACAAATTTGTGTGGGCATTTTCTTGGTGGGGATATTATCGCATGCAACAACAACTCCAATAGCAGTAGTAACTGATGGGTTGGATATGGCCGAGCCCATTATAAGCTAAAATAAAATTATGCACTAAATTTGGAATGATAGGCAAAAATGCATAAAGGGCTCAGACGTAGACCATACAAACCCTAGAAAAACTCATCCACATACAAAATTTTTTAATCATGAGCAATCTAGAAAAAATATGTGTATAAGTCCCTAAAGTATTATCTGATCATTTGAGAGAAAATCACTTCAAAGTTTGAGAAAGATAAAAAATATTGTATATAAAATTTAATGTAGTAAGATATGATCTAAAAGTATTAAAATTAATTGTCTAGATTAATAAAAAATAAATTTGATTGAATATTTTACAAAATTCTATCAACATTTACCTACTTAGGATTGAATATGATTTTTTTTTAGGGTAAAAAATTTAAAGATAGATAGTTTCAATATCTTAAATTAAGCATATATAAAAAGGAGGGAATGAACTTAAAATAAAGTTTAGTCTTTTTAGAATTATATATTTAGTATTAAAATATTTAATTGATTCCTTTTAAACTGATGTAAAATTTTAGATAACATTAAAATTTCATTGTCGAGATATGCTAGATTCATTTGAAAAATAAATAATCTTAATGAAGGATTGGTCTAATTCTTTTTAGATATCTTATAATAGGCGATTAATCACAATTAAGTCAATTTCTACTATAGAAAATAAAAAGTCAATTTCTATTCAATTGAGCATAGTTCCCATCCCCTCACACTTTAAACTTGTTGTAATGACATTTATTTAGAAGAATTATCAAATTTTTATATTAGAATAATTTTTAATATATTATATATGATAAACAATTTTAGTTTTAACAGATATATCTTTATATCATCTTCAATTATATTTTTTTTTTCATGAGCAACCTAGTATAATATAAAATAATTCTAACATCAAATATTTCAATTATAGTATACACAATCATCTAGAATATTAGTTCTTACTAGTAATTTCTATAGGCATTGTACTTTAAATAATAGTCTATAATTAATATTTTATTTAGTAGACATGTATGTTTCTTACATTTATAAATCAATGAAATTAATTAAGAGCTATCCGATTGGCAAAAAGAATTGGTGTCTTATACACAAGTTTTTGGGAAGCACTATGTCCCTCCAAATTTTTAGCCGACATTTATGCATAGTGCTAATTTCCATTATTGATCATATACTAGCTTATTTATACTCTATAATATATCTAGAGAAGATAAGACTTATTAAGGATATAATTTTTAATAATACATATATTTTTATCAATTATTAAATTAAAGTCTCGAATATATTTGTTGATAATTCTCATGTCCAATAATTTATTTTTTGTTCATTATTTAAATTAGTTTTAGGAAAATATTTATCATATACTATTGTGGTAAAGTGGTGATTGTATTTTTGTACCACCCAAGGTTCAAATCTCATTTGGGTCATTGCTTTGGATAAAGGTAAAAGTAAGTTTTACATGGACCCGAAACTCAATAGTAATAAATTACAAAATATAGTCATTTAGGTTAAAAATTAAAGCTATGCTAGATAAAAGATAAAATAGTAAAATCTCTAGTATCCTAAACCAAGTAAAGAACTCAAAACAAAAAACTAGAAACAAACTAGATACATGAAACACAAATAACAAATAGAGCACTAAGATAAGCCAAGTCCTTAAGAAGTTTACCCACTTGGATCTTTGCTACCTTGGGTTCCTTCTCTATGTTGTTCAGTGTCATAGACACTTTATTCCTATTCATCTTGCCATTTTATCTTTCACTTGGTCCACCTCTAACTCCCTTTTGTTGTCCTCTCTCCTCACAAGTAAGGTTGATCCCTTTGTATCCTTTTAACCTTTTCCAATAATAAACTTCAACACCATCCCTTGGATTTTTTTATTAGTATCCTTAATGACTTGATTCAACTCCTGCATTTAGTTTGGGATGCCATATTCTAACACTTTTGTGGCCTCAACAACATTATGAAAACCTCTCTCTAGCTTTTGCACTGCCTCTTTGATAACATTGATTTCACTAATTACCCAACTATCAAAAGAAATCAAGGCTTTGGCTTTCACCTTTTTCCTATCAATAATATTTTAGGCACCCTTTGGGAGTGGATAAAAGGTCTTCCTTCTCCGTCACATTCTTCTCCTTTGTATCCTTTTCATAATTTTCCACTAATTACCCAATAATGTTCCTTATAGGAGAATCCACGCTTTCAATTTTTTTCCCCTTTTAATCTTCCCTAGTCATATTCTTCTTGTCCTTAACTTTGGAAGTCTTCAAAATTTTAGCTAAAGAAGAGGATTTTTTGTTAAAAATAGGAGGGGATTTTTTTGCTCTCTTCCCCAATATCCATCTCATCACATTCTTTAACTCGTACATCTTCAGAAAGCCTATCCTCTTGAGAGCCTATAGTTGTGGCTTCTTCCTCTTCTCCTAATTCCATCCCTAAATCTTTACTATCCACTACTCTTTTCTTCTTACTAGAGGAATGCTTTCTTCCACTCCCTTGCCCAAATTCATGTTTAGTTTTAGGGCCCAAAGTAGGGGTTCTCGATTTATAGTACTTAGTGAAAAGAAGGATCGGGCCTTCATGAAGGATAGGGAGAAGAGATTTCTTCCTATGCCTGGCCACACTCCTATTCAAGGAGTCTAGAATAAAGTACAAAAAAAAATTATTTCCGCATACCAAAAATGTTTTAAGAACACAAAATTAAAATAATGTACATGCTTCTTCTTACCATCTAGAGTAAAATAAGCACTAAGATAGCTCAATGGACAACATCATAAGGATTTAATTTTCTTGTTTGAGAAAGAGCTACCAACCCTTTACTAGAGCCTTCTTCTCAACTATTTCCCTCTTCTCTACTTTTTCATTTATTGATAGACTTTAGACCATCATTTGGTAAACCTAAGATTTTGGAGATGAAACTCGATGTTGAGTAGAAATGAAGCCACAAATATGGTGATGATGTAGTCCTTCCAACCCTTAAATAAATCCATTTGCACCACGGGTTCAAAACCATGGAGCCATTCTTGATAAATACATTTGGGTCATTGTTAAATTTTAAATAAATATATTTCATATCATCTTAATTATTTTTTATTTTAAGGTAATTTTTATTTAAAATTAACATTATTGAAATGTGAGGTATTATGAGCACAATCTTATTTAAAATTGTATAACTAATTTACTTGTCTAAAATATATATTTATTTATACTGTACTATGACATATAATTTAATTTAGTAAATTTTAATAATTTAAGGAATAAATATTTTATCTCAAAAAGGAATTTGAGAATTTAGACACCAATTTGTTTTCATATGATTAGGTTTAGTAATGATATTTAAATTATCTTAGTCATATAATTTAGTTTAGTTTCATGTATGTGTTTGGTTTCATTTAGTAATATTGTAATTTTATTTCATTTTTAAAAAAATTCCATCATTTATCTATCATATGAAGGTTGAGTTTAGTATCTAGTGTTTGATTTTATTTATGATTGATGTTCATTATGGTTTTCTATTAGGAAAAATATTTTTGATGTTTCTAACTATCAGCAAATTCAACGTAACATATTCTTATTGTTAGAGTTTAGATTGTTTCAATTCTTAAATAGTTTATGGTCAATCTGTTCTTTATACAAGAAATAAATTAGTTTAGTATTAGATCCACTATAGTTAAAAATTGTTCTTCTTAATGTAATCTAGTTTAGCCAAAAATGAGGTCCAATATTTTCCTTTACTACTTCTTCCCATATTTACCAACTTTGTCTCCTTGCCCCTTCCCCATTTCTTCCTTTCACCCTCCACAATACACTATTTCTTCCCTCTAATTAAAATCTCTCTCTCTCTCTCTCTCTCTCTCTCTCTCTCTCTCTCTCTCTCTCTCTCTCTCTCTCTCTCTCTCTCACTCACACACACACACACACACACACGCATACACAAACACTCTCTCTCTCTCTCTCTCTCTCTCTCTCTCTCTCTCTCTCTCACACACACACACACACACACACACACACACACACACACACACACACACATACTATTCCTATCATATCTCTTTCCCTTGATTATCCTTTTACATGTTGGTGAACAAATTTTTCTTTAAAAAAAGAAATGAATCAAAACTTCTACAGCCAAATTCATAGGACAAATGTAATTCCCCAATAGTTGAGGAATCGAGGAACTTCTTTAATTCCTCTTTGAATTTTAGTAAGGTTTAGCTTCCTTATTAGATATTCAATCAAAATCACCCTCTAAATGACAGTTACTTTCAACTAGGAAGTATTAAGGATTCCCATGTATTCTTAGATAGTGAGATAATCTAATGAACATTAATTAAATAAATAAGAACACATACAATGAAGAGAATGCACAATTTCTCTATCAATTATTTCTTGAAGAACATTCCAAACTAATACTCATGTAATCCACTATCAAAGGAATTTCAACAATTCAATATTGATTCAATACTAAATCAATAATGAGAAAATTCAAAACATAACATCTTCGAACATTCAAACATTTTCCTTTCTAAAAGAACCATACTGTTCAAATACAATATTGACAACTTAAAACTATTTGAATAGCTATAAAAATTAGATAAAAATGGCCACAGTATGATAGCCATAAAAAAATATGAACCCTAAATGCTATTGAGTTTCAAATTTAGGAATTTTACTCATATTTGAAAACAAAGAAACAACCAAAAATATTCTTTGCTCAATAGGTAGAAGAAAAATAACCAGAAAGTAGAAAGGTTACCTGAAGGGTGATGGTCATTTCAGATATTGAAGAAGGCTTCCTCTCTCTAATTTTCCTTTCACTAATTATATCAGACAAGAAAAAAAATAATGCCTTCTTTTTTAAGGTAAAACCTTCTTTATATGCATCTCAAAAATAGGAAATGATCATTAATTATGTGGAGGAAAAAATTAATCTCAACATGCCACAAAGGTCACATGATGGGAAAAATTAGTGACTGACATTAAACTGAGAAACAAGTACTTCAAAAGATTTCTACCCTCTACATGTGCCAAATCTTTATTTGTGCATTCCCATATCAAGATTCTAGCATGATCATTTATGATGACCTTACTTCAACCATTAATTACTTGCACTTACCCTTAAATCATGACATCACCCATGATCACTTCATACTTGATGAGACATCTAGCTGTTGCATGTCCTCCACACATTTGTATACACAACATGTTGATTGGGCCCACCAAAAAATATTGCCTTTGGGAACTAAATGAAGTGTTGAACTTGTGAACTGGTTCAATTGATAAAAAGGGTTCAAGGCATCTTCGTGCTATCTGAACTTGGTACAAGGAGTATAAAAGGTTCAAGGGTTACAAAAAAATTTACATTTTATGCCAAGTAACTTTTAAATTTTTTGTAAGATGGTTTTGGGATAATCACTCTTGATCAAGGCTTTCTAAGGGAAAGACCTAGTCAAAAATTAGCTTGAGGGAAGGATGAATCAAAGGCATGAGGATGGAGAATGATAAAAAAGTTATCATACCTCATTATACATTTGAATCTTGATAGAACCAATGATTCAAGACCCAATGCTGAAAATTGAAAGAATTCTTCATAGGACCAGTGCCTCCCGACATCTCTTTTCATATGAGAAGGAATTTGGATACTACCCAAAGATTGGCCATTTAATTAGAAGATGAATTTATAATCTTAATAAAATGAAGAAGGGATTTTCAACCTTCAAATCCTCAGGCCTCTACAAGTACAAATCTTGTAGTCCAAAGGTTATTGAATGATGTTATCACCCTGAAGAGACCAAAAGACTAACCTGGTATATATCAAAATCAATATTACAATCAACCTACACATAATACCTTTCATGCACAGCAAGGAAGAGGTTCTTATTAGCTACCTGGCCCACAAAATAAATTGAAGATTGAAGCTCCTCCTGGTAAGGAGGTAATGTGTTCTTTTCATCTTACCAAAAATAACAATGGTGAAATATGTATAGATTTGTTGAGGCAGTTGTAGATGAAAGAGAGCAAAGGTAAACATGGAATTGTTACTAAAGTAGAATCAAATCCACCTAAAATAAGTACATCAGACACATTTTTTCTAGAATACAAATCTGATTCAAATAGAAGTGGAGATGTTTTGTTAACCAAAAATGATCCTTCATGTTCTATAGTAAAAAGAGCTCAAAGGGCATCCAAATTTACTCCTAGGAAAGGCTCGAGTTCACAAGGTATGAAAATGAAAGATTCATCTTAGACTATCAAAGATCCTCCCATTGGTACTCGAAATTTTTCCCCTAGAAAAAGTATTTTAAATTCAAGTTGTTCTACTTCCTTTGATCTAGTTCAATTTTGTAAATCTTCTACTATTTCTATTTTTACTATTGATTAGTTAAAATCAAATCCTAAGGAATGATATAGACTAGTGGAGTTTGTGAAAGGTGAACCATGTAATAATTCACAACTCATTGGAGAAACCTCTAATTCTGCTGAGACACCTGTCCAACCAATGAACATACCCTAGAAAAAACTATAGATCTTGAGAGTTAGATGATCCTTAATATTGAAAATCAAGATAGAATACCCAATCCATTTTATATTTCTCTATTGCTCAATGGAAGAAAACTTAGTAATTACATCATTGACTTTCGTGCATCTAATAATATAATGCCTTCTTCTATTGTGAAGGCCCTAGATCTGACTCTTACCAAGAATTATAGGAAATGGTATTCTATGGATGGTAAAAAGGTACCTCTGATAGGCTAGGTGAAGGATGCACAAGCAATCTTAGTGGCATACCTAGATGAAACACTGAAACTAACTATCTTCATGCCTAAGATACCAACGAGCTTTGGGATGTTACTCAGTCAAACATTTTGCACAGACATGGGTGGTGAAATAAAGATGGATTGGTCTAAAGAAATCATTCATGTTGTTAGAAAAAAAGTCCATTTGACACCTAAGGATAAGAATAAATACATATTATTTCCTTTAGATGACCCAAAATCTCACATTTTTTTATCAGGAATGTCAATTTGGTAATTACTTTATTCAATCTGAAGAAGAGGTAGATCATTTGGAGGAGGAAGAAATGTAGACTATGGAGTTTTATTGAAGTTGCTCTAGTTCTCGATCAGCAACAGGTGTTGTCCTAATTTCCCCTAAAGGAAACATGTCAACACATTCTTTCAAGTTGGATTTTCCTAATACTAATAATACTTCCAAGTATGAAGCTCTCCTTTTGGGACTGCATAAATTAGAGCTAAAAGGAATAAAATTGCACATGGTGAAAGGAGATGTTGAGCTAATTGTAAAACAAGTTAGAGGTCTTTATGTTGTAAAAAATGAGTGTCTGAAGAGATATCAAAATTTGGTGAGGAACAGTATTGAGTTTTCTGATGCATTTATTATCAAAGAAATCCCTAGAAGTGAGAATTCTAAAGTAGACTCTCTTGTAGTGTTGGCTTCATTACTCCTTCCACACCCAGAGTTTGATAAGAAATAATACATAATTGAGATGGTTTACCATCCTAGTTTGCTAGATAATGTAAATCTTTGGCAACTCTTTGACAATGATAAATAGGTTGAACAATTCATTACTTGTGCTAGATGGTTTGTTGATTCCTATTTTGAAGGTTCTTCATAAATACTAGATGAAGGCTAGTTAGATCCTTTTAGTAAATAGGAGATAGTTCTTGAGGTAATAGAATTCATCGTGGATTGGTTTCTCATGAAAATGTGTTTTCATGGAAGAGTGGGTGTTTTATACTAAAGAGAGGATTAGACCCTGAAGTGAACAAAGAATATGATAAAATTTATGTTGGAGATAGTGATGATTAGAAATGGATCTCCATTGTTAAAATTTATTCCTTGGAAGAAAAGGAAAAACTTAGATCATTATTAACTGATTTAAATATGTTTCTACCTAGAGTTGTAATGATTTATAAAACTTCAGGAGTGGAGAGTACATAAATTCTATCCCATTGAAGCTAGAAGTTGTTCCCTTTAGACAAAAGTTGAGAAGTTACAACCCTAAAGTCTCAGAAGCTATTTCTAAAGAGGTAGAAAATATGCTCAAAGCACGAATCATTTACCTTATTCAATATTCTACCTAGGTTTGTTCCAGTACAAAATAAAAATGGAGAAATAAGGATCTATGTAGACTTTCATAACTTGAATCAAGATAGTCTGAAAGATAACTATGCACTCCCCATAATGGAACATTTGTTACAAAAAGTGGTAGGAGAAAAAATGATGTCAATGCTTGTCGGTTTTTTGGGTCACAACCAAATTAGTATAGCAAAAGCTGATCAACACAAAATAGCTTTCATAACTCCCTAGGGTATATTTGTTTACAAGAAAATGCCTTTTGGCATCATCAACATTGGCACCACATTCCAGTATGCTATGAATTCTTCTTTTAAAGATCTGATAGATAAAATTATTGTGGTCTATCTTGATGACCTAACGATGTTTTCTAAAAGAAGGAAGGATCACTTAAAGGACCTACTTATTGTGCTCCAAAGGTGCAGGGAACATGGGATATCTTTGAATCATTAATGTCAATTTTCTTTATTGAAGAAGGGAAATAGCTAGGACACATTGTGTCAAAGAAGGGAACTTAGATAGATCCTAAAAGGGTGAAAGCTATCCAACAACTAAGTCTTCCAGTGAATAAAAGTGGAATCAAATCTTTCTTTGGCCAAGTCAATTTTATATGAGCTTTCATGCTAGATTTTGCTAAACTCACCAAAGATATAATAAAAATGATGAGTAAGAGAAATTTTTAAGTGGAATGGAGAAGTTAAGAAAGTATTTGAAGAGATTAAGAAGTCTATTGCTCTGGTTCCCACTTTGGTGACTTTAGATTTAAAAAAAGATTCATCATTTATTGTCATGCATCTAAGAATACGTTGTCAGGTATCTTAATGTAGAAAGATAGTCAAGGTAAAGAATCCCCTATTGCATTCATGAGTGTTCCTTTGAAAAAACATGAATTAAAATATCCACTCATTGAAAAAAAAGCCTTTTCAGTAGTAAAGGTTGTTAAGTAGTTTAGGTATTACATTCTACATTCTCATTATGTTGTTTATGTTCTTGAAACTATTGTGAAAAGTATTTTAGCTCAACAGGATGGAGCACTAAATAATAGGGCTGCCTAGGTGGTTAAACTACATGAATATGAGATTGATATAAAGCCAACAAACTTGGTAAGAGGGAAAGGTTTGTATAAGTTGATTACTGAAAACATTGTTATTACAGATGGGTGAAAAGAATTGCCACAAGTTTTGTTCATAAGTCTCACAGACTCATGGTTTTCCAAAGTAGCATATTACATAACATATGGAGATTGCCCCAAGCGAATGCTTCCCAAGGTGAGAATATATTTGAGTTTAAAAGCCACAAAATATGTAATTGCTCAAGGCATGTTATACAAAAGAGGGATAGATGGAACTTATCTGTGATGCATTGATGAAGCTCAACATAAGAAATTACTCAAGATGTTCTATAAAGAAGTGTGTAGAGGTCATTTATCTTCTTCTATCATAGCCTTTAAAACTTTGAGAAACTACTTCTATTGGCCTGTTGTGTTGCAAGATGCTTATTTGTATGTCAAGGATTGTGAAAAATGTAAACTATTCATAGGAAAATCTTAGTTAGCAATACTACCTCTTAGACCAGTGGTTATTGATGAACATTTTTTAAAATGGGGCATTGATTTCATTGAACCTATAAATCCAATGACTAGTCTAGGGCATATATTTATCCTAGCAACAACTGACTATTTCACTTAGAGGGTCGAAGCTATTTTGAACAAGAAATAAAATATTCTAGTGACTTGTGACTTTCTTATGAATCATATTCTAGTAAGATTTAGAATGACTACCAAGATAGTTGTCAATAATGCTTCTTATTTTTCTTCTAAAGATAACTCTATGTTCTGCTATGAGAATGAAATCACCTTAGTGCATGCTTCATATTATTTCCTAGAAGACAATGGCTAGGCCAAGTCATGTAATAAGAATTTTGTCTCCATCATGAAGAAATTGGTAAGCGGTAATGGTAGAGATTGGCATAAGAAATTATATGAAGCACTTTGGGTGGATAGGACTTCTCCTAAGACGGCAATAGGCATGTCTCCATTTGAACTAGCATATGGAATTAATGCATAAGTCTCTTTGCCATTGAATCTTTCTGCTACAAAATTGCAAATACTAGTAAAGGATTCCTATTTTCAATCATCCTTGAAGAAAATAATTATGTACCTGACAAGACTGGAGCAAGAAAGGAACAAAATGGTAGATAGAATCATAGAATAATAGATGAAGGTGAAAATGATTTTTGATCAGAATGTAATACAAAGGAAATTTATGCCTGGTGATGAAGCTATTTTACTGGATAAGCAAAATGAAAAGAAGGGAAGTCATGAAAAATTTGAATCATTATGAAAAGGTCCTTTCAAGCTAATTGAACTTATTGTCCCCAATGCCATGAAGATTTCATACCTAAATGGTCAGATTCTACCATATACCTACAATGGGAAAGATTTGAAATTATTCAAATACTAAAGGTCCTTATTTTTGTATATATTTAGCCTAGGTTCTTGTTTTGTTTTATCCTTTACTTTCTTTTTTTCTTCATTTTTGTTTTGTTCTTTAGGTCTGCCAACCAAAGTTTCTAATTTTTCTATTTTTCAAGTGAAAGCTAGCCCCCAGATAGAGTCGATGTTAGTTCATGATTTTTTAGAGTCGCCATATCTATTCTTTATCTTTGGTTCACTCTTGTTTTCAAGCATTTTCATTTGAACCATTGGTTATATCAAGATTCAAATATCTAATGAGGTATTATAATATTGTCATCATTCTCCAACCTCATGCCTTCAATTCATCCTCCCCTCAAGCTAATTTTTGACCAAGTATTTCCCTTTGAAAGCTCTCATCAGTAGTGATTATCCCAATTGAACCAATTTACAAGTTCAATGCTTCATTTAGTTCTCAATGACAATTTTTCTTGGTGGCCCAATCAACATATTTTGTATACACATGTGCGGAGGACATGCAACAACTGGATGTCTCGTCAAGTATGATATGAGCATGGGTGATGTCATGATTGAAGGGTAAGTGCAAGTAATTAATGGTTGAAGTAAGGTCATCATAAATGATCACACCCAAACCTTGATTTGGGAATGTAGAAATAAAGATTTGACACATGTGAACGACAATAATCATTTGAAGTACTTGTTTCTTAGTTTAATGTCAGTCACTAATTTGTCTTGTCACCTTATCTTTTTGGCATGCCAAAATTAATTCTATCCTCCACATAATAAATGATCATTTCCTATTTTCAAGATGCATGTAAAGAATTTGTTACCTTTAAAAAGAAGACATTAAGTTACTCTTCTTGTCTAAAGTAATCAATTATAGGAGAATCAGAGAGAGAAAGCCTTCTTCCATATCTATAATGGTCGTCGCTCTTTAAGTAACCCTTCTACTTTTTGGTTATTTTTCTCCCACCTATTGAGTGAAGCATAGTTGTGGTTATTTCTTTTGTTTTCAAATACGAGTAAAATTTCTAAATTATGAAGTCTACACTACACCTATTTGGGAATATTTGTAGTTTGCAATGTAAATCACCTATAGTATTTGACACAAACCTACTACAGGTTGATTTGTGGGGTATTGTAGAAAGATTGTGTGAAAGACTGGTGAAACCTTTTTCCATTAAAGTTTTCAATACTAACCTCCTCATGGTCTCCACTTTCCCACTAGCCTACCCTTGTCCATAATTGATTCAAGGGTGCATTCATATGTATAATATTTCTAAGTGGAATATATTGAAAAAATATGGAAGCATTTTACTAAGTGTCAATAGGAAAACCATATCCAGATTATTCCACCTGGAAGAGCAACAATTTTCTGACCTAACTCCTACCTTGTCTACTGCTAGCTTTTTGGAAAAAGAAACTATCTATAGGAACACCATAGCAAAGAGTTCGACTAAGTCTTTCTACAAAGGGGGTTCTAGGTTACCCAAAATCTTGAAGAAAAGCCAAATGACCACTCAAGTCAAGGACATAATGTTTCTAATGCATAGAATTTGCGGGTCTTCCATTGTCTCTATTTTGGAAGAATGGATATATTTTTATATTCAAATTGTGTTAAAGGGGAAATAATTTCTAGACTGGGTAGAATTAATAGCTATCTCTCTCAGAGATCAGCTGAAGGGTGCTCTAGATTTGAAAAAGAACTTTTTCATGTCATCTTATTTGATGTATATGCTAGCTAGGACTCAGGATTTACAACATTTACCACATGAACCTTGGACTTAGAACACTACCAAATATAATTATTGCCCCATGTTGCATAAGGATAAAGCTTTAAAATATTTTAGAAATGTTCATGATGTCTTTTTTGGAAAGTTGTGTTTTGAATTGAAAATCCCCTTGCACCATAGATTGTCCCTTGAATCTCAAAAGCTCATTCAATCTTTGGGTAGCCTATACATGCAATTCCTAAAATTTACTTATCTAAGTGTAGGAGGTTTTGATTAAGAACCTATACATCTTCCCAAGTTTTCTCTTGATTGCTTTGTCCTAGTAAAGGTAGTTTGGGAATTAATTTTTGTAATAAACAAATTCTCAGCTGAAGAAGCTTGTGATATTATTTTCCCACCTAAGCTAGGAAAATTGGCATGCAGAATCATGGAAGATACAACATGTATAAGCTCTAACTTGGTTCAACTTGGTTTTTGCTTCTATCAGGCTAGACTAGATTTTGACAGCAAGAGAATTATTCATAGCCTCTTTGACTCTCATGCAAAGATTGTACATGTCCCTAATGTTGTATATTTTTGGGAGGATTGTATAGATGTGTTAGAAGTGAAAAGAAGAGGGTTATCTAGGTTTACTAAACACAGGTCCATCCTTTTCAATTGAAACTAGGTGTAGATATCACAAAAATAAAAGGGGACTGAATAGATATTCTAGCTCCCCGAGAAATTGAACCAGTAAATTATAACATAGTTACTATAGATTGGATCTCTAAAGAAGAGGGTAATATTCTTGAAAGAAAAAAAATGTAATTGAAATGACAAAGCCTTTGTTGAGAATTGAAAAGGACACACGTCTTAGAGACCAAATTGACCTTGTATGAAATGTTGGTCTTACAACTGTAGGTAATAAAAGGTCATCAAGGATTTTTGAGAAGAAGATCCATAATCATACTCTTGTTCAAAAACCTCATTCTAACAAGAAAACCAAAATGTCAGTGGTGGTAAAAGTTCACCAAGTAATCTAGGTAGATGGAGAGCTAGATAAAGACCTAAGAAGTGAGCTTATTAACAACAACTAGATTGTTTAGATGATCATGGGTTTGTCTCCTCTAAGGATGCAAGTCATAAACACCCCTAAAAAATGTACCCAATCACAACAAGATGCTACCACTCCTAACTAGCTCATAGCTTTGGTAAATAGGAAGATAAATTTGGTTCTCATTTCTTTCCTTATTGATGACATTGTGAGCAAGTATACCAACAATGCCCAAAAGCCTAAGAGCACTAAAAGCACAACCACAATAACTTTTGATAGTGCAATAGGGAGAAGTATAGCTAAAATAGCCACCTACAATAAAAAAGAGGGAACTAATAAATTGGATCTAAGTAATTTTGAAATCACACGCATAGTTTTAGGGGTGATGAACCATGAAACAAAAGAACACTAGGTAGATACATCTATCGAACAAATTGTGCTATAGTCATAGAAATATGGGATTCAAAAGAAGAAACTAAAAGCTGAGAATAATGCAATAGTTGAATATATAAATTCACTGGAAGGTCAAAGTTTGGTTCCTAGTAACCAATCATGGCTTACCCATGACTCCAACGCTCCTAAAAACCAACAACTACTAAAGGATTTAAAGAAAGCAAAGATGATAATGATGGTCATGTTCAGTTGGATTAGCCTAGTAAAAAATTAGGTTGCTAAACTCATGAAAAATTTGCATGAGATTATTTCACTCCCTAGGACCACACTTGATGAATCTTGCATTCAGTCAGTAGTTTGGAAAGGTGAAGTCAAGAAATTCTCAACCATGGTAACCCAAATGGTAGAGGTAGAATATTTTGGGCCAAAAAATTTTCTAAAGGAAAACCCACTACAACACATGGATATAGGATTGATTCAAGTTTTAAGAAAGAATATAACCCAGAGGCTATCCAATTACACTTATTTAATTTCCAAGATGTAGTTATGTGAAAAGGAATTCAAGACATTGCTTGAAAATGTAAGCAAGGATTTTCAATCCATCGACCCAACCATTTCCACTCATCTTAAGGAAGGAGGTTTTGATGTGGAAACCATGATGAAATCATATGAAGAATGCATGAATTTTGTGAAAGATAAAATTGATCTCACATCATTTGATTTCTCCATGGTGGCCAAAAGCAAGGTAATGTTAGGCATGTGCTCTTTGTGACTCCCTAGTTACCTGGATACCGTGAATAAGATGAGGTTGGATAAAAATATCTTAAAAAATTGAGTGTAAAGAATTAAGAGCCTAAATACAATTTCCATGACCAAATTCATGAATGTGTTCAGGATGTGGAAGCTATCATGTGGATAGGGTGATGCTAAAGATGAGGAGGAAGAAAAACCACTTGACCAATTGGCAGATGATTTATGTTATCTTTTAAATGCTTTCAAGACATTTAGTTTCTACATTTAGAAAGTTAATTTTTGGGTCTACATACCCTTATGTTGGTTTTCATAACTACTTTTATCTATTCAATAATCAAGCTTTTAGGGAGATTCTCAAATAGCTTTCCATTTAAGTCTGCAACTTAGTAGCATTTAGGGTTGGATGTTTTTGATGGCTATCATACTCTGATTATTTTAATCTAAGTTTTATAGCTATGCAAATGTTTTTAAGTTATTAGTATTGTATCTGAATAGTATTGTTCTTTTGGAAAGGAAAATGTTTGAATAATTGAAGATGTTATTCTTTCAATTTTATCATTATTAATTTAGTATTGAATCATTGAAATTCCTTTGATGCTAGATAATTCTTTTTATATTAGGTGAGTATTAGTTTTGAATGTTCATCACAAAGTAATTGATAGAGAAACTATGTGTTCACTCTATTGTATGTGTTCTTGTTTATTTAATTAACTTTCATCAAATTATCGCTCTATCTAAGAATAGATGGGAAGCCTTAATACTTTCTAGTTAAAAGTAGCTCTCATTTAGAAGGTGATTTTGATTGAATATGGGTATAAGTACAAATTTGAGTCACCTTTTAGGCTAACTTGTCAGAATGACTAAATTTGAGTATTTAATCTAAAAATCATTTTTTCTCAAACATATGATCTAGATAAATTCATTCTAGCTAAGTTGTATATTGTCTCATACATTTCCAATTGGAAATGTCTATTAAATGCATGTTTATATTAGTTTGTATCCAATTACTAAAAAAAAAATATTTCAAAAAAGTGGCATTTAAATAACTCTTACTATTTTTAATGATATTTGTTTAATAACATTTAAACAACATTTTATAGAGCTTGGAGTCAAGAATATTCTCATATAGATATGATAGTGTTTTAAATAGATATAGTATGTAATACTAAAAAAATTCTACAACCACGTATTTTAACACTCGAAAATATGTCAATTCTGAGAAAGAAAAAATATTAAATCATACCAAAAAAATTAAAAATTATATGAATTTTAACATTCTAGAGGAGAGAGTCCTCTTCTAGAATATAAAATTTTTCTTCTACTTAGAATAGATTTGTTTTGAAAAATGTGGTGGGAAATGAAAACTATCGATTTTAGGTGAGTTGAAGTTTGATCCATTATAAAAGAGAAAATATAGGTCAAAAGTTTATTTTTATTTTTGATTGCTCTAACTATATATGTTATCTATAACATTGTCTGAGATCAAAAGGAAATAAGTTTATTTCTATATAGTTTTTTGGTGGGAACTAGACCCCTAATTTTTAGCATTTTTTAGAAGCTAAAAAATTAACTATAAAAATTAGAAAAATATATCAATTCTTATTCCAAATAATTATTTAAAATTATAATCCTAAACTTCTATCATTTCTACACATTTTATTAGTTTACTTCATTTTCAAATTCAAAATAATAATACCAATTTTATGTCATTGAAGGTCAACATGTATATGTTAGCCTTTTCCTTTACAAAAAGGGTGACATAGGTTTGTGCTTTTACCCATATCTAATAAGAAAGCTGAACCTTACTAAAATTAAGAGAGGAATTAAAGAAGTTGAGATTCCTCAATAGTTGGGAAATTTCATTTGTCTTGGGAATTTGTGCGGAGAAGTTTTCATTCATTCTTTTTTTTTAAAAGACAAATCTATTCACCAACATGACATTCTCTCCCCTCTACTCCAACACACACCAATTTTTTTGCAATCTCCATGATTTCCATGCCTCCATAATTAATTAGAATACTCTTTAATAAATCATATAAATTTTATGTTGTTGCACTGCAATTCAATTTAGCAATAGATAATAGAAGGGGTTGAGAGAAAAGATTGTTTTCATTATAAACATGCATGCATACCCAAGAAGTATTATCAATTGATGTAACTTCATCTAGAGAGAATGTAAAGAAATGTAACTATTTTATTTTTTCTTTCATATCTTCTATTTCAACTTGTGCAAGACAACTAGCCCATTCTCATCCACTATTTAGTGATGAGTGACTGTTCAGATAATTTTGAACTTTAAAACAATGCAATAAACCAATAATTGAAGGGCAATATGTCATAGGACACCCTCTACTCTAAATATAAAAGATGACACTTAACTGAACAACTTTTCCCATATTTTCCACTTCCATTTCTTTCACAAGGAGATCTTTACCAAAACCTTTTACTACATAATGCTTCTCTCATAATTGCTCATTTGCTTGTATATTTTGACATTTTTGATATGTAGACAGGTGTCCTTTAGTTTTCAAGTTATCATGGATTTTTCAACTCCATCTATAAAAAGAATTTCATAAAATTTACTAACATTCTTTTCTATGACCTATCAAGTTTAAGCTGCAACCTCATTTCCTTCTTTTTTATCTCTTTGCAAATATTAGATATGCATTCTATAGGCAGCTCACCATCAACTGGAGTGGGCATTGGTTAAATGAACTCGAACTTTTCCACCCATTCTATTTGAAAATTCTATTTGGATAGATCACAGCAAGATCAATCTCTTTTTTATTCCAATTTTTTGTTTCCCCTTCTAATCATGAACACCATTTATGGCATCACTTTTGATTTTCTCATCCAACTGTATAATATCATTTTATGACTCCTAACTCAAGAGAACTACCTGAAAATCTTGTTCAAGTTCATCCTTAACTGAGATATCATGTTCACCAACTTAAACTTCTTCAATATGGTCTCCAACTAGTCATGAACCTCCTTTTTTAGTATGCGCTAGAGATGTAGGTTGTGAATCTTGTAGCTTGCCAATATTTTGACCACTAAAGTATGTTGATAAGCATTTTGGTGGCCCCTCTTGGATTTTAGGGATCCTCTTAGAACCCATCTTGTTTGACATTGAAAACAAATAAAGGTTACAAAAAAAATATCAACTTGTTGAACAAAATATTGTGACAGTAGAATACTTAGACTAAATATAATATGACTCATTTGCATAAAAAAGGTATACCTACTACAAACTATTGTACTAACCAGTAAAATTTACAAACCTATATGAGCATGTGAGATGTCCAATGGCTAGTCAAAAATAACCACATAAAAAATTAATTAAAAATTGCTTACATTTTATGAAAACCATGAGTCATGACTGTTCAATGGGAAATTCACTCAACAATCTAGATCTTCACCAACAATAAGAAATGCTAGACCAAAAAAGAACAAATTGTATAGAATAATAGTATCTAATGAATGCGTATATAAAAAACTAAGTTAGTGAATTGTGTGGGATTCACAGGAGGAAATTTCAAGAGTAGGTGAAAGGAATCTTCATATATAAGCCCAAAATATAAAATAGTTTGCTAAATGGGGCTAGTAAGTGACACACATTAGGAAAATAGTAGGCGACACCCAACCCAAGGGAAAATTATTTTTTTATACCAATGGAAAATAGTTTCATCCATTAAGAAAACCATAGGTAAAGCATGACAAAATAATTAAAATAGTTGTATCCAAAATGTATATTACAGTGGTGATTAGACCAATATTTTTGACCAATCATGTGAAAATATATGGGTGACTAGCATGGGCTTTGGATGCAAATTTTGTAAATTTTTTGGTTGCACGGTTGACAGACTTTATATTATCTATTCACCCAATGATAATCAACCAATGAGATAGGATAGCTAAATGGAAACGATTCACCACTAAAATTATCTCTAGAATTGCTATGCATATGCAAGCAAGTGGTCAACCTGAGGCATTGATGGCAAAACCATTAGCAGTTGATGTTGGATTATCACAAGGTGTAATAGTGGTTGGACCATCAACCAGTGCATCTTATTAATAGTATCTAAGTACAACCTAAACTTGTACCTTCAACATAGAAAGGAAAAGATGAAGAACAAGTTATAATTACCAAAGTTCAAATAGTTGTACCTCACCTAATACCATGAGGCCTGTGAGGTTAACTAAGGAAAAGAAAGAACAAGTAGAGTCACCTTCAAGAAAGAGAACAAAACAATTTTCAAGTGGAAAAGGAAAGAAAAGAGAAACTCTAGAAGTCATTAAATCTAATGAATTAGAGGAAGAGGTAAAGAAACCATTTAGTAAAAGACCTTGGAAACCAAAGGTTGAAACCTTAATGTTGCAATTATTGATAATAGTAATTTTGTTTAGCTGAACACATTTTATGATCTATATAATAACATGGATAGATTAGAATTAGAGAATGCATTTTTTAGACATATTTTTTTGGAAAACAATAGATTTAAGTATATACATAAGAAAATACCCAAGGACTTGTATGATAGACTAATTAATAGAAAGAGAAGAGCAGTACATAAAGAAAAAGGAACTAGAGAGAAACATATAAGGATGTTATTTGAGATAAATAAAAAATGAAGATCTTGAAGGAATTATGAAGGGTATTGAGCCCCTGTTAAGGTATAAAAGAAGAACTATACTAGTGATGAGTGGAAATTATGAAGAGGTAAAAAAGGAAAGTGAACAACAAATTGTTAAGTCTATAACCTCCACACCAAACATAATATAGAAAGGCAAGAATTTAGGGGGAGTAATCCCTACAGTGGTACAAAAGGCACCATTGGTTGAGCCAAAAAAATAGTAGTGACATTACTGGAGACATGTGTATTAATAAGTACCAATAGTAGTATCAGTTGCAAAGATTGGAAAGTATACCATAATTACTGAGTCAACACTGCATGTAACCATTGTTACTAACACCATGAAAGTGGAATAATAAAAAAATTATCATTAATGGTGAAGAAGAAGATCCCTTTAAGGATTTTAGACCATCCATTGTTGACAATTTGGTTGACTACACTAGCTTCGATAATGGAGAGAATGGAAATGAAGATGAGGGAAAGAAAAAAGAGAGGAGGAAGAAAGAAAAAAAGTAGAAAAGAAAGATAAAGGAAAAGATTTAGAAGAAGAGAGAAATAATAAGTTGGAATAAAATGAAAGGAAATTGGAAGAAGAGGAGAAAAAGAGAAAGGGAGAAGAAGAAAATAAGAAAATAAAAGACAAATTAAAAAAAGGAGGAAGAAAAGATAAAGAAAGAAGAAGAAAATAGAAAGATAACATAAGCAAAGGGAAAGGAGGAAGAGGAGAAGAAGAGAAGAAGAGGAAGAAGAAAAGGAGGAGAAAGACGAGAAGAAGACAAGTGTGTGTATTTCTTCTAGGACACCCCTCGCACTAACTCTTACTAGATTGGATGATGATGTCCAAACTAAACTAAAGTATGATAATTGAGAAGAAGAAGAAAGTGAAAATTCTACAAAATTCATTGATGGAAGCAATAGATAGATTACAGAATACCATATTAGTTGGAATGATTGAACAAGGCCCATATGAGAGAGAAAAAGTTGTTGCTTGAGATTTTGATAGAGAAATTTTAAAATTTTTTGGTATAGAAGTAATTAAGGCACAAACTCTACATGATGCAAAGATATTTAGGAAAGCCTTGAACAACATCAAGAATGATCTAGAGAATCTTGATGAAAAGATCAAGGAATTGAGACATTTTCTAATAGAAGGGAAGCCAGTCTATGGGAAGTGTGTTGGAGCACACATGTTAATCAAGGATACCACAAATGAGATGAATAGAAAGCTTTGAGAACTTAGAAGCATTGATGAATGAAGTGGTAGATCTCTCAGCCAAGATTATAGATTTTGAGAATAGAATCAGCTGAGTTAATGTTATCATTTCATTTTGCCCTGCCAAGATTCAAATTTCAAACGCCCAGCCCGTCCAATGGCTAATTCCCAGAGTTAATATTATTTTAATGCCTGAGAGACATCGAAGAAATTTAAGCGATCAAACCTTATAACATGTTTCTGCGGCCCACAAGTTCTCAATCATCAGATCTAAGGAGATCGACGGTTAGTGCTATGTCACTTTTCAGAAGTTGCACGGCGGATAGCATAGCGACATCGCGCCCTATCAACGCGTGTCCGGTGGGTCCAGTTTGCAGGTCATCCAAGGTTCTTTGGCGGGTCAAAAAAGTTTAATGGTGGGCAGTAAGTTTCACGGGCCAAAGACGAGAAATGCTGGTAGGGTGCCATGCCGCCATCGAAAAACTCACGAGTTTTCTGATAGCGACATAGTGCCCAGCTCACCAAAGACATGGTGGAACCATGGGTGATGTGGAGGGGTGGTCACATTGAAGTTCTGACGCATCGCCAACTCGATGGACCTTGACGTCAGCAGGGTTGGACCTGTCATCTTCTGATGTTTCACACAACTTTCTTCACCCTTGGATCGACGCAGATCGACGGTTGGCACTATGTCATTTTTGAAAGTTGCACGACGAATATGATGGCAACATAGCGCCCTCCTGCCACGTGTCCGATGAGTCTCAGATGTGCTCCGTTAGATGTTAGCGAGGATTTGTCAGTCAGTTGGTACGTGGCCAGTTCCTATTCATTGATGCACCAAGGGGGATGATCTATCTTGCTCTCCGTCAGATAGGTTTAGATCAACGATAGGCACCATCTTGCTATGGTGAAGTTGCGCGATCTTTACCATGGTGACATAGCACCTCAGTGACACGTGTCAGGTGGGGCCGTGTTATCTTGTAAACCTCAGGGGTGATGCCAGGTGTGCTGACAGTATTTTGCTGGCCCAGAAGCGGAGAAGCAAAGTGCAAAGTATGACGAGTCTTCATGATCATCAGGTTAAGTTAGATCGACGGAAGGTACCATGTCGCTATGATGAAGTTTCATGATCTTTACCATAGCGACATAGCGCCCTTTCACCATGTGGATCAGCGGGGCCAGGTCTCACCAAGGTATGTCTGTCAGGTATTGCCAGGTGTCATTCGAGTGTGGCGCAGTTGCTGAGATGGCACCAGGTATGATGGGCCCAGGGGAAGAACAACATAGCGGTATGATGAGTCTTTATGATTGTCCAGTTTAAGGCAGATCAATGGTTGGCGCTATCTCGCCATGAGAAGTTGCATGATCTTTATGTTGGTGACATAGCGCCTTGCTGACACATGTCTTGCTGGCCCGACCAAGGTTGACGGTTGACAACTGGCAGTTAGTGCAATCATCATAGTTAATGATAACAGTTTAAAGGGTGGCACAGTTAGTTCAATAAAGGGTGGTCAAAATAGGAAGACTTAGCAGGGTGGAAAAAGGATAAAAAGCTATTGGTCCACGTGGCTCATTCTAGTGCCAAGGATACGTTGACTTGCTGGCTCTGCTAGTTCATGCACCAAAAAAGGAAAATTGAGGGTTATCTTGTGGATCTGATCTCGCCAATCAATCCAAACCACTAGAAATGAATGTTGAATGAAGAGGAACACTCCACTGTCTCAGTAGATCCATCTACCTAGTCAGAGCATAGTTATGGCACCATTTATGTCTTCTCAAGGCATTGTTTGGCAGCAAGATCAGATTTTCTTCAGATCCCCATGATTCTCCTCTACAGGATTTAATGGCAGGCAGCTGTGAAGTCATTTCAGCAAGAAAAGATCTCAGTTATGCCTCAACTATAAAGGCAGATTTTGTAAATTTTGAAAGGAGGACCTTCTCTTTGATTTTCCTCTGCTATTGCTCTATAATTATAGTGAAAATTCCCCTATGCCTCTGAACTATCTAATTCTCCACTTATCTCCTTCAACCATTGGTATTAAAGTGCAAGAATTCTTTGCCTGTGCCATTGCTTTGTGGAAATATGTAATCTGCATGAGTCTATCTCTGTTGGCTTGTGAATGATATATAAGTGAACTTCTTCCTTGTGTCATTCACCTTGGTTTTCTGATCTGTATGTGGTTATTTGATTAAAGCAAGTCTGGATGTGTATATCCTTAGTTTCATTCTGGTTCAGTAGCGCATGCATGGGAAGAGATTGGTCCGAACACTCTATTTTGGTGCATCACCTCCTTAGATTAGAACTAAGTAGATTTTCTTTCATGCTCTCCTTCTCCCTTTTCCTCTCCAAGAGTAGTTAGGTGTGGCCTAATAGTAAGAGGAAGTCGGCCTTCTCCGGAGACTCAACCTCACAGTTCAAGTCCCACAGCTTGGAGGATGTTTCCATGTTTCACTAGGTTGTCCTCGTGCATAGGCCTTTGACAAGGGTGAAAACCTAAGTGACAACAGTTAATGATAATAAGTTTAGACTTTTAGAACTAAAAAAATAGTGAAGAGATTTTAATTTCTAAGAGAACACCTTGTATTAAAGATCGATCCTATGCATACACAATTGGAAGAATGCATGAAAATTAGGGCATCTTATGACAAGTTTTCTTAGAGAAAGCTAGATGCAACAGAGATAGTGTCTTATGCTCTATGCTAATTTTTGTGTGTTGCAGATGTAGTGAAAGACAAATGGGAGATAGAGTTCACCATATTGAAGAAAAATCTTGATGATTAAATATTGTGAATCACTAGCCGACAAAAACCTTCAAGGTAATACAACAAAATTTTGACTTGTATATAAGTTTTAACACATTTTTCATTGATGTCAAAGAGTGAGAGATAAGGTAATATTAATAGATTGTATAAATATACATGAAAAAGGGGAGAGAGATATAAAAGGGGGAGAGGTAAAATAAATTCCATATAAGGAAGAGATAAGACATAAGTAAGGGGGAGTAATATAAAAGTTATAATATAATTAGCAGATATAAGGAAAGATGGTTTAAAATGTTATGATCTATAGTTTTGTAACTTTGTAAAGTTTTGTAAAGGTCAAATTTTGAAGGTTTTATTTTTTGGACTTAGCCAATTTTTCCATATGTTGCCATCAATGCCAAAGGGGAAGATTGTTGGAAATTTGGCTAATTGATGAACTCATTTATGAAAACATATCATCTATGTGAAGAGGGTGGATCATGAGGATTGAATTAGAAAATTGTGTAAGTATCACTTAGTTTGTTTGACATAACGAATATAGTTATGTGGTTTATAGAGACAACAATGACATCTACGAGGTTAGGTGTGGATATCTAAGACAACAAGGATTACATATTGAACTCCTAGGTTAGTATACATAGTACAGGTAAAGTTATGGATAGATTAGTAGTTACAACAATATAAAGCAAGACAAAAAAAGATATGAAAATGAGTATTTTAGGTTAAGAAATTATTTTGTTTAAAAAATAATTACTTAAATAATTAGGGATGACATCCTAGAGATTAAATCTAAGTTAGTGAAAGTTAATTTTATATTTTGTAAAGTGCATAACGACATGAAGGCCGATGGATAGATAATTTATAATTAACAAGGTATAAAAGAAAGATTGTTATATGCGAAGTTATGTGATGTATGTGTGAAATGATTGATACAAAAAAAAATTGATGTATGATCAGAGGAATGAAAACTAAGATAAAGTTTTGTGATGACTAGAAAAGACAATATTGAAATATTAGTTGCAGAGAAAAGAGGTCTTTGTATCTATCTCTTTCTATTGAAGAACTACATTGTACATCGCATTTTTAGATAGTAGGCTCTTGCATACATTAGTAAAAATCTTAATTCCTTACCACATTGTCGTTCCCTCTTCATAATTAATTAAATTGACTCCTATATCAATAGAAAAACCTTGAATCATTTCTCCTTTAATGTTTCTTACCTGACATCCTATTTGGGTTGCCCTTAGAAAAACCATCGAGATAATTTACATTTGATAGATTTTTTTTTCATTTAAAAAGTTTTTCTGAATTGAAAAATAGGAGATACAATACATATTTAGCTCTATTAGCAAATTAATTAGAAATCAAAATACATTACATATATAAATTACAAGTAAAATGGAAGCCCTTCCAATAAAAGACAACAGGAGATAAAGAATTATGTTTTCTGCACATCAGAATATTAGATCTTCCTGGATCATTCTTCATCAGAAAAATTCATTCACAATTTTCTTTTATATTCTTTGATAAAGTAACTAAAATTCTATCGTTCTTGAAGACGAATACAAAATTCTTCTGTAATTATCACATAGCATCTAGCCTTGGAAAATGGAGCTACAAAACATAGCAATAGAATTCTTTTCATTTCTTTTTAATCGTTGCAGATTATACAAGAGTTAGGACCTAATTAAAGATATCACTCAGTTCATTTAGAAGAATGGAATGAACACAGCTTTTGGACTTGTATATCAGTGTTATAGTACAAATTATTATTTGCAGCACTGTGGATTTGAAATATGGCTTGCGCAATTGGTACATGATGCTAATCTCTCCAGAACTTCAAACAAATTAAACCTCTCTTTATCTTCGTTACTTTCTGCATCTATATTTACAAACGTCTTAAGGTTATATCAAGCAGAAGCTTGCAGGGCAAATAAAACGGTTAGAACAAGTAGATATAATTATTCTCATAATCTTTGAGCCCGCCATTTCCATTGCTGAAGAGCGTTGTTAGAAAGAGATGTTCTTCGTTAAATAACTGGACGCAAAGAAAAGTTGGGTGCAATGCAATGCATTACGAAGAGATCGAATGTAACTGCAATACATGATGCAATATATATATTTATAGTGGGAAGCCGCACACAAATAAAGATCAGAATAGTTGAACATTGTATTTCAGAAATTGACCCTTTCAAAATTTTGGCCAACGCTCGTATCTCATTGGTACACACGCTTTCAGTCAAAATGATTATACTGTGATATCGTAAGGGTCTGTTTGGCAACAGAAATAGTGGAATAGGTATATGTAAATTCTTAAAATTTTGAATTCTTCGTTTGGATGTATCAAATTGGAATTGGAATACTAACTAAAATAGGAATATGTATTCTAATTTTGGTCCAAAAATGAAGTTTTGCAATTCCACCCAAATAGGTGGAATTGGAATACATATTCCTATTCTAGTTTTATTTATTTTAGTAAACATAAATTTTTGGGTCCACAAATTCCCCATCAAATTCCAGCTTATCAAATTCTGGCTCAACCAAATAGATAATAGGAATACGTTGCCTCATTTTCTATTACAAAATAAGTATTCCATAATAGCTATTACTATTCCATATTCCTATTCTCGCAGCCAAACGGACCCTAAGTGTTATGGTTTACTATTTGACCAACTAGTTCAATGGTCAAATAGTTCATAATAATGGTATATATTATTCAAACCAAAAGTGTTCAAAGTATTTGTCTCCAATTTTACCTTTGTAAAGTCAAATATTTGAGCCTCTTTGGTACCTAAAACATATTCATCTATTTTATGTGAAATAATGTAATGACTTGAAAGAATATTCTATAAAAGAATTTAATAATGTTATATGCTTTATATGATATGGTAGAAAAAAGTTCTTATATAAAATCTTCTACTGTTGATTGATCAAAGATAAATTTTATATGTTAAGTCTAGATATATGGCAATATCTTTATTATCTAAGAGAGTGTAAAATTGAGTAATCTTTGAAAATATTTAGCTTTTTTGAGAATACAATCACAACCAAGACATTTTATCATTTTTGTGTTTCAAGATCATATAAGGTATGGGCTCATTTTATTCTATAATTCTAAACAATATTATAAAACACTTAGATCTTTTTTTCATTTTGAGCTATGAGAAATATAACATTTTATCTTTTTTTGGAACTCTTTTAATAATGTATCTTATCTCTTACATACTATGTTAATTCCATTATTATTATTTTAATATTTCCATTATTATGTTATTATTTTCTTCAACTAATGAGATATTTCAATTAGTTAATGAACAATTTTTTAATGATTCTTTTGTTAGCCTTGGGTATAGGAAAGTGATAATTGTCAAGATCTCTATTATTTGGATATTTATTTCCAAGCATTAGATTCAATATTCAATTAGGAAAATTCAATATGATATATAATTATATATTCCTTTATCTCCTAAGACAATCTTGTAAACAATTGGAAATTTTATATGGTGTTACAAAGTGATTGACCTAAAATCCTTTCAAATAAAAAATATCTTTGATATTTTAAAAATGATCTTATCAATGTTTCCAAAGATAGAAATTTTTCTATTTTATCTTTATTTACCACTTATCATAATTCTTAACAATTTATTCTAAATCTATGATATGATCTATAATGTATTTGTATAGATTTAAATGTAACAAGGTAAATTTTATATCTAAAGATTGTTACAACCAAGTCTATTGGGTCATTGGGTCATTAAAATTACACATTAATGGTTCTTGTCTATCCCATATCACTGGTAGATTTAGCTTCCACCTTATTAGTATCATCAATAATAGTATGATTCTACTCACACCAAATAGAATGAATATTATTATTTCATCTCACTTACCATTACTCTACTTCTCTATTTTTTTGTGGTAAGTTTACTCATTAGCTAAATGTTTACAAGTTCCTTCTACAAGATATTTTGACCCTATTCATATAGGGATAAATTTAAATGATTGATCCCCACTCTTATTCTCATTACCTATGACTTATTTAAATTTTTATTTTCTATCACATCTTTTTAATATGAAAAATATTACCTTTATTTATTATAAATACTATTCATTTAGAAATCATTAGTTTTTTAATCTAAAAATTGAAAACCGTTGGAAAACCCAAGTTCTATTTTTCTATTAATTATAATATTGAAGTATTAAAAACAAGGGCTGGCATACAAAGTTCACCTTATGCGTTAGAAGCATATATTAGCGAGGTTGGCAAATAGCTCAGGACTAGCCCACTCATCCCCAAATCCAAGTGGGGAATGACCACTTTGAATATATATTGGACCTAGAAGCAACAGTGATAAAAGGAGTGTGAAAAATCAAACTATTGCAGTCATTGATTATTAATCTCCTATCACAAATGATTATTAAACTGCTGAAAACAAATTCTCAGCTAATATCGAAAAATAACACAACTGCAACTTCACTTAAAATACGGAAAGAAATGCGCAACAGAATCAACACAATATTTTTGGACAAATTGTCCCTGGAAAAACCCCTAAGGGAAAACCAATTCTACAGATGAGAAATTATATTAAACTTCAGCAAATCAAGAAATACAAAATTCCTTGCCTCACACTGGCAGAACTCCGACAACCTCCTAATTTCTCCTGCTGATATTTCTCACTGCTATCCCTGCGCTAACACTGCGCCCTTGCTAACACTGCAAGACTGTTTGCTAACACTGCAAACTGCTTCTCCAAAAGCTTCCTTGCTAACACTGCAAGACTGTTTGCTAACACTGCAAACTGCTTCTCCAAAAGCTTCCTTGCTAACACTGCAAGACTGTTTGCTAACACTGCAAACTGCTTCTCCAAAAGCTTCCTTGCTAATACTGCAAGACTGTTTGCTAACACTACAAACTGCTTCTCCAAAAGCTTCCTCACATCCAAAGCTTCCTGCAAGACTGTTTGCTAACACTGCAAACTGCTTCTCCAAAGCTTCCTTGCTAACACTGCAAGACTATTTTCGAACACTGCAAACTGCTTCTCCAAAGCTTCCTTGCTAACACTGCAAGACTGTTTGCTAACACTGCAAACTGCTTCTCCAAAAGCTTCCTTGCTAACCCTGCAAAGCTTCACCCTGTCTCTTGCTCTCCAAATGCCCCCTAGACCCCTTTTTATACTACTCTCGTTGGTAAACCAACGACTGAGATTAAATCAAACCAACGGCTAAGATTAAGAGAACTCAACAGCCAATAATAGAATTGGTTGCAAGGTGTCCAAAAGGGAATCTCTAAAATTAGTAAATAATAACCATTTACTAATTTTTTGGCAAGTGGACAAATAGCTGTCCAAACCACCCATAAATACAACCGCTATTCATAGATAAGGACGAATAGCTGTCCAAGCTACCTATAAATAGTGCTGCTATTTTTGGGTCAGAAATAACAGCTGTCCAACTAACAATAATTAACAAGGAGGAGCAACCTAAGACCAGCCACAAGTCAGCCGTTGTAAATTAAAAAATACGGTTTTGAAGCTTAACTGCCTCGTTCTGATCTGCTGCCATAGTTTTAATTTGAATTTCACAATCCTTAGAGAATTTCGAACATTGACCGATTCATATATATATGCTTGCATATCCCTACGTCAAATTTGTGTCCTCTCATGAAGAATGAAAATGGCTACGGTGTCAACATTGGAAAATACTGATCCAAAGTCCATTTGCCGCCTCTTAAAATGCTGCAATTCAACCGCCTCTGTTACACTTTGAATGTCATCCTTGTTTAGCCAATTTCAATCTTGACCAATTCAAACACAATACGCTTTCGCTTTTTCTATAAATACGATATACTCTCCTTATTCATTCCCATTCCTCATCTTCTCTGTAACGAAAATCATATTCTCCCACTTTTCCTTTGTTCATATTTCTTTTCTTAAAATATTTTTTTTGCAGTTATTATGGTGAGATCAACACTTATGAAAATTATCACAGTGCTCCTCCTCCTCAACATCATGTTTTCCCTCGCTGCGTCTGCTCGACCAATAATCATTAAAGAGAAAGTGAATACAATTGCAGGCATCAACGGCAATAAAATAGTAGAAATTGTGGAGATATTATCATCGGGTTCCAATTGTGCAGGCAACATAAAAAACCCTACCCGCCACAGAAGATAAGGCAAGCCTGTATAATCGAAATCACGTAATTAAATTTTTCGCCATGACATGATTTTAAAACGCAAACCCTTTTATCCATTAGGACTGTGTAATATGTAATTACTTACCTATAGTCAAGAATATACATATTCAGCCGAATCAAAAGTTAAATCTTAAATCTGATTTGTTGAATATTCGTTTTCTAATGGTTCATTATTTTGCACATTTCAATTGGCACTGTGCTAATTCTAATTTCATGGCGGTAAATTATCAACCTCAAACTGAGTCAAGTTTCCCCACTAATCTTTGAATATCTCAATGTTCTAACTTTGACATAATTTTTCATAGCTGTTATCTTATAAAGCTGATGAGCGTTATGCTTGAATGAATTTAATGTACAAACGTATTCCAAAATGAACTCGAGTCTGGGGTTTTAAAATTGTCTCATATAGTTCATTGTAAATGTAATTCAAATGGAACTATGTGTTATTTATTTGAAAATGGAGTTCTTTCCCTTTGTATGAAAGGGAACTAGAAAATTATAATTTTAGCGTAAAATTCTATTCTTTTAAAGATATTGTTTGTTTAATACATATTATTTTTTATTTGTTTATAATTATAATTTTAAGTAGTACTCAAGATCTATTTTTATTTAGCTTGTATTGAACTACCAGCAATTTACTTGAAGTTATACATTCCAATTTTGATTTACACAGTTCCCTTGGCTAAAGTATAGAATTTCTTAGAGAATTGTGTATACTAATTTTGCAGTATTGCATTATTATCAATGTTATATTTGATTTGTATAATTTTTTGGAAATAAACTATTAGAGATATTATCTAATTGTCAAGTCATTTCCTTTTTAAATAGAAAATCTATATTGAAATTATCGACGACCTCTTATAATTAATTATTATTATCAACTATCATTATCAATAATGTTTACCAAACTGATGACAAGAGAGGAATATTAATTCATAGGAACATTATTCCCAAAATTTTGATAAGTAAGCATTGCCCAACTCCACTATATACACCTGTGTGTGTCTTTCTATACATACACACAAGTATATGTTCTTATATTTAATGTTTGTGTTAATGGTTGCATTGTTATATTCTTAACATATTTTCGTTTGGCGGATGATAGTTGATGGTTCAGTTTGGTGCAGTGTTACTAGTGTTTGATTGTTACGTTCAATAGTGTGATAGTCTGCTACATTTTTGTATTTTCTTTCTCCTACCTAGTGGTGGCTTGATCCATTTTTGTTTGGCCTTTTCAACCGGTTGTTGGGTTTTTGTTTGGCTCTTTGGCTGTTTAACTATTTTTAGTTTTAGTTCCTTGGTTGTTTAACTATTTTTAGTTTTATTTTCTTCTTTGTAGTCGATGTTTGTTCTTGTTCTATCTAGTAGGTGTCACTTTTTGTGACCTTATTTTGATGTCTTTAGAATTGATGTTACTTTTTATGTAATGGGTTTGGGCCTTCCTGCTTTAATTAATCAAATATATATATATATATATATATATATATATATATATATATATATATATATATATATATATATATATATATATATATATATATATATATATATATATATAATATTTAAATATTTTTAATATGTATAATATATATGATCACATGAGAATAAAAAATATTCGAATGTGCACCATGACTATAACAATACAGATGGGAAATGTATTTAAACAAGAATGATTAAAAATTAGATTCTTTTCGAGTTTTGTTGGGTAAATTGTAATGCTGATGGTTGTGTGAAAGGAAATTTTGGGCATCTATTGGTAGAGGAGTTATAAGGCACTGGAATGGGGCTTTTATTAAACATTTTAGAAAGAACTTTCAAATTAGGACTAATAACTATGTTGAATCCATCACTAATTGTAAAGGAATAAAATGTGTGAAAGATCTAAATTTTGACATAGATATTTTGGAAGGGACTCTAAAATGATTATGGATCATACACAAAGAAAAGATAGTTTCCCTTGGTGTGGTATGATGGATGTTTGTAAGAGAATCATCTCTTCTTTTTGTTAATTTGGGCTCCTCTGATAATCTTTGGGAGATGAATAGTTTGAGAGATTTTATGGAAAGTTGGGGCATCAATGGTGAGGATTGAGATAATATAACTCTTGAAAAATTCCCTCAAAGGTAAAATGAGATTATTGAGAATTGTTGCCCTAGTATTTACGATACCAAAATTCCAAAATTTTGAGTCAAACTATGCTAAGGAATATCTAAATTCAGGATTTAAATTGGTAAGAGGCTTCTCCAATTATTGGTAGTCTCATGATTCCAAATTCTTTGGCTCATCATCAACTCTGCTCAGCACTTTAGATTTCCAAAAAATTTCACCCAAGTCTCACATTGTGGTAGGTTAGTGAAAGATTCCAAAAAACATGTTTTTATGGCAGCATTAACCTTCAAAACTTCATTAAGAGTTCAAAAAACCTTTCCGTTTGCATGTTTTGAATAATGAAGCTTAAACCCCCAAAATTAAAAATGTTACGCATGATACTCGAAATACCTATTTTGAGTTGATTATTAACCTCTATGTCAAATTGATGGAGTGTACAACCCCTCTTCGTATGTACTTATTTAAATATGAATTTCTTTGTTAAATCCTTTATATAGATATATGAGCACGACAAGGAAATAGTATTGGGAAATGTTGTTGTTCTTGCTAGGAACCATGCAGAGGACATTATGATGACTATGGCTATGTGACATATAATGATTTGATGATTGTTGCAATAATATAACTTAATACTTGCCCTCTTATGGATCATTAGAAAGTTGAAGAAAAAGATTATTAACTCACGAGAACTGCCTTTAAGTAGCTTAATTTTAAATATTCAAATTACATTATGATATGTTAAGGTTGTTAGGGCATCATGTACAAGAGGTTATACTTTTGTATTAAGATGAGTTATTTAGTTACTCAAAATTATGGTTTAAACCATACACATTGTGTGTGTTCCCTAGGATCCATTTGCATAACTAGGTGATAAAAGTTATAGACTTTAATAATTATGATGATGGATTTGAATTAAGGTTTTATGGTTTAGGTGTTCTGATGGAAATTGATATCAGCTGATACATTAATTATTTCGTACCCTATGATTTGAGACTTGCTACATTGTTTCACTATTTATACATTAATTTGTACTAATGATGTTATGTGGTATTTTACCTTATAATGATGATGTTTGTTGTGGTACCTTGGTGATTATGATATATGCATTCAGATAGTTCAGTATGCTTTATTGATGATGTTTATGATGTTTAAGGTATATGCATGCATTATGACGATCATTTCAATATTTTAATTTGAATTGATGAATATATCATGGTATTTTGATCATGCAATCAATTTATGTTTTATATGGTGAAGAAATTGAAAATTTATTAAAATGTGAATGTAGAAAGTTTTGTCATTTGATTATGTGTTTTCGTTTATATATGAATACATGTGATTTTATTGAACTATTGATATTCAAATTGAGTGTGTAGGAAAGTTACCATGGAAATTATCTAAGAAATAGTTACCAGTCATATGTGCAAATTGTAAAGCCAAGGTTGAATCTAAAGAGATTACAACCTAATTGTTAAGTGATTTACGGTGTGATCATAATTTGTATATATGTATTAGGTGATTTCACTATGTAATTAGTTGTTGGAAATAATCAAGACTAGCTAGGTTATTGAGAGGGGAGTGGTGAATCAGTAACCTCAAAAACTTTAAATCAATTCAACACTTGGCCATATAAATCATTCATCATTCATGCATCTAATCTACAACATGCATGAGAAAAGATAAACATTCATAACACATAAACACAGTATTCTAGTGACCCAGAAACCTTCCAAACAGAAAGTAAAACTGGGGTGGGGATGATACCCACAAAACTTCACTACTGTAGTATAAAGTTGGCCTGTTAGGGCTTACATTGACCACTTTTGATGATCTACCCTATTAAGAGAAATTTGGACTACTAGGTCCACCTTGTTAGAGGTTTTACAAACATACAATGAAGTATGCAATTTGTTAGGAGATTTGTACAAAGACTATTAAGTCTACCCTATTAAAGGATTTGAAAAACTAATTCACCTATTAGGATAAAATAGTAGATCTGACTTAAAATTTGATTGCTGAATAGATCTTGAAGTACAGATCACCTCTTGTGACTGATATGTCTTTGCTGCTCCTTAATGACCTTGTTGAAAACTCTGCTCTACTGCTGATTTGCATTTACTTTTCTCTGACATTACATATCCATTTATTGGCATTCATGACAATAATATATACATTGCAAATGATACAATACATTACATATATATCATTCCCATAATTATAATTTCAAGGTCAACTAAAACACAAGTAAACAAAATATTACTGGGTCACGGAAATAGTAGAAAATTTGAGCTCTTCAAGCTAACTTAATGACCTTCTGATAATCAACATCCACTGCATTACTTGGCATCATCATGCACTTAGTAGAAGTAGAAGCATGATCCATACTAATCACACAATATATCTTGGAGCTTGGTAACCATCGGAGACTCGGTAGATATAGTGTCACTCAGTAAATATTGAAACCTTCATTTACCTTGTTGTCTCTTGGTAAACACTACATATCCATCACTTGGTAGAAATTGATTTAATATCATGCAAACTAATGACTCGGTAGATACTGTGAAGCTCGATGACCATTATCTATTTGGTAAACACTATGAGCTTAGTAAACACTGTTGAACTACATATTCACTTGGTAGCTACAGTAATGCTCGATGTGAACTGCTTAACTACTGAACTTACAAGGTAACCATTGAATGCTCGGTATAAACTATGAATTGAGTGATGAGCTCAATAGCTATTCAGAATCAAATAATTGTTGTCACTAATGAAAAATACAACATAATGCCAACAATTAGTGACATGTCAATGTTGTGTAATGTGATTCTACAATGTCACTTGACACTTGTCGAGTGTATGTACAAGGACATGTCTACTAAGGTTGACAATGTAACCCCAAAAGCTGATGTATTATGAACCTAATTAAACCCCCTTGATTCAAGATACTTCTAAAGTCCAGCCAATTATCTTATTTTGTTTCAAATTTTTCTAGTCACTTCTATAGACTAAAAAGTTTTCCTAGTTGTCAATTTTAATGAAATCTGAGTACCTAACTATTAGAGCAATGTATTAGGGATATTTTTTACTATTATAGAACCCCCATAGTGGCCTTGGTGACCCTTTTAATATCTCATTTCCCACATGTTGTGAAAATTGAGTGAACTCTTGACCTTTTCCTAGACCCACACTCCTTTCCAATCTTGCATTTATGATAAGGGACAAGTGATGTCCAAAGGAATAAGAGTCAATTCTGAACTCATTGGTAGTTAGTGGGTGGATTTTGGAGACCTTTTTAGAGGTGCTTTGAGTATTTTGAGGGTGTTCACCCATGCTCTATTTTTAGACACCATTGTCATGGAAATATTGTTCTTAGTTGCAATATAGATAAGGAAGGTTGACTTTACCATCAATCAGGGTCAAAACCAAAAATGACAATGAAGAGGCATTTTTCCACCCTTGTGACTAAAAATATAACTTGTGATAAAAACACTACTAAACTAAACCTACCTAACTCAAACTCAGCTTGGAAACTAGGAAATCCTAAATGCGTTCTCAAACTTTGTATTGTATCTTAGTAAACATGAAATTATGGCTTAATAAATTTAATCTAATCAACCTGAACTAAGTGTTCCTATAGCACTTTGACTTATTATTTCAAACCAATGTAGTATGTGTAGATATTGACTCTGCATCCTTATGAGATATAATTGAAATACAATTGCTAACTAACCTTGTGACTCAAAAACTAACTTTAACATATTTTCACCTTTCTACAATGTATCTAATGTTAGTATGCATTAAACTTCGTTTCTATTACCTTAAAAAAATAAAATTGTGGGTTTGTTTTCACCCTAATTTTAGGCATGATTCTTTGGTATCGGAGCCTAGGTTCTAACAATTGGGAAAAATGGGTCCATGTTAAGTGTGGAAGTTTAAATATTACTATATGAAGTAGGGATTTCTAATTATAGAATTTTAATAAGATAATATATTCTTTCTAGACTATGACCATAATGAGTAAATTTAAGAAAAACTTGAAATTCTTATTAATAATTATAAATGGTCAACCGTATCAAATAAAATGGTGTTAATGACTTGAAACAAGAAAATAACATATTAATCAAAGAGAAACTATTTAGCATCATCTTTAGTAGAGGTTACATTATGCTTGACCATATCACATGTGGAAGTAATGTAGGTTATATTAAGTATGGAAGAAATAAAATAGACTAGTATTGATTTAGGCATTACAACATAAATAAATTTCTAGAAATAAGTATGATCTTTGTAATTTAATTTTGTTTCTTAGGATTAAAATATTGTATGGATAAAATAAAATTTTGAGTGAATAGTAAGTTAACACGTTAAAGGTATACATTGTTATCGATCTATTAGGGATACCTCTAACCTGTTATGGTTTAAGATGTATTGTTCCTATAATATTTGGCAAGAAAATAGGAACTCAATTTAAATCTACAAGTAACCTTTGGGAACCTTGAAGAATATGATTGTAATCCAAAAATTCAATTGAACAAGTAAGTTAGAAATGTACAAGGAATAGGAGTGTCTCAGTGTAGATTATGAGGAATAGAACCCTAATTGGCTAATATATATCTATTTGAGTATGATGGTAAGAATGTAACTAAATGGTGAGAAGTATGTAACATATAGTATTGAGTCAGTAAGATAGAAAATACAAACTTATAATTTAGAATTATACATGTCTATTTATGTTAGAAAAATTATTGTATAAGCATGAGTTATAATAAATTATAAATACCAAGTGTATACTTTTAGACTTAATATTGAAAATTTTAGGTTAATCATAACCCTACAATATAGATAAAATAAAGTGGCAATTTGATTATCAACCTAATGTGAAATAAAGGTTCAAGTTTAAGAGTTAAGTGATAGGAGGATTACAAGCTACAAGGCATGATCGGAAAAGTGATGATGACCTATACCTTGGTGAGGAGATAGTTGTAAGAGTAGATAAGTAATTATTGACAACATCCTTCTAATGATGTTATACCTACCTTGTTGCAATCCTACAACCTAAGGATGAATTCATAAGTCATTTATGACTAGGTGACATCAAATATGGATTACTAATAAGAGAACCAACATTCAAAGAAATCTCTAATGATAATTAAAATTTGTGTAACCAATAAGTAATACATGACATGCATATATATTTATGCATCATCATACCAAATTTGGTGAATTTGATAGCACAAACTCAACTCATACATTATAGAGAATTGAGGAAGAGGTTAACATAATTGAACTCACTGTGTTAACATAGGAAAATTATTTCTAAGTTAGTGTCTACTAAGCAAGGCCAACTAATGAAGGATTTTCTTGTTTTGGCATATTGAGTTCAATTAATTTGTTTGTTGGTTCTGGCTGACTAAGGAGATGAATAGTAAGTATTCTAATATGTATTCAAGTTGACTTGACATTGTGTAACAAATAAATATAAGGTCAAAATTAGGATTGAATTGCAAAAAAAAATAGAAGATTTGAAGATGCTTAGAGGAAGTGAATTGGAAGGATAAGTAGAATATCCTTATTGAGATGAAAAGATGCATTCAATTAGGAGGGATCAAGTATAAAAGCCAAAATTGAGATATGTAATCAGTAACTCAGTTGCATCAAAAATTAGGTCATCTCAATGTTACTTTCTAACCATTGTAGCAGTGATCTAAAATCTGTTAACAAAGTTGGCTCAACACTTATTTGTAAATCCTCTAACAAGGTGGCATTTTGAAATTGAATTGTCTTAAGACCTCTAGTAAGGCCACTCCTCATAGGATGATTAAATCCTCTAATAGGGTCACACCTAAAAACATGTTTTTTAACCTTTAACTGGGTTGGCTCCTAATAGGGCTCACTTTAGAAGAGTGAAAATTATGAACTAGTTGCAATTGGTAGTTTTCCCCAAATTCAACATTAAATCTTGGCGTCAACTGTGTTCAAGCTATTTCTTTTGTGTGTTTGCAACTAAGTTAAAGAAAGATTAATCACAAATAATATCTTAAATTTTTCATTGTAAGCATTTATTGAGTTATTTTAGTATCTGCTAAGTTACAATATTTGCTAGTGTAAACTAAATGTATGTGTGTTTTCTGAGTTATAGCAGAATATGGTTTAATTAGAGTTTATCTATGTATTGAAATCTAAGGGATCTGTGATTTATTTTAGAAACTGATTCAAACCTCCCCTCTAAGTTACTCCTTTTATATTTCCAACAAGGCCTACCAAAGGGATTTCTAACAATCAAGTGGAGATATAGCATTAGGGTATGGGGTTTATAGTGAAGGTATTCATGCCACACCCTCTCCCAAGACTTCAAGAATAAGACTAGTGGTTATATTATGATTGTTATGAGTAATGTATTACAACCTAAGACTAAGATTGGTTAAGGTTTGAGTTTGTCTAACTAAATTTTAGATGCAAAAGGTCTATGTGTGGTAATGGACTAGTTTAGCATCCTATCAAGGAATTCGTACATAATGGAAACTTTGGAGTAATAGTGATTAATCTTTGATAAAGATCCAAGCTGAATTTTAAGGAAACTATATTTAAGGGAGTCTGGTACAACTATTACCCTAAAGAGTGAGCATATAGAAATTCAGAACACCTTATGGTATTATTATCAGAGACTCTATAAGAATATTCATACTAATTTAGAATTATATGTGTGTGTGTGTGGCATGTATGTTTTAAGAAGTGCTCTACCCTAAGAAGCATAACCATGTCAAAATTATGGGTTGAAGTTCACTTTTAATAAGTTTAATTAGGTAAATAATTTATTATCTTGAGTGTACATGGGAATTATTAATCATTCTTCTTGTACAGGAGTAAAATTTTGGTATAGGTCTAGCATGGGATGAACATCTTAGTTTGTGTGACTTCTTGGAGGAAGTCAGAGGAAAGTGGCAGAGGATGTACGATCCCTCTTGGTATGTATTTATTGAAATATGAATTTAGTTTTAAAATCCTTTATAGTCAATTGGAATAAATATATGAGCATGACAAGGAAATGGTATGGGGAAATGTTGTTGTTCTTGCTAGGAACTATCTAGAGGATATTATGATGATTATAGCTACATTATGTATAATGATTTGATGATTTTTGCAATAATATAACTTAATACTAATCATCTTATGAATCATTAGAAATTCAAAGACAAAGATTATTAGCTCACTTGAAGTACCCTTAAGTAGCTTAATTCTAAGTATTCAAACTACATTATGATGTGTTAAGGTTGTTAGGGTATCATGTATAAGAGCTTATACTTGTATATTTGGATGAGTTATTTTGTTACTCAACATTATGGTTTAAATCATACAAATTGTGTGTGTTCCCTAGGATACATTGTAGGGCCCATTTTTCGTTGCACCAAAAGCCATGACTGTTAGTGAACATGGAACACCACATAATTAACCACCTGTGGGTAGGGGAGTGCGTCACATCACCCAAAAATCTCCCCCTCGACGTGCATACCAAGTGCTTACGCGGGTCGGGAAGGCACCGGGGAGATTTGAACCCATGACCAGGTCAAAACTAGGCTCTGATACCATTTGTAGGGCCCATTTGCCATTGCACCAAAAGCCATTACTGTTAGTGAACATGGAACACCACATAATTAACCACCTGTGGGTAGGGGAGTGCGTCACATCACCCAACATACATCAGCATAACTAGGTGACAAAAGTTATGGACTTACATGATTATCATGACGAATATGAATTAAGGTTTTATGGTTTAGGTATTCTAGTAAAAATTGATATCAGTTCATACGTCTATGTTTTGATACCCTATGAATCAAGACTTGCAATATTGTTTGAATGTTTAAATACTGATTCATACTAATGATGCTATGTGTTATTTTAACTTATGATGATGATGTTATTTATGGTACCTTGATGATTATGTTATATGCATTCTAAGAGTTTAGTATGCTTTATTGGTGATGTTTATGATGGTTTAGGTATGTGAATGCATTATGGTGATCATTTCAATATTTTAATTTGAATTGATGAATATGTTATGATATTTTGATCATGCAATCAATTTATGTTTTAGTAGGTACAAAAATAGAAAAATTATTACAATGTGAATGTAGAATGTTCAATCGATTGATTTTGCAATTGTGTGTGTGTGTGTGTGTGTGTGTGTTTATCAAGCTATTGATATTCAGATTAAGTGTGTAGCAAAGTTACCATGGAACTTATCAAACAAATAATAACCAAACATATGTGTAAACTGTAAAGCCAAGGTTGAATATAATGAAGATATTTGAACCTCATTGTTAAGTGATTTAATTCATGATCATTATTTGTACATATGTATTAGGTGATTTCACTATGTTATTAATGACATCTCAATGTTGTGTAATGTGAGTTTATAGTGTCACTTAAAATTTTTCATGTGTATGTCTAACAACATGTCTACTATGGTTAGAAATGTAACCCTAAAACTAACAAACATATTAGGAACCTAATTAAATCCCCTTGATTCAAGATACTTGTAAAGTCCCACCAATTATGTTATTTGGATTCAATATTTTCTAGTCACATTTAGAGACTAAAAAGTTTTCCTAGGGGCCAATTTTAATGAAATCTAAGTACTAAAGTGTTAGGGGTATGGGTTAGGGACAATTATGATACTAAAAGAACCCCCTAATGCCCTTGGTGATCCTTTTAATATCTCATTTCCCACATGTTGAGAAGACTCCTAACCTTTTCCCAAACCCACACTCCTTTCCAATATTGCATTTATGATAGGGGACAAGTGATGGCCAAGGGACTGAGAGTCAATAATGAGTTTATTGCTAGTTGGTGGGTGGATTTTGGAGGCCATTTTAGAGGTCCTTTGAGAAGTTAGAGGGTGTTCACCCACTCTCTACTTCAAAGAAATTAAGGTTTTCTATTCAAGGAAATGAAAAGGGATTGTGCTCTTCTCAATCATCATTCTACCATAACACTTGTGAAGGTTGGTCTCCACCATTGCCATGGAGACCTTGTTCTTGTTTTTGACATAGATAAGTAACCTTGACTTAACCATAAATTAGGGTTAAAACCCAAAAATGACAATGAAGAGTTGTGTTTCCACTCTCATGACTAAAAATGAAACTTGTGTTACAAACACTAATGAACTAAACCTACCTAACTCAAATTCAACTTAGAAGCTACAAAATCCTAAATGTATTCTCAAAATTTATATCATATCTTAGTAAACATGAAACTATGGTTAAATCATTTCAACCTAATCAACTCAAACTAAGTGTCACTATAGCACTTTGATGTATGATTTAAAACTAGTATTGTATGTATCAATACTGGCTCTTTATCCTTATGAGATGTAATTGAAACACGATTGCTACCTACCCTTGTGACTCAGAATCTAACTTTACCATGTTGGCACGTTTCTACAATGTATTCAATGTTTAAAATTAGTTGTTATTACCTTTGAAAAAAATTATTGTTGTGTTTTTACCCTAATTTTGGGTATGATGTGGAGGCTACAAATTGATAGGTAAGAAATGTGGATAAAATTTGGTTGTGCTACTTGATCAAATATAGCCTTTCATCATCAAAAGAGAATATTGTAGAAAAAAACTGAAGCTTCATGAAATGGAGAATTTTATTAAGCCTAACATGTGCCTATGTTCTAAGGCACAACTTAAATTCTGATATGCAAGCAATGACCATAGAAATATGTGGAAAAATCATTGTACAACTGTAAGAGATGTCTAAAGAGTTTGAAATTACCATGGAACAAAAATTGTCTAGCAAGGAGCGATTGATTTACCAAAAGAAATGTCGAAGGTATATGTGAACACTCTAATCCTTGAAAATTTCAATCCTAAGATGAATGACTATGAGGTGCACATGTGGAGTAAGAGTATCAATTGGAAAATAGTAAACATCGACAAAGGCATTGTTGAATTTAAAAATTTGATAAATGTCCATGAATAGAAAAAAGTGAAAGTCTCAAATGAAGTGATCATGATTATTATAGGTAGAGTAGAAATGAGTGATCTTCAAGATGTTGACTGGTCATTCCTTCTAGATTTCTTCACTATCAAAATTTATTCAGAGATAGAGAATCATGTGTTCGATGTTGAAACCATGAAGAAGTTGAGCCGCTTCCCTATCACTCTTCAAGATTGTAGCTTTTCAACATATCAAAAGGAGTTGGAATAGGTTTGGGACAAGTACTTCAAAAGTAAACTCGTTGGAATAGGTTTGGGACAAGTACTTCAAAAGTAAACTCAGGATGAAAAATTTGTTCATTCTCAATTATGATTCAATGGTAGAAATCCTTGATAGTTAGAGGGCCTTGAAGAATAAATCTACCAAATCTTGACAGACCTATTCCACCAACTAGGATTCTTAGTTATTAGATGTATATTTCATGCATTTTTGATGAATTTTCACTTGAGTCATATTTCCAGACTAAAAGTGCATGATTGGGAGGTAGTTATTAACCATAGAAGGGATAGTTTTTAACCTCAAGTCTACATTAGGGATCATTTTTCTTTGTAACATGACCTTTTGGACTTTGATGAATGAGAGAACACTTATGTTTGAGTTTGGTAAAAGGGAAATTTTTGGAAAGTATTTACAGATCTAGTACTTGTAATTAGAAATGTCTCTTATGTTCTTGGTATAAGGAAATAAAAGGAAAAACATTTTGGGTTCTCTTTCTACAAATCTGAACCATTGAAATGTTGATTCTTTTTGTAATGGGTGTTTTCATGGTATTATGAAAATTTTCAGCTATTACTGAATCAAGATTGTGCTAATGATAGCCTTCAATTGTAGCTCTTGATTCTTCTTATTAGTAGTCTAAGTTAATCTAGAAAGGCTTTGACATTTTTTTGTGTATTCATCATCAGTATCTTTATTTCTATCATTGAAAGTTTGAATACATTTTTGTTAAAATAAAATAAAAATTATATATTACAAGGGAGTTGTCCCTTTCAAATGCAGAGGATGATTGCAAGTTGATATTGATCATTTGTAGTTTCTCCAACAATTGACATAGCTATTACTATTCATAGGGTGAAAAAAAATTGTTTACTTGAGAATCTCATAATAAAAAAATTGTTTACAAACATTTTTTGGCAATTCTACTCGAGACTTAAACAAGAAATATTAATTAGTCACCTATGATGAAGAAAGATGGAGTTTTTTCATGAGAATGTGTTTCTATTTCTCTAGCCAAATCTTGGTTTCTAGGATACATAAGAAGACATTATATCGTATTTGAAAACTCCATCATAGAGATGTAGACATGGTGAGCTCCACAATATCATAAGGTGGTTCAACTTCTAGAAGAAGAAGAAGAACTCAAGGAAATCTAGCAAAGACCACCTATTAGTCAAAATGTTGTCTTTGTTAAAAGAGTAGTTTCTATTGGAAGAAGGAATGGGAAAAACTTTTGTCACATCCAAGGTCAAGTAAACAATAATTAATAAGTTGGTTGATAAAAGTGAGCTTTCCTAGAATGAATGTTGGTGATTATGTTTAAACTATTATATATCGGTGACTGTATCTAAAGGTGTGAGATTAGAATCATGGTTTTGTACAAAGGAAAATTTGAAAGTGACAATGATACTAATAGTAATAATGAGTACTTTTCATACGAAAAGAAGAAGACTCCCGATAAACCCATTTAGGTCGATTTATTAAAGGGTTTCTATAGTGGTTTGTGACTTGATCCTTAAAAGATCCACCTATATTTTCTTTGAAATTTTCAAGAGATTAATGAAGATGATGGTAAAGACAGTTAATTTTTCTCTCATGAGCCAATTTCAATGTTAGAAAGAAGTTCCACGTGTGATTATAAATAATACTTTGATCAAAAAGTGATTCGTGTGAATCTAGGATGGATAATGGTGGTCAAGAAAGTATCCCAATACCTACACCTATCACTTGACAAAATCATAGTTCTAGTGATCCTGATTAGGTTAAGTTTTTAAAATGCTTGTATAAAAATGTACACCTAGATCTTGATAATCTACATCCTTCTTTACTTCAAACACCACAAGAACTTGAGAAAGAAGACCAATGTTAGCATTACTTTCTTGATAACAAAAGGTCTCCTAATCAAAATGTTAGAAACAACTCATCAAAATCTCCATGAATGAAATACAAGGATTTTATGTCTAATCAAGAAGATGGTGAAGAAATGGAATCTATAGATGAAGAAGATGTTCTAATGTATTAGGGTATCATAATGGAAATTTCCAAACTCGAGAAATTATTTAGTTATATTGATCATTATGAGATTGAAAAAGAGGTATCAAGTCTTTCTCAAGAAAGTAAACAAAATATGATTGACAATGAAGGAGTGTTAGATGATGAACCTCACATGGTTGTTATTCAAACTTGGTGTTTGGAGGCCTCAGATGATGACAAGTCTTTTCTAGAGATGATGACAAGTATTCATTCACAACTAATCGTTAAAGATGACAACTCTATTTGTAAATTGTTTTGAAAATCTATTGCACATTCTTCTACCACTACCATTGTTGAAGAAAAAACCTCAACTCAAACCTTGCTAACATCTTCTGAAATGGAATTCTTTATTTTTAGGGATGTTGAATATTTTTCAAGAAGTGATGAGATCATCACAATGGTAGAAGATCATCTTCAAGTGAAAGGTGATGAGTTGTCAAGAAATACTTTTCAAGGTTATATGCAAGAAGAATATAAATCCTTCCAATTTTATAAAGAGTATCATGAAGAATAGACAATGAAGTAAGAGAAGGAAAATATTAATAAAAATTTGATGACTGGTTTGATAGAATTGGAAATTAAAGTTAAACCTCAAGTAAGAAAATATGAAACCTCAAGTTCTCACTCTTATGTAGGTACACAACCTAAATTTGATGCATATGAGTTCATTAATGAATATTGCAATAAGGAAGAATTAAGAAAATAGATAAATAATTGGCCAATTATTTATTCAATGTCTTGCAATAATGATTTAATGAAGGAGCAAAATGAAATGGATTCCCATGAGGTTAAGGAAGGTGTTGTTACATGTGGTTCCAAAGAAGCTTAAATTCAAAGATTGGATCCAAATTTTGAGTTGGTATAAATTTACTTTTGCTACAAGCTATTTCAAGGTTGCCTAATTCATCATTTGAAGTTTTTAAAGCTTTAGGCCTTGTTCTTGTGAATTTGATTCCCCTCTATTTGGTGGTTATTTCTGTTGATATATCATTGGAAAGATTATTTGAGTAGAAGAAAAATTGTTGAAGAAGTATTTCAATCATTTTTTTGTCACTTATGTCAAACCTACTACATGTTGGTAAGACAATTGCTTATATGTTTCAAGCACTATCACTTAGTTGATTGATGAGGAGGATTTGATCAACAAGATGTAACAAAAGTGCCTAGAGGAAAGGCTGAGTTATGATTATGTATTAAAGTGCAAGAATCAGTTAAGATAGTGGTAACATAATATATTGATGATCTACTTGAGGTTACAAAATGATTGGCTACACTTAGAAAGTTTAGAAGAATAAGTTTGAACAAAGTTCATTTGCTAAGCATGACCAAGTTGATAGAAGGTGTCGAACAAAATTAGTGCAAGCCGAGCAAAAATTTAGTTGGAGCTGAGTGAAAGCAATTTCTAGTGGATGCTAAAGAAGTTAGTAGATCTTGAGTGATTTTTAGTTGATGTCAAGCACTAGTAAAATCCAATTGATGCCTAGTAATTTTATAGTAGATGATGAGTAATACAATATGTGTCGAGCATCAGTAAATTGATAATGCCGAGCTACTGCATTATGAAAAGATCAAAGATTCACCACTTAAAAGATGACAAGTTTATTTTCTTGGAACTTGTGAATTAGGAGGAAGATAAGATTGATGAGCTAGAGGCACAGAATCTTATGAAAACTATTTTGAGGTGAATTCAAATGGATTCTAGGAGAATTTTCTAGAGAAGACAAGATATGGGGTAGATAAATTGTATCCTACCTAATCCATCAAAAATTTTAATTTTTGTGATGGATAATGAGCGAGAAAAGAGTTCTAATTTCTTATATGTAGGGTTATATGGTCATGAAGAAAATAGGTTGGAGAGTTTTGGATGCAAAAATCTAACAAGGAGAAGGAAGAGGGTTTGGTTCATCTAGTGACCCAAGAGAAGAAGTCTACAATGGCGAACTAAGAAAGATGGCTTAAAGAGGTGAATGCTTGAAGGGTAAATAAATTGTCAAAGCTACAAAGACTAGAAACCAAGTAGATTTGAGGAATGAATAGTGATCTGTAATCTACAAGTAAGGTTGTAAGTTCTATTAGATGAAAGCTCTACTGTTACTTTCTAACAATTGTATCAGCATGGGATAAATCCTTTGGAGAAAGGTTGACTTAATATTCATTGGAAAATCCTTTAATAGGGTGGCATTAGAAGTGAATGGTCTAAAGTCCTCTAACAAGGCTCACTTGCAATAGGGTGATTGAAATCCCTTAACCAGGTCACATTTAACAGTATGTGTTGTAACCTTTAATAGTGTATGCCTTTACGAGGGCATCACTTTAGAAAAGTGAAAAAGGAGTGGCATGTTACTAGTGGTTTTTCCAAATTGGGTTCCCACATTAAATCATTGTGTTAGGTGTGATGATGGATATATTGTGTATTATGCTTTACATTTCTGTTGATTTAACCTCAACATATCAGTTTTAGTTAACAACAAATGAATACATGCATGATTAAGAATGTTTTATGGGTTCACAAAATTGTGAAAAAAATTTATTTGTACATCTAGACCTTGAATAATTGATTCACTTCCCCTCTCAATTATTCCAAAAGATTTTGCAACAATTAGTATTAGAGCACAATTGCTTAAGAGGATTAGTTTTAAATTACTAAAAGCATAAAGATCAAGATGTCAAAAAGAGAGGTACCCAAGCTCAACAGAGATAATTTTCTTGCATGGAAAAGTTTGATGAAGCTACACCTTAGAGGACTCGGAGACTATGCATAATCTTGCATTTTAGTAGAGCATGTTGATCCAATAGGAGTCTTAACTACTAAAGATTTGAAGAAAAGAAAGAACACAATCAAGTGATGTTGGAGATTGCCTTTGCTCTCAGCTATGCTAAATTTAATGATATCAAAGGCCTTAAGAATACAAAGTGGATGTGGGATGCCCTAGACACCATCTATGGATGAGACAAAATGTTCAAAGAGCCAAGTTAGAGAGTGAAGAAGGTGAAAATATTGCTCAATATGTTTCTAGAATAAAAGAAGTTGTTAGTGCAATAAAAGGTGTTACTGGTAAAATAGATGATGATACTATGGTAAGTAAAGTCTTGAGAATGTTGTTGCCTATGTATGCCATTAGAGTGTTGGAAATCCAAGAGTTAAGATGTATACCATGAAACGATCTAACCCTTGAAGGTCTAGTAGGAAGACTCACTACTTTTGAGCTATCAAATTTTCACAAGTAAAAACTAGAGAGTATAAAATCATCTTTCAAAGAAAAATTGTTACTAAAGGATTGTAAGGAGGTAAACCCAAAGAAGAAGAAAAGAAAGATAAAGTATGCATCGAGTGGTAGTAGTACAGATGAGGAAGACATCGAACAATTGGAAGCATTGCTAGCAAGAAGATTTCATAGAGGAAAAGGTAAATTCGAAGGTAAGCTACCTATAATTTGTTTTAATTGCAATGAAGTTGGTCATATTGCAGCAAGATGCACACAGAAGAAGAAATTCAGAGAAGGAAAAAAGAACAAAAATAGAAAAGAATATGATGGAAGAGACTACAAAGATAAAGACAAGAAGTCATGATATATTGCGGATGAACATGACTTTGATAAAAATGATGATAAAGTGGTATATGTTGCAATGAAGGATGAATCAGATAAGGATAAGGCAACTAAACTTATGACTTGTGTGAACAAGAATGACAAAGGGATCATTGATAGTGGATACTCACATCACACGACTACAGACAAAAGTAAGTTCATTACCTTAACCTATTATATTGGAAATAGTATAAGATTTGGTAATGATGCACCATATTTGATAAAAGGAAAAGGGTCTATCAAGCTCATAGACAAGATTTCATGTGACAATGCTTATTATGTTGAAGGACTAAATCACAACTTATTAAGTGTGTTACAATTGAATAATTTGGGGTGCAAAGTTGAGTTTGAAAACAAATCAGCCCAGACATATGATACAAATGGAAATTTGATTGGAAAAGGTGATCAAACTAGGAGTAATATATTCTATTTGGATATATAAAATGCTACTTGTCTTATTACAAAGTTTGATGATGTATGGCTTTGGCACAAAAGACTATGTCATGTTGACTTTGATAATCTAATTAGTATCAATAACATGAAAAGTGTTAGAGGTTTGCCTAAGTTGAAGAAGCCAAAAAATATAATGTGCAAACAATGTCAGCTAGGCAAGATGACAAAGTCAAGCTTTAAAAGTAAAGATTATACCTCTAAGATAATATTTGAAATTGTTCATACTGACTTGTGTGGACCTATTGATGTGCAAAGATACACAGGAGATAAGTACATAATGTTGTTTGTTGATGATTACTCTACGATGATGATAATCATGTTTCTAAGAAAAAGATCAAATTCTTTCCAAATGTTTAAATAGTACTTGGCAAGAGTGGAAAATGAAATAGATAGGAGTTCAAAATGCTTGAGATCACATAGAGGAGGTGAATTCACTTCACATGAGTTTGAGATGTTCTGCAATGATAGAGGAATCAAGAGATAGACATCTACATGTAGGACCCCTCCAAAAAATGAAACTACTAAAAAAATAAATAGATCTATAATGGATTGTGCCAAAACACTCATGGTGGAGAAATTTTTTTCTCTAAGATACTAAAGAGAAGTTGTAAGTACTGTTGTATACACCTTGAACCATGTGCAAGTAAAGAAAGATACTCATTCAACACCTTTTGAACTTTGGTATGGTCATCTACTTAATGTGAAATATTTTAAGGTATTTGGAAGTAAATGCTATGTTCTTAAAGATGTTAGAAATGGAAAGCTTGATGAAAAGAGTGAAGAAGGTATATTCCTCGGTTACTCCACAAGAAGTAAAGCTTACAAGTGTTTAAATACTAACACTAACAAAATTGTGGAAAGTGCAAATATGAATTTTGATGAGTTTACAGAAGCACATGAAGCTGAACCTACATAAGAACCAAAATATTACAAGTCATTTGTACACTACTATGAAGGAGTCCCTATTGAAGAAGATGCTACAAATCATGTGGCAAACTAATAGCAAGTCTCAACAACTACCGAGTCACATCTTGTGAATGTCGAGTTACATTTAGATGCCGAGCTATAGGATGAGGAAAATACATAATTTGACTCTGAGACTAGCACACATGAATGAGATGTTGAAACACCTAATAGAGATGCACATAGTGACACTGAATCTGAGAGACAAAATGCAGCCACAAGAACTAAGCCTGGATTATCCAAATATGTCACAAGGCACCATCTTGTAGATCAAATCATTGAAGACAAAGATTCAAGGCCAATGACAATAAATAGGCTAAGAAGTGAATCATTTTTGTTAAGCATGAAGGGACATAAGACATTGAGAGATGCATTGGAAAATGATGATTGGTACAAGGCTATGAAAAAAGAAATTCAATAGATAAAAAAAACAAGACTTGGAGTCTAGTTCCTAGAGCATAAGACAAGAATGTGATTGGCACAAAAATAGGTATTCAAAAACAAGTTAGATGAGAATGATGAAGTGACAAGAAACAAAGCAAGACTAGTTTGCAAAGGGTATGCAAAAGAAGAAGGAATTGACTATGGTGAAACATTTGCCCCTATTGCAAGAATGGAAAGAGTAAGAATTTTTCTTGCTTATGCTGCTTATAAAGGTTTCAAAGTTTACCAAATGGATGTTAAGTCTACATTTCTAAATGGCATATTAGAAGAAGAGGTCTACATAGAATAGCTAGAAAGTTTTGTTGATAAAAATACAAGAACATGGTATGTAGCTGCACAAAGCCCTATATGGATTGAAACAAGCACCAAGAGCACGATATGAGAGACTCCATACTTATCTTGTTAAGATTGGATTTCAAAGGACAAACGATAACAACAATTTATACATGAAGAAAAATAAAGAAAAAGGTATACTATTATTTGAAATATTTGTTGATGACATAATATTTGGAGGACAAGATGTTTTGTGTAAAGATTTTGCAAATTAGATGAAGCAAGAGTTTGAAATGTCAATGTTTGGTGAGATCAAATTCTTTGTGAGATTACAAGTCTATCAAATGAAATATGGTGTATATATCACTCAGTTAAAATATGTCAAGGAGATATTGAAGACATTCGGAATTGAGGATTCAAAACCAGTAAGTACACCTATGGTAACAACACTCAAGCTTTCAAAGAATGATGATTTAGCTAAGGTTAGTCAAACATTATACAGATCCATGATTGGAAAATTACAATGTGTAGTACACAGTAGGCCTAATATTACATTTTTTGTGGGGATAGTTGCTATATTCTCTACTAACCCTAGAGAGAATCACCTGATGGTTTTGAAAATAATAATGACATACTTAAAAATGAAAGAAAAGTATGGTTTATAATATAAGAAGAATGAAAAGTTTGAATTGAAAGCCTACACTGGTGTTGATTGGGTTGGAAATATTGATGATAGAAAGAGCATTAGTGGAGGAGCATTCTTCTTAGGTAGAAGACTTGTTACATGGATAAGGAAGAAGCAAATTTGTACTTCCCAATCTACTGCTAAAGTAGAATATGTTGCTATTGTTGTTAATTGCACAAACATTATATGGATCAAATAGTTAATAAAGGGAATGAAGAAAGAAATCACAGAGCCAATGACACTTTATTGTGACAATAAAAGTACTATAAATATATCAAAGAATCCTTTAATGCATACAAAGACAAAGCACATTGCAATAAAGTATCATTATGCAAGGGAGTTGGTTCAAGACAAAGAGGTGAAGATGGAATATATCAACACAAAGGAGCAAATTATTGATATCTTCACCAAAGCATTACCTAAGGATGCTTATGAGTATCTAAAAGCTAAATTAGGAGTGATACCCCTATTGAAGGCTATGTAAAAGATAGAGGGAATACCCTACATCAAACAAGATGACATTCATTTCATACAAATTGATGCAATGGATCTTACTTTAAGAACTACCTAAAGTAATCACAAAACTAGAATTTTTAATCAGTCACAAGCAAGGGGACAGAGGGAGAAAATTTAAGAGCCTACAAAAGCCTATGTTTGCATATGTCAAGATGCCAAGTGTTGAGTATATGTCTTTGGCATTGTTGTCAAAGAGGGAGAAAGTACAATAAACTGATCAAGTGTGTACTCATCAAGGGAGATGATAAAGAAAAATTACAGCATAAGTTCAATTTGGTAAGAAAGAAAGAGGGAGAAAGTAGAAAGAACTCAGAGGAAGGACCAGAACAAAAGAAGGAGTTTTATTTTGTAACCTAATTAGAAGGGGAAGTTGCTGATAGAGGGAGAAGTTTTATTCACAAACTTTATTTTTGTTATTGCCTTACTATTTTAAGCTAGCTAGTTTATCATTTTTTTGACTGGTTGATCAATTTGATTTGCCATCAATGCAAAAGAGGGAGATTGTTGATATATGATTGAAAAGATCATTTGAGTAGAAGAAAAATTATTGAAGAAGTTTTTTAATCATTGTTTTGTCACTACTGTCAAACCTATTACATGTTGGCAAGACAATTGCTTATATTTTTCAAGCACTATCACTTAGTTGATTGATAAGGAGGATTTGATCAACAAGATGTAACAAAAATACCTAGAGGAAAGGTTGAGTTATGATTATGTATTGAAGTGCAAAATTAGTTAAGATAGTGATAACATAATGTATTAATGATCTACTTGAGCTTAAAAAATTATTGGCTACACTTAGAAAGTTTAGAAGAATAAGGTTGAACAAACTTCTTTTTCTAAGCTTGACCAAGTTGATAGAAGGTGTCATACAAAGTTAGTGCAAGCCGAGCAAAATGTCAGTTGGAGTTGAGTGAAAGAAATTTCTAGTGGATGCCGAGCAAGTTAGTAGATGTTGAGTGATTTTTAGTTGATGTCGAGCACTGGTAAAATCCAGTTGATTCTAAGTGATTTTATAGTAGATGTCGAGTAACATAGTATGTGCCAAGCATCAATAAATTGATAATGCCAAGCTACTGCATTATGAAAGAGATGGAATATTCACCAATTAAAAGTTGACAAGTTTGTTTTCATGGAACTTGTAATCAGGAGGAAGATAAGATTGATGATTTGGAGGCACAAAATCATATGAAAACTATTTTTGAGGTGAATTCAAATGGATTCTAGGAAAAGTTTCTAGAGAAGATAAGATATGGGGTAGATACACTATATCCTAACGAATCCATCACCAACCTTAATTTTTGTGATGGATAATGAGCAAGAAAAGAGTTCCAATTTCCTATATGTATGGTTGTATGGTCATGAAGCAAAGAGGTTAGAGAGTTTTGGATGCGAAAATTTGACAAGGAGAAGGAAGAGGGTTTGCTTCATCTAGTGACCCAAGAGAAGAAGTGTGCAATGGAAAACTAAGTAAGAAGGCTTAAAGAGGGAGAATTCTTAAAGGGTCAACAAGCTATCAGAGCTACAAATATTAAAAAACAAGTAGAGTTGAGGACTGAATAGTAATATGTAATCTACAAGTAAGGTTGTAAGTTGTATCAGATCAAAGCTTTAATGTTACTTTCTATCAATTACATTAGCATGGGGTAAATCCTTTGCAGAAAGGTTGACTTAAAAGTCATTGGAAAATCCTTTAATAGGGTGGCATTCCAAATGAATGACCTAAAGTCCTCTAACAAGGCTCACTTTTAGTAGGGTGATGAAATCCCTTAACCAAGTCATGTTTAATAGTGTGTGTTGTAACCTTTAGCAAGGTTGGCCTTTAATAGGGCATCACTTCATAAAAGTGAAAAAGGAGTAGCATGTTACAAGTTGTTTTTCCTAAATTGGGTTTCCACTTTAAATCATTGTGTCAAGTGTGCTAATGGATATGTTGTGTACTATGCTTTACATTTCTACGTGTTGATTTAGCAATAACATATTAGTTTTGGCTAACACATAATGAATGCATGCATGATTAAGAATGTTTTATGGGTTCATTTAATTGTAAAATTTTTTATTTGTACATCTAGACCTTGAATAACTGATTCACCCCACCTCTTAGTTATTCTAAAAGACTTTCCAATAGTTTCACTTTTGGCTAGCTATTGTTGTGTAGTGTTGAATCTATTGCAATGAGTTCTTTTGGGTTCCCAAATCCTCCTCTATATATTTTTATAAAGCATATTTTCCATATCAAAGTGGACTGAGGCCCCATTGGTGTATTTCTCTTGAATTGTTTTTATCTTAATGTATGCATTAACATTTTATTTCTTTGAATAACACAAATATTTGAAGAATGCTTAAAAGAGAGGTATGGTATTTACTAATGACATTGCAGTCCTTATATCAATCTCCTTAAACAAATTTTACAAAAGTGGAGGCTAATTTTTAAGTCAATATTTGAAAGGTCATTAAGTTGTAATTATATATTTTATCAAAAAAAAAGAAAAAAGGTACTTAATATCCATTCTAATCAATCTAAAAAATAAATTATACTACATGTTCATGAAGTTTAGTAAAATCCTACTGAAGTTCACTCAAACTAATTATTGAATCTCTCCATGTAATGTCAACACCTTATAGTTTGAGGAAGAATTAGGTATGTACACAATAAGAAATGATATTTTAGATTAATACACATACTACAATAGAAACATATGTTGTCAAAGTCATTTTCTATTCTACTTTGTCTTTCATGTTCAAAAAATTGTAGTTGAACCCAATGAGAAAATGTTCTTTGAAAAATTAAAATTTTTATTTTAATAAAAACTTGACAATGTTTTTAAACATTTTTCTATACAATAGTCTTATAGAACAAGGAAATGAAATGTATAGTCAATTAAAATAAAATTAACTTTGTCCATTTTATCATAAAAATTAACCTACTTAAAAATAATCACCTATTATAAAATACATCATGGAAAGTATATCAAATTAAAGTAGCATATTCTCTACAATGAGACCAAACATCATCTCAAATGTAACATCAAGTTTAAAAATGTATTTAAAATATTTAATATTTAATTTATATTTCTAAAAGACAATTTTATATTACGTTCAATCTTTCCTTTATATGTATAATTAATTTTAACACCAGAAAACTACTTTTTTTTTACCATAGTCAAATCTCATATTCAAGATTAATAATTTAAATGTTGATAGAATATTTTTTCATAAATAGGTTTATTCTATTTGGAAAATGGAAGAGATAATGCAAATTTGAATCTATTAAAAAAAAATTAGAAATCAAAATACATTACATATTCAAATTGTACTTATATTATAAATAAAATGTAATAAACACCTAGTGCTAGGTAGGCATTGCCCTTCCACAAAAGATTGGGTTTTCTACACTAATTCTAGGAAAAGACAAGTAGATAAGAATTTGGTGTTCTACATATCAAAATATTAGATGTTCCTCTACCTTTTTTCATTAGGCTAATTCATTCACAATTTTTATTGATTTTTAAAGCCTTTGTCAAATTACATACTTGAAATTTTAATGTTATTTAAGATGAATACAAAATCAAATCCAATTTTATCACATAGCATCTAGAGTTGGAAAAATAATCTACAAAACATAGCATTATATATCTTTTCATTTTTTAAAAATTGTTGCAGATTATACGAAAGTAGACTTAATTAAAGATATCATTCAGTTCATTCAAAAGAACAAGAGTTTTGAGAGAGCTTGAGTCCTCACCTTGTGCAAGGGTTAAAAGCTAATTAGTTAATCAAGAGGCTCTTCAGTCTCATACGTGAGACCTCCAATCCATGAAACAATTTATCTGTGTAATTCCTTCTTTTCTAAATATGTTTAATTTTAATAAATTCTATTATTAGATATTTGAAATTTAAATTAATAACAATCATTAGTCATAACAAAGATAACATAATGAAAATTCTTAGATGATAATATATTTCAGTTGTGCTTATTTGGTTATGCTCGTCATAACTAACGCCTATTCTAATTTGTTTACATCGTATTCAAATTTATTTACATCAATAATCTTTTGGGTATTCTCTTCCACTTTTAAGCATTGAATCTTGAAATTTTGATGTGTGTCTATACTGCATTTCTCTTCTCAATATTTGTAGTACAAGAATCTTTTCTATTTTAATGGTAGTCATTTGAGAGTATTTTCTTCTCAAAGACATTATTTTCTAATCGCTATTGTATGCTAGAATGGGATGCCCTTCGATTTTCAACAATCATGGCCATTTAGTGAATGTACGGTAGAGCCTGAAATGGTGGCAGCGGGTGTAAGTTTTATTATTCTGTTCGTATTGAGTCAATCAATATGTGTGTTGAACATTTCTATAGCATTTTGCTTTGTGACGATTTATTTATGAATTTTCTTTGGCATTTGGAGGTAATTTTGTATTCATGTTATCATCCATCAGGATTTAGATGGTATTGATTAATGTAATGTTAAAGGGCTTGATGATTCTGTTCAAGTGAGTATTATTAACATCTCAATTCGTAATGCATATTGTTGGCTCTTTATGTGATTGAATAACCAGTACAAATAATGTTTTTTATGCAAGGAAAACTGATTCATAATCGCGTGCAATATGAGTGGGGATTAGTGTTATAGATACATGATTATCAGTTCTTTCTTATACCAAACGAATTCTACAAGGTTTCCTTTGTTCAAGATTACATATAATATTATATGCGCCCATTGATATAAACTGATCCATGGAAATCTGACTTGCATGGATAGTGATTGTGCAGTCACATTACATGGTTGCCTCTTCTTGTCACTTTTATGACAGTAAAAGCGATTTGGGTTTTGTCTCACCCTATTCGTTTCACTTTCCCTCACCTATTTTTATTTTAATAAAGACATCCAGATGTTAGGGAACCTAGCTGTCTATTAGAAAGATGTAATTGTATCTCTGAACACGGGAAGAACGAATCAAATGTAATAAAACATAGCACTATTAAGTCAATTGCAATAATCAGGTTCGCTTGAGTATTATAATTCATTGCTTTCCTTCGTCAATTAACATCGGATCAATTCTTAGGCTTGAAAATTTATAAAGTGACAGGGAGAGAGACACAACATTAAGAAAGAGGATAAATGGAATGATTGGAGAGAGGGGGTAATTATGGGTAAGCAATAGTGAGGGAGGAAGAGGAAAGATATAGATTTGTGAGAGAGATATTAGTTACCCCGTATAATAATAAGAGATAGTGACAGGAAGGTTGAGAGGGAATTATGTATTTATTACGTAGTGTATATTATGTAAGATATTCAATGGAATTATAATCTTTCAATGCAAAGTGTGTTATATCATTTATTAATTGCTTCTTAATTTTAAACCTAGTAAAATATGTAACAATAGTGAATTATAAATTCAATTCTAAATCAAATGGAATTCTAATATTGACATTGAATTAAATTGAACATTTATTATATACTTTCAATTAAACCCAAACTTAAATTAAACAAATTTGAATTGTAATCATAATCCAAATTATAGCTTAACCTTAAAATAAAGTAAAACTATTTCCCTAAGCCTAGTTGAATAATAAACTATCCACTAAACCAAATTGATCACTAAATCTAATAATAATAAAATAATAAAATAAATTGGATTGGAACTCTAATCCATATATTAATTTATTAATTTTATATAAAACTCTAAGTATTATTCTATATGTAATTGTAAAAATTTCTAATTCCAAGTATAATCTAGACACCAACACAAAGTTAAAATGTAATTTCATTCTTAGGACTTCCCAATAGATATAAAGCTAGTACTAAATGCATTCAATGTGAGGAACCATATCAAATAATAATAATAAATTAAATCTAAAATTTAATGCTACAAAGGTACGGGAGGGGTGTTGGATGTGTTTTTAGTTTGCCAAAGGTGAAATCAAGTAAGTGGAATATAAAAATCTTATAGAAAGGAAAAGAAGGAATGGAAGGCTGTGAGAAGCAATGAATATAAAAATATGACCTGTCTCCTCCTTTTCCTGCACGACTTCCTTACTTTTACATCTCCACAGATGCAAATTATTCCATTTCCCCGTGTTTAATTAGCACTCGGCACTGCGGATTTGGTTTGAAGAGTAGTTCGATCAAAAGAGTTAAAGCAATCGCGCCCTTAGTTAATACTAATTACGCTAGATTTTCACTTCTCAGAGTAGAATTTGGAAAGAGATTCTCTGAAATTTAAAAAGATTAGGGCAATAACCTAGAATTTCATTGTGATATTGCTATCAAGATTTAACTCTGTGATTTTTTGAGTCAAACTCATTGACTCATGTTTCATGAGTAGTGATTTAACATGAATCTATCTCTCATGACAATAAATGGAACACTTAGCACTCATTGGATCTAGGTGATGCTCACAGGGGTGAAGCACCGGGACTTCTTGAGAGGTCACCCATCCCAGTACTACTCCAGCCTGAGTGCGCTTAGCTACGGAGTTTCCTCCATGGTTAAACCCAAAGCTTGCAACCCCATTTGCACAGTTAAATCCTGATAGCAATATCACAATTTGCCTTGCCATGGAAATTATCTCCTACTAGAATTTCATCTTGTGCGACCAAACTCCTACTTATTATGCAAGGATTGTTTTGTTGGTTGAAGATGGACATAAATTGATGGAGGAAGGAGCAGATGCCTCGCAGTAGACATCAAGGCCTTGGACAAGGCTAGGGTTTTATGAGCCCTCTCACTGCCTTTCCTAGAAATCAAGCTTTGAAACACTAGAATGATTGTATCGTATTTTTTTCATATTTTTCATTGTAAAATATTAAAATAATGCTTTTCATAAATAACTTTCAGTCAATGAAAAATAAGAAATCATATTTTTAAAACAAATTTTAAAATATTGCTACCAAAACCTTTGAATTTCATAGTATATTTAGCTCCTTGGCTTGTATAAGGCAGGGACTAATAAAATGAATACATTTTTTGAAATTTTAAATGTGTTATAGTACTAGCTATATAGATAAGCCAAGAGATATCTAGGCTTTATTTTTTATTGTGATTATTTGCAAATAAATTAAAGCTTCGATATCTCTTGGGTTATCTATATATGTTATATAAATATATAATATGTATATAGCTAGTAACATTGGGAGGGGACATTGTGCAAACAAAATTCTTCTATTTATTATATAATATTAGATTAGTAATTCCGTAATGTATATTTGTATAAAATTGTAATTCTATATTTACTTTTTCTAAGAGAATTAGATTTTCATTGGGAAAATGGGTCTAATTTAATATGGGGTTGGGATTGAGGTTGTTTTGTTCAATATTACAAATGGTCAATTTGAGTAGGATTGAGGGTCTATGTGTTTTAGGGACAAGGTTTTTTTCTTTAGTTTGGTTTATATGGTAAGGTTGAATTTTTTTTTTTTTTAATGATAGGATTATATTTTAATTAAATGTTGGGTTTTCATTTTATGTATATTATGTAAAGAATAAAAATTATGTTATTATTATTATTTTTATAATAACAACATTATATATTAATTATATGTTGGGTTTTGATTATATGTATAATTGAACTTTTATAGCATTATATAAACAATAAAAATGAGGTTAATATTATTATTTTTATAATAATAGGATTATTTGTTGAGTTTTGATTATATGTATAATTGAACTTTTATAGGATCATATAAAGAATAAAAAATAGGTTTTGGACTAAAAATTTTAACCTAATTTGAATGTATGGGCTAGCACTCAAAATGACTTTTCAAGCAATTGGGGTTAGGATTATCTTTCATTTTGATTTTCTATTATCATTTATTTTGGTTTAATAGAAAACCTATTGTTCACTTATTTTTAAAAAAAAAAATAGAATGGAGGTGTTGATATCACAATAAAAATTAAATGAAACACTAATTTTATTAGTGTGTCATATCTAGAGTTATTGGAAAATTTATGATGATACAATTTTCTAAAAACTAAGTTTAAGATTCATTACCATTTATAGGTTTATTAGTGTTGGAAATCTGACTGAAAAGATCATTGTGAGAAGATGATCGATTGCAAAGAAGGGATATTTTTGATAAAGAATATTTTCAATCATTGTTTTGTCATTGATGTCAAACTTGTTATTTGCTCAAATAACAATTGCTTATAAGATCTAAGTACTATCACTTAGTTGATTGATGAAGATGATTCAATCAACAAGATATAACAAAAGTACCTAAGGGAAAGGTTGAGTTATGATTTTTTAATGAAGTCCAAGGATCAGTTAAGAAAATGGTAAAATAATGTATTGATACTATACTTGAAGATAAAGATGTTGACCACACTTAGAAACATTAGAAGTATAAGTTGTAACAAGGCTATCAGTAAAGTTTAACTACGTTCATTAGTGAGTGCCGAGCAAGCTAATTCAATCTGAATAGATTTTCAATAGGTGCTGAACAAATGCAAAATCTAGTGTATGTCAAGTGATACAGAAGGAGCCAAGTGTGTTCAGGTGGCGAGCATCAAAATAAACTTAGTAGATGCTGAGTAAATCCATAGTAGGTGTCGAGCATCAGTAAAATATAGTTGGTGCTGAGTAACATAGTATGTGTTGAGCATCAGAATTTCAATAGTGCCAAGCTATTGCATTATTTGAAAAGTCTAAGATTTGCCAAATCTGAGCTGACAAGGTTGTTACTTTGAATTTTGTAATTGAGAAGGAGGATAAGGATGATGAGCTAGAGGCACAAAATTTTATGCAAACCTTTTTTCAGAAAATTCAAGAGGATTCTTCATGATGTTTCTAGAAGGAAAAAGATATGGATTAGATTCAATGAATCCTACCTAACCCATTCAAACTTAAATCAAAGGATGGAAGAATTGAGTGGGAAAGGAGATTCCAGATTTCTGTTTAAGGAGTCATAGGCCAAGAAGTAAGAGTTGCTAGTACATTGAACATGAAGACTCAAGAAGACAAATCTTGAGAGGAGGTGAAGCTGTCAGAGCTGCAGAGACTAAAAGCCAAGAAAATGTTTTGAGCTGAATAGAGATCCGAAATCTACGAGATATGTTGTGAATTGTAATCAGGTCAAAACCCCTTATTGTTACTCTCTAGAAATTGTATCAATTAGGGTTAAATCCTATGGACATAGGTTGGTTTAATAGCCATTTGTAAATTTTTTAATAGGGTGGCATTCCAAGTGAATGTTCTAAAGTCCTCTAATAAGTCCCACTTCTAATAGGGTGGTTAAATCTTTTAACCAAGTCACATTTAACAGTGTGCTGCAACCTTTAACAAGGCAGGCATTTCATAGGGCATCACTTCAGAAGAGTGAGAATTGAGTAGAATGTTATTGGTGGCTTTTTTCAAATTGGGTTTTCACATAAATCACTATTTTATGTGTTGATTCTTCATGTGTTATGCTTGCATGTTGATTTACAGTAACTTGCTAAGTAGGAAAGTTTTAAGCTTGGATGAATGAACAATTTAATGGGCTCACTTTACTTGATGAAAAAGTTTTAATTGGACATTTAGACCTTGAATAACTAATTCAAACCCTCCCCCCGCCCCCCCGCAACTGTCAGTTATTCTAAATAATATCTAGCAATTGGTATTAGAGCCATCCGCTGATTTAGTTTTAAAGTACTAGAAGCAAGAAGATCAAGATGTCCAAGAGAGAAGTTCCCAAGCTTAATAAAGTTAACTTCGCTGCATGACAAAATCCAATTAAGCTATACCTTGGATCAATAGTTGACTATGCAAAATATTCAATTGGAGTAGAACATGTAGATCCAGCTGGACCCCTTTCTATAGATGATTTGAACAAAAGGAAGGAACACAATTAGGCAATGCTAGAGATTGCTTCTACACTAAACTATGCTAAATTTGATGACATTTAGAGATGTGACTCTGCATTCAAGATGTGAAAAGCCATGTTAGATATCTATGGAGGAGATTAAAATGTTCAAAGAGAAAAAAGAGAAAGCATCAGGGGAAATTTTGATGACATGAAAATGGAGGAAGGTGAGAATGTTTCTCAATATGCCTCTAGAATGAAAGAAGTAGTAAGTGCAATAAGAAGTTTGGGTAGTCATTGTTAGGATAAACCACAGACAGAAATAAAAACTAAATGCAAATATAACCAATAACAGAAAATAATAGAACACACATAAATGAACACAAGGCACCAAGATTTAACGTGGTTCACCCAATCCCTGGGCTACGTCCACCAAACAGCAAGTCCGATCTTATTACAATCTAGTGATTACAACTTGATTACAATCTGTAATCCCTTACAGCTCAATACTACTGCAAGAACCAATTTCGTATCACAACATTATGAAAAATACCCAACCCTAAGCCCTTTTATACAAGTATTAAACAACTTTAGGGTTAGAACATGTCGGCCATATGTCGGCCATAATATGTCGACTACCATGTCGGCTACTGCCCAATTTTTTTTTTATGTACAATACTTTCCTGATCAGTCACCACAATCTAACAATCTCCCACTTGGGGACTGATCAGTCACCACAATCTAACAATCTCCCACTTGGGGACTAAACAACAATCTCCCACTTGGAAACTGGTCCTGTAGCAATACCACTACCACATGGGGCTCCCACTAGATCAAACCATCCTGGACTCTACTGTTCTTTTATTCATGTTTAGTCTAAAAGACCAATCGAAGCTGAAGAGGAGTTTGGCTTCTCCCTTGTTACAACCTTTGTCAACATATCTACTAGATTGTCATTGGTATGTATCTTCTCCAGCTTTAACTATCCATCCTCCAAAACTGACCAAATGAAATGGTATCGCAACTATATGTGTTTCGTCTTAGAATGCAGAGCTAAATTCTTAGCAAGATGAATGGCACTCTGACTATCTGTGAACAAATAATTATCCTTCTGAGGATGTCCCAATTCTTCCAAGAAGAACTGAAGCCATATAATCTCTTTGGCTGCCTCTATAGCAGCAACATACTCTACCTCTGTAGTGGAGAGAGCATTAATCTTCTGTAACCTAGAAACCTAGCTCACGGCTGCCCCACCAATAGTAAAGACATAACTTGTAGTACTCCACCTAGTATCAATATCCCCAGCCAAATCTGAGTCAACATAGCCCTGTAAATCAGTAGTAGAGCCCCCAAAGTGTAAACACTTATTGGATGTTCCTCTCAAATATCTAAGAATCCACTTGACAACATTCCAATGCTCAAATCCTGGATGACTCATATACCTGCTAACGACTCCCACTGCATGTGCAATATCTGGCCTAGTGCATACCATAACATACATCAAACTTCCTACAGCTGAAGCATAGGGTACCTTGGACATCTTATCCTCCTCTTCCTGTGTCTTGGGACACATCTCCTTAGTCAATTTCAAATGACCATGTAAAGGTGTGCTGACAGCTTTAGCATTCTCCATAGAGAAATGTTGCAACACCTTCTCAACATAATCAGCTTGAGATAGTGTCAATGTTCTATTCTTCCTATCTCTGCAAATCTTCATACCAAGGATTTGTTTTGTTGCCCCCAAATCCTTCATAGCAAATGCATGTGCTAATTGGCATTTCAGGCCCTTAATATGATCCTTGTTAGACCCAGCTACAAGCATATCATCAACATATAAACATAAAATAATGTAGCTATCATCATCCAACCTCATAAAATAAATATAGTAATCTGAATGACACCTATTATATCCATGCTCATGCATAAAATTGTCAAATTTCAGATACCATTGCCGAGGTGCTTGCTTCAAGCCATATAAACTTTTCTTCAATTTGCACACTAAGTTCTCCTTACCTTTGACCTCAAAACCCTGTGGCTGAGCCATATATATTTCTTCATCCAAATCACCATGAAGAAAGGCTATTTTAACATCCATCTACTCTAAATGCAAATCTTCAGTAGCCACAAGACTTAAAACAGTACGAATAGAAGTCATTTTAACAACAAGAGAAAATATCTCATCAAAATCAATTCCCTTTTTCTGTGCAAATCCTTTTACAACTAACCTGGCCTTAAATCTTTTCTTACCTCCTTCCTCTTCTTTCAACCTGTAAACCCATTTATTCTATAAAGCCTTTTTACCTGCAGGCAACTTGCACAAATCCCATATCTTATTTTTCAGCAAAGAGTCCATTTCATCTTTTATTGCAGACTCCCACTAAATCTTAGTGTCCACCTGCATAGCTTCATCATAACTTTTAGGTTCACCAGCATCAGTAAGTAAAATAGAATACAAAGAGGGACAAAACCTTTGTGGAGGTCTAATTTGCCTTGTTGACCGTCTAACATTCACTAGTATGTGTGGTATTTGTTGTTGCAGTTAGTGCACATCATGAGGAATGGCTGGAACATCAGCTTTTGGAGTATCATCCAACACTACATAATCATCTTCTTTCTTCTCATGTTGCTGTAACAGATCTTTGTACAACACTTTCTCATTGAATATGACATCTCAACTTCTAATAATTTTAAGATTTTCAAAATCCCAAAGCCTATAACCAAATTCATTAATGCCATATCCAAAAAAGACACATTTCTTTGATTTAGCTTCTAGCTTGGTTCTATTTTTAGAGTCTAGATGAGAAAAAGCTTCACAACCGAAGGTCTTGAGAAAAGAATAACTCACCTTCTTACCAGTCCATGCTTCATCTGGAATACCACAGCCCAAAGGAGTAGAGGTACCTCTATTAATCAAATATACTATAGTATTGACAACCTCTGCCCACATGTGTAAGGGCAACCCAGCATGCAACCTCATGCTCCTTGCACGCTCCATTATAGTCCTGTTCATGCGTTCAGCCACTCCATTTTCTTGTGGAGTCCTTGGAATAGTTTTTTGTCTATGAATACCATTAGTGGAGCAATAATATTCAAATTCATGACTGCAATACTCACCACCATTATCATATCTGAGACATTTTAATTTCTTACCAGTCTCATTTTCAACCAAGCATTTCCATTTCTTAAAAGTTTGAAATACATGAGATTTCTATCTAAGGAAATAAACCCATACTTTTCTAGTCGCATCATCAATAAATGTAACATAATAATGAGAGCCACCAAGGGAAGATACCTGGGCTGGTCCCCATACATCTGTATGCACAAGCTCTAATTTCTCCTTTTTGTTTTCCTTCCCTGTCTTTACAAAACTCACTCTCTTTTGTTTTCCATACACACAACTTTCACATAAATCCATATTCACACATTTTAGACCTGGTAAAACTTTCCTTGAATGAAGTACTTTCATACCTTTTTCACTCATGTGCCCAAGTCTATTGTGCCACAGCGCTGTATCAAAATCTACAGCAGCTATTTGTTCTCCCTGCTCAACTGTAGTAATTGTTCCTAAATATTCATTTTTCTTTGAAACAATCAAAGTAGAAGGAACAATATGACCTGTACAAAGATATAAGGTGCCTACTTTCACACCTTTTGCTACTACAAGGGAACCTTTTGAAAACCTTCCATTTTTTATCATTAAAAGTAACTACACAACCCTCATTACCAAGTTGCCCTGCTGAAATTAAATTTCTACTTAGTTTTGGAACATGTCTTACCTCATGTAGTAGCCAATGATTCCCATTCTATAACTTAATCTTAATTTTTACCTTTCCAAAAATCTGACAAGGTTCATTATCCCCCAAATAAACAAGCCCAAAATCCCCTTGGACATAATCAATGAAATAACCTCTATGAGGTGTAGCATGAAATGAAGCACCAGAATCTAAAACCCATGAATCATCAACACTCTCTGAAGATAGAAGAAAAGCATCCTCTTCGGATTTTTTACTTACCACATTTGCCTCCTTGTCTCCATTTGATTTATCTCCTTCATTTTTCTTTTGATTCCAGCAATCTTTCTTTTTTGTGCCCTGGTTTCCCACAGTACTAGCAATTATTTGGTCCTCTCGATTGAGACCTCCTCCCCTTTGACTTTCCTCTTGATTTCCCATGATTTTTAGAGTTACTTCCTCTTTCAGTCGTTCTGCCCCTGCTTTGTGCATTTAAAGCACTTCCTGATGTAGATCCGCCTGAGGATTTTCTACGAGTTTCCTCACTTAAAATAACATCGATCACATCATCATATTTTAGGGTACTAGATCCAGGAACAGAATTACTCACCGCCATTACCAAGCCATTCCAGCTTTCAGGCAAAGAACACAAAATCAAGAGAGCCCTAATTTCTTCATCAAACTTGATACCCACAGAAGATAATTGACTAGTAATAGTATTAAACTCATTTAAATGATCTGCAACAGATCCACCTTCTGCCATTTTCATATTAAATAAACGCTTCATGAGAAATACTTTATTTGAAGCGGAGGGCTTCTCATACAGTGTCGCTAGGGTTTTCATCAAATCTTCTGTCGTCTTTGCTTTTGTAATATTAAATGCCACTGATGGTGCCAAGCATAACCAAATGCTTCCAAGTGTCTTTCTGTCCAAAAGATCCCATTCAGCCTCTGACATAGTTCCCTGATTCTTTGCTTTTCCTTCCAACGGCTTCCATAAATCCTTCTGATATAAATAGTCTTCCATTTGCATCTTCCATAACTGGAAGTTCTGCCCATTAAACCTGTCAACCCTCAACTTACCCTCATCTGCCATCGCTCCCACTCAACTGTGAGACTCCCACTTAACCGTGAGACTTTCTTGCAGAGGATAACTGAAAGACAACCTTGCTCTGATACCACTTGTTAGGATAAACCATGGACAGAAATAAAAACTACATGCAAATATAACCAATAACAGAAAATAATAGAACACACAAAAATGTACACAAGCCACCAAGATTTAACGTGGTTCACCCAATCCAATCTTATTACAATCCAGTGATTATAACCTGATTACAATCCGTAATCCCTTACAGCTCAATACTGCCACAAGAACCAATTTCGTATCACAACATTATGAAAAATACCCAACCCTGAGCCCTTTTATACAAGTATTAAACCGCTTTAGGGTTATAACATGTTGGCCATAATATGTCGGCTACTGCCCAATTTTTTTTTTTTATGTACAGTACTTTCTTGATCAGACACCACAAGCTAATAGTCATTTGGAAGATGATACTGTTAATAGGAAATACTTAAGAACCCTACTCCCTATCTATGCTATTAGAGTTTTAGGAATCTAGGAATTAAGATGTACACTAGGAAATGCACTAACTTTTGAAGGGATAGTAGGAAGACTTACTGCATTTGAGTTGTCAAATTTTCATAACTATAGACTTGAGAATCTTGAATTTACTTTCAAGGCCAGGCTAACATTGAAAGACACTAAGGAAGTAAAATCAAAGAAGAGTAGAAGAGCAAAACATGCATCCAATGACAACAACACTGATGAGGAAGACGTGGAACAATTGGAAGCATTATTGGCCAGAAGATTTTATAGAGGGAAAGGTAAATTCAAAGGTAAGGTACCTATCATTTTCTTTAATTTTAATGAAGTAGGACATATTGCTACAAGATGTACATAGAAAAAGAACTACAAAGAAGGAAACAAGTACAAAAATAAAAGAGAAGATGATAGCAGAGATTACAAGGACAAAGGAAAAAGATGCTACATTGTTGAAGATGATTATGATGAGAATGATGATGAAGTAGTCTATGTATCCATGAACGATGAATTAGATGAAGATGAGTGAATAACACTGGTAACCTGTGTGAACAACGATGACAAGTGGATCATAGACAGTGGATGCTCACATCACATGCTTGGAGATACAAGTAAGTTTATTATCTTTACTGAATATAATGAAAATAGTGTTAGACTTGGAAATGATGCTCTATGTCAAATCAAAGGAAAAGGTTCTAATAAACTCACAGAGAAAATCTCATGTGACAATGCATACTATGTTGAAGGATTGAACTCTAATCTACTAAGTGTATCACAATTAGGCAATATAGGTTGTAAAGTAGAATTTGGAAACAAAATTGCCAAAATCTATGATACTGATGGGAATCTGATAGAAAATGGTGAACAAACTAGGAGTAATCTATTTTACCTAGATATGGAAGATACAACCTATCTCATTGTAAAAATTGATGATGCGTGGCTATGCCATAAAAGACTGTGTCATATTAATTTTGGCAATCTGATTAGCATTAGCAAAAAGAGGAAAGTCAGAGGTTTTCCAAAACTAAAAAAGCCTAAAAATACAATGTGCAAACAATGTCAACTAGAGAAGATGACCAAGTCAAATTTCAAAAGAAAAACCTACACTTCCAAAGACGTATTAGAGTTATTCTATATAGACTTATGTGGTCCAATAGAAGTACAAAGCTACCAAGAAGATAGATACGTAATGTTATTTATGGGTGACTACTCCAAGATGATGACTGCTATGTTCTTGAAGCAAAAACTTGATGCATTTCAAATGTTCATGTCATATTTGGCAAGAGTTGGGAAAGAAACTAGAAAGAGTCTGAAGTGCCTAAGATCAGACAAAGGAGGAGAGTTTACATCAAAAGAATTTGAAACATTTTGCAATGACAAAGGTATTAAAAGACAAACATCAGCACCTAGAACTCCACCTCAAAATGACATTCCAGATAGAAGGAATAGATCAGTGATAGACTATGCTAGAACATTGATGATGGAAAAGAATGTTGCTCTGATAAATTGATGAGAAGCTTTAAGTACTACTGTTTACACCCTGAATCAAGTCCAAGTCAAGAAAGGCACAAATGCAATACATTTTGAATTATGGTATGGTCACTCACCTAATGTAAAACATTTCAAAGAATTTTTTTGTAAATGCTATAATATTAAAGATACTAGAAATAGAAAGTTTGATGCAAAAAGTGATGAAGGCATATTCCTTGGATACTCCACTAGAAGTAAGGCATATAAGTGTTTGAATACTAACACTAACAAGATTGTGAAAAGTGAAAATGTAAACTTTGATGAGAATGCAGAAGTCCAAGTTGATGAATCTAAGAAATTAGAAGATTATAAATCTTTTGTATACTAATATGAAGGAATGCCTACTAAAGATGAAACTTCCAATCAATTTGGGAATCAACAATAAACTTCAGTATTAGCTGAGTCATAGCCAGTAAATGTCAAGCTACATTCAGAAGCCAAGTTGTAGAATGAAAATAATGCACATTTTGGTTCTAAAAATAGTACACATGGAAGAGCTGTTGAAATACTTGAAAGTGATGTGCAAAGTGAATCTGAAGCTAAAGAACCAAACATGGAAAGAAGGAAAGAAACCAAACTATCCAAGTATGTGAGAAGATATCACCTTGCAAAACAAATCATTGGTGACAAGGATGCAAGACTGATGACAAATAATAGACTAAGGAATGAATCATGTCTAATGAGAAAGATTGAACACAAAATAGTAAAAAATGCACTACAATATGGTGACTGGTATAAAGCTATGAAAGAAGAGATAGATCAAATTCAGAAGAACAAAACTTGGACCTTATTTCTAAGACTAGTTGATAAGAATGTGATTGATACAAAGTGGGTGTTTAGGAATAAACTTGATGAGAATGGCGAGACAACAAGAAATAAGGCCAGACTAGTCTGCAAAGGTTATGCACAAGAAGAAGGACTAGATTATGGGGAAACATTTGCCTCTATTGCAAGAATGGAACGAGTAAGAACACTACTTGCATATGCTTCTTACAAAGGTTTCAAAGTCTACCAAATGGATGTGAAGTCTAGTTTTCTGAATGGTGTAGTAGAAGAGGAAGTATACATAGAACAACCAGAGGGATTTGTTGATGACAACAACAAGGATATGGTTTGCAAATTGCACAAAGTACTCTATGGTTTGAAGCAAGCACTTAGAGCATAGTATGAGAGATTGCACAAGTATCTTGTGAAGATAGGATTTAAGAGAACGTATGACAAAAACAACCTGTATATGAAGGCATAAAAAGGTAAAGAGATTGTGATATCTGAAATCTTTGTTGATGATCTAATATTTGGAGGAAAAGATGTCCTATGCAAAAAATTTGCTGATTAGATGAAACATGAGTTTGAAATGTCAATGTTTGGAGAAATCAAATTCTTTGTTGGATTACAAGTACATCAATTTAAGTATGACATATTTGTGACCCAATCAAAATATATCAGGGAGATACTCAAGACATTTGGGTATGAAGATTCAAAACTAGTCAATACACCAATGGTAATAGGACATAAGCTATGCAAGAATGATGAATTTGTTGAAGTAAATCAAACACTATATAGATCAATGATTGAAAAGTTGTAGTATGTTTTGCATAATAGACTAGACATTGCATTAGCAGTTCGAATAGTGGAAAGATTTTTTGAAAATCAAGAGAAAATTATCTTATGGCAGTAAAAAGAATACTAAGGTACTTAAAAGGAATTGATGACTTTGTCTTATATTACAAGAGGAGTGAAAAGTTTGAGTTGAGAGCCTACACTGAGGTAGATTGGGGAGCCAATATTGATGATAGAAATATCTCCAGTGGAGGAGCACTTTTCTTAGGCAAAAGATTGGTATGGATCAAACGTCTATTGCAAGGTATGAAAGAAGAGGTAACTAAACTTGTGATACTCTATTGCGATAACACAAGTGCCATCAACATATCAAGGAATCTTGTGATGCATGATAAAACAAAGCATATTGCAATTCAGTATCACTATATAAGAGAATTGGTGGAAGAAAAGCAAGTAAGAATGGAATATGTTAGCTCAAAGGAACAAATTGCTGACATCTTCACAAAAAAGCACTACCTAAAGATTTTTTTGAGTATCTTAGAGGTAACTTAGGGGTGATACCCCTAGCAAAGGCTACTTAAGAAACAACAAAGATTGCCCTGCATCAAATGACTAGATTGATGAAATATTATAAATTGATGTAGAGGATACTTACTTTAGGATTTTGCCTAAAGTAATCAAAATACAAAATTTCAAAATCAGTCACAAACAAGGTGACAGAGGGAGAAATTGGAGTACCTATAGATATTATACTTGCATGATAACATGCTGAAATAGGATGTCTTTGGAATTGTTGTCAAAGAGGGAGATTGAACTAATCAACAACATGTAAGAAGAAAGAGCAAAAGAGCAAAGAGTAGAAATTGATCAATCCACATGATCAAATGGATAGAGAAGAGGAGTAGTTGATACTAGAATGGTAGAACATGATCAATGAAAACAAAGGGAGAAGTAGTGTACGTGTAAGAGGGAGTCAGAAGTAGCACAAGAACAAAGTGAATAGTGAAAAGAAAAAGGAAACAATAGCTAAGAGGGAGAAGTGAAAGCTGATGGTAACACATTTTTCCTTTTGGCATTTGACTTACTATTCTAACCTATTTAGCATTTTGATAACCTGGTCGAATAGTTTGGTCTGATGGTTGATCAGTAGTGGTTTTCCATCACTGCCAAAGAGGGAGATTGTTGGAAATCTGATTGAAAAGATCATTGTGAGAAGATGATTGATCGCAAAGAAGGGAGATTATTGATGAATAATTTTTTCAATCATTGTTTTTCCATTGATGTCAAACTTTCTATTTGTTCTAATGACAATTGTTTATAAGATCCACATACTATCACTTAGTTGATTGACGAAGAGGATTTAATCAACAAGATATAACAAAAGTACCTAAGGGAAAGGTTGAGTTATGGTTTTCTAATGAAGTGCAAGGATCAGTTTAAACAATGGTAAAATGATGTATTGATAATATACTTGAAGATAAAGATCTTGGCCACACTTCGAAACATTAGAAGTATAAGTTATAACAAGGCTGTCTCCAAAGCTTAACTAAGTTCATTAGTGAGTGCTAAGCAAGCTAGTTCGAGTTGAGAAAATTTCCAATAGGTGATGAGGAAATGCAAAATGTAGTGTGTGTCGAGTGATACAGAAGGAGATGAGTGTGTTTAGGTGTCGATCAAAGGAATAGGTGTACATCATTAGAAAAAACTTAGTAGATGCCGAGTGAATCCATAGTAGGTGCCAAGCATCAGTAAAACATAGTTGGTCCCGAGTAACACAGTATGTGTCGAGCAATAGAATTTCAATATTGCCAAGCTACTACATTATTTGAAAAGTCTAAGATTTGTGAAATCTGAGCAAACAAGGTTGTTACCTTGAATTTTTTAATCTAGATGGAGGATAAGGATGATGAGTTGGAGGCACAAAATTTTATGTAAACTATTTTTTAGCAAATTCAAGAGGATTCTTCATGATGTTTCTAGAAAGAACAAGATAAGGGTTAGGTTCAATGAATCCTACCTAATCCATTCAAACTGAAATTAAAGGATGGAAGAATCAAGTGGGAAAGAGGATTCTAGATTTCTATTTAAGGAGTCATAGGCCAAGAAGCAAGAGTTTCTGGTGTGCCAAAATTGTGAAGTGGCTGAAGGGTGTCAAGAGGAAGGCATCAAGGAGAAGGAAGAACAAAGCACATAGAATCTGCTTTGATATGTGGTCAGAGAGAGAGATGATTGTACTGGTGCATTGAGCATAAAGACTTGAGAAGAAAAATATTGAGAGGAGGTCAAGCTATCAAAGCTACAGAGACTAAATGCTAGGAAAATGTTGTGAGCTGAATAGAGATCTAAAATTTGCAAGTTAAGTTGTGAATTATAATCAGGTCAAAACGCCTTATTGTTACTCTCTAGAAATTGTATCAATTAGGGTTAAATCCTATAGACTTTGGTCGGTTTAATAGCCATTTGTAAATCCTTTAATAGGGTACCATTCCAAGTGAATGTTCTAAAATCTTCTAACAAGGCCCACTTCTAATAGGGTGGTTAAATACTTTAACTAGGTCACATTTAATAGTGTGTTGTAGCCTTTAACATAGTAGGCATTTCATAGGGCATCAAGAGTGATAATTGAGTAGCATGTTACTAGTGGTTTTTCCCAAGTTGAGTTTTCACATAAATCACTATGTTATGTATTGATTCTTCATGTGTTATGCTTGCATGTTGAATTATAGTAGTTTTCTAAGAAGGAAAGTTTTAAGTTTGGATAAATGAACAATTTAATAAGCTAACTTTACTTGATGAAAAAGTTTTAATTGGACATTTAGACCTTGAATAACTGATTCACCCCCTCCCTCTTAGTTATTCTAAAGCATATCTAACAATTAGGTTTAAGGTTATGATTCAATTTATTTCAATATTTAATCACTAGTAAGGTTCACTTTTGGCTAATGTTATTATCTAATGAATCAATGGAAGGTTTAACATTAAATTGCATTTAAGGTTATTTTATGGTTAGAGTTTACTTTGATTTAGTTTTGGCTTTATCTTTTAATGTACTCTCTCTCTCTCTCTCTCTCTCTCTCTCTCCCCCCCCCCCCCCCCTAATAATCTCTATCCCCTACATAACATATACTTCAAACCTACATATCTCACCCTCTCCATCTTTCTCTCACATTAATTACACACACACACACACACACACACACACTTTGTCCACTTCCTTTCTTGTGATATATTCTCCCTATTTATATTATTTTATCTACCTCATGTCTCTCACCTTATCCCCATTCTCTCTTATCTACCCACAATAATTAATTTCTCTCTATCTTTATCTCCATCTCTCGACTTCCCTCGTTTCACCATAACTACCTACTCTTTTTCTGCATAATATTTGATCTATTGTTGCATAATAGACTTAAAATTTGATCATTAAAAAAAATCATTTCTTTCATTACCTCTATCTATCAATATGCCAAAGATTTAAAATGATGAAAATTCAAAGAAATCAACTAATTCTAAACTACTTACAGTCCTCAAGGCAAACCCAAGATATAGAATGTGGTTTTATTTAATTGATGCTATATTTAGTATGCTTTATTAATACACCATTATTATTTAGATTCTCTAGATAGACAATTATACTCTTATTCATATACTTGATGATATTGATAAGATAAGAAAGAAACATAACAATAAAGTTTAGATATTTCTATTTTCTCTTACAATCTCCTCTTTTATTGGAACCTCCTGCTCTCTAGTCACCTTCACATTTCCTTATAATCAAAAGCATAACATTATATTTTGATTCAATTTCAAATCAAAGTCACACATAAAAATGTCAACAAAATATTAAGTTAACACAAAGTGAGATTTTGAACTTGGTATGGATGGTTGCCAAAGTGTTTCTCTCCCAATCTTCTTATTTTTTTGTCTCTTTTTTTATTTTAATAATAAGAGAATGGTAGAGAGCTTAGTGGTTCTAATCTATAGAAAGTTTAGATATTTCTATTTTCTCCCTCGATACCCTTCTTTTTTTTGTTCCTCTTGCTCTCTAGTCACCTCCAAATTTCCATTCTAATCAAAACCATATGAATAGATTTTGAATAAGGTTCAAATTAAAGTCACACATAAAAATTCCAACAAAATATTTTATGTGTATGTGTAACTTTAATTTGAAATTGATTGAAAATCTAATGTTATGCTTTTGATTAGAATTGAATTTGGAGGTAGTTGGAGAGTAGGAGGATTAAAAAAAAAAAAGGAGATAAGGGGAGAAAATAGAAATATTTAAACTTTGTATACCTAAGAACCACTAAGTTGTGTGCCATTTTCCTATTATAGAAAAAAAAGAAAAAAGAGGAAAAATAAGAATATTGGGTGAGAAACAATTTGGCAACCATCAATACCAGATTCAAAATCTTGCCAAACATAAGCACATAAAGATGTCTTTTTCTATTTTGTCACCATGGGAAGGAAAACACTCATCCACCATAGAGATGAGATATGAAAATATCTGATCTCTGTGGAGGATGAGTGTTTAATTGTAAAGAATATTTTTCATTTTTTATTTAAACGTGATTATTTGTAAGTTGTATAAAGTAATCTAGATCTCTTAAATACACTTTTATCAACTATAAAATTACTAATCATGAAATATAAGAAAAAAAAACATGTTTCAAATTCAAGACAAATGAAACTGTAACATTTATTAATAAACATAAACGTGATTGATTATGTATATATACTTCAATACACTAGTCTTTTCTAGCAAGTATGTATTCGAACCATAAACATAATTCTAAACAAGTCCCTTCATAAAAGTTATGATACAAACTAATTGTTATGATGCAATGACCTTATAAAATAGTCACCAATGAGAATAGTGTTGCGGCCTTCATTTTCATCATGATCACGTTGCACTTCTTCCACATATTCTGGAAGTCAAGAAACTCAATTAAACATCTCCCACACCTTATAAACAACAATCTGCATTCACAAAATATCATTATCTAAAACATAATCTACTAACAACATTGTAGATTCAAAATGTTGAATCATTTGGTAACAAAATTATAGTATAGACTTTTCACATTTATCGATTGGTGTTTGAGGTGTGCCATCAGAGTTTAAAGAAACAACAAGACTTGGTGCGATAATGTTAGATTCATTTTCAGATTCATTGTCTGATAAATCCATTTTTAAATATTTCCTGAACATGGAAATATTTGGAGAAAGAATTAGATTCTATTATTACTTATCAATTAAATAAGGAAAGATATATATAATACAAATACAGGAAAAACAAATGAGAAGAAGGAAAAAAATAATCATATTGAGTTTGAGACATAGATCAAGGGAAAAATATATGTAAAATATATTATTGAGAAAAATGAATGTAATGTATAACATAGGTAAATTGAAAAGATAACATATGTCAACTCTAAAGATAACAAATTTTTTTTCCATAATTAATGTGACTTATGAAATTTTTAATAATTAATAGCAATTTCTAAAACAAGTGAAAACATCTATGTAATCTTTTAATATGAAAAAAAATGTTAAAATTTATCATATATCGAATTATTACAACCAAAAGGATATAAATCATATATCTATAAAAATAAAATAGACATATAAAATATCTGAATGTAAATTGTAATATTTGTATTGAACTTTATATATATTTCATATAAATAAAGTAAGAATGTTCGCCAATTTTATAGTAACATGAAAGGTACACTTTTTCCAAAAGTAACAGAGAGATAACTATTCTAATTAGAATCGCTATCATCATCAAATTGAAAAATGTTTCACTCAAACAAAACAGAGTCTATAGGATCTAAAATATTGAGCCAATAGAGATTTTCATAAGTTCTAGGTCGCAAACACCATGTGTTTGTAATTCCTTGCCTTATTCATTGAAAATCACAAGTAGCATATATCCATGTTGGTATTTGCTCTACAACATTCTTCCTTATTCTTTCGTGGATTGGTAGAGTAAGGAAGATCCCTTAAGGTCCCCATCTATCGACCACAATAGTTTTTGTTAAGCCTTTCTTTCTTCAACTTTTCTTTTTTCTAACTATTTTTTGTTCTTCATCTTCTCGTAACAATCAAAAGAAAATGGTGGCATTATCCTCAGATCCTGTAGTGACTTTACATGAAAAATTACAAAAAATGTCATTCATGTTCATTCTCCTTATCCAATATCAATTGTTTCTTTTTCAAGTGTCAAACCTTGCAATTTACGTATTTTCAATGCCCATGCTAGTCTCAACAGCATCTGAGTGGTAGAACCTCTTTGTATAGAACTAACAGGTACTACTTTTGGGTGTTCATTATGGACTGGAAATCCAAACTAGGCAACAAATTTTACCATGACATGTAATGGTAGTTTAGGTGGTGCACTACCTAGCTTATAGACTATTTCCTCAACATAACCCAAAGATCCATTTACAAGGCCTGCTTCTATCCACAAGTTTTATGTCAGCATAACTCTTGATATCCTTGAAATCAATAATTCAATATCAAGTTTATCAGCACAATTATCATCTACTAAACTATAATTTGATAACTTTGTAGCATTTACATGTGAAACTGGTTCTCAAAGAGAATGGAGTTTTCTTCGATTATGTTTGTGAACATTATCATTTGTAGAGAATAAATGAGAATTTTTGTCAAAATCATCATTTAATTTTTTTGGAATGTTACATGTTGTACATGACATTAGTAATTTCCAATTGTCAATTGTTGGCTAAGCATCTCTAATATCTGTGAGCAACTAGTAGAACTTATTTTGATCTAGATTCTCTCCCTCTTGTCTATAAATTTTTTCCAATGTAATCACAATCTTGAAGTCTTCCAATACTATTTTTGCACGTCTCCTACTATCATATGCTACCCCATCTTTCACAGAAGGGAGTTGGCCAAGATCACCAACCAAAATCATTGAGATACTTAAAGCACTATTTAAAATATTTATTAGTAATTCTATAATAAAAAATATATTCATGCTAATTTGTTTTTCCTCTACTACACCAATTATAAATTTGTTATAGAATACCTCCAAAGTTAAGATGAGAATTTTGAGGAAATGCTTGACCAAGTCTAGACTCTATATTCAAAAGAAACTTCTCCTCAAGAAAGCTCATTTCATCTATTAAAATATATCTTATTTGACTTAGTTCTTCTTGGAAACTTGTCAAACGTGTTCCTTCCAACTATCTAAAATTATTTACTTGAATCTTTAATTTGGAATGTATAGTTGAACCACCTATATTGTATGCAGCCACTCTTGTTGGTGCCATTATAGTGTGTCACAATAACATCAAATGCCCTTTTCTATTTTTCACCCAATTTACTACTATTAATTTCTTGTTCATGTTGTATATTTATAGTGCATCCATTTTCTCTCATTCTACCAATAAAATTGATTGCATCTGAACTATATTCATCTAACCTATATTGATCTCACCAACTATGTTTCCTATCCATGTCCCTTTTTCCTAGCATATCAATTTTAGAAATCTCCATCATTTGACCATAATTCATCTATGAGATGATTTCCCATTCATGCTCTATAATGTTATGAGGATCGATTAGATTGTTCTCAGTTCCAGATTCAAAACTGCCATCACTACTTTCTACATCCACTCTTCTTTCAACATGCCATGAAACACAATCTAGTGACTCCCAGTTTGAAACTATTGTGATATTATCATCACCAATATCAACTCAAATGTCATGGAATGGTTTATGCAACAACAAGTCTAAAAAGTAAAAATCAATGAACTTTTCTAATACACGTGTCAGAATAGAAATAAATTTTGAATAGACTCTCACAATTGCAATTTTTTTTCTACACTACCACTTCTTATCTTTCTTTCTATTTTAATTATATATCCATGCTCTAGAGCCATCAATCATAGTGATAGATTCCATAGAAATAGTTCTTCTATACGAATCTATGAATGATTTTGTTTTCTTTTCAATACAATCTTCATTTGTTCTCTTAACAAGTTTGAATATTTTTTCTGAGATGTTTGGATTAACAAATCTTCTATTACATTTGACCAATGAAAGTTCTAGGAGCATGTGACATGTTTCCTGAGCTCCAACATCTCTTTCAATAATAGTTTCAGTTAAAAAAATTTTGTAGACTTTGGATGCAAAGTCATAAGGATTCTCTATATTTTCCAATTGTGTCAACATTTGATGGTAGGTCTTAGAACTTTTCTTTGCTTTGGATGCATACTTCGCAATATACTTAATAATAGCATGTGCTGACAAAATTGGTTGCCAATCTATATTTTCTCTCCACAATTGGAAAATGCAATGATTATGTGAGTTGACACTATCATCATTCCTTTGAGATTCAAATATTTTTTCTCCAAATTCTGCATCTATATACAATTTTGATCCATTTCTATTTACTGCCCAAGGAGCATTATACCTACAATTTAAGTTCAAAAAGTTACATCGTAATAAATATTTCATTGGAATAGTTTTTTCATTTTTCCCTTTTTTTTCGAGACATGCTCCCTCTTCACAGATTGTATGTTTTTGTACGGTATTCAATATTTCTTCATAACCATGGTCCAAATTCATTTCTAGTATTTGGGTTGTGTTTCTAAGACACATATGTTGTGTAAAATTCTTAAATGAATTGATGAAAATAGAGACTTTTAAATGGAGAAACAAAAAGATGGCAATGAAAATATAAGCATCATGAAAAAATAATTATAGAAATGTCTACATAATGAAACTCAGTGTAGAAATACCTATTTATTTTTTTTAGTTCTACATGCCCATGGATTCCATGCATGCATAGTATGATGGATGAAAGATTCATCTTCTCTTACCTATTCTTCATTATGCCAATCTAACTTATATATACTTGGAGCTCCATGAAGCCACAAAAAACCATGTGCATGTGGAGATCCCCTATGCTTCCATTCATATCTTGACCAAAAGTCTTTAACATTGAAGCCTTTCTCCAAAATGTTTTTATGAAACATAGTATGTCTAAGGTGCATGTATTGTGCAACAATATGAAGATAATCTATAAAAAAAATTTCTCTTCCACTTCTGAGCCTCCCTTGGATCCGATGGTTGAGTTCTAGGAATTAGTGCATGTAGATTACGCCAATACAAATTAGTTGTACTAAGTGTAAAAAAAATTGTGGGGGTCCCCAGTTGTTTCAGCGAATCATATAATTCTGCCTAACTTTTTTTTCAATATAACCTTGTACCTCTTAAGGTTGTTTGGAAATTCATTAATTTATTAGCAAGGTGTGTGCCAGAAAAAAATTCCATATGTTCTTGTAACTCATCTATGGTCATTGGAAACTCTTGAATGTTTGTTTTTATGAAAACGAAACTAGAATTTTGTGCACAGTGCCTCATTACCATGCTTTCCATGTGATATCTAAATTGGCGATGTCTACCAAATTGATGATCCCTATACCAAATTAGATGCTTCACATATTCATGAAGGTATACTCTTCATAGATGTGGCTCCAAATAGTCACATTTTCCATTTGGAAACAATGTTGGAAAAGCCATGTCTATTAAATGTGATGTAACATATTCATTCACTGCTGATGTACCTATTGGTGGCCAGTCAATCAAACTCATAAGATCTATATTGGGGTTATTAACCCATACATGTATGAGTTCCATTTCCTTTTAAAGATTCACTAGTCTTGTTGCCATTGATGTGGAATAATTAATGTTTGTATCATTAACCTCATTTGTCTCATTTTGTAGACATTTGATTTGTTTTGATTCATTGTCAACATCTACACGAACAATCTTTATTTGATGGAATATATTACAATCATTACGCATTTCAATTTCATCCAATGCATGAGTATCTACATTAACATCTGTATAAAATTTTTCATTTTCAATTTTATACCTTAGAGCATGGTACACCCAATTTCCATTAACTGTAAAGTCATAGTTTGTACCACACTAATCTTTTTTTTGAACTATTATTATAGGCAAGTCTTTTATTGGGCATGGTAGACTTTGATAGACACGTTCAATATTTGATGAGAAACTTATTGTGTTTCCTTTGTATTTATATTGCCCCCCTATTTCATGTGTTGCTTGCAAAATTGGACATACATGTGAAATTAACATTTCTTCTACTTGAGTCAAATTTGCAAGTTCAAGTGGTTTAAACCTAGGCCCATATTGTTTTCTATTGAGAATAGGCTATTTCCTTTTTCCAGCTAGCACCTACTACACATTGGACCTTCTTTTGTATGATTAACTTTAATACCAATATAACACTCTTGAAATATGTAGCACATTGTAGGCATAACCAAATTATCTAATTGACGTCAAAAGATTTTTTGAAGGTTTGAATAACTATTTCCAAATATTTCATTGCAGTTCCTCTTAGTCTCTATACCACAACTAGCATTTTCATTTTGTTTACTCATGTTTTCATCCATAGAATTCAATGGTGCTACACTTTTCAATGTAAGATGGTCATTTTTACCAACTAATGTAGTTGTCACACTATTATTATGGACTTGTATTTCTTCTAATATTCTCCGTGTTATTCTTCTAGCATTATGTTGCCTATCTTTTTGGTTATGAATAAGATGTTTATTTTCCTTTTTAGCTTCATTCATTTCATCTTGTCATTTTTCTCTATAATCTTTATGATATTACCTCCTACAATTCCTTCTACCCACATTTCTTTCTGACATGTTTCCACTTTGTGTTCCTTCCAACATTCTTTGTTCCATGTCTGAACCATTATGCTCATCTTGTTGAACACTATACTAAGTGTAATATTTTTATTTTTGTCTTTTAGCTACCTCTTCATGTTCACATGATATATAGTCCATTTTATTTTGAGATATTTCAAGCATGCCATTCTCTATAGAAGGAAAGCTAAAAGATGTAATTGAGAGTTATTAATTTTCAACTTTTGATGGTCTCTATTGTTTAGAGATAGTTGGACTACCTAAATTACTTGTACTTAGAAATTTTTGTTCATTATTTGTTTCTGTATCCATCATGTGTTGTCTTTTTTTAGCATATCTCTCTCTTTGTTTTACATTATAGAGTAGACATTGTTTCTCCTTTTCTATATCATCCATCTTTTCTTTTTGTCTACACCTATAATCTCTTTTGTACTCTCTTTGATATTATATTCTCTTGTCTTTAGATTAAAAATTCACACATCTTGGTGACATAACTAAAAATTGAGAAGTAAAGTACTGTTTAGACTATGTTCCTTTTCTTTAATTATTCTAGCATTTCAAATAATATAAAGGACTACAAAATTTTACATGAGTAAATATGATTTTAATGTACTTTCCAAAAGAGTAGATTGTATTAGTATATAAATGTTTAAAAATATCATTGAAAATAATTATTCTATCTATTCCTTTATATATAAATTGACATTATTTTATCCATGTTACTTCTATATTTCAATGATATAATTACAAGAATCTTTTCCCCCTTATCTACTAAGTTGAATACTATCTATAAAATAAAAAATACGGAATGAGAAACATAATGAACTTTTTAATACAACACGCAATTTTTAAAAAAATAAATGAAGATTCCAGTTAATAATGTCCAATTGGACAACACATGAGTACATAATTTTAACAAATAACTAATCTAGCAATATCATTTGAAGTATTAAATTATCAAAGTATGCAAAAACTACACATCATCTTTAAAAAGAGAGTGTTGTATTAGTCACACATGAAACCACTATTTAATAGTGTGATTGTATGTAAAATATCATGATATGTTTAAATTTAATACATTCCAAACAAATAAATATGAGAACTACATTATAGAAACTAATAATTGCATTACATATAAAATTATAAATTACATAATTAGAGTATGCGTAAAACATATATGACTTTAGAAAATAAATTGTTTCATCATTGGCACATAAAGTAACTTTGTTGAATTTTTTTTTTCTATATAGAATAGTGTCATGCAAATGTGCAAACAACTTCTCTCAATAGGTTCTTGTCAAGACACAAGTTGTACTTGAGCTTCACATTGATAGAGTTAAAAGTATTTTTTGCACTTTTAATAGTATCCACTAAATCTAAACTTTGTACCTAAAAAGCACATATCATATTTATTTTCAGCATCATAATATCAATGTCCTCTTTGTATATTTTCTTTTGCATTGACTCAAAAAATTGTTGAATGGATTAGTTGGCAGAACACAATTCAGAAGAACTATCAAAGAAATTACAACCCAAACTTTCGATGAACTTTCGTATCCCTATCATGGATATATCTGGAAAACTTTTTATTGTGTGCAATTTTTTATTACAATTCATTAGTGTTGATCTTCTCAAATTACACACCCTTAACAATTCTTGGAGTGAGGATTTTCTATGACTAACACCAATTGAGACTAATTTATCAACATGCATTTCCTTCACCTTTCTTACAATTGGAATATCCTCTTTTAAAAATTGAGCTCCACAAATATTATTTCATCAATCTCCCATGCCATAAGTACCTTCTCAAGAGTAGTTTTATATTGTTGACTACCTTTCGAATGATGTGAATACCTAGCATTTCCAAATCATCTCTCCATTCTATAAATGTAGTGTTTATTCCATTCTCATTGTTCATATCTAAAAGAAATACTATTTCTTTGGCTGGTGATAGAGAACATTGCATGTGTTCATATGATTGAACAATAGGTTAATTGCATGTATCTTTACCAATTTGTGGAGATTCAATTTGAAAATTTTGATCTTTCTTTAGACCATCAGAACTCACATTGTTGACTCCAACTTGAACAGGAGATGACCAACCTTCATCCTCACCTATATTGTCATCATTGATGATTAAATCATTATTCACAATGGGAATTCCATTTGAAACCATAATTGAGTCGAAAGTGACAACATCTGTTACTAAATCCATTGCATTTGTGGAATTTTTGATATGATATTTAAATGTGCGATATATTGAGTGCATTGGAGGTAATGTAAATGGCTTTTGGAGCCACTTTATTGACAACAGTATGACATCCATTGTTTGACTCTAAATCAATGTTTCTTCTTGAGAGTACTAATCTATCGGATCAATTTGGAGATCAAAAATATTCTTTGTTTCATATAATGGATTCAACTGATTCCCATCTTCTTTTATGTCTTTTGCAATCTTATAGATTTTGCAAGATCACATGAGCTCTATTGACAATCTACAATAGTCCCTTTTTCTCGTTTGTTTCTCATTTACACAATTTTTTGAGTGGTCCTCTAAAGAAACTTGGTGTTTGTAACTTTTCTATACAATTATAGATATCCTTCCTAATGGATCAAAGTTATATTGCACATCACCAATAGTATTAATTTGAAGATGATCAACATCTATTTCTGCACTTTCTCCTATGTCAAAATCAACACAAGAGTAATTACCAATAGTTACTAAAAACTTAAATAAATGCAAGCATCGATACCCAAATTGTCTTGTTACTTGAACAATTTGTCTACACAACTCCAAAAGCCAGACTTCATCAGAAGGGTAATGTGGCAACTTCCATGGATAACCATGGAAGCCAAATACCCTTACATAGGTAAATGTTTGAAATTGGATATACCAATTTCCATATTTTGTAATTTCATCAATAACCTCATTGGATATTCTTCTTTCCATTTCATCATGAAATTTTCTTACTATATTGAATGTGAAAGCATCATTTACTCTACAAAAATGCTTTTCACTCTTGATCATTTCCAATTGAGGAAAATAGTTGTAAACTCCTAGTTAAACCTCTCTGAACCTATCTTTCTTATTTAGACCTAGGAATATATTTTGCATGGCCAATAAATACACCAAATAGGATGTCATATAAAAAAAATTTCTATTAAAAACATCAATTAATTGTTTGTGCAAGTAGTTGTTGATAACGGATGCCAAATTGAACTATTTTTTCTTCCACATTTTGTGGATGAAATAAAGCATCCATGTCTGAAAATGATTCAAGCCAGGACATCTAAAAACCTTACTCAATAGAGTGATGTAATCTCTACCCTCTTCTATAAAATCAACTTTGTGTTATCCTCTGGCCAATTTTTAAATTGGTACTCTCTTGATGCATTAATTTATCATTCAAAAATAGTCATGCAATTGAATCGGATTGACAATAGTAATCATTAGCAATATTCATGTCAACAATAGAATATTGGTCATAATGTGGAATATTGAATGCTTCTCTTACAATTTTAGGTGTATTATCTAGAAATGTTACGCCCTATGAATTTTTAACTTTCCTATCATCTGCATCATAATATTGTGCATATGCCAAAACCAATTCCATGAATTGAAGAGAAATAGGAAATGCGGGTGCTTCAACCACTCCTAAAGTTTTCAATCTATTCCATAGAAGAGACATTCCCTCACCCTTTTTCAAACTATTTGAAAATTCCATAATATCAATGAACCCCAAATTCATGTCTCCTATCTCTTTGAAAGCCGGATCAAACTTAGACTTTCAAAGATTCCTCATAATTTTAAACTTCATTGTTAATAATATAATATTTTTAACCTTAAAATATTATTATTCTAAGAAAATAATCAAAGAAATCTAAGAGGAAAATGATGTTTGTATTTAGATTTGAAAAAAAAGTATAGACGCATATAAAATGAACATATCTACCATTATTTTTATAGAAGAAATACTTAATGACATGAAGTAGTGCAATAAAATATTAAATTATGGAAAAAAATCATAGGTGGAAAATATAAAATAATTGATGCAATAAATATTTTATGGTAGGAAGAAGTGTAATGAAAGATTAAATCTTGGTAATCAAATATCTTACTCTTTAAAAATATTTTATATTATTTGAAATGTAATACATTTGCAAAGAAATATGGATCTCCACACAAACAAAACAACGTCATATTAAAATCCATTATTTTAGTATCCATCTTCCCTTAACTCATTCATGGGCTCGATGTAACTAGGAATGAGAATATGCTTGAAGAGTTTGATTATGTGGGAAGAATATTTCAAATAATTGTTGGTGACTCAAAGGAGACTCAAAACTATCTACAACACTTGTCCACCCACAATTATTTTTGACATGTCAACAACCAAATCCACTAAAATATGTTTAGGTAGACTAACAACTAGAGGTGAAGGCCAAATATATTCAGATTATAATTCATCTGTAAGATGCCCATGGGTCCATTTAGCTGTTATAAAACTATTATATTCAATGATGAATATAGGCCTCTGTGCATTGGCAACATATCCAATAATGGTCACAGGGAACCATGCTCGATCGAAACCTCCTTCATCAAAATACACTTCTACTTTCATCCCATAATGAAAGTTCATGTTGTACAAGTTAACCTCGAAAATATTGTATCGACTACTAATTTCCTAATTGAAACATTTCAATCAAATGGTAACAGAAAAAAAAACACAATTTGAACATTTAAATGAAATGCTAATAGAAAAAAAAAAAAAAAAAAAAAAAAAACATATGTTCAATAATTCACAGATTGGGGGGGCAAGGGGCAGGGGGTGTCTCTTATGAGATTGGAGTAGCACATATTTATATAAAAAATTAAAATGTAGACATAACTAGAATTACCCCATAATGACTCTTACAACATACATCATTAATACTTATCACCCTAAACCTTAGCTTTAAGTAGGCTATTTGCATACTAAAATAATTTTAAAATTTCTTAAAATCCAATACATGGTTTATAAGATATAACTAAATAACACATATTTTGTTTTTTAAATTGTAAATAATTTAGTTATGTTTCTCATGATTAACTCCTCCACATTTTTTAGCTATAGAACATATAAATAAAGATGTTGGTGGAGGTATAAAAGGTAATTAAGCTGCATAATATAATATTATTCATTTTATCTATTAAGATGTTCATATCTAAATCTTTTTATTTTGTACTTGAATCCTACCAAAAAAAATTTAATAGTTAGTACTTCCTAAATTGTCTAGTTTTGTTGAGTTGGAAATTTTGGGCTTCTCAATCCTACCATCCATCTTTAAATCGTACACTAAAAGTCTCCTAAAAACTTCTTAGTATCACATATTTGTCGATAGACAAGTTTATATATTTCCAAGTGCAAGATACAAGGGAAAAAGTTACAAAATAGAACAAAAGCACTAATCCAATCCAATATAACATTAAAAATATTTCAAACCAATCTTGAATCATCTATAAACTTTTAAGTTAAAAATATGTTTATAGTTTTTTTGAGATGCATTAAGAATCTAGAATACAATTGAACACTTTTATTGTATAAATAAAACTACAACACATGTAACACATTTAATATCTTAAAATTATATTTCTTTTATAAAAGTTTAATATTAGCTTATTACATATAATTTATAAAATTTTAATACAATATTTCATCTATGTATTTAACTTATTCTAAAATTTTATATTAGAATATTTTATAAACTACAAAAATTTATAATCTTAAAATTTTTAAGATAAAATAATATAATACTAAAAACATTGACAAATTCATAAATTAATATTATATACAAAAGTAGTTTCTAACTATATATGTTATATAGATGCAACTTTTCTTTAAAAAGTTAAATAATTAAAAACATTCATATCCTCTAATATTTTAATAAAATATCAAAAAATAATAATAATATGAAATATTATACATTACTACTACTACTGATAATAAATAATCCACCAATATACAGTCCAAAAGTTAGAAAACATGCATTTAAACTATGAAATTCAGATTTTGATTTCGATTTAACATCAGTGAAAGAGCAAGATGACCAACAACGTTAATTTCATGATCTTTTAAACAAAAAAATATCCCACCAAACCTAATTATTTTAAAAATCAACAATAATGGCAATAGGTTGTCTAGTTAGCCATGGGCCCAAACCACAGAAGTTGCATCTTTTTTAAGGTAAATGTTAATAAAAATATTTTGGTCAATATCATTGGATCTGAATATGGCAATGTAGATTGTGAGAAAGGAAACACAGTTTTTAATGCAAGAGAAGGTAAAAATATTGAGGAGTCTAAATACGGGAAAACTTGGGGTTACCATTATGCAGAGTATTGGTAGAAGGCTATACTAATCAAGATTAAACAACCACCTATATAATAGCAGCCTTGGTATATTCTCATTGGAAGAAATGGACGCACCACTTATGTTTGAACATTACAATGTAGCTTAAACTATTGTTTGAAAAGACAATCCATTAAGTGAGTTTATGCCAAATGTTGAATATAATCCTAGCCTAAACATACAAATAGTCCACGTGCCTTATCTATGTTTCCACATTCTTGTATATACCCAGAGAGATAACTACATTTTATCTCCATCTAAAATTTCCATTTGACGTACTGCAAAAATCTTTGTCCCAGGCATATTAACATCTTTAAATATTTGGATTTTCTATTCATTCTCGCTGGAAATATATTGAAGCAGTTTGAGACAGTGGATGGAGGTGCTTAAAATGGGAAAACAACATTTGATCACAGGAACAAAATGTTTATATTTCATATATTTTGATAAGAGTCTAATTTATATTTCATATATTTTGATAAGAGTCTAATTTAGTCATCCCTCGTTTCATTGTTAAAGTTGCCAAGGCATTACATGGCTACCTGAATAAAACAAAATGGCTACTCATCTACCAACAATGCTTAGATTGAGCAAATGCTGAAATGACATGTTGTGCACCTGAAAGGTTGTGAAGGCACATGCCGGGTAGAAAGTAGGAAATAGAAACAGAAAGGATAAACAGAGAAAGAGGTTTTCCTTGTTTCGGATGCTCGTTCTTATCATGGTACGCACACAAAAAATTTCTCTCTTGAAAAATTACTTAGTATTTAGTAGATTTTGTACGAACCATTTTCAATGTCCTCTATTTCCATTCCTTGTTTAATGTTTGTGGCTGAGGATTTAGACCAACAGATTTTGTTATTAGTTTTGATTTTATTCTAGAACTCTTTACAATAATTCAATTTCTTTCCTTGTTTTATGACTCTTCACATGAATTTGATTGTGATTTCCCATTATTGGGTGCACTATAGAAAAGGCACAATTTATTAAACACTGATTTTAATTTCTCTCTATAACCTAATACAATAGTAGAAATTGTTCATTCTAATAATTTTTCTCACAACTTTCCTAACTTATCAATTTTGTCCTATTTCCCAAACCATGTACCAAATCTTGCTATACCATTCATTACTTTTTAGAGGTTGATCATCCCTATTTTAATCCTAAGTATTATCTAAATCTAATTATAACCATACTGTTAATCATAACCCTAACATTCACTCTATCTAAAACACTAACAAAAATATTATTTAAAACCTCATCAAACTGTGATTCAAGTCATAACTATAATAACTGTTAGGATTATAGGATAAGATTTGCTATCAAAATATCTAAGAAGCAAACACATTCTGACAGATTGTAAAATAAATTATGATTTCACCCTAACATATTTTATTAAAATATTAAATAAGCTAACGTTGTGAATCATGGTTTTTGTACAAAGGGGTTGCAGTTGTCCTCTACTGTTAGGAAATTCATTGTTATATATGCAAACTCTTTATCTTATAGATGGGTATCTTCTTGATTCCTCCCTACAGTTGATCAATTTTCAAAAAATCAAAAAATTGTAATATTTTTTGAAATTTCAGAATTTGATCTTCATAATTTGCATACCTTGTAGTGGAAAATAACAAAATATTTGAAAAAAAATCAGATCAGAAAAAAAAAAGGTTTGACTTTGTTTTGCTTAATTTTTATCAAAGCACATATTTGGTAAGTAACAGCTTGCAAATGCTCGTAAAAGTAGGGCAACCACTATTATAATAATATAACTTTCTTAAATTATAATATAAATATTGATTTCACAATGCGTATGATAAATATAAGATACTTTATAATATATATTTCTATCTTATTATTATTACATATTGATATTAATTTAGATTTTAGTACTCAGAATTGCCACTAGGCTCTTATTCGGCATTCAGTACAGATAAAGACTGTGGTCCCTCATTAGTTGTTATGCATAATAAGAGTGGTATTCAGTATAACAACGGTTTCACCATTTTCCTTGACAATGCTAAAATACCTCCCAAGATGCTTCCCTCACAATTCATGCTATGAATAATCTATTCTATCACAATAGGAAGGCATATTATTATATACTACACAAATTGTTTGGAGAATGGTTGCGCAAAAGGTTTCCCATCTCTACGGGTACATCGTCAACAGTAATGGGTAAGTAGCGAATGGTTTACAGTAGCATTGACTCTTTCTGATATAAATCAGTGTTATAGCACAAATTGTTATCGGCATCAGTTGGGATCTGAAATATGGCTTGTGCAATTGGTACATGATGGTAACCTCTCCACAATTTGAAATAGATTAAACCTCTCTTTGTTGTCGTTCTTTCTCCATCTGTATTTCCAGATGTCTTAAGGTTATATTGGGCCAAAACTTGCAAGGAAAATAAAATCGTTAGAATAAGAAGCACTATAATTATTTTCATAATCTGAGCCCATCATTTTCACTACTGAAGAGCGTACTCAGAAAGAGATGTCATTCGTTGAATAACTGGGTGTAAAGAAAAGCTGCGTGAAATGCAATGTATTACATAGTTGAACTTTTATAGTAGGAAGCCATATATAAATAACGATCAGAATAGTTTAACACTCTGTTGGCTCTTGATTTGACAAGATTTTTTAACTACCTGTTATAAATGAAAAGGATACCTAGGAGACAACCAAAAACTATAATGGGTATTTATGAAGCAAATCAATATGGCTAACTTATTAATACTGCTTTAGTCTTCTTCCCTTAAACTCTACAAAATTTAGGTGGGTATACCTAAGAATTCATAAGTCTTCAACATATTTATCATTTCTTGCGATGAATTCTATAATAACACATAGATGTCGTGATTTCAAGCTTACAACAACGTAACTCAAAGATATTGATTGATTAATTTTGTACTATTTATTCCATCCATATTTTACCAATTCAAAATATGATCAGTGCCTTGTCCATTGGATTGTTACTCATAGAACTTTGACACATAGAACTAGATCTACCCTATGACTTTGTGAAAATGAGAACAAAACTCAATCTAAATTCTCATTCTTATAATGATATTCTTTAGACAACTTTAAATTCTCCCAAATTCATATCAAGCATTTACATAATGCATTAGATTATTAGCAATACATGAACTAAGATATAGTTTGAATTGTATTATAACTAAAAGTAATTAAAACATGATCATCAAATTCTAGAAAATTAAAAGAAACACAAGAATAAACAAGATCTAGATTGGATAATCATACAATAAAAGTTTTTGTATTACCTTCTTTGAAAATATACAACTACTATAAACTTCAACAAGAAAGAACTCAAAAAAGACATAACCATATAACCTTGTATTTCTATTAATGACATTTCTAGAACCATACAACTATACAGCTATGGACTAACTTAGAATATGAAACTTTATGTTCACTAAAAAATGAAAACTTAGACCATTCTCAAGCCTCGACAACTCATTTATATAGGATGAGTAGCAACTAGCTTCAAGCTTAGAGGGAAACGGACACCCGCCCTTCAAAAAAACATAGTTACATAAGAGACAAAATACATTTTTCAATAACCCACAAGAAAATTGAGTTAGGTGCATGTGGCATAATTTCAATGCTCTGAAAGTAATATCAATGATTTGTTACATTGGTATAGCCATAGTGGATGAACCAGAAAGGTAAGGTATGCTATTGTAATAATAGCTTTCTTCTTTTTTATAATTATTTTCTATCATGCATCTTGACTACTAGTGATCTCTAGTGGGACAGGGAGCTCTTCAATTTTATCTTTCTCCTCACTTTGATCTTGTCTTCGATGTTCTCCTCCTCATGCTAGACACTTTCCTCAACTAATTCTTACTAGACTCTTCCATGTCTTGTGGTTTATCCTCTACTACCAGCTATGAAGATTCTATTATTGAAGCATACTTGGCCACCCATTCATTATAAACTAAATTATCAGACCAATCAAAATTGTGGATCTCTTTTTCTTTATAGGACACATCTTTGTATTTACTCTTTAGTTGTTTGGCCTCAAAAATGAAAGACTTAAAAAAACTCCTTGCTTCCATCAAGTTTGGTACAACTTCTATGAGCACACCAGTGTTATCTTTGTTTATTATTACACTCACTTTATCATTCAACATAGCGAGAACACCATCATCTCATTCTTTGAGTATTAATATCATGGTCATTTGTACATACTAAAGGAAAAAATGCATGTTCTTTGTTCTCACACTTAGAGATGTAAAATCTCATATGCCTCTCTATTTATATCAAAGTCTAGCAAACCAATTACTTGATCATATGTCTTTTCAATATGAAAATCATCATTTATCCTATCAATTGACACATTTGAGTTATTCTCTCCTCTCTTCTAATCCATTTATTCAAGATTCCTCCCAACCTATCTTCATCCTATCTTCATTATCACCAAGAGATTTGTCATAGCCATCAATTTTTTTACTGTATGGTGAAGAAGTCTGGTATCAATCTCAAAGATATCTCAGACTTCTATTTGTATATCCTTAACTCTATCTTTCCCTCTTCTATATCTTCTTTAGAAAACTCTTCTTGATGCAATTGATTATCTAAGATTTCAATAATGGGACTAGTAGATGGTTGGGGGAGTAGGCGAGGATGCAACCATTTTTTGAGAAGATTCCCCTACGTCTAACTATTTAATCTATTGTCATCTATATCGAGCAATCTCATTTTCAACCTTCATTCTTTGCCTAATCTCTTCATTGTAAGTTGCCAAGACTTGCTCATATTTCATATGCAATTCATCCATGATTTTATTCTCTCTCCTTGATGTGGCTAATGTAAGAATTTTTCTCTCAACATTCCTAGTGGTAGCTTCTTTATTAGAGGTATCTTCAACTCTTTCTATAATTAAAATCCCCATTAGATTTGTGTTAGACTATTCAGATGAATGAGACCTATTTGTCTATTGTAATGACTAGATGACTAGTGTAGCATATTATTCACTATACTCCACACCTTTTGATGCTCTTCTAACCTGCTCTTCATTTTTGTACATGTTTTTTACCTCCTTCATTATTGCATCAAAAAATAGCATCTACAATATCACAATTAGGAAGAAGTTGTACTCTAGCCTTCCTGATAATTGTTCTTCCTTCCTCTGGAGTTATTTTGTAGAACTCTAGCATCAATTCTTCTTTTATTTTATTTTTGATAATAGAGTCCTCCTTATTAGGTTTCTTTGCTTTCATTTTCTAACATCTTCCTCAAAATTAGAAATATTTAATAGCCAAGCAAATTGAAAGAATGCTTTATACTTCATAAAACTATCATCTAATAAAAATGTGTGATAGCTTGCTCAATAGTAGGGTCTATAAGAATTTTTCTTAGGGCAAGATTCACCCAAGATTGAAGAACTCAAACACAAGCATAACTGTAGACCAAAAAGGAGTATGATCCATATATGAAAGTATGTCCTCATACATTGCTCTATATTGTATGTACAAACACACTAGGAGTGCCTATATATAAAGGCCTCTTAAGAAGAACCTAGAATGTCTCTAAAAGAACTAGGAAATAAGATGAGAATGACAATTAAGAACACCTCTTATCCACCATTCTAGATGATAGGATAAGAATGATGAGGTGTATCTCAAGTGGAGATGTTGTAGACACCATGTGCTTAATTAGTGTGCTAACTCCTGTGTTGTACACACCATGTGCATAAAAGAGGTGTGAACTCCTATGTTGGCAACATGACAACTCACAAGAGTGCACATACTCCTAGGTGACTAATATATAAATATTAAAATAATGCATTAACCTAAATAAACTTAAGTAAGTGTAAATAGTAAATACGTATTTACACCAACACACCTCCTTAAGTTGAGGGAATGCCCTTAAGCTTACGAAAAATAGGATGAAATGCATAATGGGTCCTGGCTACTAGGTCATGTTAGGCACCCATGTACATAATGAAAATGCAATCTCTCATAAAGCAGAGAAAGAGGGAAAACCTCATGAGAAAAACCCTCCTCGAAAAAGAGAGATGAAAAGGGATGCATGGATGGATGGAGTAATAAAGACCCCCCCATTATGACATACATCAAGTATATACAAGAGAGAAATGGGAGAAGGAGAAAACCTCCCAAGAGGCAAAAGACCCCCCATAAAGAAGAAGAAGATGGAGACAAGGTAGTCCCCTCCCCCCCAAAAGTAAGGTGTCGACTAGTGAGAAATACTCCAATATAGAAGTTGATCCATGACCATTGATTGATGTTCCTCCCCTTTGGAAGAAACAATGGTAGAGGTACATGTGAGATTCTTCCTCTATGTGTAGAAAGAATCTCAATGATGAATGGTGTCTCTGAAATCTACTCAATTATCCCTGTGTTGATACTGATGGTGACTCCTTCCAAAAGTACTGAGAAGAAGTGCAAATCTAGCAAGGATTGATGTAGAACCTATTTCAAAGAAAAATTTATCTCCTCAAATGATAAAGAGACCTCTTGCAACTGTTGTACATAAGGATCCACAATCACATCAACTTGTAAAGACTAATCATGTAGAGAATGGACATGAGAGTCAGAGAGAATCCTCACAACAACTATGGAAGGCTCATCCTCATCAAAGAGAAGTGGCATATTATCAAAGAAGTCCTCCAAATTTGCTGTGTGTGACTCTACAAACAAACCTAAAATTTCATTCAAGAAGTCATCACCTGAGGTTGGAAAAGGAAGACAAAGTGTACCCTAATGTGTTGAAGTACATGAATCTGTTATTGTAGAAATGAATGAAGAATTTTCTCCAAAGAGAAGACAAATATCATCTAGGATGTCTCCTGCATCTTCAATGTGAGAATCCACGAACAACTATACAATTGTTAGTAGAAAGTCATTGCATGAAGGTAAAGTAGGAAGACATGAAGTGTCCTACTGCATTGAATCGGAAGCATCTATGGATGGAATAGGATCAGTAGGAGCAACAAGAGCATCTGGAGGTGAAAGATCTTTCAGGAATGGAGGAATCTATGGATCTTCATACATCTCCAAAAGGTGGATCCAAATATCATATAAATCACTTGATTTCATGCCATCAAGTGAATCCATAACCTCGATATCCATATATAGAAAGAGGGCACGAAAAATGATGGAACATATGTCCTCATTGTATAAAAGTCCTCTCGCATATGGCAATGCATTGTGCTGACTAAGATATGGGATAACCAATTGACTCCATTCTTGATAGTTTTCTGGTGTCAAGATAATTAAATCTTACTCTTCCATGATGTACTAACCAATATAACCCCTAAAATGTAAAAAAAAATTCAAAGAAACCCCCCCAATGTATGATTCGGGCACTTTATAGGTAGTGTGTGTAAAATAGCCAATTTAGGCCCTATTTTTGAAAACAATATTTATGTCCATAGAACCTATAATCTTATTGTAGATCTATAAAGTAGACAAAAAAATATGCACTTTCAAAAAAAAGGAACCTGATTATGTGTCCAGATGAGCCCGTACTAAGCATTTGAAGTGGTAAAAATCAAGATTTTTGACTTGTAGAAAAATTTAGGAACAAAGATCTCTAACCACCTACACCAATGTGTAGATTGTGAAATTCTACCCCAACAAAAAATAAAATTGCTCACAAAAATGAATCCATACGAGGGATATATCATTGTTTGAAAATCATTGCTATAATTATTTTTCCTGAATCATCACTGTCATGCCTCCAAAAATCAAATGGATCTAGATTTTTCCTCAGATGTCTGATTTGGATGAAAAAAAATCTTTTTTGGGGGTTTTTTGACCTTCTGAATGTGATGCAAATATTTGATTTACACTAGAAAGCTTCAATCTTCACCCATAAAAAAACTCTCCTATAGGCCTAATGGCCAATTTTTTCGGAAAAAATAAATGCAAATCTGAAAAAAATAGTAGAGATGCAGATGAAAAAGAACTAGATCTGAAAATTAAATGTATAGATATGAAATGATCATACTAATTCTACAAATTACTTCTTTGGGTGCCAGTTTGCATAAAAAAAATTGCCTCAATTTTGACTATGCCTAGGTTAGGCAAAATTATTGTCAAAATTCATCAAACCGATGCACTAGACACAATGGTGATGTCTACTTTGGCTCTAGATGCTCCCAATGATTGTGATACTCTAGATCTGAGTCAAGATGTTGAAGCAAGAAGATGGTCTCGAATGGCTATGTGAAGAAAAATTCCCCAAGAGCTCTAATACCATGTAAGAATTTTTCTTAGGGCAAGATTCACCCAAGATCAAAGAACTCGAACACAAGCACAAATATTGACCAAAAAGGAGTATGATTGATCAATATATTAGAGTATGTCCTCATACATTGCTTTGTATTGTATGTACAAACACACTAGGAGTGCCTGTATATAAAGGCCTCTCAGGAAGCACCTAGAATGTCTCTAAAAAGAACAAAGAGATAAGATAAGCATGACAACTAAGCATATGTCTTATCCATCATTCTAGATGATAGGATAAGAATGATGAGGTGTATCTGAAGTGGAGATGTTGTAGACACCATGTGCTTAATTAGTGTGCTAAATCCTATTTTGTAGACACCATGTGCACAAAAGAGGTGTGAACTTTTGTGTTGTCAACATGACAACTCACAAGAGTGCACATACTCCTAGGTGACTAATAAATAAATATTAAAATAATGCATTAACCTAAGTAAATTTAAGTGTAAATAGTAAATACATATTTACACCAATAGGGTCCAACTCCTTACCTTTGAAATCGCTAACAATTAATTCTATGCTTGGTATAGGAGGCTCATTTAATGTCACTTCCTCCAATTTAGTAGAAGTAACAAAAAAATTGCCCTGATTTCCAAATTGTTCAAACTGTTTCACTGTGAGCTACTCATGACCAAGGTGAAGAGGTGAATAAGACAGTGTATATGTCTTACCCTGAAGAATAATAGATTCTGCATTTTTTTGCTTCATGGATCCATGCTAAAATTAATATACCTCACATGTAGGTGTCTTTTGTGTTGAAGATTGGGGCACATTCCTATCACTTGTCTCTTTCCTTTCTTAATTAACTCCTCCATTTTAACCACACTATGCCCTAGCCTCTTTTGGAGGACATATTGCCTTGAGTTTATAGGAGTAAAAGTTAACCTCTACGTGACCTTTTTTGACTGATTAGGGTATGTTTTGATCAAGAGAACCTTATTTTCATTCAATGTGTCCATAATCTCAGAAAAGAAGGTCACCAATTTATTTACCTTATCAGCAATAGTTTTAGCATCTGGTAATGGACTATAATATTTATGAAAGGAATTCGCTACTATAGAACCTTTTAAATCCTTTGTGTATCCTTCTAATCTCTTGTTCTTGTAAGGAAAACTTGTTGCTTTTGATGTCCTTAGTGTAGTATCTAATCTATGGTCATGAGGCTTTTCCTTTTTTCTCTTTTTGAACATTTCATAAAATCCCTTAGGGTTAGAAAATATGGTATGAGATGTTTCAATCTTATAGGGATCTAAGATCTTATATAAGAAAATTCATCAATCTTTTGTAATTATAAACTGGTGGGCCACAATGTAGGTGGGAAAAATTGAATCCCTAGACCTTCCTACTAACTCAACTTCCTCCAAACCTCCTATTTACCATAGAATCTTAGCCAAGACCACCTTAAGAGGCTCTTGGTATGGTAAAAAATTAAGGGTTCCTTGGTACCCATATACAATAAAAATAGCAAAAACTAGATAAGGAACGATGTCAGCTCAATTACGAGAAACCTTTAATCCAAGAGTCGAGTCCATGGGTCTAATAAAATATAACAATAATTTTGGAATCCTTGGGTTATCACTAGACAATAATTCCCTCAACATTGATGCAAACTATCTATCAAATCTAACAAAATTGGCTTGAGTCACATCCCATGACTTGTATGCACTCCATAGCTAGATAGGTAGAACTTCTCCCTCGTATTCCTTTATTAATTACATTTCTCCTCCTAAATAGGTGGCTCCCTTGAAGAGGAACATATGCATCAATAGTGAATACCATCTCAAAGCTTTCTCCACCTCTCCCTTTAAAATTTTAGTTAATCCGTTATGGATTTTATCACCTAGATCAAAGATAACATCAACTCCAAAGGAACAAATATGCATTATCATATAGATAAATCTAATAGGTGTATAGCTCTACTCATCTTCCCTAAAAACCCTAACCAAACACATGTATATATCCAAAGCATGAGAATTAAAAATTTCTTTCTTGAAAGGCTAGAAGGGTTGAAGCTTTAACCAAAGTTCTAGTTCTAATGGTTGTCAGATGTTCCCTCAAAGGTCCCCGTTTGACATAAACCCTTTGGGCTTCATATATTTTCTCCAATTCTTGAAAATAGGTAGCCTCATGATATTTAGCAAAAGGAATCCATCATGAAAAATTCTCTGATCTCCTCGGCCATTATTTTTATGAGACAATCCTCATTTATTCCTTGCACAAACCTACTGACCAAATCATACATCCTTGAAACCAAATTCAAGGGGTCTAAATCCATAAAAACTCTAGGCACCACCAATTTTATAAGGTTGAAGTTCCAAATATGTCCATGCAAAGTAAAAATATTTCTTTCTAAAACTCACTAGTTAAAGAGTTGTAATTGGCTCTTGATTGTCACTGCATCCTGGGTCAAATTTCCCCTATCGTTGAAACCCTTGGCCAGCTTCAATCACAGAGTGACAGGGACCAAATTTCTAATCTATGTCGCATCAATTTTTGACCCACTCAATTGCTCAAGGAAATCATCATGGTCATTTCTTTGTTGGTAATTTATATTTTCTAGAAAATTCTCATTTGGGAGGCATATTTATGAGAATTAGAGAATTCTATATAAAATTTCTTTATAAATATGGATAATAAAACTTAGTTAGACACACTCACTATTCCTTTAGTCCAAAAATTCACAATATCCTTAGACCTAGATTCTTTATTCCTTGCACTCCCTTCTGGTTCTTCAATCATGCATTTTGCATAATAGAATGCAATGTTTGCATTATATTTTTGAATTACATCCACACGTGGAATATTTAATTCACCATTAATATTTTGCAAAGAATGGGTATGTATGCACTACAAGTGAATTTGAATGTATACTATTGATTCTCAACACATTTGATAGCTAAAATTGAAAATTATCTCTAAATCATCTTTCTACCCATTGATGTGTCAGTTAAACTAATTATACATCTCTAGCTGCAAAACAACTCACATGTATAAGTCCTTGCTGAAATAATCATAAAATCTTGTCAACACATGATAGCTTATCACTTTGTTTCTACGGTAAATGTTAGAGTAATAAAGTTTTTTTTCTTATTAATTAAATCATTTTGATTTAATTATTAAGTCAGTTATTATCTCTAGTTTTACTTAAGCTAAAATTTTGGAATATAATAATTAATTATTTTATTAATTATTATAATGCAACCTAGGTTAGTTACCTATTAGGGTTTTGATCTCCTTTATAGTCAATCTCTTTTTGTATTTATTACATTAATTCACTTTTGACAATAGCAATTTCTCCTTTTGATCTCCAAGAATGTCTCATCTATGGATCTGAGAATTCCAACCTCCATATCTTTTGCTTCTCTCCTTTTGTGATAGGTGTTGCATGCACTTGATTCTTGGGAGCTATCGTGTTTATCATTCATCAACTTCAACACGATATTCGAGCTCTAGATTTTCATGTCCCTATTCTGTTTATGAGAGGTTTAGCTTAGCTTTTAGAGCTATGCTTTTTCTTTTAAAGGGTTTCATTTTTTATAGTTTTTTTGTATTATATCTAGAGGGTCACCTTTTTTCAGTGCACTTTGAGCCTAAACAGACCTCACCATTGATCTCAGATCACCCAAAATCTTCTATTTTCATACAAAAATTCTTCAATTTGGACATAGCTAGACTTAGAGGCAAAAATATTTCCTCCCAAATTGGACACATTTAACGAGGTGGACATTTTATGATTTTTTGCACATAAATTGAGATAGTTTCTAGTATAGAACTAAAATGCTTCCCCGGGCAATTTTGATATAGACCCATTATGCTTCTCAAGGTGATTCTTGATATAGAACATGCAAGCTTCCCGAGACAAATTCTAGTAGAAAATGGAATGCTTCTTAAGGTAATTTTTGGGACTTGTGGGTAGGCTTCTCAAGGTATTTTGGCATGTGTCCTAAGGTAGTGATTTTTTATTTTAGGTTTTTCCACTTCTAGTTCTTTCTTGAACTACATACAATTTTTTGGTCATAACTTCCTCATCTAGACTCTAATTTTTGCTAATGAGATATCATTGAAAAGATGATTCTGAGCCCATCATGATGGAATAATTTATTTGAAATTTTGATATTGTTTTGTTTCTAGTTTATGCTATCAAAGTCAAAGGTTTTATTTTGCACTCTAGGGGATATATCTTGAGACATTTTGTTTCAAAATTCTACTCTAGGCACATCCCATTTAGTTTTTTGCTCTTTTACATTATGAAGCATAGCTTGGTTGTTTTAGATATGGAGATCAATTTTTTTGTTTCAAATGATTTTTCATGGGTTGTACTATCTCTTGTATTATCCATGTCTCTTTTGATCCTTGTTGACATCCTTTTATAGTATTTTTGCAAATGCATTGAAATAAAGTGTCACTCTATTGTATTTCAGGATCTTTCACATCTGTGTGTGTTATTGTACTCACACTACATTACAAATTGCCTTGGGGTTTTCATGTTGGCCATAGTCATCATCTTCCTTTGTCAAGTGACTGTTCCTTCCATGACATTAGCCTCATGATGTGTCGATGACACATGCCATTATAGGTGTTTGTATTTCTCTTGCACTCTTGATGTTCCTGGTTCTTCTTTCTACTAGAGATATTGCATTTAGTTTCAGTGTTCATGTCTTACCCATTAGCATTATAAGGGGGTTATTTTGGTTCTATTTCTTTCTTGGTGCAATGGAGTAAGCTATGCATTCAATATTTGATCCTATGTACTAGGTGATTATAGTGGCTGGATACCTATGTATTTTGGTAAGATGGATCATTTACAATATAGACATTCTTTCATTCCTATTTTTTGAGGCCATGAAGATACCTTCCATCCTCAATTGATCAACTCGTTAGACTTAGTCTTCTCTTGGTAAAAGTATAAAGTTGTGTCACCTTTCAAGCCGACTTATTAGAATGACAAAATTTGAGTATTTCTATCTAAAAATTAATTTTGTTCAAATATATCATTCAGATAAATTCATTCTAGCTAATTTATATATGGTCTCACACTTTTCCAATTGTAAATCATGTCCATTAAATGCATATTTTATAGTAGTTTGTATCCAATTACTATAGAAATAAAATTATTTTAGAAAACTGACAATTCAATAACTCTTACTCCTTTTTATTATTATTTTTTAATAACATATAAACACCATTTTATAGAGCTCAAAGTCAAGTAAATTCTCATATAGAGTTTATAGTGTTTTAATTAGGTATAGTATATTGTAATTAAAAAATTCTACAACCACATATTTTAACACTAAAAAATATGTCAATTTTGAGAAAGATTTTTTTAAAAATAATATTAAAATAAAAATAAAAAATTATATTACATTCTAGAGGAGAGAGTCCTCTTCTTGAATGTATAATTTTTCTTTTGGTTATAATAAATTAGTTCTAAAAAATGTGGTGGGAGTTAAAAACTGTCGATTTTAAGTGAGTTACAATTTGAATCATTATAAAAGAGAAAATATAGATCTAACAAATATTTTTATTTTGATTGTTTTAGCAATATTTTTTTTATCTATAACATAGTCTAAGATCAATGAGAAATAAATTTATTTTCATATAATTTTGTGGCCAGAACTAAACCCTTATTTTTCAACATTTTTTAGCAACTAAAAAATAATCTATAATAATTAGAAAAATGTATTAATTTTTATTCCAAATAATTATTAAAAATTATAATCCTAAACTTCATCCATTTCTACACATTTCATTACTTTACTTCATTTTCAAATTCTAAATAATATTACCAATTTTATGTCATTGAAGGTGAATAGTTATACTTTTGTTAGCCTTTTCCTTTAAAAAAGAGTGGCTTACATTTTTTCTTTTACCTGTCTACCTAGTCATGTTTTATTAAATGGAGGTTATTTAGATTAGCAATTTGGCAGTATTTGCAGCTTGATACTTTAGTGGTGTTCTCCATGATCATCATTTGTTCCTATCTTCTTAGACATTCCCTACTTTGGAGGCTTCTATAGTCCTTCACTAGTTAATTTTAGCATTATTTCCATCTCCTTTTTGAGTAGGGTTTTTCCCATGTGGTTTTCTCTAGTTCTCCTCTTTTCAAAGATTTAGCTTTGTTTGGGTACCTCATTAGGCCTTTTTGTTCAGATCCAAATTTACTTTTAGTAGCAGTTTTTGGGTTTTTAGCTACTTCCTAAGTTTTTCTTTTTGGCTAGTGCACCATAGACATGTGTCCTCATGTCACATAGTAACTATGGTTAAAAGCCTTGCATCTCTCTTCAACAACATGTGTTGATCTACTTTACATCAGATGGTTGGAACATCTTGCTAGTGTTTCATACAACTGGGCCCATAGCGAACACATGTCATCTTGTCACATTGTCGCATTAGTTAAAGGTCTTGTACTTCTCAATAGTGACAACATGATGACCATGGATTATCTTTTGATATGACCGCTTAGATAAAAAAAATGTTTGCTTGTCTTTTTATGGCCCACTGGGACATGTGGCATCATGTCACATTGTCATTTTATTCAAAAACCTTGTTACTTTCCTTGGCCATAAGGTGACCTCCATAGATCCATTTCCACATCAATGACCTTAGTTTTTCTAATAAATTTGTACAATTGGCTCACCAGGACACATGTTCCATTCTCACTTTGTTGCATTGTTTATACATTGACACATTTTATCATGACAAAGTGATGTTAACTAATCAAATTTGATCTGACAATCGAGAAAGATCATGTTTGTGTTTCCTTTTGTGGTCCACCAGGACATGTGGTGTCATGTTGTGTTATCATTTTAAAAAAAAGTTGAGCATCTCCTCATAGTGACAATGCAAAATTCATTGATCTTTAACCCAATCAATGGTTGAAATGAAGCTTAGAACCCTCTTCCCCTCAATCATAATTAAATCAAACCATGAAACCTATTATTCTCTCATGATGTCATCCTTTTTTAAACTTGCAAGCTCTCTAGACCCATTTGTATCCACGTGTGTTTTTGTTGCTATGTCACTATCATTAAACTTAGCACATCTTCCTTTAGCAATGATATGAAAGCCCTTGATCTAATCTAAATCTGATGGTTGCAAAAGTAGTATGCACGAAGGGTCCAATTAATTCATGACAAAGAGTACATAAGACATGAAATTCTTAGGATAAAATGATTTTTATAAGCATGTTACCTTTTAATTGAAATAAAAACTCTAGAATAAAAGGTTTGAAATATAAAAAGGATAGACCTATTCATTTATTCTTTTAGGGTTTTTGATGCAATTTCTCACCCTATTTTTTTAAAAATGAAATAGTTCCTAACCAAATTTCAAACCTAAATTCATGAAAAATAAGCAACTCCTAAGAAGGGCTAACATATTGTAATTTTGAACCTAGTGAATGATGTGTAAAATGCTCAAGAAGGGCCAAGACTAATTTATACATGTATTATATCTTGTCAAAACATTTTTATGTCATTGGTACACATGATTTAAGTTAAACCTCTTATGCTTTTACATAGTTAGAGTGTTATTGTGTACATATTTTACCAACTAGTTCAATGGTTAAATAGTTGATTGTCAACTCAAAAGTGTTCAATTTTTTTTTTATGTTCATTGGTTCAAATTAGCCTATACAACCTCAAAGACAACTATTATATACATTTCTTTCTAAATATTCAATCTTTTTCCTTTATATCATCTCATCTTTCAACAAGTTCATTTTTTTAAAGCTATCAAAATGAACACTAGTATCAATTTTTTATCTTCTAAGTTCTACTCAAATTTTAAATAATATGGTGTAATCCCATCAGCCATATGATTTAAACCTTCCTAAATTTTTTTAAAAGAAAATTAAAATGTATTATTGTTTAGTTTATTTGGTTCAATTAAATTTTATATAGACTAGGTTCTTTGTGTTCAAAATAATTGATTAATTATGTATTATCCTTGATGTTACAAAAAATATCATATCATTTCTAATCAGTGTATGTCGAGCTCACTTGAGAATTAAAGACAGTTTCCTTTTCCTATCGAGCATTCCAAAGTTTCCCTAGTTTAGAAGACAGTATCTACTGAGTTCACTTGGGTGACAAAGAGAAGTCTGCATAGGTTCAGTGTTAACCAAGCTCACTTGGTTAATGAAGGAAATGTTAGATGGAACCAATGTTAACCGAGCTCACTTAGTTAATGAAGGAAATATTGGATGGAACCAATGTTAACTGAGCTCACTCAATTACCAAATGAACTTTGTGAATATGCAGTCTTAACTGAGCTCACTTAGTTAACACAGGAAAATCATTGCTAAGTTAGTGTTTACATTGTAGAGTAAGCTAACGAAGGATTTTCTTGTATTGGCATATTCAGTTCAATTATTTTTTTTGTTGGTTCTAGACAAATGAGAAGATGAATATTAAGTTTTCTAACTTGTATTCAAGTCAACTTGACATTGTGTAAGATATAAATATAAGGTCAAGTTGAGGATTGAATGTGTGCCAAATAATAGAAGATTCAAAGATGCTTAGAGGAAGAGAATTGGAAGGATAAGAAGAATATCCTTATTGAGATGCAAAGATACATTTGACTAGGAGTGATCAAGTATACAAGCCAAAATTGAGATCTATAATCAACAATTTAGTTGCATCAAAAATAAGGTCATCTCATTGTTACTTTCTAACCATTGTAGTAGTGATCTAAAATTTTTTAATAGAGCTCTCGTAATAGCTATTTGTAAATACTCTAAGAAGGTGAGATTTCAAAATTGAATTATCTAAAGACCTCTAACAAGGCCACTCCTAATAGGGTGATTAAACCTCTAAAAGGGTCACACCTAATAGTGTATTTTGTAACCTTTAATAGGGTTGGCTCCTAATAGGGATCACTTCAGAAGAGTGAAAATCATAAACTAGTTACAATTGGTGGTTTTTCCCAAATTTGATTTCCATGTTAAATCTTAGTGTCAATTATGTTCATGCTATTTCCTTTATGTGTTTGCAACTATGTTCAAGTAAGATTAATCATAGATAATATATTAAGGTTTTCATGTTAACAATTTACCAAGTTATTTCAATATCTACCGAGTTACAATATTTTCTAGTGTAAACTGAGTACATGTTTGTTTGCCAAGTTACAAGAGATTATAGTTCAATCAAAGTTTCAATTTGTATTAACATCTAAGGGATCTAGGATTTTTTTTTGTAGTAACTAATTCACCCCTCCCCTCTCAGTTACTCCTCTTATATTTCCAACACTTTTTATGTAATAAGTGAACCTCATTGGTTACAATATGTGACACTTCATAATCATTCATCTATTTATGTGTAATAATTATTTAACTTAAAATAATTGTCTATAAATTCCTTAATCATACTATAGGCTTTATATAGGATCATAGAAAAATTTCTTATATTAAATCTAAAAAGTCTTTCTATTTTGATTGATTAGAGATCAATTTTATATTTTAAGTCTTGATAAAAGATCTAGGAGAGTGTAAGATTGAGTTATGATTAGATAACATTGGAGAGTGGCCGAAACCTTAAGTAAAAATAAAAACCATGTCTAGAGGGAACAAAAAGACAAGAGTTCACAAAAAGTGTATAACTAAATTATCTTTTAATGTATCTATCTTTTTTAACATTACAATTTCATTAAGAGACATTTTATCATTTTTTGTGTTACAAGATAGGAACTTGTTTTATTTGATGATTCTAAATAATATTAAAAATCTCTTTATCATTTTTTAGGGTAGAGGAAATATAATCCTTTATCAATTTTTGGAATCTTTCAAGGATGTCTCTTATCTCTTATATAATATGTAATTTCTAATGAAAAAATGTGTTTATCCTATGGATTTCAATAGTTGGTCAAAGATTTTTCTTCACTTAATTAGATATCTCAATCATTTAATACATATTTTTTCAATGATTCTTTTCTCACTTTTTAATATAAGAAAGTTCTAATTACCAACAACTCTATTACTTGAATATTTAGTGCAAATCCTAAATGTTTAATATTTAATTAATAAATCTCAAAATTATATAAAAATATGTCTTCCTCTAAAGCCCAATTTGATCTTAATCTAATAAATACAAGGTAGGAAAATACCATTCTTCTAAGTAATATTATTTACTTATATTTTTTTTCTAAAGTACATGTATGTTAGAAACCTATAATATTATTTTGTTATTGTATATTTTACACCATTGAGTCAATGGTTCTTAAGCCAATGTTATATATTTTACTAGTTTCCAAGCTCTTATCATTAGTTCTAGGTCAACTCATGAAAGGCTTTCAAATCTTTGATCCTCTTTACAAAATTATCAAGATTTTCACAAGCATCTTTTTTAGTAGTTTCCTTGAACTTATGCTCTATAGTTTCAAGGTTTCTTGAAGTCCCAGTGTTACGAAATGGTTTGACCTAAAATTCTCTCCTAATATAATTATCTTTTTAATTTTTTAAAACTATCTCACGAATATTTTAAAAGATGGACTTTGTTTCTATTTTTTATTTTATTTTCTACTAATCTTAAAATTTTAGTTTGTTCTAAGAAAAAAAACAACGAAAATGGCTGCACAAAAAATGAAAATCGTGAATTGCAACTCTCAACATAAAACCTCCACGTAGGCTCCCTTGGGATACGAGCAAAACCCTAAGAAAATTAGGTTAAAGTAGGGGAGAAATGGGAAAATTTCTTCTAAAATACTGCCTGCATCCTTCTCTATAGCAATTGTGAATATCTTTTCGACATTAGACGAGCCCGCCAGTCCAATTTTTTTGAAAAAATGAAGGCTCTCTTCCCAGGAAAAAGATAGCACCGAGAATTTCTGAGACTAATCTTAATCGTGAAGTTAACAGTTTGACCCAAGAAACTTTGAAGGCAAATGTAGGGGAATTTGGATCTCAACCGATTATATTTTCCACTTAAAAGTTAGACAAATAAATCAATTTTATACAATCTTACTAAATATGCAAACTTAGTGTTTTATTAGAGGCCAAAATCTTCTTTAAACCTAGACCCAAATGCCATTAATTCTACCAAAAACCAGTCATTTATCCATCATTCCCTTTCCTACATCCCACCCCGTCAAAGAAAAGAAGGACCAAATCATATTGCCTCCACGATAAATCATCCAAATAAGAATCATTCTCAAAAGTAATCTAAAATTAAAGAAAACGTCGTTATTATCAGTAGCCAAAACAATGAAGAGTGCTAGCAAGAATGTCAGAAAGTAGAGATTTTTGCCTTTTGGAATGGACCTATAGCAGAACTCAACAATCTAATAGATTGGTTTGAGGATTTCTGTTAACATCAGGTAAGTGTATCTCATTTCTCTAATAAACTAGCTTACATTCATTGGTTAAATGAATATGTTAAAAAACAAATTTTATATCAATCAGGTTGCTATTTTAAAGGATATGCTGTTAAATTTTTTGAATGGTATCAAAACTATAAGGAGGAGAAGCTAAATTTTATAATCCCAACCTCGATTACTCTTCAATCTTTACCTCTAGAGCTAATGCACATAAAGATAATTAGGAAAATAGGTTATTCAATGGGAAATTTGATAGGGATAGATGCTTCTTTTGAATTTTGTAATAGTGTTACATTATTGTTGAATTGTAAAGTTGTGAGGCTTTGCCTCGACCCATTGTAGCATAGTGATACATTATTATTTTGATACTCATGACTTGATATGTCAAGCCACTGTTAGATACTTTGAACATATTATATTATTTCATGTTGTGTGAAGTTTTACTTTCAGATATTTTGTTTAGTTATTTAATGCTTTATGAACATGTGTACTAAAGTAAGTGAATGCAAAATTAATGCTTTGATTATGAAATTTTAATGATTGAGAATATGAGTAGAACAAGATAAAACAATTGAATTATCTGAAAGACCAATGTTTTAATTTATGAGATTTCCCTGATATGCCTGATATGCTATATACATATATGCATGTAATTTTTTGGAGCTACTAATGTGTGCAATGAGTGTGCAGGGTATTTTAGCCAAGAAACCTAATCGGGAAATGAAACTGAACCCTATGTGCCATTTGTGGAAACCCTATTGTTCAAATTTTTCTTGTATCGTGAGATGTATGAATGTATCATTCTGTATTTGATAAATGTTAATGTTTTGTAACAGTATTTTTATAGTGTCACTTGACACTTGTGAATTGTTATGCATTCCAGCATGCTAGTTAGGGTTATTTGAGTAACCTATGGATCTAAGTCAGACCAAGTTAGTGACCTTTTTACTAATCAATTTTTAATCAAATTTGATACCCCTAATCTAGATTAGTGTTTAACCTTCTTTTTAGTAGGTTGTTAGTTAGTCCTAAAATTCCTAGCATTATTTAGGCCCCTAATTTATCCCTTAGGCTTAAAATCATGAAATCTTAATACCCAAGGGGTATGGGTATGGGTTGGAGGCATTTTTCACCCCCCTAGCCCCTTTTGTTGACTTCTACGATCACTCAAAAAGTCCATTTTTTCTTTAGTGCAAAAATAGAATGTTTTCACCATGGGTTGAATGACCCTAACCCCACCTTAAGGTTAGCCTTAGGTTTAGTGAAGTTAGAAACCTCTAGATATTTAGGCAAGTGGGGTGGAGTTATTGGATTTTTGGAGAGGTAGTTGAGTTTTGATCTTATTTAGAGGCTTTTTTGAGGAGGTTTGGGTTGTTCACCCAACCTCTAGTTTTAGAGGGATTTTTAGAATTGAAGGAGAAGGAGAGGAAAGCTAGCTCTTCTCAAACTTGTTCATTTTCATAACCTATTTTCTTGAAGGTAGGAATACTTTACCTCATTTTGGTTTTATGTAGTGCTTCATGTTTCAGTTTTATTACTTATGTATGTTTGTATGTGTGTTGAGTATGTTGGGACGGATTGGAAACAATTTTTCTTCAATGTTTTCCTTTGTGTTTTTTTGATTTTGAAGTTTTCTTTTATGGATGTTTGGCATTACTCACCCTCAGATAGGGTAGAAGTGGCCATTTTGGGAAAGGTTTTTAGTTGGAATCCAATAGTGTAGAGTCTCTTCTCAAGATGAGAAGAGGGAGGGAGTGTGGGGTGTTATGGGCCCCTACTTGTCAACACAAACCACGTATGAATTTTGGCATAAAAGGATGGAAGAACAGAAGTTCTTAAGTTATAGCCTTGATTGGGCACCTGTTTTGGTGTTGTGTCTAACATCTCCTATTGGAAAAATCCACCTTCTCCCTAGTTTTGATTAAATGTTGAACCTATTGTGAAAACTTGGTTTGGGAATGAATGTTTGATGTTGTCTCCTTGTTATGTTTGTTTTTCACCTGGTCAGTTTTCATTCTCTCCATGATCTCAATGATGTATTACAGAAGATGAAATGGGTCCCTTGTTAAGGGCCATGAAAGAAATTTAATAGATTGTTGAAATTTATTTACATTCAGGATTGAAATCCTCTGTAAATTTTATTTAATTTTTCTTTTTGTAGTTGTAAAGATATTAGGTTTTCTTCCTAGTGCTTTCCTTGCAAAGCCTTTGAATCAGGTGGTCAATAAAATAATGAATGAGTAATATCATTGCTTTTGAGGTTTTTGTATTTTCTGTTATAAGTATGTGTATCAAAAATGAGATGAAATGATGATGTTCAATTATGCAAAATTCAATTTTCAAAGATGTTAAGGAAAAATTATGTTATGTGTGGAACGTTAATTCATTTTCGTAGTTATAAGGAAATAAGATCAATCGTGCAATGTTGTTAAAATGAATTATTCAAGTTCTCGGTGTAACTAGGTACTTAGTACATTCTATTAGATTTTTATTTTTTTTTAATATATTGTATTGAAAAGTTTATACTTAGAAAAAAAGAGGCCTTCAAAAAAAATGTATTCTTAGAGTAAAAATTCTCTCTAGTTTTTGTATGGGGGAGGAATTAACCCATCCTTGTAACAGAGAATCTTTAAAGAATCTCCAAGATATTCCCCTTTGAATAAATTAAATAAATTTTCTTTTGAACAACTAAATAAAAAAATAAAAAAAGATAATATTAAAGCATCTAGCAAATATCTATCTCTACCTATTTAACTTTTTGCTTTTACTCCTCCCTCCATCGTTCTAGGCACCATCGCTTTAGAAAGGATATGAGGAAGTGATTAACCAAAGTCAAGATGCTTTTATTCGGTGACATCATCTTGGTACCCTTCCATAGGTTTTTCGCAGCCCTAGGAAGCCATGTGATTTGACAAGAAAAGTGTAGTGTTGTGAAAGGAGATTGTTTTAATTGCAAATCTTCTCCCACTTCCTTTTTTGGTTGCCCACATCACCTTATTGTCTATAGTTTGGTCAACACATGGGGAGGACCCTCAGGTAGTGAACCTTCACGTGTGGCAAGGTTAGGTGCTTGGGAAAGTGCATGGGCTCAGTGTGGAGGGGAATGACGGTTGGAGGAGTGAGGAGACTTGGGGTAGTTTAAAATTAGTGGTGCTTCATTCTTATGACGTTGTTAGATTAGTTTTAGGATTTACTTTTTAGGATAAATGTTAGTATAGGATGTTTTTTTAATTATAGTTTTTCTTTCTTTTTATTAATTATATTAAGGTTTTAAGATTTAGTTAAGAGTTAATGTGTTCAGTAACATAGTGGCTTATTGTATGTCCTTAAGAGGTTAGTTTTTCTTAAAAGTATTTATTAGTAGTGAATTAAGGTTTAGATAGTATTAAGCTTGTAGTTATATTAGATGTTTAAAATGTTAGTGTTAGTGTGCTTCATTTATATAAATTTTCTTTTAAGTTTAAGTTAGTTTAAATTGTTAATTAGTATTAGTTTAAAGTTTTTAGTTTTTAGATTAATTTAGAAACTTGTTTTAATTTAGTAGTAATTTTATGTTTATGTTAAGGTAATAGGTAATGGTTAATTTGTTTGTTTCATCATTTAGCCAATTTTAAGTTTAATTTATATGGTATTATAGCAGGAATGTTTTTTTTTAAACATGGATTTAATAAAAATTGTGTTTTGAATAAAGTAAAATAAAGTATATTTATGTGGAAGTTAGATGTGTCATTTATTTTAAATTTTTTTTATAATTTTTACTATAATTTTGTAAAAGTAATGTAATAGCGAAACTATTGTCATTAGATCGATTTTATAATGAGAGATTAAATTTAACAATTTATCCCTACACATGATTCTAAACTTAAGATGTAATGTAGGGAACCTATACTTTCACTTGCAGACCAAACTCTTAAAACTTAGTAAACTTATTATTATTACTTTAAAAAAAAAATTGTTTGTTTTGCCCTCATTTTTTTAGGCATGAAAAAAGTAAATTCCACAAATTCTAATCCTATTAAAATTATTACCAACTCATAAATATACAAAATAAAATCTTTCAAAAAAGAGACTTAAATATTTGAGATTATTAGATTAAATGATGAAAGAAAAACAATTTAAAAAAAGATTCAGTTAACATCAGATCTTGAGGATATCTTCCCTATGATAAGGATTAGAAATCAGAAAGAACACCAAAAGAATGATCTAAATCTCTTGAGGTAATCTTTGGACTTAGAAAAGGAAAAGGGAGTAGATAAAGAAAAAATTCTAAAAAAGGCAGATAAGTCAGCTCAGTCTCTTAATACGAATACTAAAAGCTTAGAAACAACCCCAAAAGAAGGTCTTGGGAAAATGGAAGAACTGACTCAGAAAGATTAGCAAGTATTGACTAATGGAAAATTAGAATATCAAGAAAATGTAATGGATTCATAAATTATTAAGGAGATTAGTAATAATATTAGTCCATCCATACAAAAAAAATGAAGAAAATAACTCCATAAAAAGATTTTCCAGAAGTAATGAGAATCTAACAAACTGCATCAATCAACAGAAATCTAGGAACAACATAGAAAAAGGAAGAAAAGTAAAAAGAAAGAGCAAGAAAATAAGAGAATCTAAAAATCCAATATGGAAAAAGCGGTTTTAGATAAGAAGACAAAAGATTCAAATATGGGTCTTATCTCCAAAGACAGAAATGGGAAAGGAAAATTCTCATAGTCTATAGAAACATTAGAGGTTAAGCAACACCAGGAAATTGTTACAAAAGACAATACTCTAAAAGATAGAGAAGAAAAGAAACTTACAAAATTTTGGCAAATCCCAATCCTCTATAAAAGCACTAGTGAAAGTAAGGCTAAGATAAGAAATCGAAGTAAGGAAATTGGAAACATAACACAAGACTTATATGATTTTTTGAACAATAATTTGAGTAGCATTGAGGAATTAGATAAGAAAATTAGTGCTAAAAATGAAAAAGAAAATTTAGAAAAACTTATTGAAGAACTAATTCAAGTGCTTAGTTTTTAGAATCTAGACAAAAGTAGTACAACTCAAAAAGAAACTCTATTACAGAGAGTGCTTAAATTGGGTGGAAATCACTACACTTATGAAGATCTTAAAAAAGACATGTTAAGTATAGAAGAGGAAGATTATATATATATATATATATATATGTATATATATATATATATATGTATATATATATATATATGTATATATATATACATGTATATATATATATATGTATATATATATACATGTATATATATATATATATGTATATATACATATATATATATATATGTATATATACATATATATATATATGTATGTATATATACATATATATATATATATGTATGTATATATATATATATATATGTATATATATATACATGTATATATATACATGTATATATATATATGTATATGTATATATATATATATATATGTATATATGTATATATACATACATATATATATATATATGTATATATACATACATATATATATATATATATATGTATATATACATACATATATATATATGTATGTATATATACATACATATATATATATGTATGTATATATACATATATATATATGTATGTATATATACATATATACATATAATGAGGAAAAAGATAGGACAACACAAAACTCAGGGAAAGTAGAGATTTAGAACATCATGACAGAACAATTTCTACAGGAATTAGAAAATGAGGAAGGAAGTGAAACGAAAGGAAAATATTATGATACGCTTGTAAATGCTAAAGAAAATATAGAACAACTAGGCATTCTAATGAATAAAAAAGGAATCAAGGCTCCAAGATAGGTTTTCAATTAAGAGTCAAAAGTGGAAGAAATTATCTTAAAGAACTAAGGGAAGAAAATGGCTAGGAAAAAGAACAACAAAAGATATATATATATATAATGAGGAAAAAGATAGGACAACACAAAACTCAGGGAAAGTAGAGATTTAGAACATCATTACAGAACAATTTCTACAGGAATTAGAAAATGAGGAAGGAAGTGAAACGAAAGGAAAATATTATGATACTCTTGTAAATGCTAAAGAAAATATAGAACAACTAGGCATTCTAATGAATAAAAAAGGAATCAAGGCTCCAAGATAGGTTTTCAATTAAGAGTCAAAAGTGGAAGAAATTATCTTAAAGAACTAAGGGAAGCAAATGGCTAGGAAAAAGAACAACAAAAGATTAGTAAAATTTTCAACATAGGGAAGGGGAAGGTCCTTATAAAGGTAGAATGAAGATCAGAACCTGGAATGCTAGAGGCTTAAATGCCCCTAGCAAGAAAAGGCTATTAAGCCAAAATTTAAAACTCTTTGATTCTAATATAATTATGTTACAAGAAACCAAATTAAATAAGGAAGAAGGTATCAGGGTAGAAAAGGAATTAAGTAGATGGAATTCTTATCTACAAGAATTTAGCAAGGCCTCATGAGGTTTAGGAATAATCATGAATCCTAGGAAAGTCATCCTCAACATCATAAAATCAAGTTACTCATGGATAAGTAGAAAAATTAAAATTATTAAATCTAATTTATAGTATATTTTAATAAATATATATGGTCCAATTCATAGTTCAGATAAGACAACTATATGGGATGAAATCAATTTATTTACCAATGATTATAGTAATGAAATGATCCTTCTAGGAGGAGATTTTAATACCATTTTGAATGTAGAAGAGAAATTTGGAGGTCTAAAACAAATTTCCCAAGCATCTATAGACTTCAAAAATTGAGTACAAAGAAACAATTTAATTGATGTTATGACTAATAATGGAAATTTTATGTGGAATAACAAAAGAAAAGATTTTACCTATGCAGCTGAGAAATTGGATAGATTTCTCATTAAAAGACTACTTAGTGATTTTAATTTCAATATCCATTCCTCTATCTTGCCTATAGTAGAATAAGACCATTACTCAGTCCAAATTGTCCTTTCTAAACCAAATAAACCATATAGAAATCCATTCAAATGCAAAAAAATGTGGTTTCTTGATAAAAAAATTATGAGTCTCATAAAAAATTGGTTGAAACAAGATAAATTTAAAGGATCCACAATGTACATCTTTGTTTCCATAATGAAATTGATTAAAGAAAAAATTCTTAAATGGAACAAAGAACATTTTAAAAATATCTTCAAAGAAAAATTAGATATTGAAGAAAAATTACTTAAACTAAACATCGAAGTAATTTAAAATGGAATGAATAATAACAACTTCTAGTTAGAAAAATAATTACTAGAAAAACAAGAAAGCATCTTGGCAAAAGAAGAAACTTTCTAGAGACAAAATTCAAGAGAGAAATGGCTAGAAGAAGGAGATCAGAATACTAAATACATCCACAATAGCACACTCCACAATAGAGTAATCAATAGAATAACTAAATTGAAAGATGCCCTGGGCTCATTCACAGATAATCCAAATAAAATAGCTGAAACCTTTGTAAGCTATTTTCAAAATATTCTTAATAACCTTGATAGTTCCAATTTGGCAGCCCGGACAAAAATGACAGAAGCAATACCTCAAATTATAACGCCACAAGATAATAAAAGGCTAAATAAACCCATGTCTTTAGAAGAAGTTAAAACAACACTATTTAGCATGAATCTAGATAAATCACTAGGGCTTGATGGATTCCAGGATTACTTCTATCAAAAATGTTGGGACATTATTGGTCTAGATCTTTGGAAGGCAATTGAAGCCTCAAGAAATGGTGGTTTGTTATTATCCAAGATTAATTTCACCTTTCTAACTTTGATTCCTAAAATAGAGAACCCAAAAAATCTAGGAGACTATAGGCCAATAGCTCTTTGCAATACTAAATATAAAATGTTTTCCAATATTTTAACAAATTGATTAAAACCTTTTTTGGCCAAGCTTATATTTGAAGAACAAATAGGCTTTGTTCTAGGATGATCGATCTTAGATGGAACTCTAGTTATACAAGAAACTATTCATTCAACAATTTAGAATAAAACCCCAAGCATGTTTATGAAGCTTGAAATCTAGAAATTTTATGACATTCTTGATTGGAGGTTCTTATGCAAAACCCTAAAAGCTTTCAGATTCTCACATCAATGGATTAATCTCATTTTTCAATGCATTTCAACAACCAGTATCTCAATCCTTATTAATGGCACCCCAAAAGGTTGTTTTGAAATATCAAGAGGTCTAAGATAGGGAGATCCTTTATCTCCATTCCTCTTCATTATTATGGTAGGAAGCATTCGAGAGAGCTTTCTCTAAGGCTTATACTAAAGGAAAGATTAATGGCATTACAGTTGTCAATAAGGTTCCCAACATTACTCATCAGTGATATGCAGATGACACTATCCTTCCAAGTGAAAGTACAAGTAAAGAAGCTCAGAGTATTAAATGAATCATCCAACAATATATGAAAGCATTAGGGAAAAAATTCAATGCCTCCGAATTTGAGGTTTTTCTAATTAATAGAAATCCTAATATAGAAAAATAGGTTTGTAACATCATGGGATATAAAAAAGGAAATTTTCCATGTAAATATTTGTGTATTGAATTAAAAAATGGAAACAAACATAATAAAGTATGGAATTAGATCCTAAAAATATTAGATACCAAAATAGGAGGATGGAAGGACAAATGGCTAATGAAAGGAGGGAAAATAACCAAGATAAGAGCAGTTTTGTCAGCCCTTCCAATATACCCTTTATCATGTCTTCCATTTCCAAAACTTATTAACAAAAGTTAGAAACTAAGTTTAAGAATTTTCTTTGGAAAGACTATGAGGATTATAAAAGATTAGTGCTTATCAAATGGGATAAGATATGCAAACCTAAGGAGCCAGGAGGGTTAGGAATAAAGAATCTTAACTGGTAAAATGAAGCATTAGGTGCTAAATTAAATTGACACCTCTTTAAAGAAAAGGATAAAAAATGGGCTAAAATCATGTATAATAAATATTTCAATGCAGATGACCCCTTCTCTATTTCTAGAATGAGATCCCTTCCCAGAGGGTAGGATAGTTGGAATTTCATAGCAAAAAGTAGATCTCTTATCATTAAATATCTCACATAGGATGTGCGTAATGGTGAGGAAGCTTTATTTTTGGAGGACTCTTGGAATGGTCATCCTCTAATAGATAACTTAGGCCTTCCAAAAAGTAGCAAAGAACTATTTATCAATCTTTGGGGAACTAAAGTTAGTGATTATAAAACAATGATAACGACTAGTGAAGGAACTAAGTGGGAATGGAAATTTGTAGATAATTTAGATATAAATCTAGCAGTAAAAGAAGATTTTAGGAAAATTATCCATAAAAGGAGAATAAATCAAGTAGAAAGGAAAGATAATCTCATATGGGAAGCATCTAAAGAAGATAGATATAGCTTTAAAGAGGATTACAGATCCATTATAAACTCTCAAAAATGGGAAGAAGTGAACATTCCACTTAATTTGTGTTGGGATGTCTCTTGCCTTCCAAAAGTAGGATTCTTTCTTTGGCTGGCTTTTTAGAAAAAGATTCTTACTACTAATAGACTCCAAAAAAAAGGTATTCAGGGTCCTTCTAGATGTGTCCTTTGCAAGAAAGAAACTAAAGATGCTAACCACTTGTTGTATAACTATAATTATACTCAACTCTGTTGGGAATGGCTTAGACAAATGATGAACTAGACTTCACCCTTGCCTAAATCCTTAGTGGATCTCCTTCTAGGATGGCCAACTAACCAAAAATATGGAATATATGGAAAATTATGGAATATTAGTTCATCTATCCTCATTTTCAAAGTCTAGAAAGAAAGAAATATAAGAATCTTTATAAACCATGAAATGTAGGCAACTGGTCTTATCAGAAGCATTGAGGCTTGTATAGAAAAAACCTCTTAATTCTTATATTAGAAAATCTCAATTTGACGAAGGATCCATTTTCAATATGGGATGGATTAATAAAAAACAACTGGGTAAACCCGATCAATCCTCCGCAAATATAAAAAGCAAGGAGCAAAGAAGCTAGAGATAATTGTAGATGGATCCCCCCACCTATGGGTTGGGACAAACTAAATTTTGATGGAGCTTCAAGAGGGAATCTAGGGAAAGTAGGTATTTATCATTAATAATGAGAAAGGTACATGGTTAATTGCTAAATCAATAAATCCTACTACTAACAACCTAGCAAAACTAGAAGCCCTGCAAGAAGGGCTCTAGCTATGTTTAAATATAGGATTATCTAATATTATTATAGAAGGTGATTCTTAGATTGTAATTAATGCCCTTAGGAATAGAAAAATTCTTAATTGGGTTGTAAATTAAAGATTAGAAGAATTCATCAACATCCTAGATCAATTTAAAGAATACCAGTTGAATCATATCTTTAGAAAAGGAAATACTAAGGCTGACAAATTCCAAAATATAGGTGCAGATGGTAATAATTTTCTTAAATTCAATGAGCAAATAAGAAATAATGATATATATTAAATAATTAATTAGGAATTTATCCATTGTCCTAGTTTTAGATTTTAATCAAGAATCAAGAATTTATCCATTTCACTAAGAATTTAGCAACCATAAAGGCAATAGACTCATTTATTTTAATCTCATAATTATAAAACTATATACATGACAACTTTTTGGAATTTAGGTGGATCAAACTCTAAATGATCTTTTATTTTATAATCTTCTATATTTGGTTGAAGTAACATAAGCTGCCCTATCATATTCTCTTTAAAAATATTGTAACAATAAAATGTAGTACCTCACAACACATCAGGCCTAAATTTTTGAAACTACATAATTTAGAAGTCTAGTGAGACAAGTCAAACAAAAATCCTAAAAATGCACCAAAAATCCACCCAAATTATAGATTAATAGTGGAGAACTGTAAAGATTGAGATTTTGTGATGGAGGAATGAAACCTATGGGAAGCAAAGAGGTGCAAGCTTCTATGGCTGAAGACATTAAATGTATCTAAAAAAAATCTTTCATGAAATGCTTTTTTTGCCTATTTTAAAGGTCTATTTTTTTGGTGTTGTCACACATTTGATTGAAAATATTTTATTGTTATTTCATGCACTAAAAATTTTCTCCTTATCATCTCTTTTAATGAACCCTATTTATACCTTCTAATTGTGTTGAATAGAATTCAAGAATTTGTTCATAGAGAGTGTAAATATGATGTTAATATTTTCTTTTCTTGATTATATTCTCTATTCTGCCATATAAAGTTCCAATATCTTTGGCAAAATTAATCCCAAAGGTTCAATAGATGTTATTCAACACATTCACATCTTAGTTGTTGTAATGGTTTTGGACTTTTATAACAATGGAATTACAGGGACAAGATATGTGGCTGCATTGTCTTTCTTGGAGTTGAAGCATATTAGATCAATTTTTTTGGTAGTCTTTTGTTTTTTTCTCACAAAAATTTCCTCCCAAAAAGAAGTCTCTTAGGTCATGGTAGGAATTGGCATAGTTCAATGTGTCCTCTGTACATCCACCATATGCAGCTCTTGCATTCTCTTGACATTGGTATTAATATGGTGATTACAATTCATCAATACAACAAGTGACTCTATTTTTTCAATGCACGCAAGCTAGTCTCAATTATTGTAGAGACTATGAAAAGAAAAGTAAAAACTGGTTTGATGTGATTTTTTTATGGGGTTTGATGTTTTTATTTAATGTAAAGGTCTATTTTCTTGACATAAAGTGCATAATAATTTATATCTTTTTATGAGAAGTTAGCATAGGAAACAATACTTGTGTGTTGCCAAAGTGCTCTGAATTATATTCTATAAAAGTCTATCACTAAAATGATTTAGAGAAGTTTAATTAACATGAAATGTAATTTTAAAATGCTTGAACAAAAGAATTTAAAATAGTTGAATTGCTATTGATAATGATTTAGATTATTAGTTTTTATAATAACTAAAATTTGTGTTCTTTGAGAAGAGTATATCATGTTATAGTGACTATGATCATGGTAGATCTAATGTTGGGAAGACAACTTTGTAAATTTTTTGCATTATTCTTTAAATGGTACTTTATAAGTAGGAGGATGGTGGTTCAATTCCATCGTGCCCTAATATGATTAAATTAATGATTAAATAACTATCAAATAAACTACATAATATATTACCAAATATACTACCAAATAAACTACCAAATATACTGTCAAATATATTACCCAAAAAACTACCAAATTAGCCACCAAATCAACTACCAAATATGATACCAAATCAACTGCTTGATATGATACCAAATATACTACCATATATACTACCCAAAGAACTACCAAATAGACTACCAAATAAACTACCAAATAAACTACCATATAAACTACCAAGTAATGACAATAAATGACTAAATCAATGACTTAATAAATTATTAAAATAGTTTAGTCATAAATTTGGTTGGGAGATGAATGTCTGGCAATAAACTACCATTGGTCACATGATCAAATTTAGTCACATATCTACAATTTTTAGTAGTTTATTTAGTAACATATTGTTGTTTTTGTACTAGTGTTTGTCATGGTGTCTTGGGTGCAAATAACTATCTTTTGATACCATTCTCAACACAAACGTTAGCAAATTTAGTAGACAAACTCACCATCTCTATCAGATCATAGATATTTTAAAGATTCACCTGTTTCCTTTTCAATTATTTCTTTGTAGCAGTTAAACATTTCAATAGCATGTAATTTCAATTGCATGTACATTACAGTCATCATCTTTGAATAATCATCCACAAACAATATAAAGTATCTATCACCATAGTAACTATCAACTCCAATTAGATCACATAAATCAGTATGCACTAATTCTAGAATATCATTCGAAATGCCTTGCTATAAAAAATAGAATTTGTCATCTCGCTGAGTTGGAATTCTTTACACATACTATTTTTTGGTTTTTTTCAGATTCAGTAAGTCTCTCACTCTTTTATTTCTATTGATTTTCACCATATTTTTAAATATTACACAACACAAATTTTTATGCCATAACCAAACATCCTCAAATCTAACAAAATAAACATATCTCAATTGTAAGATCAAGGTAGAATAAGTTACCTTTTATTTGAATTCATATTCCAATCATATTACCTTCAACATCAAAGATTTTGACCTTCTTTTTCCAAAATTCCAATGTCTGACCTAAGTTATTAAACTAAGCAACACTCAAAATATTAAATATTTAATTCCTTGAACCCAATATTCATCATCATATCTTATCTTATCATTAATCATTATTGATCCTTTACCTTTCATTGAAAATGAGACATCAATACCAAAGTCAATTGTTTTTCCATTATCAATTTCTTCAAACTTATCAAATTTACTTAAATAACTAGTCATGTGAAATGAAAAACCAATATAAATAATCCATGATTCATTCTTAGTAACATGTGAAATAAGGTAATTATCATTATCATACCTTTTTCCATTTGGATCTTCCTTGATTGCAACATAGACCATTTTCACTACTTCCTTATCATCACCAAAAGTAGACTTGGTATGCTCTTCTTGAGAAATGTAACCTGAGTTCTTTTCTTTTCCTTTGTAATCTTTATTTTCATTTCTATCATTTCTATTAGACTTTTCTATTATGACATTTAGCAGCAAAGTAACTAACCGTATTACATTTGAAATAGATCAAGCATAGTTTACCTTTGTATTTACCTTTACCTCTTGATAGTCTTCTTGCAAGCAATGCTTCAATCTCATTCAAATCATCTTCTATTTGAGACTCACTTTATTCTTTGGTTTTCTTCTCTTTCTTTGAATTGTTGATGGTTAGTAAAGACTTAAAGTCATTTCTTATTGTTACCATTTTGTTATCATAATTTTTTTACTCAAATGCAGTCAACCAACCAACTTGACCATCAAGTGATAAGATTTCACTTACAATTTCTATGTTCTAAGATATATAACATAAAATAATTGATCATAAATATTATTAAAAATGATAATCTTCAAAAATGAAAAGAGTGATGTATCTTAAACAAATAATATCTTTAAAATAATAGAATGTGACAATTAAGTTATAATTTTTCTATTTCTCTATCATATAATGGAGAAAGAACTCCATCATTAGATTGCATTAATTTCCATACACTACATCATGAAATTAAAATATATATATATATATATATATATATATTAAATTTAAAATCAATTATATGAGACAACTTTAAAATTCCAAACTAGAGTTCACTTTGAGGTATTTGTGCCCATTGAATTCATGCAAGGATAGCCCTTATGAACTTTCTAAAGATAACTAATACTTAAATTTATGTAAAATTTAAATTATTGGGATATTAAAGGCTAAATAGGAAACTTGATTTATTTTAAGGTAGATAATTTAAGAATAAAAAATAGATAAAACATCACACACTAAGTCTTGATTCCTACATTGAAAACGTTAAATATTTAAAATTGAAATATTTTTTCAAACCTATTTTTTTTAATATGTAATATTTAAGAGTGTCTCATAAAATAAACAAAAATAGTGAAGTAAATGTAAAACCTAATCCTAATAGAAATATGAATATATATTTTTTTGTATAAAATTAAAATTAAGAATACACCAATATGATTAACTATTAGAAAACAAAAACTAATTGATTCAAATTTGATATATAAGATTATCATATTAGGTTAAATATGCATATTCTAGATTACAAAGAGATTAATTTCATATTACGCAATCCAAACAGATGAAAGCAGTCTATGTTTTAAAATTTAAGACAGTAATATGGGACTATATGTGTAAAAATGAGAAATATCTACACTAATACTTCTTGGTTTTTAATCTGTAAAATGTCTTTGAAAAGAATAAATGTTTTTCTATTAACATGATTAAGGAATCTTAAAACATTGAAACCTGCATCACACCACATTTTGAAGAAAATTAAAATGGAGAAAAAAATCTAGATTGTGAACTCCGATGTCTAAATGAAATCATTAACTTTTTAATCTAAAAATTGAAAACCTTTTGAAAACCCAAGTTTTACTTTCCATAAAATCAATTGAAATTTTAAAAATGTCTTAGCTGATAGGCCCTTTCTATTAAGTATGATATTAAAGTATTAAAAACAAGGGCTGGCATAAAAAGTTCACCTTAAATGTTAGAAGCATATATTAGTAGGGTTGGTGGGTAGCTCAGGATGAGCCCAGTCATCAGCAAATCCAAGTGGGGAATGACCACTTTGAATATACACTGAGGAAGGCCAAGTAGAAGAAATAGTGATAACAACCTAAGAGTAGCCATAAGTCAGCCATTTTAAATTTAAAAATATGGTTTTGAAGCTTAACTGCCTCGTCCTGAACTGCTGCCATAGTTCTAATTTTAGTTTCACAATCCTTAGCAAATTTCAAACATTGACCGAATCATATGCTTGCATATCCCTACGTCAAATATGTGTCCTCTCATGAAGAATCAAAATGGCTATGGTGTAAACATTAAAAAAATACTCCAAAGTCTGTTTGCCGCCTCTTAAAATGTTGGAATTCAACGCGCCTCTATTTTACTTTGAATTGTTAATTATTGTTAGTTGGACAGCTATTATTTCTGACCCAAAAATCGCAGTACTATTTATGGGTAGCTTGGACAACTGTTCGTCCTTATCTATGAATAGCAGTAGTATTTATGGGTGGTTTGGACAACTGTTTGTCCACTTGCCAAGAATTAGTAAATGGTTATTATTTGCTAATTTTAGTGATTCCCTTTTGGACACCTTGCAACCAATTCTATTATTGGCTAATGAGTTATCTTAATCTCAGCCGTTGGTTTGATTTAATCTCGATCGTTGGTTTACCAATAGGAGTAGTATAAAAAGGGGTCATTGGGTCATTTGGAGTAAGAAGTTTTGGAGAAACGTTTGCAGTGTTAGCAAACAGTCTTGCAGTGTTAGCAAGGGCATAGTATTAGCATGGGAATAGCAGTGGGGAATATCAGCGGGATAAATTAGGAGGTTGTCGGAGTTCTTCCAGTAAGAGGCAAGGAATTTTTTATCTCTTGATTTGCTGAAGTTTAATATAATTCCTCATCTGGAGAAATGGTTTTCCCTTAGGGGTTTTTCTAGGGACAATTTGTCTGAAAATATTGTGTTCATTGTGTTGCGGGTTTCTTTCCATATTTTAAGTGAAGTTGCAGTTGTGTTATTTTTCAATATTAGCTGGGAATTTGTTTTCAACAGTTTAATAATCATTTACGATAGGAGATTAATAATCAATGACTGCAATAGTTAGATTTTTCACATGGTATCAGAGCATTGTTAAGGGTAGAAGAGTTTTGCCCTAGGAAAGAAAATTTGATCTCTTTAGATTTATTATTGCTTTAAACCCTTGAGATGGCTTCAGCTAGTTTGAGAGATCAGGATAGATTGGATGGTGCCTCAAATTTTGGTGTCTGGAAGGCCAGAATTTCTTTTTGTTGGAAGAGAATGGTATCAAGGATTATGCTACCAGTGGTGCACCTATACCAATGGATGCAACACAGCTTGCAGCATATAGGAAGGATGATGCCAAAGTGAGGAGGATTATCCTTGATGGTGTCAACGATCATATTGTTCCACATATCTCAGAGCTAGATACAGCAAAGAAGATGTGGGACGCTATTCTAAATCTGTACCAGAATGCCTCCACCAACAAGAATATGATTCTCAAAGAGAAGCTAAAGAATACCCAGATGAATCAGGGAGAAGACGTCACAAGTTACCTCACCAGGCTCAGACTTGTCAAGCATGAGTTAGCAGTTGTTGGAGATAGCCCTAGTGATGATGAGCTAGTGAGAATAGCCCTAAATGGGTTTACTAAACAATGGAGTGTCTTTGTTCAAGTTGTTAATGGATGAGATACTTTACCGAGTTGGGATCAACTATGGACTGATTTAACTCAAGAGGAGTTTAGACTAAGTCTTGTCAATGGGGCCCACAAGAATTAGAAAGATGAGGTGGAAGAAGAGAACGTTGCCCTAGCGGGTAAAGGGAAAGAAAAGAAGGGATCTAGCAAAGGATCAAATTCAAAAAGTGAAAAGAAGAAGAAGGACCTTTCTAAGGTCAAATGCTTTGGATGTCACAAGTTTGGCCACTATGTCAATGATTGCCCAGAGAGGAAGAAGGGTAAGAAGCAGGTGACAGCTTCAACAAGTGTAGAAGAACTCTCCAGTAGAATGGAAGATGAGTTTGCACTCATAGCTTGTATGGTTAGCTCAACCTCATAGTGTGTTTGGTATATAGATAGTGGGGCATCATTTCATATGATAGGAGTTAGAGAGTACTTCTCTAGTTACAAGGAGGAGGACACCAACATCCACATTTCTATGAGAAACTTGTCCAAACTCAACCTTGTTGGGAAAGGGACTGTTCAGTTTTAGAGGGAGAATGGAAAGATAATTCCACTTCATGATCTATTATATGTACCAGGCTTAGGTATGAATTTGATTTCTATATCTGTTCTTCAGGATAGGGGGTATAATGTACTCTTTAGAGGGACACATGTGTTGATTAAGCACAAGGATTGGAAATCACCCGTAACTATTAGAGTTAGGAGTGGTCACCTTTATAGATTGTAGTTTGATACTCCTAAGGCACTTATGAGCAATAGTAATCCTAGAGATCTTGGAGAGCTATGGCATAAGAGGATGGGTCATATTCATCATGGAGCACTTAGATTGCTTCGTGAGACAGTGATAGGTGTTCTAGAGGTGAGCACAGAGCATGACGATGTATGTAAGGGATGTGTGTTGGAGAAGTTTGCGAAAGCATCTTTTCCAAGGACTGACATCAGATCTAAGGGTGTTCTTGATCTAGTACATTCAGATATTTTTGGACCAATGTCGACGAAATCTCTTAGAGGATATGAGTACTCTGTTACTTTTATTGATGATTTCTCTAGAAAGACATGGATATACTTCTTGAAGACTAAAGATGAGGTTTTCAATCGATTCCAAGAATTCAAGGCTCTTGTGAAGAGCTCGACAGGAAAGAAGATAAAGGTTCTTCGGTCAGACAATGGAGGTGAATACAAAGGAAATGTCTTCCAGGAGTTCTACACTAGAGAAGGAATCAAGAGAGAATGAACTATTCCTTACAATCCATAGTAGAATGGAGTTGCTGAGAGGAAGAACCATTCTATATCGGAGGCAGCAAGAGCTATGCTACATGACTAGGACATGCCCAGTTACTTATGGGTAGAGGCGTGTAATAAAATAGTCTACATTCAGAATAGAGTTCCACACAAGGTGCTAGGGAAGATGACACCAAAGGAGGCTTTCACAGGGAAGAAGCCAGATGTTAGTCACTTCAGGATATTCGAGAGTTTGGCATATTGTCATATTTCTTGAGATACATGTACAAAGTTAGATCAGACTGCAGAGAGGGGGTACTTTATTGGGTACAGTGAGACCTCAAAGGCATATAGGATTTTCATTCTGGGGACTAAAAGAATTATTGTCAGACGGGATGTCAAGTTCATGGAGGACAAGGCATTCAGGAGATCCAAAGATTTTCTAGCAGATGATCAGAGTGAGCAGCCAATAGAAGCTCCAAGACCAAGTCAAGGGCAGCAAAGCTCAAGTACAGTTACCAGTATGAGTGTAGACTCAGTTAGTGAAGATTCACAGAGTATGGATCAACGGGTGCAACAGGAAATGCATCTAGAAGACTTAGAGGTTGACATTTCATCCTCTACAGTTGGCAGCAGGAACCATGTGGTTCTAGATATACAAAGGGATACTCAGGAGTTTGTGGGAGCTCCTAGGAAGAGTACTAGACAACGAAAACAACTAGCCAAATTCAATGACTATGTGGCATTAGTTAGTCAATTGGTAGATAGTGAGCCTTCTAGCTATCAGGAAGCTGCAAAACATTAGGTATGGCGAGATGCTATGGTTGAGGAATATTCTTCAATAATGCAGAATGATGTGTGGGAGGTAGTACCTAGACCAACAGATAGGGCTGTAGTTGGATCACGCTGGATCTATAAGATAAAGCACGGTGCAGATGGTAGCATCGAAAAATAGAAGGCTAGGTTCATGGCAAAGGGGTTCTCTCAGAAGGAGGGAATAGACTATGAGGAGAAATTTGCTCCTGTTGCCAGGTATACTTCTATACGAGTTGTAATCTCACTTGTAGTACAAATGGGATGGCAAATCCATCAGATGGATGTCAAGATAGCATTCCTCAATGGTGAGTTGAAGGAGGAGGTATACATAGAACAACCAGAAGGCTTTGTAGCACACAACATAGAGACCCACGTGTGCAGATTGAAGAAAGCATTGTACGGACTCAAGTAGGCTCCTAGAGCGTGGTATGAGCACATTGATACATACTTGCAGAAAATGGGCTTTGTGAAGAGTGAAGCAGATGCTAACCTCTACTACTTGATGGTTAGGGGTGAGATTCTCATTCTTGTTCTTTATGTGGATGACCTATTTCTTACAAGTTCACTAGGGCTCATAGTAGATTGCAAGAGGAACCTTGCAGAAGAGTTCAAGATGAAGGATTTAGGACTTATGCACTACTTTCTAGGCATGGAAGTGTGGTAGACAAATGGGGAGATTTTCCTTGGTCAAGGGAAATATTGCATTGAAAGCTTGAAGAAATTTGGGATGGAGGATTGCAAAGCCATGTCTACACCCATGATCACAAATTGGAGGAAGGTAGATACATCTAAGGAGAAAGATGTAGATCCCACTTTATATAGACAATTGATTGGTTCACTTATGTATTTGGTTAACACTAGGCCAAATATAGCATTTGAAGTAAACTCTCTTAGTCAGTTCATGGTTGAACCAAAGAGAATGCATTGGATAGCGACTAAGCATGTGCTACATTACTTGCGTGGTACAGTTGAGTATGGGATCAGATATGTTCGAGGTGAAGGTATCAGGTTGATAGGCTATACTGACGCAGATTGGGCAGGAAGTACAACAGACAAAAGGAGCACTTCAAGGAGTTGTTTCAGCTTGGGATCAGGAGTTGTACCTTGGTTCAGCAGGAAGTAGAAGTCTGTGGCTCTAAGTTCAGTAGAAGTAGAATACATAGCAGCTAGCATGGCGACATGTGAAGCTATATGGCTTTGAATGTTGTTAGTAGCCTTGTTTGGTTAGAAGGTTGAGACTACTATGACACATTGTGACAATCAGAGTTGCATCAAGTTGTTTGAGAATCCAGTGTTTCATGATAGGTCTAAACATATAGATATCAGATATCACTTCATCAGAGATAGTGTACAAAGGAAAGTTGTTCGGCTACAGTACATACCTATAGATGAGCAGGTAGCAGACATTCTAACGAAGGCTTTGGGAAAGGCCAAATTTATCTTCTTCAGAGATAAGATGGGTGTCATGCAAAACAGCTTCCTCGCTAAGAGGGAGTGTTAATTATTGTTAGTTGGACAACTATTATTTCTGACCCGAAAATAGCAGTACTATTTATGGGTAGCTTGGACAGTTGTTCGTGCTTATCTATGAATAGCAGTAGTATTTGTGGGTGGTTTGGAAAGCTGTTTGTCCACTTGCCAAGAATTAGTAAATGGTTATTATTTACTAATTTTAGTGATTCCCTTTTGGACACCTTGCAACCAATTCTATTATTGGCTGACGAGTTGTCTTAATCTCAGCCGTTGGTTTGATTTAATCTCGGTCATTGGTTTACCAATAGGAGTAGTATAAAAAGGGGTCATTGGGTCATTTGGAGTAAGAAGTTTCAGAGAAATGTTTGCAGTGTTAGCAAACAGTCTTGCAGTGTTAGCAAGGGCGCAGTGTTAGTGTGGGAATAGTAGTGGGGAATATCAGCGGGATAAATTAGGAGGTTGTCAGAGTTCTGCCAATAAGAGGCAAGGAATTTTGTATCTCTTGATTTTCTGAAGTTTAATATAATTCCTCATCTATAGAACCGATTTTCCCTTAGGGGTTTTTCCAGGGACAATTTGTCCGAAAATATTGTGTTCATTGTGTTGCGCATTTATTTTCGTATTTTAAGTGAAGTTGCAATTGTGTTATTTTTCAATATTAGCTGGGAATTTGTTTTCAGCAATTTAATAATCGTTTACGATAGGAGATTAATAATCAGTGACTGCAACAGTTAGATTTTTCACATGAATGTCATCCTTGTCTATAAATATGATATACTCTCCTTATTCATTCCCATTCCTCATCTTCTCTATATCAAAAAACATATTCTCCCACTTTTCCTTTGTTCACATTTCTTTGCTTAAAATATTTTGTTGCAGTTATTATGGTGAGATCAACACTTATGAAAATTATCACAGTGCCCCACCTCAACGTTATGTTTTCGCCTATTATGTCTGCTCGACCAATAATCATTAAAGAGAAAGTGAATACAATTGCAGGCATCAACGGCAATAAAATAGTTGAAATTGTGGAGATATTATCATCAGGTTCCATTTGTGCAGGGAACATAAAAGACCCTACCTGCCATAGAAGATTAAGCAAGCATGTATAATCGAAATCACGTAATTAAATTTTTTGCCATGACATGATTTTAACACGCAGAATGCTTTTATCCATCATGATTGTATAATATGTAATTACTTTCTCTACGGTCAAGAATATACATATTCAGCCGAATCAAAAGTTAAATCTTAAATCTGATTTGTTGAATATTCATTTTCTAATGGTTCATTATTTTGCACATTTCAATTGGCATTGTGCTAATTCTAATTTCATGGCAGTAAATTATCAACCTTAAACTGAGTCAAGTGTCCCCACTAATCTTTGAATATCTCAATCTTCTAACTTTGTCATAATTTTTCATAGCTATTATCTTATAAAGCTTGAAGGCAAAGATAAACAAATACATAGAAATAAAACTTATTTCATTGTTTTATTTCCTTGCTGAAATACATTACATTTAGCCTCTATTAAAGATTTCAAAACATTCTTAAATACCAAATACATTTATTAAATATATTAAAATATAATATAATATTGTATAATATTTAATATGAGCAGCCATGTAAAATGGCTGGAATGATGGCGGACTGTCTACTACTGACGATAGTGGGAGTTGAGCAATTACTCTGGATGGTGAGTGGTTGCTATTTATTAATACTGCCAACACTCTCAATTAACTTCTGTCATGGTGAACTATCTACTACCGACCACAGTGTGAGGTGAGCAATTACTCTAGATGGTGAGTGGTTGCTAGATATTAATACCACCAACACTCTCAATTAATTTCTGTCATTAACAAATTTTGCATCAGTAATACCCAATTTCTCTCACAGATATTCATAGTTACTCTTTCATAATGCCTTAGTCAAAATATTTGTGAATTGATCTTTAGATTTGCAGAACTTTAAGTAGATTTCTCTATTGTTGACCAATTCTTTGATGAAGTGGTACCTTGTATAAATATGTTTTCTCCTTTTATGAAATGCATCATTCTTAGATAATGCTATTGCTGATTTGTTATCACAAAGAATTAATTTTGGTTCCCCCTGATGATGGTGAAGATCGAACAAAATTTGATGCACCCATACTACTTGACATGCTATGGAAGTGAAAACTAAATATTCTACTTTAGCTAATGAAATCATCACTATAGGCTGCTTCTTTGATGCCCATGACATGACTCCTGATCCAAGGTAAACGATATATTTGGAAGTGTTCTTCCTATCATCAATGCTACCTGCAAAATCATTGTCAGTATAATCAACCAAACCAAAATTGTTAGCTTTGGAATATAGGATTCCATATCTTGTTGTTTCTGTAATATATCTCAATATCCTTTTTTCAACTTGCCAGACTCCATGAACCTTGAGATCAAAGTGACACCATACATGATGTTTTGCCTTGTAGCTATCATATACATTAAAAACAAGTCTTTTTTGCAACTAGAGTTGATGTTGGATTACAACTAATCATTTTAAATCTTTTCAAAATATCCTTTATATACTTGGATTGACAAATGATGATACCTTTGTCACATTGAATAACTTCAATACCTAAAGAATATCTCATCAACCCCAAATTTTTCATTTCAAATTCTTTCATCATTTCTAACTTGAACATGTCTATTGATAGGTTTCTAGTGAATATCAAGTCATCAACATACAATCATACAATCAAAATCTGACCTTCCTTATTAGTCTTGACATACAACATGGGCTCATTGTTACTTATATTGAATTGATTACTCATCATGTATGAATCAATCCACTTATACCAAGCCCTAGGAGCTTGTTTCAAACCATAAAGTGCCTTGTTTAGTTTGTATACCTTGTTTTCATGCCCACAAACCTCATAACTAGGTGGTTGTTTAACATATACCTCTTCATTAAGAAAACCATTCAGAAAAGCTGATTTTACATCCATTTGATACACTTTCCAATAATTTTGTGTAGCTATTGCTAAAATAGTTTGAATTGTGTCAAGTCTAGCAACTCAAGAAAATGTTTAATTATAATCAACTCCATATTGTTGTGAAAAAAACTTTAGCAACTAGTCTTGCCTTATGCTTAAAAATTTCACCTTTTGCATCAAATTTAGTTTTGTAGACCCATTTGATTCCTATTCATTCTTTTCCTTTAGGTAAATCCATTAATTCCCACGATTTATTTCTTTCAATAGAGCCAATTTCTTCATTCATTGCCTTGATCCATTTATTTTCTTTAATTGCTTCATCAAAATATAATGGATCACAAGAAAATAAAGCAAAATTTGAGTAAATTTCTACATTCTCTTCTTCTTTATCATATATCTCTTTTAAGCCTCGTCTTCTTACCTTTGTAACATGGTCTTCAGAATGTAGAATATAATTTATCACTTAAATTTGAATCTAGAGGTGAGGCTCCTTGCACAAAGATCCTTAGGGGAGTATTGGGTGGTTATTGAGTCCCTTTTTCCTTTAATTTATCATCACTTTGTAATATCGGTGCTCGTCTTGTGACTTGTTTGTTATCATTTTCATCCCATGAATCTTCTTCTTCAAATTTAACATCCCTGCTAATGATCAATTTCTTTGAAATAGGGTTATACAATCTATAAGAAACACATCCAAAAACTCTAAAATGGGATACATTATGTTTCTTACCATTCCATGCTTCTTGTTCAATTGTGTTCTTAACACTCTTTGTACGACTTCTATTTAAGATGTATAGAACACATGCTACTGCTTCTACCCAAAAATCATTAGATAGATTTTTGGCCTTCAACATACTCTTTGTCATTTCCATTATGATTTTTTTCTTCCTCTCTACTACACCATTTTGTTGTGGTGTGTACCTTGTGGTAAACTACTTCTTAGTTCTGTGAAATTTACAAAATTCTAGAAACTCATTAGAACTAAATTCACCACCTCTATTAGATTGCAATACCTTGATGTAGAGACCACTTTTTTTTTAGCCAAAGCTCTAAAATCCTTGAATTTTTCAAAAGATTCACTCTTTTGTTTGAGGAAGTATATACAAGTCTTCCTACTAAAATCATCAATAAATGTTAGGAAATATATACTTCCTCCTAAAGATGGAGTTTTCATAGGTCCACATATATAAGTGTGAACTAATTCCAATGGTGCTCTTGATATAAATGAACCTCCTACTAGGAAGCTTTCTCTATGTTGTTTTGGCAATATACAGCTTTCACATGATCTTGGTGGTTGCACTATTTGAGGCAATCATTTCACCATATTTTTCTTTTGTAACAAGCTCAAAGCATCAAAATGAAGATGACCATACCTCAAATGCCATAGCCATGACTGATCTAAGTATACTATCTTGAAACTAACTACTTTTCCTCCTTGAATGCAATGAATCTAGAGGGGGAACATTCGATTTTGTGTCATGTTGACCCTTGCAATTAACTTGCCACCAACATTTCTATCCAAGATTGTGCAAACTTCATTATCAAAAGAAACTTGGTAACATTTTTGTACTAGTTGACCAAAACTCATGAGATTGTGTTTTAACCTAGGCACAAAATACACATTAGGAATATATCTTTTTCTTCCATTTTTTGTCAAGACATTTATAACTCATTTTCCCATTATAGAGATTTTACTGCATTTCTTAGCTTTACTTCAGATTTTATACAATCATCCAAGCTAGCAAACAAATCTTTATTTCTAGTCATATGCTTACTACATCCACTATCTAGGAAACATATATCACTAGAACTTTCTTGAGAAACATTAAAAGTTATGAATAAACTCCCACAATTGCTATTAGATACATCTAAGTAATTAGCACCATTCTTTTCAATCTCCTCTTGTTTCTTTCTACATTCACTTGGAATATGACCAAATCTCTTAAAATAATGACACTAAATTCAAGATGTGTGTATTAAAAATTGGATTGTTATGTTCTCAACATATTTTCATCTAGTGGTTGATAGTTGATGGTTCAGTTTGGTGTAGTGTTGCTAGTGTTCGATTTTTGGGTTCAACAGTATGATAGTCTACTACATTTTTTTATTTTCTTTCTCCTACCTAGTGGTGGCTTGGTCCATTTTGGTTTGGTCTTTTTCACTGGTCGTTGGGTTTTTGTTTGGCTCCCAACCTGTTTAGCAATTTTTAGTTTTAGTTTCTTCTTTGTAGTTGATGTTTGTTCCAGTTTTTGCTTTGTCTAGTAGGTGTCACTTCTCATGACCTTATTTTGATGTCTTCAAAATTGATGTTACTTTTTAGGCAATGGGTTTGGGCCCTTCCCGCTTTACTTAATCAAAATATATATAATATATTTTAATATTCTTAATATATATAATATATTGTCACATGAGAATAAAAAAAAATTGGAATGTGCACCATGACGTTAACAATATAGATGGGAAATGTATTTAAACAAGAGAAAAATTAGATTCCTTTAGAGTTTTTTTGGGTAATTGTAATGTTGATGGTTGTGTGAAAGGCAATTTTGGGCATCTATTGGTAGAGAAGTTATAAGGCATTGGAATGAGGCTTTTATAAACATTTTAGAAAGAATTTTGAAATTAGGACTAATAACAATGTTGAATCCATCATTAATTGGGAAGGAATAAAATGCATGAAAGATCTAAATTTTGACATAAATATTTTAGAAGGGACTCTAAAATGATTATGGATCATACACAAAGAAAAGACAGTTTCCATTAGTGTAGTATGATGGATGTTTGTAAGAGAATCATCTCTTCTTTTTGTTAATTTAGTCTCCTCTAATAATCTTAGGGAGATTAATAGTTTGAGAGATTTTATGGAAAATTGGAGCATCAATGGTTAGGATTGACATAATATAACCTTTGAATAATTCCCTCAAAGGTAAAATGAGATTATTGAGAATTGTTGCCCTAATATTTACCATACCCAAATTTCAAAATTTTCAGTCAAACTGTGCTAAGGAATATCTAAATTCAAGATTTAAATTGGTTAGAGGCTTATCCAATTATTGGTAGTCTCATGATTCCAAATTCTTTGGCTCATCATCAGCTACTCTCAACACTTCAGATTTCCAAAATCTTTCACCCATGTCTCAAATTATGGCAAGTTGGTGAAAGATTCCAAAACATGTATTTTTATGGTATCATTAACCTTCAAAACTTTAACAAGTTACAAAAAAAGATTCAAAATGTGTCATTTTATTCAAAATCTTAACCTCCCATCCCAAAAAAAGTTTAGAAGACCTTTCCATATGTGTACTTTGAACAATGAACCTTAACCCCACAAAACTAAAAAGGTTAGCATGAGACTTGAAATACTTTTTAAAATTTATTATTTACCTCTCCATCGAATTGATGGAGTGTAAAAATTCTCTTCATATGTACTTATTTGAATATAAATTTCTTTGTAAAATCCTTTATAGTAGATTTGAATAGATATATGAGCATGACAAGGAAATGGTATGGAGAAATGTTGTTGTTTCTTGTTAGGAACAATTTAGAGGACATTATGATGACTATAGCTATGTTGTGTATAATGATTTGATAATTGTTGCAATAATATAACTTAATACTTACCCTCTTCTGAATCATTATAAAGTTGAAGACAAAGATTATTAACTTGCTAGAAGTACCCTTAAGTAGCTTAATTCTAAATATTCAAAGAACATTACAATGTAGTAGAGTTGTTAGGGTATCATGTAGAAGAGGTTATACTTTTGTATTGGGATGAATTATTCAGTTACTCAAAATTATGGTTTAAATCATAAACATTGTGTGTGTTCCTTGGGATAGATCTGCATAACTAGGTGATAGAAGTTATGGACTTCGATAATTATGATGATGGATTTTAATTAAGGTTGTATGGTTTAGGTGTTCTAATGGAAATTTATATTAGTTGATACATTCATGTTTTTGTACCTTCTGATTTGAGACTTGCTACATTGTTTGACTTTTTAAACATTGATTTTTACTAATGATATAATGTGTGTTGGAATTATAGATGGAGTAACTGAGAGGGGGGCTGAATCAGTTACCACAAAATAAATCCATAGATCCATGAGATGTCTTAAATACCTATTTACTGATGATACTCGATAAACATTGTAAGATTGTTGCAACTCGATAGATTAAATAGTTACTAATCATCTAGCATTCATAATTATTAGTATGCATGCAAAGGTTAAATAAAATGAATACATGAGACACCATATTTAACGTGGAAACCCAATATGGGAAAAACCACCAAGTAACTAGCTACCAATTTTTCACTCTTCTAAAGTTAGGAGCCAACCCTATTAAAGGTTACAATACACACTGTTAGGTGTGACCCTGTTAGAGGATTTTGGTCACCCTATTAGGAGTGGCCTTGCTAGAGGTCTTTAGAACAATTCAACTAAACTGTCACCTTGTTAGAGGATTTACAAAATGGTTGTTAAACAAACTCTGTTAAGAAATTTGAAATCACTACTACAATTTTTAGAAAGCAACAATGAATTGACCTGAACAAGATGCAACTAAATTTTCTGATTGTAGGTCTCTGTTCTACATCATTATATCCTCCTTGATCAAATATGGCTTTACTACTCATCAAAGATCTCTGATCATCCTTCAAATTCACTTCCACAATAATCAGTCCTCATATCACATCAATTCTACTTCCACACTTAGAATTCACAACTTGACCTCTTATTTATACCATTCAAATTATCAAGTCAACTCATTCTCATGTTACATTTACCAATAATCTATACATCAATCGGCTACAAATATTACTTTAAACAAATAAATGTTATTTCATAAAACAATGAAATCCTTCACTGGCCAACCCTACTCGATAAATATTGCTTCTAGAAATTTCCTGAGTTAACCGTCTTAACTCAGTTAACATTGAATCATCTGCAAAAATCCTTTAGCTACCAAGTTTACTCGGTAAGAACTAAATTCCTTCTCTGTCTGTGAGAGCTGAGTAAGAACTATTTCTTCCATATTTCCCTTTGATGAACGAGTGAGCTCGGTAATAACTAAATTCCTTTGTTTAACCTTGAAAGCTTAGTAATAGTTGTCTACTCGATAGACACTGCAAATTTTCATTACTAACCTTCTAGGCTCGATAGATGTTGTCTTTTGCCTTGCTGACCATATGAGCTCGGTAGACTTTGTCTTTTGTCTTGTTGACCATCTGAGATCAGTAGACTTTGTCTTTTGCCTTGCTGACCATCTGAGCTTGGTAGACTCTATCTTTTCCCTTGCTGACCATTTGAGCTTGGTAGACTCTGTATGGTGACTGATATGACATTTTTGTGACATCAAAGACAACACACAATCGAACAATTGTATCCAACAATATCCCTCTTTGGCATTGATGGAAATACAACATGTCATAGCAGAATGAAATTTGAAAACAAGTCTTTATTGATAGAATACTTTCTCTTCAAACAAAAAAAACTCCCTCTTTCATAATGATCTCTCCTCCTTCACAAACTATCTCTCCCTCTTACACAAACTCTTATTATTTTGCAAATTTTAGAAAGATATGATAGTATACTCTCGCTCTTTGATAACACATGCCAAAGAGAATGAAAATCAACTGAATAGAATTATACCTAATGTACTGATTCATATGCAATGTCTTCATTGGTTTTCTACATCAACTGATAGATCTTCAATTCTATTTCTGTTGATGCATCACTAAAACTATATTTTAGTGACCTTTAGATAGGGGAATGACCCCTAACTTACCTCTAAGATACAAGAATGCATCCTTAGGTAAAGGCTTTGTGAATATGTTAGCAATTTGTTTCTTTGTATGGGCATATTCCAATCTAATTTTCTTTTCTTGTACCAATTCCCTAACAAAGTGATACTTTATGAAAATATGCTTGGTTTTTGAATGCGTCACTAGATTCTTGGAGATATTAATTACACTTGTGCTATCACAAAACATAACAACAGGTTCTTTGATTTCTTGCTTCATACCTTCCAATAATTGTTTGAACCAAACAATGTTTGAACATTTTACTACTGTTGCAACATATTCAGCCTCTGCTGTGAATTGGGATGTACAATTCTACTTTTTACTTGTCCAAGAAACTAACATTTTTCCAAGAAAGAAAGCTCCTCCACTTGTGCTCTTTCTGTCATCAACATTCCCTACCCAATCTACACCAATGAACACTTTTAAATCTAGATTTCCTCCAAGTTTATACCATAATCCATAATCTTTAGTTCCTTTTAAGTATCTCATGATCCTTTTGATTGCCATCATGTGCTTTTCTTTTGGTTTTTCTGAGAATCTTGCTACAATTCCTACTACAAGGGCAATGTCTAGTCTTGTGTGCACCACATATTGTAATTTTCCAATCATAAATCTATACAATGTCTGATCTACTTTCTTTGATTCATCATCCTTGGTAAGTTTTAATCCAGTACACATAGGAGTTCCAACTGGTTTGCAGTCTTCCATACCAAACTTTTTTAGTATCTCCTTGATGTATTTAGATTGAGTAATGTAGATACCATTCTTACTTTGATAAATTTGAAGACCAACAAAGAATTTGATTTCTCCAAACATTAAAATTTTAAATCCCTTGTTTATTTGTTCAAAAAAATCTTTGCAAAGATCATCATTTCTTGTGAAAAAAGTATCATCTACAAATATTTCTGCCAAAACAATCTTATTATCTGGTCCTTCCTTTATGTACAAAATACTATTGTCATTAGTTCTTTGAAAACCAATCTGAATAAGATAGTTATGCAGTCTTTAATCCCATGCTCTAGGTTCTTGCTTCAAACCATACAATGTTTTATGCAATTTTCAAACCATGTCCTTCTTGTCCAGATTAACAAAACCTTTTGGTTGTTCAATGTAAACCTTTTCATCCAATATGCCATTGAGAAATGCTGATTTGACATCCATTTGATAAACTTTGAATCCTTTGTATGCATCATATGCAAGTAAGGTTCTGACACCTTCCAATCTTGCAACAAGAGCAAAATTTTCTCTATAGTCTACAACTTTTTCTTGAGAGTATCCTTTGAATACCAGTCTAGCTTTGTTCCTTGATACCTTAACATCTTCATTTAGCTTGTTTCTGAATACCCACTTAGTTCCAATCACATTCTTGTCTTTAGGTCTAGGTACAAGAGTCCATGTTTTATTTATCTCTATCTATTTTGTCTCTTCAGTCATAGCTTCAATCCAACTTTCATTGTCTAGTGCATCTTTGACATTTTTAGGTTCAAAATCAGCAAGTAAACAAGTGCCTTTCAACTTACTTCTTGTCATTGTTCCTTCTGATTTATCTCCAATGATCTGATCTGGTGCATGATGTTTCCTGACATACTTGGCTAACATAGGCTCCTTTCCTTTTGGGTGACTTTCTTTGTTAACCTTTAGTGCTTCAACTTCTAGTTCTCATTTTGGTTGCTCGGGGTCGGTAGATGCTGACTCGATAGCTTCTGTTTGCAACTCAATTTCTTGTAGCTCGGTAGGTATTAGCTCAGTTTGAACTTCCTTTGACTCAATTAATGAAGACTTAGGAGTTAAAGATTCCTGATTGACAGGTATATTTGGCATTGTATTAGGTTCAATGTAAAAAAATGTCTTGTAGTCTTCAAGTTCTCTTTTTCTTTCTTCTTCTGTTCTTTTTGCAAACTCATCAACTTTCACATGTGTAGTTTCTATGACTTTGTGAGTAGATAAGTTCAAACATCTATATGATTTACTTTTGCAAGAGTATCCCAAAAATATTCCTTCATCACCTTTTACATCAAATTTACCTTTTCTAGATTCTTTCAAAATGTAACATTTGCTTCCAAATACTTTTAGATAACTTACATTGGGTTTGTAGCCATACCATAACTCAGAGGGGGTTTTCAATGAATCTTTTTTCAACTGTACTCGATTCAAGGTATGAACTGCAGTGTTGATAGCTTCCTTCTAGTATTTGATAGCAATGTTTTTCTCAATCATTAAGGTCCTTACACAGTCCATGATAGATCTATTCCTTCTTTCTATTATTCCATTTTGTTCAGGAGTTCTAGGTGTTGAAAATTGTCTTTGGATTCTCCTTTCAATGCAAAAATTATTGAACTCATGTGAAATGAATTCACCACCTCTGTCAAACCTTAAGCATTTCAATCTTTTTCTTGTTTCCTTTTCTATTCTACCCAAATACCATTTGAACTTTTCAAATGCTTCTGATTTCTCTCTTAGGTACATGAAAGTCATCATTCTTGAATAATCATCAACAAAAGGACTGAAAAATTTCTGATGAGTATAACTTTCAATGCCAATAGGTCCACACAAATTAGTATGCACAATTTCTAGAACTTCTTCAGTCTAATCATTCTTTCTTTTAAAGCTAGTCTCTCCCATTTTACCAATTTGACAATTTTTGTATAGACCAACCTCAGGTTTCTTTATGTTAGTAATGCCTCTTACTTTCTTGAATTTACTTATCTTTATCAAGTTGTCAAAGTTTACATGACAGAACCTTCTATGCCATAACCAACTCTTTTCAAGTTGACCAATAAAACATGAACATTCACCAAGTTCAAGATAAAACAAGTTACCTTTTGTTTGAGTGCCTAATCCAATCAGCTTACCTTTGCCATCTAGTAGTCTTTCTTTTCCATGCATAAATTCCACTTTGAATCCATTATTGAGTAGCTGTGCCACACTCAGCAGATTATGCTTTAGTCCTTCTACCCAATATGCATTATCACATACAAGTTCCTTGGTTAGTGAGATTCTTCCTTTTGCTTTTATACAACAAGGTTCATTGTTTCCAAATCTTACACTGCCACCATCATAGTCTTCAAAATTTTCAAACTTAGTTTTATCACTACTCATGTGATGAAAACAACCACTATCTATAATCCATGTATCATTTCTGCTCATATGAGAAATGAGTGCCATTTCTTCATCATTATCAAACTCATCTTTTACAAGAATATAGATAATTTCATCTTCTTCTTCATCATCAGAATCATTAGAATCTTTAGCCATGAAACATGTTTTCTTACCTTTATCCTTGAATGATTTGAAGTCTTTCTTGCCATTGTACTTGTGACCTTTCTTCTCATCCTTGTTCAGCTTATCTGGGAACCTAGTAGCACTATGTCCAATTTCCTCAAAAGAAAAATATATTAAAGGAACCATACCTTTGTATTTCCCTTTGCCTCTTGAATATTTTCTCGCTAGTAGAGCATCAACCACCTCAAGATCACTGTCTGAACTCTATTCTGATTCTTCATCACTATCTGACTGTGGATCATTTATCTTCTTCCCTTTTTCTTTGAGTGAAAGCTTGGCTTCAAATGCTAATTGAATGTTCTTGGCAGCTGGAACATAATTATCATAGTTGTCTAGCTCAAATGTAGTCAATCTTCCAACTATGGCCTCTAGGTTTATCTTATGATTTGCTTCACATATTCTTTCTTGAATTGCAGAGACTTTGATTGCATAAATAGGAACTAGAGTTTAAGAACTTTACTTATAACTGTCTCCTCCTTGATATCTCCTCCAAATTCTTTGATTGCACTAACACATGTTTTAACTCTTTCAACATATTTTGCAATGTTTTCATCCTCTCTCATCTTCACTTGATCAAATTGTCCTCTCAAAATTTTTTCTTAGGCTCTTTTTTTCAGCAATATCATTGACATATAATGTACCAGAAGGTTCTTCATATTTTTCATCAAGATACTTCAGTCCTAAATCACCAATAGAAGCTAGATGAAGTCTCATTAATCCCTGCCATGCTGAGAAGTTGTCGCTATGAAGTCTTGGAATTTTTCATTTATAAGACATCCTAACCTTTGTCTTAGATCCTTGAAATCTTTTCTTGCAAGCACCAAAAGCTTTGATACCAAAATTTGGAATTATAGATGGAGTAACTAAAAGGGAGGGTGAATTAATAATCACAAAATAAATCCATAGATCCCCTAGATGTCTTAAATACCTATTTATTGTTGATACTCGATAAACACTGTAAGATTGTCATAACTTAGTAGATTAACTAGTTACTAATCATCTAGCATTCATAATTATTAATATGCATGAAAAGGTTAAATAAAATGAACACAAGAGACACCAGATTTAACATGGAAACCCAATATGGGAAAAACCACCAAGTAACTATCTACCAATTTTTCACTCTTTTGAAGTGAGCCCTGTTAGGAGCCAACCTTGTTAAATGTTACAATACACACTGTTAGGTGTGACCCTGTTAGAGGATTTTGATCACCTTTTTAGGAGTGGCCTTGGTAGAGGTCTTTAGAACAATTCAACTAAACTATCACCTTTTTAGAGGATTTACAAAATGGCTATTAAACCAACTCTGTTAAGAGATTTGAAATCAGTGCTACAATTGTTAGAAAGAAACAGTGAATTAACCTAAACAAGATGCAACTGAATTTTCTGATTACAGGTCTGTGTTCTACATCATTAGATTCTCCTTGATCAAATATGGCTTTGCTGCTCCTCAATGATCTTTGATCATACCTCAAATTCACTTCCACAATAATCAGTCCTCATATCACATCAATTCTACTTCCACTCTTAGAATTTGCAACTTGACCTCTTATTTATACCATTCAGATTATCAAGTCAACTCATTCTCATGTTACATTTACCAATAATCCATACATTAGTTGGCTACAAATATTACTTTAAACAAATAAATTTTATTTCACAAAATAATTAATTCCTTCACTGGCTGACCCTACTTGGTAAATACTGCTTCTAAAAATTTCCTAAGTTAACCATCTTAACATGGTTAACATTGCATCGTCTAAAAAATCCTTTGGCTACTGAGTTTACTCAGTAAGAACTAAATTCCTTCTCTGTCTGTGAGAGCTTAGTAAGAACTGTTTCTTCCATATTTCCCTTTGATGACCAAGTGAGCTCAGTAACAACTAAATTTCTTTGTTTAACCTTGAAAGCTTGGTAATAGTTGTGTACTCGGTAGACACTGCAAATTTTCTTTACTAGCCTACTGGGCTTGGTAGACACTTTCTTTTGCCTTGCTGACCATCTGAGCTTGGTAGACTCTATCTTTTGCCTTGCTAACCATCTGAGCTCGGTAGACTCTATATTTTGCCTTGTTGACCATCTGAGCTTGGTAGATTCTATCTAGTGACTAATATGACATTTGTGTGACATCAAAGACAAGACACAATTGAACTATTGTATCCAACAATGTGGTATTTTACCTTATAATGATGATGCTATTTATGGTACATTGGTGATTATGTTATATGCATTCAGACAGTTTAGTATGCTTTATTGACAATTTTTATGATGTTTAAGGTATATGCATGCATTATGATGATCATTTCAATATTTTAACTTGAATTGATGAATATATTATAGAATTTCAATCATGCAATCAATTTACATTTTATACAGTGAAGAAATTGAAAATTTATTAAAATGTGAATGTAGAAAGTGTATTCAATTGATTATACAATTTAGTTTATATATAGATACATATGATTTTATTGAGCCATTGATATTCAAATTTAGTGTGTAGGAAAGATACCATGGAAATTATTTGAGAAATATTTATGAGGCATATGTGTAAATTATAAAGCAAAGGATGAATCTAAAGAGATTACAACCTCATCGTTAAGTGATTTAATGTGTGATGATAATTTTATGTATGTATTATGTGATGTCAATGTTGTGTAATGTGATTTTACAGTGTCACTTGAAACTTGTCATGTGTATGTCTAATGATATGTCTACTAAGGTTGACAATGTAACCCGAAACCTAATTGATGTACTATGAACCTAATTAAAACTCCTTGATTCAAGATAGTTCTAAAGTCCCACCAGTTAGCTTATTGGATTCAAATTTTTGTAGTCACTTCTAGAGACAAAAAGGTGTCCTAGTTGCCAATTTTAATGAAATCTAGGTCCTAACTATTAGAGCTATTGGTTAGGGAGATATTTGACACTACTAGAACCCCCTAGTGGCCTTGGTGACCCTTTTAATATTCCATTTCTCACATGTTGCAAAAATTGAGTGGACTGTTGACCTCTTCCCATACTAGCACTCCTTTCTAATCTTACATTTATGATATGGGATAAGTGATGGCCAAAGGAATAAGAGTCAATTCTAAATTCATTGGTAGTTGGTGGGTGGATTTTGGAGACCTTTTTAGAGATCCTTTGAGGATTTTGAGGGTGTTCACCCATTCTTTACTTTTAGAGACATTTGGGTTTTGGATTGATGGAAGCAAAAAGGGATTAGGCTCTTCTCAAACATCATTCTACCATAGAAGTTTTATACGTTAGTCTCTACCATTGTCATGGAAATCTTGTTTTTTATTGCAATATAGATAATGAAGGTTGACTTAACCATCAATCAAAGTTAAATCCCAAAAATGACAATGAAGAGGCATTTTCCACCCTTGTGACTAAAAATGGAACTTTCGATAAAAATACTACTAAACTAAACCTACCTAACTTGAACTCATCTTAGAAACTGGGAAATCCTAACTATGTTCTCAAACTTTATATCATATCTTAGTGAACATGAAATTATGATTTAATAAATTTGATCAAATCAAATTGAACTAAGTGTTGTTGTAGCACTTTGACTTATGATTTTAAACCAATGCAGTATGTGTCAATACTAACTTTGCATCCTTATGAGATGTAATTGAAATACAATTGCTACCTAACCTTGTGACTTAAAAACTAACTTTACCATATCTCCACCTTTCTACAATGTATTAAATGTTAGTATTCATTCAACTTAGTTTTTATTACCTTAAAAAGTATATTTTTTGGTGCACTTTTACCCTAATTTTACGCATGATATTCTAGTATTAGAGCCTAGGTTCTGAAACTTGGGAAAAAATGGGTCCATGTTAAGTGTGGAAGTTTAAATGTTACTATATGAAGTAGGCATTTATAATTATAGAATGTTAATAAGATAATATATTCTTTCTAAACTATGACATTGATGAATAAACGTAAGCAAAAATTGAAATTTGTATTAACAATTATAAATGGTCAACCATAATAGATAACCTAGTCTTAATGACTTGAAATAGGTGATTAGATGAAAGAATGATGTATTTGTATTAAGGTAGACTATGATTTTATAAAGTATTCAAGATTATGTTGAACATTATCATTTTGGGGGAAACCTATGTTAAGAACCATAAAATATCTTTCAATCATGTGACTTGAAACAAGAAAATGACATATTAATTAGAGAGAAAGTATTTAGCATCAACTTTAGTAGAATTTAGATTATGCCTTACGATATCACTCAAGGAAGTAATGTAAGTTATATTAAATTTGGAAGCAATCAAGTAGACTAGTATTGATTTAGAAATTACAACATAAATAAATGTCTAGAAACTTATGATCTTCATAATTTAATATTGTTTCTTAGGATTAAAATATTGTATGATAAAATAAAATGGTGAGTGAATAGGAAGGTAAGACTTTAAAGGTATATAGTTTTATCAATCTATTGGGCATACCTTTGACCTATTATGGGTTACGATGTATTGTTCCAATAATCTTTGGCAAACAAATAGGAGCTCAATTTATATCTACAAGTAACCTTTGGAAACCTCAAAAAAATATGATAATAATTCAAGAATCCAATTCAACATGTAAGTTAGGAACATGCAAGGAATAGGAGTTTCTTAGTCTAGATTATGAGGAATAGAACCCTAATTTGGTAATATATCTATCTGAGTACGATGTTAAGAATGTAACTAAATGGTGAGAAGTATGTAACATATAGTATTGAACTAGTAAGATAGAAAATACAAACTTCTAAGTTAGAATTTTGTGTGTCTATTTATGTTAGCAAAATTATTATATAAGCATGAGTGATACTAAATTATACCTACCAAGTGTATACTCTTATACCTTAGTATTGAAATTTTTAGATCAATTATAACCCTATAATATAGAGAAACTAAAGTTGTGATGAGATTATCAATCTAAAGTGAAATAAAGGTTCAAGTTTTAGAGTTAAGTGATAAGAGGATTACAAGCTATGAGGAATGATAGGAAAAGTGACAATGACCTATACCTTGGTGAGGAGATAGTTGTAAGAGTAGATAAATAATCATTGACAACATCCTTCTAATGATCTTATACCTACCTAGTTGCAAACCTACAACCTAAGGATGAATTCATAAGTCATTTATGACTAGGGGACATGAAATATGGATTATTTATAAGAGAGCCAAGATTTAAAGCAATATCTGATGATATTTAAAATTTGTGTAACTAATGAAGTAATACATGACACACACACACACACACACACACACACACACACACACACACACACACACATGTATGTATACATGACCATACCAAATTTGGTTAATTTGATAGCACAAATTCAACTCGTACATTGTAGAGAATTAAGAAAAGGTATTTGGTATTTTAACCACAACTCAAAGGATAACTCTATGCATCAAGGAATTTTTTTTTTTAATGAGAATCATTGGAAGGTAATGAGATACCATCATTTCATGTACTACTAGCATTTTTATGGGTCTCATTCAGATCTTCCATTAAAAATGATATAGGAGAAAAAGCTTTGTCAATAAAATAGTTCATAAAGTAGAAGATTGTGAAGGGTTGAAGAATTGGAGTAGGGTTTTCACACAGGAGATCAAGATGGTTGGTGAGAGGAGTAGGGAGGAGTTGGTCCGGAGGTAGAAAAATAGAGAAAGAGAACAAAGGTCTCGAAAATATTATAGAAGGGTAGAATAGTAAGGTAAATTGAAAAACTCCATGATGTTAACAAGGAGATACTAAGCTCATGGTGAACACTTGGAAGGATGGACATGTCAAAATCGATGGGGTTTCACACCAAGTGAGTGTGGAAACCATTACTCTTGTCATGGAGATTTGTCAAGAGGGGATAAATTTTTATAGGGACAAGAAAATATTGACAAATGTAGTGCAAGATTTTGTGAAGGATGCAGAAGGAGGAAGAAGTTAGTGAAGGTTGAGACTTATTATGAAATGGATTCAACAAAAAAGCTATGGAGGTATGTCTTAAGGGCTGTCATCGAGTTCATTTCCCTAGATACTAGATTCCATAGAGTCAGAAAACACCACTTTGTTTTGCTAAACCATTTTAGATGTGGTATTAAAATTTATTTTCCTTTCTATCTATTTACTTCTTTGAGTAAAAACATTACAGGTTTCAAGAAGAAACCCAATGCAAACCTGACTCTTCATGAGGGTTTGTTCCTTCTAGTTTATGAATATCTTAAGACCCAAAGTAGGGGAAAATCCTTAGGCCACTCTGGGGATGCTTCGAAGGATATTGTGAGCTCAAATTTTTTTGACTCTGAGGAAAACCAAAGTCTTAGCTCAGAGGAAGAGGATAATACACCCTCGATAGGTAAGAAGCCAAAGTGGGGTATAAAAATTTCTCCCTCCATTAGTAATGTTCCAAGCAGGAAGAGTCCCAGAGGATTAACACCCAAGCCTAAGGAACAAGGGGAGAATGAGTATAATAATGACAAGGAGGTAATAGAGTTGGAGGATGAGAAGAAGGGGGAGGACGTCACTATTCTACTTGGCAATCCCAAGAAGAGGAAGGCTAAGGAGGATATGCCTCTAGAAAGGAGAAATGATGAGACACCTGAGATTCCTAGTCCTCCCTTCCCTCTCTTCACCCCAAGGGAAGATAAAGGAGATCTTGATGGAAGATAGTGGTGAGGAGGTAATGAAAGAAAGGAGAAGGTTGTGGAGAAACTTCAATACTAAAATTGTGAAGATGGGGATCGTCAGAGAGACTATGAATCCTTAAGTTATCAAAGACAAGGAGCGAAAAGTTCATTTCGACAAACTCAAAGACCTAGCTTTGGTTCCAATTTCAAAAAATGTAAGTGAGATAGGGCTCAACTTGCTCAATAATGCCAAAAATAGTATGATAGACAACTTCCACTCAATTAAGTGGTTGTTCCATGAGATTGAAGAGCTTATTGAGAAAAGGGGCTTGGGAGAAGTCCAAAGGAACATTAGTGACTAGGGTTTTTTAGACAACCAAGAGGATCATCTTTCTAAGGTTGAGAAAATGGTGTAAAGGATGGAGATATCAAACCAAAATCTTGCCAATTAGGTGATTGCCACTCTCAACACTCTCAATTAGAACATCAATAGCCGAGACAAATCGTTGAAAAATGCGGGCATTGGTAGGGAAAAGGATGAAAGGGTCAACAAGGAATCCAAGAGGATTGAGGGGGAAACAAATGAGACCAAGAGACTGGTGGAACCTTCTAATGATCTGATTCAAGAGCATGTGACCAAGGAGATCTAGAGTGCTTATGAAGCAGCTGAAGCAATGTAGCATCTTGATACGAAGACTAAGTAGTAAGGGTTTTATTTCCTAAGTTATCCTTTTTCTATTGGGTCTTTTGGATTTTCCTTTTTGGTCATTGGCCTGTCTTTTGCTATGGCCTTATGTAGGTAGAATTACTAGTTTAGGGCTTTATTTAATATTATGCAACTAGCTTATTTGTAAAAAATTTTGGGTTTCACGATCCTTGTAAAACCTAATTTTCTTAATCAAAAACTCTATGTGTTAATAATGTACCCACATGTTTAGGTTCTTCAAAATAATACCCCTATAACAATAAGAGGATGGAAGGAAACTCATTTTTGGTTATCCTCAAATTTGCATGCTATAATTGGGTTTCTAGGCTAGACACACCCATTGGTACAACTAACCCAAATCATAGGGGGCTATCAATGAAGACAACTAGGCTAAGTTAGTATGGGGGATCAATCACAATTTTAGTAATATGGTCTTTAGATAGCCATCTAATTTCAATGCTAGGTCCATGCAATGTATTTGAAAGACCTAGGATTCTTCCTTTCCCCTAGTTACTCTGGTATCACTACATTATGCCAGTAATGTAAATGTTGTGAGTAATTGCATTTATTTCCTTTACTATCTAATTTAGATTTTTTATTTTAATACTTTTTCCTTCTTTCCAACAATGTGATTTTTGGATGCTTAACCAAATTTATTGTTGATGGTTCTATTTTTCATCTAGGATATGCCTTTAATACTTTATTAAAAGTTTACTATTATGGTCACTCTTGATTCTTTTGTTTCATATTTTTGCATTGAATATTTCATCTTTGATTTTGAATTTAAATTTTGAGCCACCTTCTTGTAAATTGTGTTGGAAAGGTGACATATGATAGGCCTATGGAAAATAATTGATTAATTGTGTATTGTCCTTGATGTTAGATGATAATGTCATATCATTTCCAATCAATGTATGCCGAGCTCACTCTGGCATTGAAGACAGTTTCTTGTGTCTATCGAGCATTTTAGAGTTTTCCAAGTTCATAAGATAGTGTCTACCATGTTTACTCAGTTGACAAAGAGAAGTTTGCAAAAGTTGAGTGTTAACTGAGCTCACTCAGTTAATGAAGGAAATTTTGGATGGAATTGGCATTAACCAAGATCACTAGGTTACCAAACAAACTTTGTGAATATGCAATGTTAACTAAAATCACTTGGTTAACAAAGGAAAATTATTGCTAAGTTAATGTCCACCGAGTAGGGTCGACTAACGAATGATTTTCTTGTTTTGGTATATTGAGTTCAATTATTTCATTTTTTGGTTCTAGTTGACTAAGGAGATGAATATTAAGTATTCTAAGGTGTAGTCAAGCCAACTTGACATTGTGTAAAATATAAATATAAGGAAAATTTGAGGATTGAATATGTAAAACAAAAATAAAAGATTTCAACATGCTTCGAGGAAGAAAATTGGAAGGATAAGTAGAATATCTTTGTTGAGCTGTAAAGATACATTCGATCAGGAGGGATCAAGTATACAAGCTAGAATTGAGATATGTAATAAGTAGTTTAGTTGCATCATAAATCAAGTCATCTCATTGTTACTTTCTAGCCATTGTAGCAATGATCTAAAATATCTTAATAGAATTGGCTTAACATCTATTTGTAAATCCTCTAACAAGGTGGCATCTCAAAATTGAATTATCTAAAGACCTCTAACAAGGCCACTCCTCACAGGATGATTAAATCCTCTAACTGGGTTTCACCTAACAACATGTTTTGTAACCTTTAATAGGGTTGGCTACTAACATGGCTCACTTTAGAAGAGTGAAAATTAGTAACTAGTTTCAATTGGTGGTTTTTCCCAAAATGGGTGTCCACATTAAATCTTGGTGTCAATTGTGTTCAAGCTATTTCCTTTGTGTATTTGCAACTAAGTTAAAGTAAGATTAACCGTAGATAATGTCTTTAGGTTTTCATGTTAAGAATTTACAGAGTTATTTTAGTATCTATCGAGTTACAATATTTGCTAGTATAAATTGAGTGTATGTGTGTTTGCTGAGTTATAGAAGAATATGGTTTAATCAGAGCTTTTCTTTGTATTGACATCTAAGGGATTTTGGATTTATTTTAGTAACTAAGTCATCAATCCCCTCTTAGTTACTCCTCTTATATATCCAACAAGGTCTACCAAAGGGATTCCTAACAATCAAGTGGAGATATAGCATTACAGTATGGGGTTTGTAATGAAGGTATTCATGCCCCACCCTCTCCCAAGACTTCAAGAATAAGACTAGTGGTTATATGTTTTAGATTAAGGTAAAAATAGGTTTTGAGGGGACCCAAAACCCCTTTACATCGTAGACCCAAAAGATATTCAAAGAAAGCCAAAACATCCCAAAGGGATCCAAACTAGAAGCACGCTACAATAGAAAAACATTATATGTCTAGCAACACCAACAAAAAACCCACAAAAGAAATCGACAAGAATTTCTTAACCAGCCAAGGGGACTAAGAGTTCCATTTCACTCCCTTTTTGTGAGTGTAAGTTCATATCAAATTGAGGAAGAGCCTTTTTAGATCCTTTACTAGTCATATATGTCCACCCCTCCTCACCCATCATAGCCTTAGACTGCTAATTTTGAGAATCCAAAATAGAGGGAAACTCATCTAGATTTTGACAAGGACCATCTGTCATCACTTCTTCCATCAAACTGGAACTAATACCAATAGTCTGATTATCAATTCCAACAAAAGCAATAGAAAAAAACTTATCCTTTTGACAAGGACTATCTATCATCACTTCTTCCATCAGATTGGAACTAATACCAACTGTCTAAAACTCATCCTTTTGACAAGGATTGTCTATCTTAATTTCTTCCATCGGATAGGAACTAATACTAGCAATTTGATTATATGTTGACTATTATGAGTAATGTATTATGACCTAAGCATAATATTGGTTAAGGTTCAAGTTTACCTATCTAACATTTAGATGCAAACGGTATATTTATAGTGATGGATTGGTTTAGTGTCCTATCAAGGAATTTGTACACAATGGAAACTCTAGAGTAATAGTGATTAATCTTTGACAAAGATCACAGCTATGTTTTAAGGAAACACTATTTGAGGGAGTCTCATACAATTGTTGCCCCAAAGAGTGAGTATATAGACATTCAGAACACCTTAAGGTTATATTCTGAGAGACTCTATAAGAATATTCATACTAGTTTATAAATATATATATATATATATATATATATATATATATATATGGCCTATATGTTTTAAAAAGTGTTTGACCTGAAGCATACCCATGCCCAAATTATGGGTTGAACTTCACTTTTAATAAGGGTAATTAGGTAAATAAGTTATCATCTTGAGTGTATATGGGAATTATTAATCATTCTTTTTATATAGGAGTAAAATTTTGGTATAGGTCTAGAAAGGGTCTAGTATGGGATGAACATCTTAGTTTGTTTGACTTCTATGAGGAAGTCAAAGGAAAGTGGGAGAGGATGTACGAACCCTCCATGTATGTACTTATTTCAATTGAATATGAATTTATTTTTTAAATCCTTTATAGTTGATTTAGGTAAATATATGAGAATGACAAGGAAATGGTATGGGGAAATGTTGTTTTCTTTCTAGGAACTATGTAGAGGACATTATGATGATTATAGCCATGTTACATATAATGATTTGATGATTTTTGCAATAATATAACTTAATACTTATCCTTTAATGAATCATTAGAATTTCAAAGACAAGGATTATTAGCTCACTTGAAGTGCCCTTAAGTAGCTTAATTCTAAATATTCAAAGTACATTATGATATGTTAAGTCTGTTAGGATATCGTGTATAACAGGTTATACTTCTATATTGGGATGAGTTATTTGGTTACTTGAAATTATTGTTTAAATCATAAACATTGTATGTGTTCCCTGGGATACACCTACATAACTAACTAATAAAAGTTATGGACTTATATGATTATGATGATGGATATGAAATAAGGTTTTATGATTTAGGTGTTCTAATAGAAATTAATATCAGTTCATGCATTCATGTTTTGATACCCTATGAGTTGAGACTTGCAACATTGTTTGATTGTTTAAACACTGATTTGTACTAATGATGATATGTGTTATTTTACCTTAGGATGATGATTTTATTTATGGTACCTTGATAATAATGTTATATGAATTAAGATAGTATAGTATGCTTAATTAGTGATTTTTATGATGTTTTAGGTATGTGCATGCATTATGATGATCACTTCAATATTTTAATTTGAATTGATGAATATGTTATGGTATTTTTGTCATGCAATCAATTTATGTTTTATCGGGTGGAGAAATGGAAAAATTATTAAAATGTGAATATAGAATGTTCAATTAGTCGATTATGCAATTTGGTTTACACACACACACACACACACACACACACACACACACACACACACACACACACACACACACACACACACACACACACACACACACACACACACACACACACATGTGATTTTATCGAGCTATTGATATTCAAATTGAGTGTGCAAGAAAATTACCATGGAAATTTTCAGACAAATAGTAACCAACCATATGCACAAATTAGGCTATTTGGATTCAAATTTTTCTAGTAGTGTTTTAGAGACTAAAAAAAAGTGGTCCTAGGGGCCAATTTTAATGAAATCTAAGTACCTAAGTGTTAGGGGTATGGGTTAGGGATATTTATGATACTAATAGAACCCCCTAGTGCCCTTGGTAATCCTTTTAATATCTCATTTCCCACATGTTGTGAAAATTAAGCAGACTCCTAACCTTTTCCCAAACCCACACTCCTTTCCAATATTGCAGTTATGATAGGGGACAAGTGATGACCAAGGGATTGAGAGTCAATTCTAAATTTATTACTGGTTGGTGGGTGGATTTTTGAGGCCTTCTTAGGGGTCCTTTTAGGAGTTATATGGTGCTCACCCACTCTCTACTTTTAGAGAAATTAAGGTGTTGCATTGAAGAAAAAAAAAATGATTTGGCTCTTCAGAAACATTATTCTACCATAACACTTGTGAAGGTTGGTATCCACCATTTTCATGGAGATCTTGTTCCTATTTTCAATATAGATAAGTAAGGTTGACTTAACCATCAATCAGGGTTAAAACCTAAAAATGGCAATGAAGAGATGTGTTTCCACTCTCCTGACTAAAAATGAAACTTGTGTTACAAACATTAATGAACTAAACCTACCTAACTTATTTATTCAGCTTAGAAGCTAGGAAATCCTAATTGTATTCTCAAACTTTATATCATATCTTAGTAAACATGAAACTATGTTTGAATCATTTCAACCTAATCAACTCAAACTAAGTGTCCTTGTAGCACTTTGACATATGGTTTCAAAATAGTAAAGTATGTCTAGATACCAACTCTTTATCCTTATAAGATGTCATCAAAATACAATTGGTACATAACCTTGTGACTTGGAAGCTAACTTTACCATGTTAGCACATTTCTAGAACATATTCAATGTTATTATGCTTAAAATTGGTTTTTATTACCTTTTAAAAAAAATGTTATTGTGTTTTTTCCCCTAATTTTGGGCATGACATGGATGTTAAAAATTGATAGGTTAAGAAATGTGGGTAAAATATGGTTGTGCTCCTTGATCAAATGTAGCCTTTCATCATCAAAGGATAAAATTGTAGACAAAAACTAAAGCTTCATGAAATGGAGAATTTTATTAAGCCTAACATGTGCTTATGTTCTAAGGCACAACCTAAATTTTGATATACAAGCAATTACCATACAAATATATGGAAAAATCATTGCACAAGTGCAAGAGATGTGTAAAGAGTTTGAAATTACCAAGGGAAAAAAATTGTTTGGCAAGGAGTGATCGATCAATTGTAAGAGATGTTGAAGGTATATTTGAACACTCTAATCCTTGATAATCTGGTTGCTAAGATGAATGATCATGAGGTGTGCATGTGGAGTAAGAGTGCCAATTGGAAAATAGTAAACATCGAAAAAGGCATCATTGAATTAAAAATTTTGATAAATGTCTATAAACAAAAAAAAGTGAAAGTTTCAAATGAAGTGATCATGATTATTATAGGTGGAGTAGAAATGAGTGATCTTCAAGATCTTGATTGGTCATTTCTTCTAGATTTCTTCACTATCAAAATTTATTCGGAGATAGAGAATCAGGTGTTCGATGTTGAAACCATGAATAAGCCTAGCCTCTTCTCTATCACTCTTGAAGATTGTAGCTTTTCAACATATCAAAAGGAGTTGCAAGAAGTTTGGGACCAATTCTAGCAACAACAATAGAGAGAAACTCATTCTTTTGGCAAGGACTATCTACCATCACTTCTTTCATCAGATTGGTACTAATACCAGCAATTTGAAACTCATCCTTTTGACAAGGACTATCTGTCTTCACTTCTTCCATCAGATTGGAACTAATACCAACAATCTAATTATATGTTGACTGTTATGAGTAATGGATTATGATCTAAGTGTAAGATTGGTTAAGGTTTGAGCTTACCTATCTAACATTTAGATGCAAGAGGTACATGTGCAGCAATGGATTGGTTTAGTGTCCTATCAAGGAATTCATACACAATGGAAACTCTAGAGTAATAGTAGTTAATCTTTGATAATGATGCAAGTTTCATTTTAAGGAAACACTATTTAAGGGAGTTTCATACAACTATTACCTTGTAGAGTGAGTGTATAGACATTCAAAACACCTTAAGGCTATATTATGAGACTCTATAAGAATATTCATACTAGTTTAGAATATACATACATACATACATACATACATGCATACATACATATATACATACATATATACATACACACACACACACACACACACACACACACACACACACACACACACACACACACACACACACACACACACACACACACACACACACACACATATATATATGTGGCCTATATGTTTTAAGAAGTATTTCACCCAAAGCATACCCATGTCGAAATTATGGGTTGAACTTCACTTTTAATAAGGGTAATTAGGTAAATAAGTTATCATCTTGAGTGTATATGGGAATTATTAATCATTCTTCTTGTATAAGAGTAAAATTTTGGTATAGGTCTAGAAAAGGTCTAGCATGGGATAAACATCTTAGTTTGTGTGACTTCTAGGAGGAACTCAAAGGAAAGTGGGGGAGGATGTACGACCCCTACTCATATGTACCTATTTCAATTGAATATGAATTTATTTTTTAAATCCTTTAAATTCAATTTAAATTAATATATGAGAACAACAAGGAAATGCTATCGGGAAATTTTGTTGTTCTTGCTAGGAACTATGTAGATGACATTATGATGATTATAGCCATGTTACATACAATGATTTGATGATTTTTGCAATAATATAACTTAATACTTATCCTCTAATGAATCATTAGAAATTGAAAAAAATAAAATTATTAGCTCACTTGAAGTGTCCTTAAGTAGCTTAATTCTAAATATTTAAAGTACATTATTATGTGTTAATGTTGTTAGGGTATCGTGTATAAGAGGCTATACTTCTATATTGGGATGAGTTATTTGGTTACTTGAAATTATGGTTTAAATCATAAACATTGTGTATATTCCCTAGGATACATCTACATAACTAGCTAATAAAAGTAATGGACTTACATGATTATGATGATGGATATGAATTAAGTTTTTATGGTTTAGGTGTTCTAATAGAAATTGATATCAGTTCATATGTTCATGTTTTGATACCCTATGAGTTGAGACTTGCAATATTGTTGATTGCTTAAACACTGATTTGTACTAACGATGCTATGTGTTATTTTACCTTATGATGATGATGTTATTTATGGTACCTTGATGATCATGTTAGATGCATTTAGATAGTATAGTATGCTTTATTGGTGATGTTTATCATGTTATAGGTATGTGTGTGCATTATGATGATCATTTCAATATTTTAATTTGAATTGATGAATATATTATGGTATTTTAGTCATGCAATCAATTTATGTTTTATCAAGTGCAGAAATGGAAAAAATATTAAAATGTGAATGTAGAATATTCAATCAGTTGATTATGCAATTTGGTTGATATATATATATATATATATAGAGAGAGAGAGAGAGAGAGAGATGCATGTGTTTTTATCGAGCTGTTGATATTCAAATTCAGTATGCAGGAAAGTTACCATGGAAATTTTTAGACAAATAGTAACCATCCATATGTGTAAACTATAAAGCCAAGGTTGAATCTAATGAAGATATTTGATCCTCATTGTTAAGTGATTTAATTCATGATCATAATTCGTACGTATGTATTAGGTGATTTCACCATGTAATTAATGACATGTCAATGTTTTGTAATATGAGTTTACAATGTCACTTAAACTTTTTCATGTGTATTTCTAATGACATTTCTACTATCATTAGAAATGTAACCCTAAACTTAAACAACATATTAGGAACCTAATTAAATCCCCTTGATTCAAGATACTTGTAAAGTCCCACCAGTTAGGTTATTTGGATTCAATTTTTTTGAGTCACTTTTTAGAGACTAAAATATGGTCCTAGGGGCCAATTATAATGAGATCTAAGTACCTAAGTATTAAGGGTATGGGTTAGGGATATTTATGATACTAATAAAACCCCCTAGTGCATTTGGTGATCCTTTTAATATCTCATTTCCCACATGTTGTGAAAATTAAGCAAACTCCTAACCTTTTCCCAAACCCACACTCCTTTCCAATATTGTATTTCTAATAGGGGAGAAGTGATGGCCAAGGGACTAAGAGTCAATTGTTTGTTTATTACTAGTTGGTGGGTGGATTTTGGAGGCCTTCTTAGAGGTCCTTTAAGGAGTTAGAGAGTGTTCACTGACTCTCTACTTTTAGAAAAATTAAGGTTTTGCATTGAAGAAAACAAAAATGGATTGCACTCTTCTCAAACATCATTCCACCATAACACTTGTGAAGGTTGGTCTCCACCATTGTCATGGAGATCGTGTTCTTGTTTGCAATATAGATAAGTAAGGTTAACTTAACCATCAATCAGGGTTAAAACTTAAAAATGGAAATGAAGAGGTGTGTTTCCACTCTCATGACTGGAAATGAAACTTTTGTTACAAAAATTAATGATCTAAACCTACCTAACTTATTTATTTAGCTTAGAAGATGGGAAATCCTAAATGTATTCCTGAACTTTATATCATATCTTAGTAAACATAAAACTATGGTTGAATTGTTTCAACCTAATCAACTCAAACTAAGTGTCCTTGTAGCAATTTGACATATGGTTTCAAACCACTAAAGTATGTTTGGATACCAACTCTTTATCCTTATACGATGTCATCAAAATACAATTGCCACCTAAGCTTGTGACTCAGAATCTAACTTTACCATCTTGCCACATTTCTACAACATAGTCAATGTTAGTATGCATTAAAATTGGTTGTTATTACCTTTAAAAAAAAATTCTTTTGTGTTTTTTTCCCTAATTTTGGACATGAAATGGAGGTTACAAATTGATAGATTAAGAAATGTTGGTAAAAGTTGCTTGTGCTCCTTGATCAAATGTAGCCTTTCATCATTGAAGGAGAAAATTGTAGACAAAAGCTGAAGCTTCATGAAATAGAGAATTTTATTAAGCCTAGCATGTGCTTATGTTCTAAGGCACAACTTAAATTTTGATATACAAGCAATGAAAATAGAAATATGTGGAAAAATCATTACACAAGTGCAAGAGATATCTAAAGAGTTTGAAATTATTGAGGAAAAAAATTGTTTGGCAAGGAGTGATCGATTAATTGTAAGGGATATTGAAGGTGTATCAAAACACTCTATTCCTTGATAATTTGGTTGCTAAGATGAATTATTATGAGGTGTGCATGTGGAGTAAGAGTATCAATTGGAAAATAGTAGTCATCGACAAATGCATCATTTAATTTAAAATTTTGATAAATGTCGATAAACAAATGAAAGTGAAAGTCTCAAATGAAGTGATCATGATTATTATATGTAGAGTAGAAATGAGTGATCTTCAAGATGTTGATTGGTCATTGCTTCTAGATTTCTTCACTATCAAAATTTATTCAAAGATAGAGAATTAGGTGTTTCATATTGAAATCATGAAGAAGCCCAACCCCTTCTCTATCACTCTTGAAGATTGTAGCTTTTCAACATATCAAAAGGAGTTGCAAGAGGTTTGGGAAAAGTACTTCAAAACTAAAATTATGATGAAAAATTTGTTCATTCCCAATTATGATTCAATGGTAGAAATCCTTGATAGTTAGAGTGCCTTCAAGAATAGATCTATCAGATCTTGATGGACCTATTTCACCAACTAGAAGTCTTAGTGATTAGATGTATATTTCACACATTTTTGATGAGTTTTCACTTGAGTCACGTTTCTAGATGCTCTCATTGTATAGGTTAATTTTGGAAAGGTTAATTAACCTCACTAAAACTACATGATTTGGAGGTAGTTATTAACTACATAAGGAATAGTTTGTTACTTGAAATCTATATAAGGAACCATTTATGAAAAGTATTTACAGACCTTGTACTTGTAATAAAAAATGTCTCTTATGTTCTTGGTATAAGGAAATAAAAGAAAACACATTTTGGGTTCCCTTTCTACAAATGTGAATTGTTGAAGTGTTGATTCCTTTTGTAATGGGTATTGTCATGGTATTATGGAAATGTTCAGCTATTATTGAATCAAGATTGTACTAGTGATAGCCTTCAATAGTAGCTCTTGATTCTTCTTATTAGTAGTCTAAGTTAATCTGGGAAGGCTTTGACATTTTTTGGTGCATTCATCATTAGTATATTTATTTCTATCATTCAATGTTTGAATACATTCTTGTTAAAAAAATCAAAACTTATATATTACAATGGAGTTGTCCCTCTCAAACATAGAGGAATATTGCAATTTAATAGTGATCATTTGTAGTTTCTCCAACTATTGACATAGTTAGTACTATTCAGAAGGTGAACAATGTTATTTTAGATGAGAATCTCATAGTGAAAAAATTATTTACAAACATATTTTTTGTGACTCTATTGGGGACCTAAACAAGAAAGGTTACTTAGTTACCTATGATGAAGAAAGATGGAGCTTTTGCATGAGAATGTGTTTCCAGTTGTCCAACCAAATCTTGGTTTCTAGGACACACAAGAAGACATTATTTCAGATTTGAAAACTCTACTATGGAGATGTAGAAATGGTGCTAAAAAATATCATAAGGTAATTCAAATTCTAGAAGAAGAAGAATTCAAGGAAATCTAGCTAAGACCACCTATTAGTCAAAATATTGTGGTTGTTGAAAGAGTAGTTTCTATTGGAAGAAGGAATAGGAAAAAGCTTGGTTAGATCCAAGCTCAAGTAAACAATAATTAGTAAGTTGGTTGATAAAAGGTAGAGTTGAGAAATGAAGCATATGAGAAACAATGAAGCAATTGGGAAAAGGTGGTAATATGGTTGGAAGATATCCAAGAATTCAAACATAAAAAATTTCAAACCGAGCGTCACATAGTTGGTTTGGATCATCTTAAAGTGTGCATCATCTTTCCAATTTCAAGATGCTTAAACCTCGCATTATCATTCAAATTCATCATTCTAAATGGGTGAAAAATATAGTGCCAGTTTGAAAAAAGAATGGAGAGATAATGATTTTTGTTGACTTTAGAAAAATTAATCAAGCAAGCTTGAAAGATAATTTTGCCTTACCTATAATGGATCAAATTCTTCAAACAGTTGCTAGCTCAAAGATGATGTCATTCTTAGATGGTTTCTCAAGTTATAATTAGATAGAAGTGTAATCACCTAAAAATGGTCATCTAGACTATTAGCTCCCTTTTCAACATTTTGGCTAAATTAATTTAATCATTTACCTAGACCAAATTGCTAATAATCAATTTATTTGATTATAACCTATAGTTTGACTATGCTATCCTAAGTTCATTATTTGATTAAAAGAACACGTCCCCTTTTAATTAAATAAAAGACCCCATTCTTCTAACCCACTTAAAGTGCACACACAAAGTCCTTTTTCTATTTTGCAATTAAAAGAAAAGGCTTTGTGACTTTTGTCTTATATGACTAGTCAACTTATATTCTATTGGTTGACTTGTGTGTGCACATGGATCACTCCTCTTTTCAAATTCCACCGTTGATCATCCGCCATCTTCATCTTGATCTCTACCATTTGTACGACTTTAAAAGGGAGAGAGCTTTCCCCCTCAAAAGATCAATATTTTGAGTATTGTTATGCTGCAGATTTTCTAACAAGTTTTTTCTGAGCTTTGTGGAGAACTTCTATTTCTTGTCTACATTCTCTCATAACATAGCATTTTAGCTTAGATTCATGTTGCATGTTAGTTGTAGCTTCTATTTTGTAATAATCTATCTCACGTAGCTTAATATTTGGATTGTAACACTCTCATACATATTTTAGCATAGTTGCATTTTGCATTTTCATCTTAGCTTAATCTTCATTTGCATTGCATCCTTGAGGAACTCCTTGGGACATTTTCATTCTTGCATCTTGTCTTTGGAACCTCCCATTGTATGGTTTACTAGCAAGAAGAGTATTCCTAAGGCTCAGCTAAGAGACTTCTTATTGTTGAAATATACTATCTTGCACTCTACGGATAGGGAGCTCTAAGCCAGTATCCAAGCATTCCAAACTCATGGAATCGTTTGGATAGAAGAGTTTAGAATGGGACACTTTCAAGTGTACATTTTTGGTGCCCACCATGGGGCATGAATCAAGTTTTTAGCTCCATTTTCTTTCATTTCTTATCTCTAATTTTTTTACAGCAACATATTGGATCTAATCAAGTGCTTTTGTAGAATTGCCACTTTGATTTTAAGGCCAACCCATAAGTAGATTAGTTTGAAGGCCAAAAATCTAGTTGGTTTAAATATTTGATCATATCTTTTAAACCACTTAGATTTTGGTTTTCAAATTATTTTTTCATGTTGGGTATATGTCCAACATGTCTCAGTCTGATTTTCAAAGCATTTTGACGTGATTTCCAAAAGTTCTGATTTTTTCTTTATTTTTCATAAAAAGTCAATTCTAATTGCAAATTAGTATATTTTTTGGAAAAAATTACATTTTTGGAAATTTTTTAAAATTATAATAGGGGTACTTTCTTTGTATTTTGACTTTTGAGGTCATATTAGGGATCAAAAACCCAATTTGATAAATCTAGCCTATTTTGAAAAAATAGGTTCCTAGGGCACAAATGAAGAGATTTTTTTGAATTTCTTGCATTTTTGGAAAGCCATCTAATTTATATTAGGGGTCTCTTCTTTTAATTTCTATTTTTGGATCTGAAATCATAGAAAAAAAGTTTAATCTTGTTGACTAGGTCAAAAGCAAAGAGTAAAAATGAGAGCATTTGTGATTAGTTTACACTTTCTTTGCATGCACTTGATTGGAAGATAAATTAGATTTTTGAGGCAACCAACCACTTTTTATTGCACATTTTTATGTTATTTCACACTAACTTTTGGTGCTAACAAGTTGTGATTTCAGGTTGCCATCCTTGTGAAAAAATTGAAACATTGCATAAAAAGAATGCATGTCAAAGCTTCAAATGCACAAGGGCTACTAACGATTGTTTGTAGGGCTGCCCAATGCATAAAAACCCAATTTTTATTGTTCTTTACTTTTACATGTGTGGCATATACTAGTTTTTTGTTTTTAGGCACATTAAAACTTACGATTGAGATCTTTTGGTAATAGGAGAGTATGCTCTTCACCCTTGTGGTGAATCAAAAATCTTGACTTACCATTTGGTTTCATGAGTAAGAGGAAACTAAATCTTCTTGGTGTGTTTGGGAGAAAATGATTGGAATAGGAGAGTATGCTCTTCACCCTTGTGGTGAATCAAAAATCTTGATTTCCAAAATTTGATCCACTCTTTGTGTAGTTTAGAATCCTTTAGAGGGCCTGCTCTCGGACAAACTGAGAGGAACAACCCAAGTGAGGAAAAGAAGATTGCCTGGCTCTTCCAACCCACTATAAATTCAAGGCTACCAAGAACACAAAACCTTAGTAGACGTAGTGTTTGTCTTTGCCTAGTGTGATCGCTTATGGGATTTCGACCATAGGGAGATCACTAGGCAAGAATTCTTAAGGTACTCTTGTAGTCGCGAGATCAATTACTCATCACAAGGTGAGGTGTCTCATAATTGGGAGCAAGAGGAACACTATGAATGGAAGCCTTCTCTAAACACTCTAAGTTAGTAACTACCCTTTTTAGCTGCTCAACTTCTTGGTGCAAGGATCGATCCTAGTGGACTACCCGGATCACCCCAAGATTTTAAACTCACCATCTGTGTTCCCTTGGTTATGCTTATGAAATTTCCATGACCAAGCCAATATCTCTTGTGGGTAACCACTTGGTGTGAAGCAAAAGAGTATCAAGTGTGGGCCAAGTTGTTGAGCAATGAACCATGACTTCTAGATAGATATTGTTTGATGTGTTCCTGAATGTGCTAGACCTGTGGAAATCTTTGGAACATACACATGACAATAGTTCTAGGGATTTATTTTAAGACCTCACCTATGCTTGTATCATGCAAGGTTTCTTTTTCTCTTGCTTGATTGTTTGAAGACTACTCCATGTGTCACTATCTTTCTTGGAAATAAATTTCTTTTGAACATCAAATTTGCTATGCTATCAATTATTGTCAAACTTTGTCAACCAAGTCAAAACGTCAAGTGCAAAAATTTTCTTGTGTTACTTACTAAGGGGGGTTTCATCAGTTGACTGTGATTTTTTATGTCTCTAGTGCTTAAACATGCTCAAAATGGCTCTTTGGTCTTAGTGCTCTTGGTCTTTTTGTTTTCATGGTCTATTTTCACTTGCTAGTTATCCTTTTACTGAAATGGTTACCTTGATTTCTTGATTGCACTCTTAGGTTGGGAAAGTTGTTCACTTGTCACCTCACTTGCTCTATCTACTTGGCTATTGGCTTCTTTCCTAGCTCTTGACTTAAGTCACTAGTTTCATAAGTAACTTGGACACTTTCTCGACAAGTCACTTTACTCTATCTTTATTATATTGGCAACTGAATAATCTACCTCTCTAGTTTGGACATCAAGTTATCTTGTGTCACCTTATTAGCTTCCTCTAGTCTCCTTCATGCTTGATTATCCATCTACCACTATGAAATTCAAAGCTTGTGCTACCAAACCTCAACCAAATCTAGATGATCATGATATCCTCCATGTCACTAAAGAGTTCCAAGATCTATATGTGCAATACAAAGAACTAGAAGAGACAAATGATCTTTCTTACCTTCATCTCTCTAAGCGCATGACACAAATGAAGTTTAAACTTGAGAAAAGGTTAGACGAGAAGATTGCATCATTACATGAATCCTCCTTAAGTTCTTTACATGCATGTGAGTCACCTTCTTTGAGGTCATCATCTTCTTCTAGGTCTACATGCTCTACTTGAAGAGATCAAATGTCTTCATCTTCTAGATCTAAAGACCTCTCTAGAGAACAAGCAAGTGATACCTCCTGTGAGCCTATGCTAAAATTTCATGATGGACCTATCTTTGAAAAAGATAATGATGAAGACATGGATGCATACCATTCACTTGAGAAACAACAAAAGGACTCTAGACATAATTCTAATAGAACTTTTTCTCCCTTGGAAGATTCTTATGGTGACACTTTGCAAAAACTTCTTGGCAATAAGATCATCATGTTACCTAAGTCTAGCTCATATGGAAACCCATTCTTGGATATCTATTGTGCTTATCATCAACATAATGAGCATAGTACTTCAGATTGCATTGAGCTAAAACATAAAATCCAAGATCTTATTGATAATGGAATTATTGATACCTCTAATGATTCATGTGATCAGGATACTTTTCTCGAGAAAGATCATATTAATGAACCTATGTCTAGTGATGGTTTCCTTGATACCTCCACTTCTTCCAACACTCATGCATCTCCCAATACTTCAAAACTTTCCAACATGCCTCCATCAAATAAATAACCTAATGCTTTCCACATTGACTACGTGTATCCTCAAGGGCTACCTCTGAAAGAAACTCAAGCTAACCTTCACTTGGTGGCAAACCTTTTCCATGCTACTAATCCTAAACATCCTCAACATTCATGCACTACTATGCCTAATCCAAGCATTACTCCATTCGCTCTTCATTCTCCCTTGTCCTTAGAAGTTGCTCCATGTCAAAAGGACTCTCAAAAAGAAAAAGCTATAAATGTCAAGAAAGATCAAGATCAAGCACCCTTTCATCTCTTTCAAGATTTTTCCCCTCCATATCCTATATCCTTGATGACTTTTCACCCATCTATACATCTAAACCAGTCATATCAGCCTTATTCATCCACAAATCCCAAGTCCTTTGGAAGTGAGAATAAACATAAGAATCCATTGAAAAAGAAAGATCACTATGTCCCATCTAATTGACATGTTAATGCTAAGAAGGAGAATGTGCAAAAGAGATTGCAAAGTTTCACTATTAAAAAAGCTAAATCAAAGAAAATATGGGTTCCTAAACCCATTATTGAAGAAATGTGTTTTGAAGTATCCAAAGTAAAATCTAAAGCTATATGGATTCCCAAGTCTCTTTTAAAAGACTTGAATATTGAAAATACTACAAAGTTGGCATTCAAGCTTCCAAAGGCTTACATTCCATCTTCTTCCAAAAAATCTTCCTAAAAATATTCCAAAGCCTTCCACTCCACTTTTTTCCAAATCTCTTCTACCACCTCATACATCTAAATCTCAAGATATTTCATCCATGATTCCTCCATCATTCCAATGCCCTTCAAGATGTGTGTCAACATTGATCTTGTCCAATATTTCAGCTACCCTCATGAAATCCTCTAAAGCTTACACTTACTTTCTATACATGAACTCTTATCCTCCATATACTCTTCCTACTACCATTTCTCTTTCATTGCCCTATCAACATCTTTGAGCATACCTTTCTATGGTCTTGGCTTATCATCACTTATCTTTCCTATAGGAGCACTATCTACATTCAAAAAACTTGAGCTCTTTCTAAAATTTCAAAAAAAAAATAGAAAAAGAAAAATGAAAAATGAAAATATGCCTTGGTGAAAACCACTTCTTGTGGCACCTTGGTAGCAAAAGTAAAGAGAAATAAATGTGTCTTATGGTGAAAACTACATCTTGTGGCACCTTGGATAAGTACCATGATGAAAACCTGGTAAATAGGCATCATGCGTAATTCTTCCATCATCCATCTATCCCATCTACTCTCTTTGATCTTGACAATTTTGAGCTATCTTTGCATATTGGCTATCTTATCCACGAAATTTTCTATTGTGCTCTCCCATTCACTCATAGCCTCTATCTTGAGATTTATTCTTATTTCTCTATCCCATTACTATCCTATCTAGTTGATCCTTGAGTCTTGATCACAATAAATAAAACATGGTTCTCATAGGCCTCTTGACATGTCTACTCTCTTAGATTGCACACTTTCATGCTATCTTTCTCATTGGCTTCCACTGCTTATCCTATATGCTATCTTACTTATTGGCTTCCATCGCTTATCTTATATTCTATCACACTTGTTGGCTTCACCGCTTATCCTACCCACTATCTTGCTCATTTCTTCCATTGCTTATCCAAAACCTACTTTATATGGCTATCTTTTCCTAGCTTGGGTATTCTTGAGGAGTGCATCCTTGAGGATCACATTCACTTGTTCCATACTCCTTTCTTATCCATCTTTCTCTATCCACCAACTTTCAAAAACCAAAAGTAAAAAGGGCTCCCAAAAGAAAAAAGTTGCCACTAACCAAGGTGTTCATTGTCCCATTGTAGGTTCAGTTGAAGCAATCCCACAATCACTTCAACTTCAACTTCAAGCGAAAACTCTTAAGGCTAAAAGGGTGACTCATTCAAGTACAAAGAAAACATTATCAAACAAAGCCAAGGATACATGGATAGTTGATCTTGAGGCTACAAAAGAATCATCTATGGTAGACAATGTACCAGAACCTCAAAAGTCACCAGTAAACGCTGATAGTCAAGAGGGTAACCTCACCTTGGCTAGGTTCTCCCTTACAGTTGATAAGGAACTAGTTACACCCAAGTGATTGGAGACATCTGTAGAAAAGAAGTGAAGTATAGTGCCTCTTTCAATGCCAATTGATGATTTGGTTAGTAAATGTTTGGGGAAAATAACTAAGGTAAAGAAAGCCATAACAGAATCAAGAATCAAATTTGATACAAACTCAAGGCACTAGTCAGTTGAAATAGCCAAGCTAGCAAATAGAAGCTTGTAGGAATCTCTAACCCCTTAGGATTATCAAATAACAAAGGTTGACTTGGGAAAAGGAAATTGTGCACTAGATATGGAGTTTTTTCAAGCTTCTAATAAGAAAATTTGTAGGATAAAAAAGAGATGAAGAAGGAAATAAAGAACATGGCATAGTATATCAATGATATCCTACACCTAGAATTAAATCCTATCAATGAAATTTTAGCAATTGTATATGTGACCTCTCCAACCAACCAACAATTCCTTGATAATCTGCAAAAATGCAAAGCAATCACAAAGATAGTAGGGGAGTGGGTGCAGTGCATCTTAGATGACACTGTGAAATAGATAAACCTCTTGGATAAGACTTTGAAGGAAATCTCTACCATCACCAAAAAGGTAGATCTGAGCAATGAAGGGTATGAGAAAGAAATAATTAATTTGGAAAATGTGGTAATATGGTTGGAAGATATACAAGAATTTAGACTTCAAAAATTTCAAGCCGAGTGTCATGTAGCTGGTTTGGATGAGAAAACCTTGTATGTAATCAAAGATTGTATTGAATGGAGGAATGAAGCTTTGCTACAAGGTATAACTTAAATCAAAGAAACTCTGTAGGAACTCAAAGTTATACATGAAATAATTTAGGAAGACCTCAAATGGTTCAGCAAACACATCATAGATATAGAGGATGACTTTGTTGGCCAAGCAGAGGAAGTGATTAAAGATGTGTAGAAGAAATTTTAGGAGCTCCAAGATAAGAAGATACAAACTAAGCAAGACTTTTCAAATGTAGCCCACACTAAAGCCGTGCTGATAATCAACTTGAAACACTTGGAAATGCATGGGGAAAAGATAGTATAACTAAAAAAGGAGAAAGAAATCTGTAAACAATGATTTGCTTAGATTGGCCTACCTCATCAATCCATTATCTCTGCATTTTCAACCACCTATGAAAGATGGAAAGTGGAAAGGAATATGGCTGGTGTGGATGGTGCTAATTGATTGGGATGCATAGTTATAGATAGTTTTGTAGTTGTTCTTTCTAGTTTTTACTTTCTTGCATTTCAATTAACACAGTTGTGTTAACTAAAAGGCTATTTTACTCCTGGCGGGGTAATTTTTGAAACTATCTAGCCCCATGCCTTATATAAATGTAATAATTAGTATGGTATAGGGTTAATCTCTAGTAGACAGATAAATAAAGCTATTTTTGTTTCAGGTTTGATCTTAAATTTGTGAAGATAGCATTTCAGATTATCAGCAAACATATATAGAACTCTACAGTTTGATTTTGCTAAAGTCTTTTTGCAGGTAGATATTATTGTCTGCTTCTTTGAATCTGTGTTCTTGAGAATACTATTTATATCAAAAAGTTTTTTTTTTGTTTTTCATTCATTTTAAGTTTGCCTACTTAAAAAATTTGAGCTATGAGAAGTGAATTTAATTTGATCTTCCTGCTTGTTTTCTTGAGTTTCAATTATGTGGATAATATTGATGGTTAAGATCAAGTGGTTCTTTAGCATTCAAATCGACTTTATATTGAAGAAATAGAATAAGTTGATTCAGCATTTTCAGCAAATTGTGTTTTGAAAAGATCTTTCCTTTGAGGTAAAAGATTGAAAAAATATTCTTTTTCAATAAAGGTAGTTGCACCTATTTTACTGAAGAAAAACTTTTAAGAAAAAATTTCCTTAACATTCTGTAGGAATTCAATTTGTTAGTATGCATTTTTCTCTACTTTGAATATCAAACCATTTGAAAAAAACTATTTACTAACAGTTTTTGGTGACTCCACTACGGAAGACTAGAAATGGTTTTATGTCATCATAATATTTTCCCAATACTTCAACCAAACTTAGGATTTGATAATATTCAAGAGAACATTATTTCATATCTAAGTGCATAAGCTTGGAAACTCAAAACAAGTCTAGAATAGTTTACACAAGTTAATCAGGTACTTGAGAGAGAAGAAGAAAGGGGAAAACTCAATAGAGGTGTACCTATTGCTAATGAATAAGTAGTGGTTGACAGACAAGTTCCAAGACCATTCTAAGTATTGAATGTTTGTTCCAATTGTGATAAACTGGCTAGTAAAAAGTATACTCAAAGTGAAGAAAGGAAGGGGTTCATATATCAATCCTATGAATTTGTGAAGAGTCTTAATTTTGCTCTTGATCTCTCTCACAAACACAAAAAGTCTATTAAGAGAAAAAGTAGACAAACATCTCCTAAAAAACCAACCCCTATAATTGAAAGCCTCCAGGCCCTAATCTTACTAGGGACATTAATACCTTCTCATTTTAATGCTCAACCTTTGAGTTTCATCCCACCATGAATGGCTACTAACCTATGGGGTGCACAAGTGGGTCCCTTATCCATTGGAGCCAACTTAAACCCTCTCCCTAAAGGTGCTAAAAAAGTATTACCCAAATTTAATGGAGATAGGAAGAAATCCACTGATGAACATCTCAATGCTTTCAACACTCCATGCACAGTTCTTGTTGTCACCCATGAGGATGTAGCTGTAAGGCTATTTGTCCAAACCTTAATTGAGGATGTTGTTGATTGGTCTCATCATCTCCCACAAGGGTCCATTACTAACTCAGATGATATGCAAAATGATTTTGAAAATAGATTTAAATTTGCTGATGATGAACATACCTTACTACTCCAATTAACCTAGTTAAAAAAAGAGGTAGATGAGCCCATGAGACATTTTGTAGAAAAGTTTAATAAAATAATTCATAAAATTCCTGCTGCTAGGAGACCTAATGCAAAAAAATATAATGGTTTCTTTGTTAACGCAATGCCTCAAGATATCAATTTTTACTTAAGGAGAGGTAAAGTAGTAGATGTTGATGCTGCCCAAAGGCTAGCTATTGAATTAGAAGACAATCTTTTAGCCGCAAGGAAATGGAAATGGGAATTGTAGACCTCTAAGTCACAACCATCAACCTCTAAAAAATTAGATCCATTAGTTTAGAAGCTCATGAATGATCTGATGACTATTAAAAAGAAAATTCCTAAGATGAATATTCATTACCAAGATATTCCAAGAAAATATCCAAGTCAAAGTAGCTTTCAAGGGAAACATATCACTTTAACCCCAAATCATTAAAGATTGCAAATTGAAGCCCAACCTAATAAGAATAACATGTGTGTTTTCCATCTTACCAATGATCATGAAGGAAGTACTTGTCCTAAGAATGTAAGATATTAGTAACTTGAAGTAGAGAAGATGGCCAAAGCTAATGTAATAATAGAGGAAGAATCTTCTGAAGAACTTGACAACTCCATAAGCTATTACCTTGAATATGAATCTAATTCTGACAGAGGTAATTATATCCTTTTAACTATAGAAGAAGCTTCATGTTCAGTGTTAACCCATGTACATAGAGCTGCTAAAGCTTATGTTAATCATAAAAATAATGCAATCCCTACTCAGGCAAAGGAATTAAAGAAAAAAGGAGAAAGTGAAGACAAGTCATCACCAATACAAATAGGTACTCCTCAAATCTTGAAGAGGTATGATCTTGATTCTACATTTGAAATTTTTGAGTTTTATAAATCATCCAAAATATAGAATTCCCCTACTGAATATTTAAGAATGAACCCTAGAGAGCTTAATAAACTAATCGAATATGTTCATCAATCTTCCCCTGATGTAGAAACTAAGAAAATTAATGAATTCAAGGTCTCAAGGAGTAATGAGATGTCTTCCAAGTAAACAAATGGAATTTCTCAAACTCTAGAACTTGAAACTCAAGCATCTGATAACTGAAAAGAGATAGTCCAACCAAAAAAGGTTAACCCTGAACTTCCCTCTTCTCATAAACCTGACCCATTTCATGTATCCCTCTTCCTTCATGGTTTTAAGCTAAGTAATTGCATCATAGATTTAGGTTCTTCTGATAACATAATGCTAGTTGTAGTAGCAAAAGCTCTTGACCTTCTTTTAACCAAAAATTTAGGTAAGTGTTATTCCATGGACTCCAAATAGGTGCCTTTAATAGGTTAGTTAAAGATGCCCAAGTTTCTTTAGTAGCCTATCCTTAGAAAAGAATTAATCTTACTATCCTAGTAGTAGATATTCCTACAAGTTATGGCATGCTTCTTAGTCGAACTTTCTATTGAGACCTAGGAGGGGAAGATAAAATGGATCGGTCCTGAGCTGTTATACCTTTGGGGAAAGAAAAAGTAACTTTTTTACCTGAAATCAAATCCAAATACATAGTCTTCTCATCTAATGATCCCAAATCTTAGATTCTTTATCAAGAGATTGATTTTTCTAATTATTTGATTTTGTCTAAAAGTGAAAAAATAGGTGAAAAATTAGAAGGTGAAGACTCACTATGGACTTTAGAGTTTGATGGAAGCTACTACTCAAATAGGTTTAGGGCTAGTATTGTGTTGATATCTCCTAATGGTCAAAACTTTCCTTCTTAAAATCTTTCTTTTGAAAATACCAATAATACAACAGAATATGAAGCTTTTCTCCTAGGTATAGAAGAAGCCAAGAAAAGAAATATCAAGTTGCTAAAAGCAAGGGGAGATGCTAAATTAATAGTTAAGAAAGTTAAAAACATGTTCTTAGTAAAGAATCAAATACTAAAATACTATAGGAATCATGTATGGGATGAGATCGAAGATTTTGAAGCCTTTGCAATTGAAGCAATTCCTAGAGAACTAAATGACAAAGCAAACTCTCTAGTAGTATCAACCTCTTTGTTGATTCCTCATCTTGACTTCATAAATGACACATATTTAGTTGAGATCATTCACAGGCTAAGCATACCAAACAATAACAACTCATGGAAAGTATTCAAGGACGATGCTCACATTAATGCTTTTTTATAGAGTATTGAAAAAATTTCTACTAATTATCTTGAACGTTTAGATTCTAAATGTAGAGAGTTTTGTCTTGATCTCACTGATGAAAAATCTAGTGATGTATTATAGTTGAATGGAAATGTCATACATAAAGGCCTAGTTGAGCTTGAAAGAGTCTTTGACAGGTGAGATTCTTTCCTGGCCCAACATTTATCACCTAAAGATGATACAAATGGTGATTATGAAAAGGTCAATTTGGAAGATAAACATGATCCCAAAATTATCAAGTTGAGAACCTATTGCGGAGAAGATGAGAAAGCAAGATTCATCAAACTACTTATAGAGTTCATTGATGTCTTCACTTGTCTTATGAAGATTTAAAAACTTTCCATAGTGGACAATTCAAACTCCATATTACTTTAAAACCAGGTACTTCTCCTTTTAGGCAAAATTTGAGAACATATAATCCAAAGGTTTTTGATGCAATATTCAAAGGAATAGATAAGATGCTTAAAGCTCACATCATCTTTTCAATTCATCATTCTACATGGGTGGCAAATATAGTGCCAATTAGAAAAAAGAATGCAGAGATAAGGATTTGTGTTGATTTTAGAAAACTTAATCAAGAAAGCTTGAAAGATAATTTTGCCTTACCTATAATGGATCAAATTCTTCAGATATTTGCTAGCTCAGAGATGATGTCATTCTTAGATGATTTCTTAGGTTATAATTAGATAGAAGTTGTTGAAGAAGATAAACACGAAATATCATTTACAAAACCTTGGGGTACTTTCGCCTATAAAAGGATGCTTTTTGGCTTAATAAATGCAGGTGCCACCTTTCAATAAGCCATGAATTCAATCTTTGGCCATTTGCTAGATAAATGTATTACTATGTATCTTGATGACATGACTGTATCTTCTAGAAGACAGAAGAAACATTTGAAAGATATGGGGAAAATCCATGAAAAATGTAGGGAACATGCGATTTTGTTGAAACCTAAGAAATAAATTTTTGCTATAACTGAGGGAAAGTTTCTTGGGAATATGGTTTCAAAAGAGGGAATCAAAATTGAACCAGAGAGAGTAAAAATTATTCAGCAGCTAAGCCTTCCTATTAATCATAAAGGTGTCAAATCCTTCTTTGGATAGATCAATTTTCTTCAAAAATTTGTACCTAATTTTGTAGAGACCATCAAACCAATGGCCAAGTTGCTAAGTGAGAAATAAAATTTCAAATGGGATGAACCAGCATCTAAGGCATTCAGAGAGTTGAAAGAGGCTATTCCTAAAGCTCCAACACTTTTTCATCTTTATTTCAAAAAACATTTTATAATGAACTACTATGCATCAAATCATGCCATGTCAGGAATATTGCTTCAAAAGAATGAAAAGATTCCTATCTCCTTTATGAGTTTCCCATTGAAGAAACATGAGTTGAATTACTCCCTAGCTGAAAAACAAGCTTTTTCTATTGTGAAAGCAGTGAAATATTTTTAGTACTATATTTTACATTCACATTCTTTATTTTATGTATCATCCACTATAGTCAAGAGTATCCTCACATAGCAAGATGTAGCAGTGAATAATTGAGCAACTTGGGTAGCAAAAGTACAAGAGTTTGACTTGGATATTCAACCAAGCAAGTTTTTCTAAGGGCAAAGATTATGTAAACTTATGGTAGAAAGGGAGAAAGAAGAAACATATCCCATTTGCTTGTTTGTTGGTTTGAAAGATGAGTAGTATTCTAACATAGCTTATTTCTTGACATATGGGAGATGCCCAAACCATTTAAAGGGAAAAGACAAAAGGAGTCTTCAACTCAGAGTGGCCAAATTTGTAATTATTAATAATATCTTATACAAGAAAGGCTTAGATGGCATGTTTCTAAGGTGTGATGATGTTGACTAGCAAGAAAAACTACTGAAGACCTTTCATGATGGGGCCTGTGGAAGACATTTTTCATCAATAGTGATAGTCTTAAAAATTCTAAGAAGTGGATACTATTGGCTAGGTATCTTTTAAGTTTCTTGCAAATGGGTAAGGAATTGTGAGAAATGTAAATTGTTTACTTGGAAAACCATAATTAGTTGCTCTTCCTTTAAAACCTATTAATATAGATGAACGTTTTCAACAATGGGGATTGGATTTTATAGGTCCTATCCATCCAAACTCAAGTGTAGGTCACACACATATCCTCACTACTATAGATTACTTTACTAAATGGGTTGAAGCCATTCTATTTAAAGCTAAAACATAGCAGGTAGTGTGTAAATTCTTGACAGAAAATATTCTGACCCGTTTTGGTACACCAAACAAAATAGTGATAGACAATGCACAAAATTTTTATTCTAGGGAAATTCAATTATATTGCTATGATCATGGTATCTAGTTGTCTCATGCCTAAAATTATTTTCCTCAAGGCAATGGACAAGCCAAATCCACAAATAAAAATCTAGTCAATATCATGAAAAAGTTAGTAGATGAAAAGGGAAAGGATTGGCATAAGAGGTTATATGAAGCGGTTTGGGCTTATAGAACTTCCCCAAAAAGAGGAAATGGCATGACTCCTTTTGAGCTAGTGTATGGAGTGGAAGCACAATTGTCCTTGCCCTTGGAACTAGCTACCTTAAATTTACAAAAGGCAATTGAAGATGGAATGTTTCATTCTTCCATTGAAAAGAGAATGTTGTACCTCCAAAAAATAGAAGAAGAAAGAAGGGAGCTAGTTGATCACATAACCAACCATCAAGCAAGGGTCAAAAGACTTTTTGATTGAAAAGCAAGGCCACAAAGATTCATGAAAGGGGATCAAGTATTGATGTGGGACAAGAGAAAGGAACCTAAAGGAGCTACAAAAAATTGAGAGCTTATGGAAAGGTCCATTTCTAATACGTGAAGAATTAGGCTCTAATGCATTCACATTGCAATATCTTAATGGAGATGATCTTCCCCTATCTTATAATGGATAGGATCTCAAACTCTACCAATTCTAAGTTTTCTCTTTGTCTCATTGTAAATACCATCATTTTTGGGTTTTGTTCTTTCCCTTGTTTTGTCCTTCTATTTTTGTACTTTTTGAGTAGGTCTACAAAGCCAAAGATCTCGAGTTCATCTATGATCCTTCCATTCTTATTCCCTAGCTAAAGGCAATTTCTACCACACTCATATTTTTCTTGTAAAGAGTTTCATGTATAAGTCATTTCTTGGTCATAAATTTGAACTTGAAGCTTCATTAACTTCAAGTTCAAGTTCACATCCTCCCATTGTCCTTCGTGTATCAAAGTCCACATTCACTACCCTGAGTCAGTCCTTACAAAGTCAAAGTCAAAGTTGAAGTTGGAACAACTCAAACTTCAACTTCAACTTTGGTATTAGTTTTTATGTACTAACCTTATGTTTTCATGTAGGCATTCAATCTTTGAAGTGGAAAAGGTGAAAATTTTCCCCAATGATGACATTTTCCAAGGCACATGAAATAATAAATAAGAATGTTAAAGAGGCATGTGTCTTGATGCGACAAGAATTTGTGAAAAAAGGTGAATTTGTCATTTCATCATAACACGGAGCATTAATAGGCATGCAAATTTGACGGGCATTAATAAAAAATTACTCAAAGAATCTTTCTTGGTGCGCAACACATGAATAGTAATTATTATATTTACTTTCCAAATCTATAGTGAGATTTTCTTGATAATTTATCCCTTAAATGCATTACCTAGCCATTTCACTGCTTATTTTGTCATTTGCAAAAGGAAAATCTCAGCGTAATCTTGCAGGGAGAACATTGTTTAGAATAAGCTTTCTCAAACTATAAGTGCACTACCATTTGCCTCTGTAATTTTACTTGTGCTTGCTTTTCTTTTTGAAATTTTTTCATTTGCATCCTCTAGGCCCTATCACCCCATAGCATGCCATGACATTGTTTTGCCCCAAAATTCCCAAATCGGAAAAACCATGTCTCCTTAGCTCTTTACCTAAGATTTTTGACACATTCCTAGTTAACAAAAGCTTGACCAATGTAATTGAAAGAGCTAGAAATACCCAGTCAGGTCCTATATATCAAAAACTAGTTAATAGTGAGTTAAGTAAAGCCACCATATTTATTGCAGCTATTACATGCCAAGAGTTAATCATTGAATGTGCAAAGCACTCTGATCCTAGCATGAGATGTGTCAAGAAAATTTTAGGAGAAGTGGTAGTCAAAATCAATAGGACTAGTGTTTGCTCAGCCCTTAGGATGCCTCATAAGGAACCCTATGAACCATGGGCTTTTGAGGAGGCAGAACACTTGTATGTTGAGAGGAAAAATAGTTATGACAATAAAGTAGCACAGACATGGCTCCTCAAACAAGTAGAAGGTGGTTCAAGATTTCCCAAATCTTTAACCATTGAACATTTCATCAAAGAAATTGTAGACATTGTTCTTTTTCTGATTAGGGTCAAAGGAAATGAGCATGCATTTTTTTGGGAAACATAATTGTATTTCTTCATCGAAAAGATTGTTGAGGGGGATAGGTTCATTTATTGGGCTGACCTAATTGCTTAAAATCTACACAAAGGTTTAATAATTGTTAACAATTTTGGTTCATTCTTCCTATCCTCCTTTTTAGTCTATGTCTTGGAAACATCCAAAGAATGGGAAGGCCTTCCACATTCACCATGGATAGATGAAATGTGTATTTACCAATACTATGGTGATTTTCAAGAAGCTACTCCCTGTAGAGAGTTTAGAAGGGTAAACAATGTCTTCCTAGGAAAGCTAGTCTTTGAGCTTCAGGGTCATGAAAATAATAGATTATTTGAGGTAGCAATACAGGCTATACAAGTCTATGGTTGTTTCTATTTTCAATTTCCCAAGTTCACATACCTCAGAATTGGTAATTATTAAGGTGAACGATTAAAGGTTCCTCGTTAGTGCCTAGACCCTATTGTTTTATCTGAAATGTGTAGACAATTTGTCTCTATGGTGGAGTCTTTTGAAATTCCCAAGAGGTCTTCTTTGGTTTCCTTTCCCAATGAAATTGGCCAGTACAGATGTCCTAATCTAAAGCAAGCCATGTTGACAAGAGAAGCATTTACCCATCTATGTTTCAAGCCTTTCTCCCCTCAAGAAAACTATGATTACACAAGATTTATCAAGAAGAATTTTTAAAATGCAGTTTCTTTTATTTACATTCCACATTTAGAGGACTACTAGGAAAATTGTCCTGATGAGTTTGAAGTAAGAAAAAGGTTATGTTCAAGGTTAACAGTCAAACAAATTAATATGCTTAATGTTGATCTAGACACATGTGGGTTAAAGGAAGAAGAGCTAGAAGAAGTAATTGATCCATTTTATATTGATCAAATTGAATGCATGCCTATTCCTAAGATTGACTGGGGAAGAAGAGAAGAAGATGATTTTTTTTCTTGCACTAAGGAGATATTGACTAGGACTAAAAATTGGCTAAAATCAAAAAATGTTGTTATCCTTGATCTGTGAGGAAAATCTTCAAAAGCCAAAAGTAAAAAGGCCTCCCAAAAGAAAAAAGTTGCCACTAACCAAGGTGATCATGGTCCCATTGTAGGTTTAGTTGAAGTAATCCCACAATCACTTCAACTTCAACTACAAGTAGAAACTCCTAAAGCTAAAATGGTGACTCATTCAAGTACAAAGAAAACATAATCAAACAAAGGCAAGGATATAGGGACAATGGATCTTGAGGCTACAGAAGAATCATCTATGGCAAGCAATGTACCAGAACCTCAAAAGTCACCAGTAAACACTGATAGTCAAGAGGGTAACCTCACCTTGGCTAGGTTCTCCCTTGTAGCTAGTAAGGAATTAGTTACACCCAAGTGGTTGGAGACCTCTGTTGAAAGGAAGTGAAGTATTGTGCCTCTTCCAATGCCAACTGATGATTTGGTTAGTAAATGTTTGGGGAAAAAACCTAAGGTAAAGAAAGCCAAAACAAAATCCAGAATCAAATTTGATAAAAACTCAGGGCACTAGTCAACTGAAATAGCCATGCCACCACATGGAAGCTAACATGAATCTCTAAACCCTAATGATTGTCAAATAACAAAATTTGACTTGGGAAAAGGAAACTGCGTAGTGAATATGGAGTTTTTCTAAGCCTCTAATAAGAAAATTACACACAAGGTGTGGAAAGATGGGTAGGATAAACAAGAGATTAAGGAGGCAATAAAGAACATGGAATAGTATATCAATGATATCCTACACCCAGAAGCAAAGCCCATCAATAAAATGTCAGCAATTGTAGATGTGACCTTTGCAACCCACCAACAATCTATTGATAATCTATAGAAATGCAAAGCGGTCGCAAAGACAATAGGCTACTAGGTGCAGTATGTCTTAGATGACACTATGAAATAAATAAACCTCTTGGATAAGGTTTTAAAGGAAATCTCTACAATCACCAAAAAGGTAGAGCTGAGCAATGAAGGGTACAAGAAAGAAAGGAGCAATTGGGAAAAGGTGATAATATGGTTGGAAGATATCCAAGAATTCGAACTTCAAAAATTTCAAGTTGAGTATCATGTAGCTTATTTGGATGAGAAAACCTTGTATGTAGTCAAAGATTATATTTAATGGAGAAATTAAGATGTGGTACAAGGTATAACTAAAATCAAAGAATCTTTGAAGGAATTCAAATTTATACATGAAATAATTCAGGGAGACCTCAAATGGTTTGGAAAACACTTCACATATAAAGAGGATGACTATGTTGCCCAAGTAGAGGAAGTGATTAAAGAAGTCCACAAGAAATTATAGGAGCTCCAAGATAAGATACCAACTAAGCAAGACTTTTCAAATATAGCCCACACTCAAGCCATGCTGATAATCAACTTGAAACACTTGGAAATGCATGAGGAAAAGATAGCAGAAATGAAAAAGGAGAAAGAAATCAGGAAATAGTGACTTGGTTACATTGGTCTGGCTCATCAATCCATTATCTTTGCATTTTCAACCACCTATGAAACATGGAAAGTGGCAAGGAATGTGCCTAGCATGGATGGTGCTACTTGATTGGGATGAATAGTTATAGATAGTTGCTTAATTGTTCTTTCTGGTTTTTACTTTCTTGCATTTCGGTTAACACAGTTGTGTTAACTAAAAGACTATTTTACTCCAAGATCTTTCCTTTGAGGGAAAAGATTGAAAAATCATTCTTTTTCAATAAAGGTAGTTGCACCTGTTTTAATGAAGAAAAACTTTTAAGCAGAGAATTCCTTAACATTCTACAGGAATTTAATTTATTGGTATGCATTTTTCTCTACTTTTAATATCAAACCATTTGAGAAAAATTGTTTACTAACACTTACAATTGGAATATCCTCTTTTAAAAAATTGAGCTCCACAAATATTATTTCATCAATCTCTTGTACCATAAGTACCTTCTCAAGAGTAGTTTTATATTGTTTGACTACCTTTTGAATCATGCGAACACCTTGCATTTCCAAATCATCTCTCCATTCTATAAATGTAGTGTGTATTCCATCCTCATTGTTCATATTTGCAAGAAATATTGTTTCTTTGGCTAGTGATAGAGAATGTTGTACATGTTCATATGATTTAACAACAAGTGAATCACATGTATCTTTACCAATTTGTGTAGATTCAATTTGAAAATTTTGATCTTTCTTTAGACCATCAGAACTCACATTGTTGACCCTAACTTGAATAGGAGATGAACCTTCATCCTCACCTATATTGTCATCATTGATGATTAAATCATTATTCACATTGGGAATTCCATCTGAAACCATAGTTGGGTCTAACGTGACAATATTTGTTACTAAATCCCTTGCATTTGTGCAATTTTTGATATGATATTCAAATGTGTGATATATTGAGTGCATTGGAAGTAATGTAAATGGCTTTTGGAAATAGTTTATTGACAACAATATGACATCCTTTGTTTGACTCTCAATAAAAGTTTCTTCTTGATAGTACCAATCTATCAAATCAATTTGGTGACCAAAAATATTCTTTGTTTCATATAATGGATGCAATTGATTCCCATATTCTTTTATGTCTTCTACAATCTTATGGGTTTTGCAAGATCGTATGAGCTCTATTGACAATCTACAATAGTCCCTTTTTCTTATTTGTTTTCCATTTACACCATTTTCCCAATGGTTCTCTAAAGTAGGCTAGTGTTTGTAATTTTTCTCTACAATTGCAAATATCCTTCCTACTAGATCAACATTATATTGCACATTGCCAATAGTATTAATTTGAAGATGAGAAACATCTACTTCTCAACTTTCTACTATATCAAGATCAGCACAAGACTAATTACCAATAGTTAGTGGAAACTTAAAAAATGCAAGCATTGATACCTAAATTGTCTTGTTGCTTGAACAATTTGTCTACACAACTCCAAAAGAAAGACTTTATCAGAAGGGTAATGTGGTGACTTCCATGGATAACTATGAAAGCCAAAAACCCTTACATAGGTAAATGTTTGAAATTAGATATACCAATTTCCATATTTTGCAATTTCATCGGTAACCTCATTGGATATTCTTCTTTCCATTTCATCATGAAGTTTTCTTACTATATTGAATGTGAAAGCATCATTTACTCTTAAAAAATGCTTTTCACTCTCAATCATTTCCAATTGAGGAAAACAGTTGTAAACTCTTGGTTGAACCTCTTTGAACCTATTATTCTTATTTTGACTTGGGAATATATTCTACATGGCCAATAGATACACCAAATAGGATGTCATATAGAATTTTTTATTGTTAAGAACATCAATTAATTGTTCATGCAAGTAGTTGCTGATAATGGATGCCAAATTGAACTATTTTTTTCTTCACATTTTGTGGATGAAATAAAGTATCCATGTTTGAAAATGAGTCAAGCCAGGACATCCAAAAACCCTACTGAATAGAGTGATGTAATCTCTACCCTCTTCTATAAAACCAACTTTGTGATGTCCTCTAGCCAATTTTTAAAAATTGGTACTCTATTGATGCATTAATTTATCATTCAGAAATTGTCTTGCAATTGAATTGGATAGACAATAGTAATAATTGGCAATCTTCATGCCAACAATAACAGATTGGTCATAATGTGGAATATTGTATGCTTCTCTTGCAATTTTAGGTGTATTATCTAGCAATGTTAACCCCTGCAAATTTTTAACTTTCCTATCAACCGCATCGTAATATTGTGCACATGCCAAAACCAATTCCACAGATTGAAGAGAAACATGGAATGCAACTGCTTCAACCAGTCCTAAAGTTGTCAATCTATTCTATGAAAGTCACATTCCCTCACCCCTTTTCATTCTATTTGAAAAATCCATAATATCAATGAACCCCAAATTTGTGTCTCCTATCTCTTTGAAAGCTAGATCAAACTTAGACTTTTGAAGATTCCTTGTAAATTTAAACTTCATTGTGAACAATATAATATTTGTAACCTGAAAATATTATTATTCCAAGAAAATAATCAAACAAATCTAAGAGGAAAATGATGTTTGTATTTAGATTATTAAAAAAAAAGTGTAATCACATAAAATGAACACATTTGCCATTATTTTTATAAAAGAAATACTTAATTGCACAAAGTAGTGCAATAAAATATTAAATCATGGAAAAAAAATCATAGGCAAACAATATAAAATTATTGATGCAATAAATATTTTATGGTAGGAAGAAGTGTAATGAGAGATTAAATCTTGGAAGCAAAATATCGTACTCATTAAAAATAGTTTATATTATGTCAAATGTAATACACTTGCAAAGAAATATGAATCTCCATACAAAAATAATAATGTCATATTCAAATCCATTATTTTAGTATCCATCTTCCGTTAACCCATTCATGGGCTTGACTGAACTAGGAATGAGAATATGCTTGAAGAGTTTGAGTATGTGGAAAGAATATTTCAAATAATTGTTGGTGACTCAGAGGAGACTCAAAACTATCTACAACAACACCTATCCACCCACAATTATTTTTGAACACGTCAACAACCAAATCCACTAAAATATATTCAGGTAGACTAAAACCTAGAGGTGAAGGCCGAATATACTCAAAATATAATTCATCTATAAGATGCCCATTGGTCCATTCATCTATTATAAAACTATTATATTTAATGATGAACTTAGGCCTCTATGCATTGGTGACATATCCAATTATCGTTGTAGGGAACCATGCTCCATCGAAACCCCCTTCATCAGAACACACTTCTACTTTCACCCATAATGAAAATTCATGTTGTACAGCTTAACCTTGAAAATATTGTATCAAGTATTAATTTTCTAATTAAAAAATTTCAATCAAATTCTAATAGAAAAAAAAAACACAATTTAAACATTTAAATGAAATGCTAATAGAAAAAAAAAACATATGTTTCATAATTCACAGATTGGGGGGGGGAGGGGGTGTCTCTTATGAGACTGAAGTAGCACATATTTATATAAAAAATTAAAATATAGACATAACTGGAATTAGCCCATAATGACTCTTACAACATACCTCATTAATACTTAATACCCTAAACCTTAGCTTTAAGTAGGCTATTTGCATACTAAAATAATTTTAAAAACTCTTAAAATCCAATACATGGTTTATAATATATAACTACATAACACATATTAGTAGTTTTTTGTAAAGTGTTGGTTTTTAAATTGTAAATAATTTACTTCTATTTCTCAAGATTAACTCCCCCACATTTTTTAGCTATAGAAAATATAGATAAAGATGTTGATGGAGGTATATAAGGTAATTAAGCTACATACTATAATATTATTCATTTTATCTATTGAGATGTTCATATCTAAATCTTTTTATTTTGTACTTGAATCCTACTAAAAATATATATAAAATTAAAATGATTTTAATAGTTAGTACTTCCTAAATCGTCTAGTTTCATTGAGTTGGAAATTTTGGGCTTCTCAATTATGACACCACCTACCGTCCATCTTTAAATAGTACACTAAAAGTCTCCTAAAAACTTCTTAGTATCACATATTTGTCGATAGACAAGTTTATATGTTTCGAAGTGCAAGTACAAGGGAAAAAGGTACAAAATAGAACAAAACCACTAATCCAATCCAATATAACATTAAAAATATTTCAAACCAATCTTGAATAATGTATAAACTTTTAAGTTAAAAATATGTTTATAGTTTTTTGAGATGAATTAAGAATCTACAATACAATTGAACACTTTTATTGTATAAATAAAACTACAACACATGTAACACATTTAATATCTTAAAATCATATTTCTTTTTATAAAAGTTTAATATTAGTTTATTAGATATAATTATAAAAGTTTAATACAATATTTCATCTATCTATTTAACTTATTCTAAAATTTCATATCAGAATATTTCATAATTTACAAAAATTTATAATCTTAAAATTTTTAAGATAAAATAATATGATACTAAAAACATTGATAAATTAATAGTATATACAAAAGTTATTTTTAACTATATATGCAACTTTTCTTTAAAAAGTTAAATAATTAAAAACATTCATATCCTCTCATATTTTAATAAAATATCCAAAAACATATCAACACATTTATAACAAGAGCTGTGTTACAGCAAGAGTCCAGCCTAATAGTAAAAAAAAAAATATTGTTTGAATAGATTGAACAAACATTGGCATAAGTAAATGATTGTAAATAATTATAAGAAGAAAATTAAAATAAAGTAATATAAATTAATAATTATTAAAGAGTAAATCAAGTAAATTAATTTTATAAGTTTTAAAATAAAATTTAATTCTTTTATAATATAAGAACATAGAATAATGAAATAGAAAATTAGAGAAAATTAGAGGAAAGTGTTGTTTGAACATATATTTTTTATTTTAAATCAATAGGTACAATATCATTTTAAATCAATTGACTTAAGTAATTTCATTTATATGATGACTTCAAATTTTCTTCATAATTTATGAATTTATTCTAGCGTATTTACTATCAATCTATTTCAATAATATGTATTTCATTACTATCTACTAAAATAAAAAATTACTCAAACATTTTTTTCAATATAAACATTAAATGGGTAAATATTGTGGTGTTTATCTCTAAATGCAATTCTATTATTGACCCTAACCTAACGTAATAGTAAATCTAATCTTAATTGAATTCCCATACTAAACTCTAACTTTACTTGTAAAACTAATTTGAATGCTAAACTTAAATCTCATTTTAAAATTATAATAATGAAGGAGATTAGGGATTATATATATATATATATATATATATATATATATATATATATATATATATATATATATATATATATATATATATATATATATATTTCAAAAAAATTATTATATAAAATAAAGTATATAATAAAATTTAATAACATTTATAAAATTTAATTAACTTCTATAATAAATTAATTTTATAAGTTTTAAAATAAAATTTAATTCTTTTATAATATAAGAACATAGAATAATGAAATAGAAAATTAGAGAAAATTAGAGGAAAGTGTTGTTTGAACATATATATTTTATTTTAAATCAATAGGTACAATATTATTTTAAATCAATTGACTTAAATAATTTCATTTATATGATGACTTCAAATTTTCTTCATAATTTATGAATTTATTCTAGCATATTTACTATCAATCTATTTCAATAATATGTATTTCATTACTATCTACTAAAATAAAAAATTACTCAATTTTTTTTTTCAATATAAACATTAAATTGGTAAATATTGTGGTGCTTATCTCTAAATGCAATTCTATTATTGACCCTAACCTAACGTAATAGTAAATCTAATCTTAATTGAATTCCCATACTAAACTCTAACTTTACTTGTAAAACTAATTTGAATGCTAAACTTAAATCTCATTTTAAAATTATAATAATGAAAGAGATTAGGGATTATATATATATATATATATATATATTTCAAAAAAATTATTATATAAAATAAAGTATATAATAAAATTTAATAACATTTATAAAATTTAATTAACTTCTATAATAAATTTTATAATTTAATTCTTAGTCTTTCCTTTCTCCATACTACTAGTTATATATATTATATAGCATATAATATATAAAGAGAAAGTCTTTAAAAAAAAAACTTTTAGTTGATTAGACAATTTTTTTGTAATTTTCAGAATGAAAAATTAATTGAACCTCTAGCAAAAATAGGGTCAACCAATAAGAAAAAAGAAATACTTTTCAAGAAATTCAAAAAAAAAAAAAGACACTTCAAACATTGGAAATCATGTTTAATATTTTGCAAAGGCACAACGTTTAAGACAAACTAATAGCCTAAAATCAGGTGAAAACATAACTCTCAGCCTATAAATAAGCTGGACTAATAAAACTTACAAATAATACGAAATATTATAAATTACTACTACTGATAATAAATACTCCATCAAGTATATATAGTCCAAACGTTAGAAAACAGGTATTTAAACTAAGAAATTCAGATTCTGATTTTTATTTAACGTCAATGAAAAGAGCAAGATGGCCAACAACATTAACTCCATGATCTTTTAAACAAAAAAAATCTCCCACCAAACCTAATTATTTTAAAAATCAACAATAATGGCAATAGGTTCGGCTAGTTAGCCATGGGCCCAAACCATAGAATTTGTATGTTTTTAAAGGTAAATGTTAATAAAAATATTTTTGTCAATATCATTGGATCTGAATATGGCAATGGAGATTGTGGGAAAGGAAACATAGTTTTTAATGCAAGAGAAGGCAGAAATATGGAGTCTAAATGCGGGAAAGCTTGGGGTTACCATTATGCAGAGTATCGACAGAAGGCTATACTGATCAAGATTAAACAACCACCTATATAATAGCAGCCTTGGCATATTCTCATTGGAAGAAATGGACACACCACTTATGTTCGAACATTACAATGTAGCTTATATTATTGTTTGAAAAGACAATCCATTAAGTGAGTTTATGCCAAATGTTGAATATAATCCTAGCCTAAACATTAAAACAATCCACGTGCCTTATCTAAGTTTCCACATTCTTGTATATACCTAGAGAGATAAATACATTTTATCTCCATGTAAAATTTTCATTTGACACACTACAAAAATCTTTGTCCCAAGTAGATTAACACCTTTAAATATTTGGATTTTCTATTCATTCTTGCTGGAAATATATTGAAGCAGTCTGAGATAGTGGATGGAGGTGCTTAAAATGGCGAAACAACACTTGATCACACGAACAAAATGTTTATATTTCTTATATTTTGGTAAGAGTCTAATTTAGTCATCCCTCATTTCATTATTAAAGGGGCCAAGACATTCCATGGCTACCGGAATAAAAAAAAATGGCTACTCATCTATCAACAATGCTTAGATTGAGCAAATGCTGAAATGACATGTTGTGCACTTGAACAACACTTGATCACACGAACAAAATGTTTATATTTCTTATATTTTGGTAAGAGTCTAATTTAGTCATCCCTCATTTCATTATTAAAGGGGCCAAGACATTCCATGGCTACCGAAATAAATAAAAAATGGCTACTCATCTACCAACAATGCTTAGATTGAGCAAATGCTGAAATGACATGTTGTGCACTTGAAAGGTTGTGAAGGCGCATTTCCGGTAGAAAATAGGAAAAAGAAATAGGAAGGATATCTAGAGAAAGAGATTTTCCTTGTTTTGGATGCTCCTTATCATGGTACACACACAAAAAAATTCTTCCTTGAAAAATTACTTCAGTAGATTTTGTACGAGCCATTTTCAATGTCCTCTATTTCCATTCCTTCTTTAATGTTTGTGGCTGAGGATTTAGACCAATAGATTTTGTTATTAGTTTTTATTTTATTTTAGAACTCTTTACAATATTTCAATTTCTCTCTTTGTTTTATGACTCTTCATGTGAATGTGATTGTGATTTCCCATCGTTGGGTGCACTATAGAAAAGACACAATTTATTAAAGACTTATTTTAATTTCTCCCTATAACCTAATGCAATAGTATAAATTTTTCATTCTAATATATTTTCTCACAACTTTCCTAACTTATCAATTTTCTCCTATTTCCCAAACCATCTACCAACTCTTGCCAGGAACTCTGCTGCCTTGCAACTCCTGCTCATCTAGAACTTTAGGCCTGTTTGGTTTACTAATTTTACTTATTTATTTTTGGTTCAAATTCAAGAGTTGGAATTCTTTCCTTGTTTAAATATTAAAACCAATATATTTCTTACTAATATTAATAAAAAGAAGATTAATATAAAGTTTTCTTTATTGGAGAGATGCCAAGCAAATTATACCATTCAGAACTTATTAGAGGTTGATAAATTCTCATCCCTATTTGAATCCTAATATTATCTAATAGTAATTATAACCATACTATTAACTGTAACCCTAATATTCACTCTATCTAAACACTAACAAAAATATTATTTAAAACCTCACCAAACTATGATTCGAGTCATAGCCGTAATAACTGTTAGGATTATAGGATAAGATTTGCTATCAAAATCTATGAGAAGCAAACACATTCTAACACATTGTAAAATAAATTATGACTTCACCCTAACAGATTTTATTAAAATATTAAATAAGCTAACATTGTGAATCATGGTTTTTGGACAAAGGGGTTGCAGTTGTCCTCCACTGTTAGGAAATTCATTGCTATACATGCAAACTCTTTATCTTATGGATGGGTATCCTCCTGATTCCTCCCAGTTGATCAATTTTCAAAAATTCAAAAAATCATAATTTTTTTCAAAATTTTAGAATTTGATCTTCATAATCTGCATACGTTGTAGTAAAAAATAACAAAATATTTGAAAAAAAAACTGATTAAGAATAAAGTTTCACTTTGTTTTGTTATAGTAAATTTTTATCAAAGCACATATTTGATAAATAAAAGCTCACAAATGACCATAAATGTAGGGCAACCACTACTATAAAAATATAAACTTTTAATAATATAAATATTGATTTCATAATGGATATGATAAATATAAGATACTTTATAATATATATTTCTATCTTATTATTATTACATATTGATATTGATTTAGATTTTAGTACTCTGAATTGCCACCAGGCTCTTATTCGGCATTTAGTGCAGATAAAGATTGTGGTCCCTCATTAGTTGTTATGCATAATAAGAGTGGTATTCAGTATAACAATGGTTTCACCATTTTCCTTGACAATAGTAAAATACCTCCCAAGATGCTTCCCTCACAATTCATGCTATGAATAATCTATTCTATAACAACAGGAAGGCATATTATTATATACTACACAAATTGTTTGGAGAATGGTTCTGCAAATGGTTTCCCATCTCTACGGGTACATCATTAACAGTAATGGGTAAGTAGCAAATGGTTTATAGTAGCATTGACTCTTTCTGAAATAAATCAATGTTATAGCACAAATTATTATCGACATCAGTTGGGATCTGAAATATGGCTTCGGCAGTTGGTACATGATGGTAACCTCTCCACAATTTGAAATAGATTAAACCTCTCTTTTTTGTCATTCGTTCTCCATCTGTATTTACAAATGTCTTAAGGTTATATTGGGCCAAAACTTGCAAGGAAAATAAAATGGTTAGAATAAGAAGCACTATAATTATTTTCATAATCTGAGCCCTCCATTTTCACTGCTGAAGAGCGTAACTAGAAAGAGATGTCATTCGTTGAATAACTGGGGGTAAAGAAAAGCTGCATGAAATGCAATGTATTGCATAGTTGAAATTTTATAGTGGGAAGCCACAGATAAATAATGATCAGAATAGTTGAACATTGTGTTAGTTCTTGATTTGACAAGATTTTAACTATCTATTATAAATGAACAGATACCTAGGAGACAACCAAAAACTATAATGGGTATTTCTGAAGAAAATCAAGATGGCTAACTTATTAATACTATTTTAGTCTTCTTCCCTTAAAATCTACAAAATTTAGGTGAGTATACCTAAGAATTCATAAGTCTTCAACATATTTATCATTTCTTGTGATGAATTCAAAATAACACATAGATGTCATGATTTCAAGCTTACAATAACGTAATTCAAAGATCTTGATTGATTAATTTTGTACCATTTAGCCCTTCCATATTTTACCAATTCAAAATATGATCAGTGCCTTGTCCATTGGGTTGTTACTCACAAAATTTTGACACATAGAACCAGATCTACCCTATCACTTTGTGAAAATGAGAACAAAACTCAATCTAAATTCTCATTCTTATAATGATATTCTTTAGACAACTTTAAATTCTCCCAAATTCATATCAAGCATTTACATGATGCATTATATTATTAGCAAAACATGGACTAATATATAGTTCAAATTGTATTATAACTAAAAATCATTAAAACATGACAGAAAATTAAAAGAAACACAAGAATAGACAAGATCTAGATTGGATAATCATACAATAAATGTTTTTGTAATCAAGACCCCCCCATTGTGACATACATCAAGTATATACAAGAGAGAAATGGGAGAAGGAGAAAACCCCCTAAGAGGAAAAAGTCCCCCCCACATAAAGAAGAAGAAGAAGAAGGAGACAAGGTAGTCCCCCCCCTAAAAGTAAGGGGCTGACCAGTGAGAAATGCTCCAATGTAGAAGTTGATCCATGACTACTGATTGATGTTCCTCCCCTTTGGAAGAAATAATGGTAGAGGTACAGGTGAGATGCTTCCCCTATGTGTAGAAAGAATCTCAATGATGAACGATGTCTTAAAACCTACTCAACTATCCTTGTGTCGATACTGATGGTGGCTCCTTCCAAAACTACTGAGAAAAAGTGTAGATCTAGCAAGGATTGATGTAGAACCTATTTCAAAGAATAATCTATCTCCTCAAATGATAAAGAGGCCTCCTAAAACTATTGTACATAAGGATCCACAATCACATCAACCTGTAAAGACTGATCATGTAGAGAATGGACATGAGGGTTAGAGTGAGCCCTCACAACAACTGTAGCAGGATCGTCCTCATCAAAGAGAAGTGGTATATTATCAAAGAATTCCTCCAAATTTTGTGTGTGTGACTCTATGAACAAACCTAAAATTTCATTCAAGAAGTCATCACCTGAGGTTGGAACTAGAAGACAAAGTGTACCCTACTATTCTGAAGTACATGAATCTATCACTGCAGTAATGAATGAAGAATTTTCCTAAATGAGAAGATGAATATCATCTAGGATGTCTCCCACATCTTCAATGTGAGACTCCATGAAGAACTATACGATTTTTGCTAGGAAGTCGTCACATGAAGGTAAAGTAGGAGGACATGAAGTGTCCTATTACACTAAATCTGAAGCATCTATGGTTGGAATAGGATCAGTAGGAACAATAGGATCATTTGGAGGTGTGATCTCATCTAGAGAGGATGGAGCTGTAACTGGAGGTAAAATATCATTTAGGAATGGAGGAATGTGTGGATCTTCATATGTCTCCCAAAGATGGATTAAAATATAGCATAAACCATTTGATGTCATCTAATCAAGTGAATCCATAACCTCCATATCCATATATAGAAAGAGGGCATGACAATTGATGGAACATATGTCCTCATTGTATAAAAGTCATCTAGCATATGGCAATGCATTGTGCTGACTAAGATATGAGACAACCAATTGACTCCATTCCTGATAGTTTTCTAGTGTTAAGATAATTAAATCTTCCTCTTCCATGATGTACTAATCAATTTAACCCCCAAAATGAAAAAAAAAAATCAAAGAACCCCCCCCCCCCCCCCCCCCCAATGTATGATTAAGGCACTTTATAGGTAGTGTGTATAAAACAGCCAATTTAGGGCCTATTTCTAAAAGAAATATTTATGTCCATAGAACCTATAATCTGATTTTAGATCTAGAAGGTAGACAAAAAACTATACACTTTCAAAAAAAATAGAACCTAATTATATGTCCAAATGAGCTCGTACCAAGCATTTGAAGTGTCAAAAATTGGGATTTGCGAGCTACAGAAAAATTCAAGAATAGAGATCTCAAACCACCTACACTAATGTGTAGATCATGAAATTCTACCCCAAAAAAAAACAAAATTTCTTGTAAAAAAGAGTCTATATGAGGGAGATATCATTGTTTGAAAATCATTGCTATAATTATTTTGTTGAATCGCCACTGTCGTGCCTCCAAAAATCAAATGGCTCTAGATTTTGCCTCAAATGTTTGATTTGGATGAAGCAAAATCCTGTTTGGGGGTTTTTTGACCTCTTGAATGTGATGTAAATATCTGATTTACACTAGTAAGCTTCAATCTTCACCTATAAAAAATCTCTCCTACAGGCCTAATAGCCTATTTTTCCAAAAAAAAATAATAAAAATTCGAAAAAAATAACAGAGATGGAGATGAAAAAAAAGATCTAAAAATTAAATGTACAGATTTAAAATGATCATACCAATTTTGAAAATTAGTTCTTCGGGTGCCAGTTAGCATAAAAAATTGCTTCAATTTTTACTATGTCTAGGGTAGGCAAAATTATAGTCAACATTCACCCAATCAATGTGCCAAATGCAATGGCGATGTCTACTTTTCTCTAGATGCTCTCGATGATTGCGATACTCCAGATCTGAGTTGAAGTGCTGAAGCAAGAAGATGGTCTCGAATGGCTATGTGAAGAGAAACTTCCCAAGAGGTTTAATACCATGTAAGAATTTGTCTTAGGGCAAGATTCACCCAAGATTGAAGAACTCGAACATAAGCACAACTATCAACCAAAGTGAAGAGGTGACTGAGATGGTGTATACATCTTACCCTCAAGAATAATAGTTTATCCAATTTTTTTTCTTCATGGATTCATGCTAAAATTAATATACGTCACATGTAGGTCTCTTGTGTGTTGAAGAATAGGGAAAATTCATGTCACTTATCTCTTTTCCTTTCTTACTTAACTCCTCTATTTTAAGCACACTATACACTGGTCTCTTTTGGAGGACATATTGCCTTGAGTTTATAGGAGTAAAAGCTAACCTCTTCATGGCCTCTTTTGACTGATCAGGGTATGTTTTGATCAAGAGAACCTTATTTTCATTAAATGTGTCCATAATCTCAACAAAGAAGGTCACGAATTTATTTACCTTATCAGCCATAGTTTTAGTAACTACTAATGGACTATAATATTTATCAAAGGAATTCACTACTATAGGACCTTACATTAAATCCTTTGTGTATCCTTCTTAATCTCTTGTTCTTGTAAGGAAAAATTGTTGCTTTTGATGTCCTTAGTGTAGTATCTAATCTATGGTCAAAATCCTTTGCCTCTATTCTCTTTTTGTACATTTTATAAAATCCCTTAGGGTTAGAAAATATGGTATGAGATGTTTCAATCTTATAGGGATCTAAAAGCTTATACAAGAAATGTCGTCAATCTTTCGTAATTATAAACTGATGGGTAACAATGAAGGTGGGAAATATTTAACCCCTTGACCTTACTACTAACTCAACTTCCTACAAACCTCCTATTACCATAGAATCTTAGCCAACACCACCTTAAGAGGCTCTTGGTATGGTAAAAAATGAGGGGTTTCTTGGTACCCATATACTTTGCAAATAGCAAAAACTTGATAAGGAATTATGACAACTCAATTACAAGAAACCTTTAATCCAAGAGTCAAGTCCATGGGTCTAATAAAATCTAACAACAATTTTGTAATCCTTGGTTTATCAGTAGACAATAATGCCTCAACTTTGATGCAAAGTCTCTATCAAATTAACAAAATTGGCTTCATTCACATCCCATGACTTGTCTACACTCCATAATTGGATAGGTAAAACTTCTCCCTCGTATTCCTTTATCAATTAAATTTCTCCTCTAAAATAGGTGGCTCCCTTCAAGAGGAACATATGCATCAACAATGAATACTATCTAAAAGCTTTCTCCACCTCTCCCTTTGAAATTCCAATTAATCCATTATGGATTTTATCACCTAGATCGAAGATAACATCAACTCTAAAGCAAGAAATATGCATTATCATATAGATAAATCTAATAGTTGTATAGCTCTATTCATCTTCCCCAAAATCCCTAACCAAACACATGTATATATCAAAAACATGAGAATTAAAAAATTCTTTCTTGAAAGGCTCTAAGTTTGAAACTTTAACTAAAGTTCTAGTTCTAATGGTTGTCAGATGTTCCCTCAAAGGTCCTTGTCTAACATAAACCCTTTGTGCTTTGTATATTTTCTCCAATTTTTGAAAATAGGTAGCCTCATAATATTTAGAAAAGGAATCCATCACAAAAAATTCTCTAATCTCCTTGGGCATTATTTTTACAAGGTAATTCCTATTTATTCCTCGCATAGACCTAGTGATTGAATCATACATCCTTGAAACCAAATTCAAGGGGTCTGAATCCATAAAAACTCTAGGCACCACCAATTTTATCATATTAAAGTTGCAAAAAATTTCATGCAAAGTAAAAATATTTCTTTTTGAAAAACACTTGTTAAAGGGTTGTAACTGGCTCTTGGTTGTCACTGCATCCCGGGTCCAATTTCCCATGTCATATAAACCCTTGGCTAGCTTCAATCATACAGTGACAGGGATCAACTTTTTTGAATATGTTACATCATTTTTTGACCTAGTCAATTGCTCAAGGAAATCATCATGGTCATTTCTTTGTTGGTAATCTGTATTTTCTGGAAAATTCTAATTTGGGAGGCATATTTATGAGAATTAGAGAATTCTATAGAAAATTTCTTTATAAACATGGATAATAAAACTTTGTAAAACAAAATCACTATTCCTTCATTCAAACAATTCACAATATCCTTAGCACCGGATTCTTTATTCCTTGCGCTCCATTTTGGTTCTTCAATAATTCATTTTGCATAATAGAATGCAATGTTTGTATTATATTTTTGAATTACATCCATATGAGGAAAATTTAATTTACCATTAATATTTTGTAGAGAATGGTATGTATGCACTAGAGGTGAATTTGAAAGTATACTATTGATTCTCAACACATCTGACAGCTAAAATTGAAAATTATCTTTGAATCATCTTTCTACCCATTGATGTGTCAATTAAACTAATTATACACCTCTAGCTGCAAAACAACTCACATGTATAAATCCTTGTTGCACTAATCATAAAATCATGTACACACATGACACCTTATCACTTTGTTTCTATGGTTAATGTTAGAGTAATAAAGTTTTTTTCCTTATTAATTAAATTATTTTGATTTAATTATTAAGTTAGTTATTATCTCTAGTTTACTTAAGCTAAAATTTGGGAATATAATAATTAATTATTATAATACAACCTAGGTTAGTTACCTATTAGGGTTTTGATCTCCTTTATAGTTGATCTATTTTTGTATTTATTATATTGATTCACTTTTGAAAATAGTAATTTCTCCTTTCGATCTCCAAGAATGTCTAATCTATGGATTTGGGAATTTTAGCCTCCATATAGAGCTCAAAGTCAAGGATATTCTCATATAGATTTTATAGTGTTTTAATTAGATATAGTATGTTGTAATTAAAAAATTCTACAACCACATATTTTAACATTGAAAAATATGTCACTTTTGAGAAAGATTTTTTTTTAATAATATTAAAAAAAAATTAAAATTATATTACATTCTATAGGACAGAGTCCTCTTTCAAAATGTATAATTTTTCTTTTGGTTAGAATAAATTTGTTCTTAAAAATGTGGTGGGAGATAAAAACTATCGAGTTCAAGTGAGTTATAATTCGAATCATTATAAAAGAGAAAATATAGGTCTAACAAAAAAAATTATTTTTGATTTTTTTACCTATATTTGTTATCTATAACATAATCTAAGATTGATGGGTAATAAATTTATTTTCATATAATTTTGTGGCAGGAACTAGATCCCTAAATTTCTACATTTTTTAGCAACTAAAAAATTATCTATAATAATTAGGAAAATATATCAATTCTTATTCCAAACAATTATTAAAATTATAATCCTAAACTTCATCCATTTCTACACATTTCATTACGTTACTTCATTTTCAAATTCTAAATAGTATTACCAATTTTATGTCATTGAAGGTAAATAGTTATACTTTTGTTAGCATTTTCCTTTAAAAAAGGGTGGCATAGGTTTTTGCTTTTACCCCTCTACCTAGTCATGTTTTATTAAATGGATGTTCTTTAGATCAATAGTTTGGTAGTATTTACAATTTGATACTTTAGTGGTGTTCTCCATGATCATCTTTTGTTCCTATCTTCTTGGACATTCCCTACTTTGGAGGCTTCTATAGTCCTTTACTGGTTCTTTCTAGCACTATTTCCATCTCCTTTTGGAGTATGGTTTTTCCCATGTGGTTCTCTCTATTTCTCCTCTTTTCAAATATTTAGTTTTGTTTGGGTACCTCATTAGGCCTTTTTGTTGGGACCCAAATTTACTTTTAGTAGTAGTTTCTAAGTTTTTAGCTACTCCATAAGTTTATCTTAAGGGGGGTTGTTAGAGTAATAAAGTTTTTTCTTATCACTTATTATCTCTAGTTTACTTAAGCTAAACTTTGGCCATAGAATAATTAATTCTTTTTATTAATTATTATCATGCAACCTATGGTAGTTACCAGTTAGGGTTTTGATCTCCTTATAAAGATGATCTCTCTTTGTAATTATTACATTAATTCACTTTTCATAATAGCAATTTCTCTTTTTTCTCATCAAGAATGTCTCATCTATGGATTTTGGAATTCTAGCCTCCATTGCTTTTACTTCTCTCTTTATGTGATAGGTGTTTTCATGTAGGTGATTCTTGGGAGTTGTGGGGTTTATCATTCATCAACTTCAATAGCTAAAAACCTAGCACTATTCATTGGTGACAAAGTGATTATCATAGATCTATTCTACATTGGTTGATATGGACTTAAACTTATTTATTTCATTGTTTTTCTTTTTGGCTAGTGCACCATAGACATGTGTCCTCATGTCACATAGTCAATATGGTTAAAAGCCTCACATCTCTCTTTAGCAACATGTGTTGATCTACTTTACAACATATGGTTAGAACATCTTGTTGGTGTTTCATACAACTGAGCCCATAGCGAACACATGTCATCTTGTCACATTGTCGCAATGGTTAAAGATCTTGTACTTCTCAATAGTGACCAAATAATAACCATGGATTCACTTTTGATCTGATGGTTGAGATAAGAAAATGTTTGCTTGTCTTTTTATGGCACACTAGGACATGTGGCATCATGTCACATGGTCACTTTATTCAAAAATCTTATTACTTTCTTTGGCCATAAGGTGACCTCCATAGATCCATTTCCACATCAATGACCTTAGTTTTTTTTTATAACTTTGTACAATTAGCCCACCAGGACACGTGTTGCATTCTCACTTTTTTGCATTGTTTATACATCAAACACATTTTCATCATGACAAAGCGATGTTAACTGATCAAATTTGATCTGATGATCGAGAAAGGTCATGCTTGTGTTTCCTTTTGTGGCCCACCAGGACACATGGTATCATGTTGCATTATCATTTTTTTAATAATTTGAGCATCTCCTCACAATGACAATGCAAAATTCATTGATCCTTAACTTGATCAATGGTTGAATTGAAGCTTAAAACCCTCTTACCCTTAGTCATAATTAAATCAAACTATGAAACCTATTAATCTCTAATGATGTCATCCTTTTCTAAACTTTCAAGCTCTCTGGACCCACTATATCCATGTGTCTTTCTATATCTATATCACTATCAATAAACTTAGCACATCTTCCTTTAGTAATGATACAAAAACCCTTGATCCGATGGTTGCAAAAGTAGTCTGCACCAAGGGTCCAATTAATTTATGACAGAGGATACATAAGACATGAAAATATTAGGATAAAATGATTTTTCTAATGCCATTCCCTTTTAATTGAAATAAAAACTCTAGAATAAAAGGTTTGAAATATAACAAGGATAGACCTATTCATTTATTCTTTTAGGGTTTTTAAACGCAACTTCTCACCCTATTTTTTAAAAATGAAATAGTTCCTAACCATATTTCAAACCTAAATTCATGAAAAATAAGCAACTCCTAAGAAGGGCTAACACATTGTAATTTTGAAATTATCCCATTCAAAACTTTGAAACTGCGGAATGACATGCAAACTGTTCAAGAAGGGCCAAGAATGATTTATACATATATTATATCTTGTCAAAACATTTGTATGCCATTGGTACACATGATTTAAGCTAAACCTCTTATGCTTTTACATAGTTAGAGTGTTATTGTACACATATTTTACTAGCTAGTTTAATGGTTAAATAGTTCATTGTCAACTCAAAAGTGTTCAATTATTATTTTTTATTCATTGGTCCAAATTAGCCTATACAAGGTCAAAGACAACTATTATATACATTTATTTCTAAATATTCAATTTTTTTATAAGATTAAAATCTTTTTCCTTTATATCATCTCATCTTTCAACAAGTTCCTTTTTTTAAAGCTGTCAAAATGAACACTATTATCAATTTTTTATCTTCTATGTTCTACTCAAATGTCAAATAATATGTTGTAATCCCATCAACCATATGATTTAAACCTTCCTAATTATTTATTTAAAAATTTAAAAATTTAATTTTTTAGTTCATTTGGTTCAATTAAATTTTATATAGACTAGGTTCTTTGTGTTGAAAACAATTCATTAATTGTGTATTATCCTTGATGTTACACAAAATATCATATCATTTATAGCAAGTGTATGTGAAGCTCACTTGAGAATTGAAGATAGTTTCCTGTGTCTATCGAGCATTCCAAAGTTTACCTAGGTCAAAAGACTGTATCTACCGAGTTCAGTCAAGCGATAAAAGAGAAGCTTGTAGAAGTTGAGTGTTAGCCGAGCTCACTCGGTTAATGAAGGAAATTTTGGATGGAACCAATGTTAACCAAGCTCACTCAATTACTAAATGAACTTTGTGAATATGCAATGTTAACCGAGTTCACTTAGTTAACATAGGAAAATCATTGCTAAGTTAGTGTTTACCAAGCAGAGTAAGCTAATGAATAATTTTTTTTGTTTTGGCATATTGAGTTCAATTGTTTTTTATTTTGGTTCTAGACAACTGAGAAGATGAATATTAAGTATTCTAAGTTGTATTCAAGCCGACTTGACATTTTGTAAGATATAAATATAAGGACAAGTTAAGGATTGAATGTGTTCAAAATAATCGAATAGTTGAAGATGCTTAGAGGAAGAGAATTGGAAGGATAAGAAGAATATCCTTGTTGAGATGCAAAGATACATTTGATCAGGAGGGATCAGGTATACAAGTCAGAATTGAGATCTATAATCAGCAGTTTAGTTGCATCAAAAATAAGGTCATCTTATTGGTACTTTCTAACCATTATAGTAGTCATCTAAAATATCTTAATATAGTTGTCTTAATAGCTATTTGTAAATTCTCTAACAAGGTGACATTTCAAAATTGAATTGTCTAAAGACCTCTAACAAGGCCACTCCTAACAGGGTGATTAAATCCTCTAAATGGGTTACACCTAACAGTGTCTTTTGTAATCTTTAACAAGGTTGGCTCCTAATAGGGATCACTTCAGAAGAGTGAAAATTAGAAACTAGTTGCAATTGGTGGTTTTTCCCAAATTGGATTTTCATGTTCAATCACAGTGTCAATTGTGTTAAAGCTATTTCCTTTATGTTTTTGCAACTAAGTTAAAGTAATATTAATCATAGATAATATATTAAGGCTTTCATGTTAAGCATTACCAAGTTATTTCAGTATCTATCAAGTTGCAATATTTTCTAGTGTAAATCGAGTACATGTGTGTTTTCCATGTTACAAGAGAATACAGTTTAATTAGATTTTTTATTTGTATTGACATCTAAAGGATCTAGGTTTGATTTTTGTAGTAACTAATTCACCCCTCCCCTCTCAATTTCTCCTCTTATATTTCCAACACTTTTTACGTAATAAGTGAGCCTCATTGATTATAATATGTGACACTTCATAATCAGTCATCTATTTATGTGTAATAATTTTTTAACTTAAAATAATTGTCTATAAATAACTTAATCATACTATAGGCTTAATATAGGATCATATAAAAAAATATTATATTAAACCTAAAAACTCTTTCTATTTTGATTGATTAGAGATCAACTTTATATTTTAAGTCTTGATTAATGATCTAGGAGAGTGTAAGATTCAGTTATGATTAGATAACATTGGAGAGTGGTTGAAGCCTTAAGTAAAAATAAACACCATGTCAAGTGGGAACAAAAAAAACAAGAGTTCACAAAAAGTGTATAACTAAATTATATTTAAATGTGTCTATCTTTTTGAAAATTACAATTTCATTAAGAGACGTTTTATCATTTTTTGTGTTACAAGATAGGAATTTTTTTTATTTGATGATTCTAAATAATATTAAAAATCTCTTTATCATTTTTTAGGGTAGAAGAAATTTAATCCTTTATTTGGGACTCTTTCAAGGATGTCTCTTATCTCTTATATAATATGTTATTTCTACTAGAAAAAATGTTTTTATCTTATGGATTTCAATAGTTGGTCAAAGATTTTTCTTCACTTAATTAGATATCTCAATCATTTAATACATATTTTTACAATGATTCTTTTCTCACTTTTTAATATAAGAAATTACCAAAAACTCTATTACTTGAGTATTTAGTGCAAAGCCTAAATGTTTAATATTTAATTAATAAAACTCAATATTATATAAAAATATTTCTTCCTCCAAAGCCCAATTTGATCTTAATTTTATAAATACAAGCTAGGAAAATACCATTCTACTAAGTAATATTATTTACCCATAGGTTTGTTCTAAAGTAGATGAATGTTAGAAACCTATAATATTATTTTGTTATTGCATATTTTACACCATTTAGTCAATGGTTGCTAAGCCAAAGTTATATAGTTTACTAGTTTCCAAGCTTTTCTCATTAGTTCTAGGTCAACCCATGAAACGCTTTCAAATCTTTGATCTCCTTTACAAAATCATCAAGATTTTCACAAGCATCTTTTTTAGTTGTTCCCTTAAACTTATGCTCTATGGTTTCAAGGTTTCTTGAAGTCCTAGCATTACCAAGTGGTTTGACCTAAAATTCCCTCCTATTATAATATTTTTTTTTTTTAAACAAACTATCTCGCCAATATTTTAAAAGATGGGCTTTTTTTTCGATTTTTTATTTTATTCTCTACTAATCTTAAAATTTTAGTTTATTCTAAGTAAAAAAACAACGAAAATGGCTACACAAAATATGAAAATCACGAATTTCAACTCTCAACATAAAACCTCCACGTAGGCTCCCTTGGGATACAAGAAAAACCCTAAGAAAATTAGGTTTAAGTAGGGGAGAAATGGGAAAATTTCTTCTAAAATACTGCCTGCATCCTTCTCTATAGCAATTGTGAATATGTTTTCAACATTAGACGAACCAACCAATCCGATTTTGTGAAAAAATGAAGGCTCTTTTCCCAGCGAAAAGACATCACCAAGAATTTATGAGACTAATCTTAATCATGAAGGTAACAGTTTAACCCAAGAAACTTCGGAGGCAAATGTAGGGGAATTTGGCTCTCAGTCTATTATAATTTCCACTTAAAAGTTAGACAAACAAATCAATTTTCATAATCTTACTAAATACACAAACTTAGGGTTTTATTAGAAGCCAAAATCTTCTTTAAACCTAGACCCAAATGCTATTAATTCTTCCAAAAGCCAATCATTTATCCATCATTCCCTTGCCTACATCTCGGCCCATCAAAGGAAAGAAGGACCAAATCATATTGCCTCTACGATAAATCATCCAAATAAGAATCATTCTTAGAAGCAATCTAAAATTGAAGAAAACATCATTATTATCAGTAACCAAAATAGCGAAGAGTGCATAGTGAAGAGTGCTGGCAAGAATGTTAGAAAATGGGGATTTTTGCCTTTTGGAATGGACCTATAGCAAAACTCAACAATCTAATAGATTGGTTGGAGGATTTATATTAACATCAGGTAAGTATATCTCATTTCTCTAATAAAGTAGCTTACATTCATTGCTTAAATATGTTAAAAAATAAATTTTATATCAATCAGGGTGCTATTTTAAAAGATATGCTATTAAATTTTTTGAATGGTATCTAGATTGTAAGGAGAACCTAAATTTTATAATTCCAACTTGGATTACTCTTCAATCTTTACCTCCAGAGCTAATGCACAGAGAGATAATTAGGAAAATACGTTATTTAATAGGAGATTTGATAGGGATAGATGCTTCTTTTGAATTTTGTAATAGTGTTAGATTATTGTTGGTTTGTAAAGTAAATTCAAACAAAATTAATCCTATTAAAATTATTACCAACTCAACAATATATAGAATAAAATGTTTCAAAAAAAGACTAAAATATTTGAGATTATTAGATTAAATGATGAAAGCAAAAAAAATTAAAAAGATTTAGTTAACATCAGATCTTGATGATATCTTCCCTATGATAAGGATTAGAAATTGGAAAGAGCACCAAAAGAATGATCTAAACCTCTTGAGGTCGTCTCTGGACTTAGAAAAGGAAAATGGAGTAAATAAAGAAAAAAGTCTGAAAAAAGAAGATAAGTCAGCTCAATCTCGAAAGTTCAAAAACAACCCCAAAAGAAGTTCATGGGATAATGGAAGAACTAACTCAGAGAGATCAGTTGGTATTGACTAATGGGAAATTAGAATATCAAGTAAATGTAATGGATTTAGAAATTATTAAGAAGATTAGTAATAATATTAGCCCATCCATACAATAAACTAAAGAAAATAACTCCATAAAAAGACCTTCCAAAAGTAATGAGAATCTAGCAAACTGTATCAATCAACAAAAATCTAGAAACAACATAAAAAGGGGAAGAAAACTAAAAAGAAAGAATAGGAAAATAAGAGAATCTTAGAATCCAATATGGAAAAAGAGGTTTTAGATAAGAAGACAAAAGATTCAAATATGGGTGTTATCTCCGAAGACAGAAATGGGAAAGGAAAATCCTCACAGTCTATAGAAACATTAGAGGTTAAGCAACACAAAGAAATTGTTACAAAATAAAAAACTCTAAAAGATAGAGAAGAAAAGAAAGTTACAAAATTTTGGCAAACCCCAGTCCTCTATAAAAGAAATAGTGAAAGTAAGGCTAAGATAAGTAATCAAAGTAAGGAAATTGGAAACATAACATAGGACTTATATGATTTTCAGAACAATAATTTGAGCAGCATTGAGGTATAAGATAAGGAAATTAATGTTGAAGATGAAAAAGAAAATCTAGAACAACTTATCAAGGAACTATTTCAAGTGTTTAGTTTTGAGAATGTAGACAAAAGCATTACAACTCAAAAAGAAAGTCTATTATAGAGAGTGCTTAAATTAGGTGGAAATGACTACACTTATGAAGATCTTAAAAGAGACATGTTAAGTATAAAAGAGGAAGATAAAAAAAGAAAATATACATAGTATAATGAGGAAAAAAATAGGACAACACAAAACTCAAGGAAAGTAGAGATTCAAAATATCATGACAAAACAAATTCTACAAGAATTAGAAAATGAGGAAGGAAGTGAAATGGAAGGAAAATATTATGATACTCTTGTAAACGCTAAAGAAAATATAGAACAACTAGGCATTCTAATGAATCAAAAAGGAATCAAGGCTCCAAGATATGGTAAAATAAGAGTGAAAAGAGGAAGGAAATCTCTTAAAGAACTAAGAGAAGTAGATGGGTAGGAAAAAGAACAACAAAAGATCAATCAAATTTTCAATGCAAGGAAGGGGAAGGTCCGTCCCAAGGTAGCATGACGTTCACAACCTAGAATGCTAGAGGCTTAAATGCCCCTAGCAAGAAAAGGCTATTAAGCCAAAATTTAAAACTCTTTGATTCTAATATAATTATGTTACAAGAAACAAAATAAAATAAGAAAGAAGGTATCAGGTTAGAAAAGGAATTAAGCAAATGGAATTCTTATCCACAAGAATCTAGAGGGGCCACAAGAGGTTTAGCAATAATCTAGAATCCTATGAAAGTCATCCTCAACATCATAAAATCAAGTCATTAATGGATAAGTATCAAAATTAAAAGTATTAAATCTAATTATAGTTTATTTTAATAAATATATATGGTCCAATTCATAATTTATACAAAAAAATCTACATGGGATGAAACCAATTTATTTACCAATGATTATAGTAATGAAATCATCCTCCTAGGAGAAGATTTTAATAATATTTTGAATGTAGAAAAGAAATTTGGAGGTCTACAACAAATTTCAAAAGTGTCTATAGACTTCAAAAATTGGGTCGAAAGCAACAATTTAATTGATGTTATGACAAATAATAGAAATTTTACTTGGAATAACAAAAGAAAAGATTTTACCTATATAGCTGAAAAATTGGATAGATTTCTCATTAAAGGAGTAGTTCGTGATTTTAATTTCAATATCCATTCCTCTATCTTGCCTATAGTAGGATCAGACCATTATCCAGTCCAATTTGTTCTTTCTGAACCAAATAAACCATATAGAAACCCATTCAAATGCAAAAAAATGTTGTTTCTTGAACAAAACTTTATGAATCTCATCAAAAATTGGTGGAAACAAGATAAATTTAAAGAATCTCTAAGTATCAAATCAATCATCCAACAATATATGGAAGCATTAGGGCAAAAAGTCAATGCCTCCAAATTTGAGGGTTTTTTTAATTAATACGAATCCTAATATAGAAAAAAAAATTTGCAACATCATGGGATATAAAAAAGGAAATTTTCCACATAAATATTTAGGAATTGAATTAGAAAATGGAAACAAACATAATAAAGTATGGAGTCAAATCCTAAAAAGATTAGATATGAAAATAGGAGAATGGAAGGACAAATAGATAACAAAAGGAGGAAAAATAAAGAAGATAAGAGAAGTTTTGTTAGTCCTTCCAATATACCCTTTATCATGTCTTCCACTTCCAAAACTTATTAACAAAAAGTTGGAAACTAAGTTTAGGAATTTTCTTCGGAAAGACTATGAGGATTCTAAAATACTAGTGCTTATCAAATGGGATAAGATATGCAAACCTAAGGAGTTGGGAGGGTTAGGAATAAAGAATCTAAATTGGCAAAATGAAGCATTAGGTGCTAAATTAACTTGGTGCCTCCTTAAAGAAAAATATAAAAAATGGGCTAAAATCATGTATGATAAATATCTCAATGCAAATGACCCCTTCTCTATTTTTAGAATGAAATACTTTCCCAAAGCCTCAAATAGTTGGAATTTCGTAGCAAAATGCATATCTCTTATCATTAAATATCTCAAATGGGATGTGGGTAATGGTGAGGAAGCTTTATTTTTGGAGGACTCTTGGGATGGTCATCCTCCAATTGATAACTTAGGCCTTCCAAAAAGTAGTAGAGGACTCTTTATCAATCTTTTGGGAATTAAATTTAGTTATTATAAAACAATGATAATGACTAGCGAAGGAACTAGGTTGGAATGGAAATCTATAGATAATTTGGATATATATCTAGCAGTAAAAGAAGATTATAGGAAAACTATCCATAAGAGTAGAAAAAAGAACGTAGAAAGGAAAGGTGACCTCATATGGGTAGCATCTAAAGAAGGTAGATATAGTGTTAAAGAGGGTTACAGATCCATTATAAACTATCAAAAATGGGAAGAAGTGAACATTTTCCTTAATCTTTGTTGGGATGTCTCTTGCCTCCCAAAAGCAGGATTCTTTCTTTGGCTGGCTTTTTAGAAAAAGATTCTTACTGCTAATAGACTCCAAAAAACAAGGTATTCAGGGTCCTTCTAGATGTGTCCTTTGCAAGAAAGAAAGTGAAGATGTTGACCACTTGTTGTATAACTATAATTATAATCAACTCTGATGGGAATGGCTCAGACAAATGATGAGCTAGAGTTCACCCTTGCCTAAATCCTTAGTGGATCTCCTTCTAGGATGACCAACTACAACCAAAAATATGGAATATTAGTCCATCCATTCTCATTTGGGAAGTCTGGAAAGAAAGAAATAGAGGAATCTTCAAAAACCATGAAATGCAAGTAGTTAATCTTATAAAAAATGTTGAGGCTTGTATAGCAAAAACTCTTAATTCTTATATTAGAAAATATCAATTTGACAAAGGATCCATTTTCAATATGGGATGGATTAATAGAAAACAATTGGGTACACCTAATCAATCCTTCACAAATATACAAAGCAAGGAGAAAAGAAGCTAGAGATAATTATAGATGGATCTGCCCACCTATGGGTTGGGCCAAACTAAATTTTGATGGAACTTCAAGAGAGAATCTAGGGAAAGTAGGTATTGGATGTATCAATAATAATGAGGAAGGTATGTGGTTAATCAAAAGTGCTAAATCAATAAATCCTACTACTAACAACATAGCAGAACTAGAAGCCCTCCAAGAAGGGCTCCAGCTATGTTTAAATATAGGATTATCTAAGATTGTTATTGAAGGTGATTCTCATATTATAATTAATGCACTTAGGAATAGAAAAATGCCTAATTTGGTTCTAAATTCAAGATTAAGAGAAGTCCTCAACATCCTAGATTAATTTAAAGAAAACCAGTTGAATCATATTTTTAGAGAAGGAAATAGTAAGGCTGAAAATTTGGCAAATATGGGTGCATATGGTAATAATTTGCTCAAATTCAATGAGAAAATAAGAAATTATGATATATATTAAATAATTAATTAGGAATTTATCCATTGTCTTAGTTTCAGATTTTAATCAATAGTCAAGAATTTATCCATTTCACTAAGAATTTAGGAACCATAAAGGCAATAGACTCGTCTAATTTAATCTTATAATTATAAAACTATAAACATAACAATTGTTTGGAAGCTAGGTGGATCAAACTCTAAATGATCATTTATTTTATAACCTACTATATCTATTTGAAGTAACATAAAGTGCCCTATCGTATTCTCTTTAAAATTACTGTAACAATAAAATGTAGTACCTCACAACACATCAGGCCTAAAATTTTGATACTACATAACTTATAGTGATTCAAAGATTATTATTACCTTCTATTGCTAAATTTAGAAGTCTAGTGAGACAAGCCAAACAAATTTCCTAAAAATGCACCTAAAATCCACCCTAATTATAGATTAATAGTGGACAGCTATAAAGACTAAGGTTTTGTGATGGAGGAATGACACTTTTGGGAAGAGAGGTGCAAGCTTCTATGCCTAAAGACATTAAATGTATCTACAAACAAGCTTTCATGAAATGCTTTTTTTGCCTATTTTAAAGGTCTATTTGTTTGGTGTTGTTGCACATTTGATTGAAAATATTTTATTGTTATTTCACACACTAACACTTTTTTCTTTATCATTTTTTTTAATGAACCCTATTTACACCTTCTAACTATGTTGAATAGAATTCAAGAATTTGTTCATAGAGAGTGTAAATATGATGTTAATATTTTCTTTTCTTGATTATATTTTCTATTTTTCCATATATAGTTCCAATATCTTCAACAAAATTAATTACAAAGGTTCAATATATGTTATTCAACACATTCACATCTCGGTTGTTGTAATGGTTTTGGACTTGTATAACAATGGAATTACAAGGACAAGATATTTGGTTACATTGTCATTCTTGGAGTTGAAGCATATTGGATCAATTATTTTGGTAGTCTTTTTTTTTTTCCTCCCAAAATGAAATCTCTTAGGTCATGGTAGGAATTGGCACAGTTCAACATGTCCTTTGTACAATCACCATATGCAACTCTTGCATGCTCTTGACATTGGTATTATTATGGTGATTACTATTCATCACTACAACAAGTGACTCTATTTTTTCAATGCACACAAGCTAGTCTCAATTATTGTAGAGACTATGAAAAGAAAAAATAACTATTTTGATATGGTTTTTTTATGGGGTTTGATGTTTTTATTTAACGCAAAGCTCTATTTTCTTGACATAAAGTGCATAATAATTTATATCTTTCTCAAAGAAGTTAGCATAGGAAACAATACTTGTATGCTTCCAAAGCGCTTCAAATTATATTTTATAAAAGTCCATCACTACAATAATTTAGAGAAGTTTAATTGACATGAAATATAATTTTAAAATGCTTGAACAAAAGAATTTAAAATTGTTGAATTGTCATTGATAAAGATTTAGATTATTATTTTTCATAATAACTAAAATTTTTGTTCTTTGAGAAGAGTATATCATGTTATAGTGACTATGATCATGGTAGATCTAATGTTGGAAAGACAACTTTGTAATTTTTTTGTATTATTCTTTAAAGGGTACTAGCTCAATGGAAGAGCCCCTACTTAATAAGTAGAAGGATGGTGGTTCAATTCCATCATGCCGTAATATGACTAAATTAATGATTAAATAAACTACCAAATAAACTACCTAATATATTACCAAATATACTACCCAAAAAATTACCAAATTAGCTACCAAATCAACTACCAAATATGCTATCAAATCAACTATCTGATATACTAACATATATACTACCATATAGACTACCCAAAGAACTACCAAATATACTACCAAATAAAGTACCAAATACACTACCAAAAATTACCAATTAAACTAATATATACACTACCAAGTAATAACAATAAATGACTAAATAAATGACCTAATAAATGATTGAAATATTTTAGTCATAAATTTGGTTGGGAGATAAATGTCCAGCAATAAACTACAATTGGTCACATGATCAAAATTATTCACATATCTACAATTTTTAGTAGTTTATTTAGTAATATATTCTTTTTTTTGTACTACTGTTTGTTGTGGTGTTCTTGGTACAAGTAATTATCTTCTAATACCATTCTCATCACAAACGTTAGCAAATTCAGTAGACAAACTCACCATCTCTAGCAGATCATAGATATTTTAAAGATTCACCCATTTCATTTTTAATTATTTCTTTGTAGCACTTAAACATATCAAAAGCATGTAGTTTCAGTTACATGTACATTACAGTAATCATCTTTGAATAATCATCCATAAACAATATAAAGTATCTATCACCATAGTAACTATCAACTCCAATTAGATCACATAAATTAGTATGCACTAATTCTAGAATATCATTTGAAATGCCTTGCTATAAAACTAGACTTTGCCACCTTACTGAGTTGGAATTCTTTACACATACTATTTTTTGGTTTTTTTAGATTTGGTAAGCCTCCTACTCTTTTATTTCTATTGATTTTCACTATACTTTTAAAGCTTACATGACACAAATTTTTATGCCATAACCAAACATCCTCAAATCTAGCAAATAAAAATATTTCAATTGCAAGATCAAGGTAGAATAAGTTACCCTTTTTTCGCATTCCTATTCCAATCATATTACCTTCAACATCAAAGATTTTGAGCTTCCTTTTCTAAAATTCCAAGTTGTGACCTAGTTATTAGACTAAACAACACTCAAAATATTAAATTTTTAATTCCTTGAACCCAATATTCATCATCATATCTTATCTTATCATTAAACATTATTGATCCTTTACCTTTCATCGAGTATGAAACATCACTACCAAAGTCAATTATTTTTCCATTATCAATTTCTTCAAACTTATCAAATTTACTTAAATAACTAGTCATGTAAAATGAAAAACCAATATAAATAATCCATGATTCATTCTTAGTAACATGTGAAATAAGAAAATTATAATTATCATACCTTTTGCCATTTGGATCTTCCTTGATTTCAACATAGACCATTTTCACTACTTCCTTATCATCACCAGAAGTAGACTTGGTATGCTCTTCTTGAGCAAGGTAGCATGACTTCTTGTATTTTCCATTGTAATCCTTATTATCCCTTTAATTATAATCTTTATTTTCATTTCTGTCATTTCTATTAGACTTCTTCTATTATGACATTTAGCAGCAAAGTGACTAACTATATTACATTCAAAATAGATCAAGCATAGTTTACCTTTGTATTTGCCTTCACCTCTTGATAGTCATGCATAGTTTACCTTTGTATTTTCCTTTACCTCTTGATAGTCTTCTTGCAAGCAATGCTTCAATCTCATTCAGATCATCTTCTATTTTAGACTCACTTTATTCTTTGGCTTTCTTCTCTTTCTTTGAATTGTTGATGGTTAGTAAAGACTTAAAGTCATTTCTTATTGTTACCATATTGTTATTATAATTTTTTTACTCAAATGCAGTCAATCGACCAACTCGATCATCAAGTGATAAGACTTCACTTCCAATTTCTATGTTCTAAGATATATAACAGAAAATAATTTATCATAAATATTATTAAAAATTATAATCTTAAGGAATGAAAAGTGTGATATATCTTTAAAAAATAATATCTTAAGAATAATAGAATGTGACAACTAAATTATAATTTTTCTAGTTCTGTATCATATAACGGGGAAAGAACTCCATCATTAGATTGCATCAAGTTCCATACACTCCATCATGAAATATAAAAAAATTCTATATACAGTAAATTTAAAATCAATTATATGAAACAACTTTAAAATTCCAAACTGGAGGTCATTTTGAGATATTTGTGCCCATTGAATTCATGCAAGGATAACCCTTATGAACTTTCTAAAGATAACTAATACTTAAATTTATGTAAAATTTAAATTATTGGGATATTAAAACCTAAATAGGAAACTTGATTTATTTTAAGGTTGATAATTTAAGAATAAAAAAATTAACAAAACATCACACAGTAAGTCTTGATTCCTACATTGAAAATGTTAAATAGTTAAAATTGACATATCTTTCCAATATTTTTTCAAACCTATTTTTTAAAAAAATGTAATATTTAAGAGTTTCTCATAAAATAAATAAAAATAGTGAAGTAAATGTAAAACCTAATCCTAATAGAAATATGAATATATTTATTTATTTACAAAATTAAATTTAAGAATACACCAATTCCAATGTGGGAAATGATTAACCATTAGAAAACAAATATTAAGTGATTCAGATTTGAGATGTAAGATTATCATTTTAGGTTAAATATGTATATTCTAGATTACAAAGAGATTAATTTCATTTTACACAATCCAGACAGATGAAAGTAGTCTGGGTTTTAAAATTTATGATAGTAATATGGGACTATATGTGTTAAAAATGAGAGATATCTACACTAATACTTGTTGGATTTTAATTTGTAAAATGTCTTTGAAAAGCATAAATGTTTTGTTATTAACATGATTAAGGAACCTTAAAACACTGAAACCCACATCACACCATATTTTGAAGAAAATTAAAATGGAGAAAAAAATCTAGATTGTGAACTCGAATATCTAAATGAAAGCCAGTAGCTAGAGATCACTAAGAAACAAGAAAAAATGGTTGAATGTGAACCTTGGACCCAAAATTTAGAGTCCCCTTAGATCTAACTCCACTAGAAGTGGTAAACACAAACATCCCTAGGAAAAAAATAGAAGAGTAAGAGTTCCCAAAGGAAATATGTTACAAATGAGGAGGAGGAATCTGTTAGTGAGGCAAAGGGTGAGGATAGTAGTCATTTGAACTCCTTTCCCTCCCATGTCTCTGATACCTTGAAGAATGATACCCCTAAAAAGTTGGGGGGTGAGATAGGTGAAACTCTCACCTTCCCCCTCAGCTAGCTGAAAAAGGTGAACATCCACTCAACAAAGATCTCTCGTAGTCCCTTCCTACTAAAAACTAGAAGAAACTCAAAGGGTTGGGGGTTGTTAACAAGAACCTTAAAAAAATGGAAGAGAGATATGAGATCCTAGAGTACAAGTTTGATGACGTTACCATGTTTGCACTAAGGGTGATGCATTCAACTAAATCTATGCTCACCCTTCTACATGCAAAGAAATATGCTCTCACCTCGGTGGTGGGACTAGACACAGCACACTCACTCTATAGGTGCCTAATGAATGACTGGCAGTAATTACTACTAAATAAACCATATGAAAAGAAATAGAACAAGGAGAATTAGTTATCCATTTGTTTTCAGTTTTATTTTAGCAATTAGCCCTTGTGGGCATTACTCATGGTGTTGTTAAGGACTCTTAGATATTGTGGTTTTTGTATATCTGATGTTTCACACTATCTTTAGTTTTTTTGCTAGATCTTGGGATACTTTTTTTTTTTTTCAAAGAGGGGTAAACGCTTTGACCTGGAGCTATGAACCAATGAGGCCACAAGTGGGGGACCTCATCCCCATGAGATTTGAACCTTGATGACAAGGATAATAACACAACAACTTAACCATCGCAACATGCCACTATTGGCAGATCTTGGGATACTTTAGTATGAGAGTTTTTAGAATTAAAAAGGAGGATAGGCTAATGTTGGTCTCTTCTTACTTGTATCTTTTCTGTAGCATTTTGTTCTTTTAGGTCAACCCCCATTTTCTAGCTGCTTTTAATTTCAAAAACATGATTAATTTTTTATTCCTTACAAATCAAATAACTTAATCAACAAGAAAACTTTAAATATCTACTAATCATAGACATCCATCAACTAGAATACATAGTGGGTATCAAAGTGCTTGAAATAACATGAATGTCACTTCAACTTCTTTATGTTGAAGTCTCTTTTACCTAAAATATGAACTCTTGCAATTGAATTCAACACTTATTGCAAGATTAAATTCCTCCATGTTAGATAATTTGAAAAAAAATGTCTAGTGTAGTATTTTTTATGATTAGTTTTATTACCTAGATGTTAGGAGAAATTAAACACCAAGATAAGTAATGAACCAAGATTTAAGATATTAAATCCTAGAATTTTGAACACTAAAGAGGAAAATATCATTATACAATAGTTGTAATATAAATTTGTCATATAGTGGTTTGCAAGAATTGTCTTGTCAAGATATTTCCACTAAGAAATCAATTTTAAATAAATTTTATTATATATGTTAAGCATATAAAATCACATCCATAAAATACAAACATAAAATGCAAACAAGTACACTTCTCCAAGAGAGAAGACATATATTAAAATTACATTTTGTATCTATCCTAACAATGTGCTTAAGTGTATATGGTTAATATTTAGAAAAGGTGATCAATAACTATTTATAGATTTTCCATCTCAAAGAGGAAATAACTTGGTATTTGGAAAATATCTCAAACCATAGAAGATGGCTTTTTTCCCAATAAATTCTTGCAAATCAAATGACTTATAGATAATAATATAGTGTTATAAAATTATTATGCACAATTTGCAATAAATTCTAGTAGACCTTGAATAATGAATGTATGTGAATTTGGATATTAATTCATTGTTCCTTATAAATTGTTAATAGTTGTATATGTAAATTAAATGAAATAATGAAAGACAAAACAAATTGATCATAATTATTATTTAAAATTAAAATTATTAAGATATTAAAGAATAATATAACTTGAACATAACAACAATAAACCTATAATAATTAAACCCTAAAATTATATAATAATTCCATGTTCTATACTCTCCATCATGAAACAAGTGCCACATAGTGGCTTAGTACTTGCCTTTAGTTTTTATATAGATATAGTTTTAATTTAATTAAAAAAATTATATTTTATTAAATATTTAGTTAATAAAAATATTATATATTTATAGTTTTTTATAATGATATTAATTTAAATTTAAATTTAAAATTTATTTATTGATATAATTATTGATATATATTTAATTGCATATATATTATATGATAATATTATATTATAAATAAATTTTAATATTTTTATAAAAATAATATATAATAATATTTCTTACACTATTATATAATATAAGAAATATCATTTTTTTAGTATTTCTAATTGAATGAAAAAATTATTATTATAAAAAATCTAATATTAAAATATAAAACTCTAAACCAACCCACTAATATTCAAACAATATTAAAAATAGTCACTCACCTTAATAAAAAATAACTATGCAATCCATCAAACCCAATCCATATAAGAGCTAAATCAATTCACCCAATCAAATCTTAGAAATATATTTTGTAAAAATTATAAAAATCTCTCATCTATGCTTATGCAACATATTAGTTTGATAGACAACAATAATGTGATGTCGAGTGGAAGCAGTAGGGGTAGAGGATGAGGAAGTGTGACTTTTCAAAATTCAAAACCTATCCTAGGAAAGATTCCTCTGGTTGGGCAAGATCAGAAACATGGCATGGGGCATGGATCGCAGGGAGGTGATGGAGTTTGTTAGGGGAACTCAGAGATTGTAGATGTGACAGAGAATGGAGATTGGGACCCATGTAACCTTGGTAAGGATCCAAACAATTCTTTTCCATCCTCGAAGGTGGGTTAGCTTGGGGCACATTATGCAAAACGGTCTTCTCTATTTCAAGTTAAACCAACTGGCAAGTCTTCTTTTCCAACAATTAAGGTACTCACTAGGTCAAAAAAGGGTTCATGTGTGATTGAAATTTTGGATGATCTAGTAGATTGCAACATTACTTCAATGGCCTCTACCTTGGTGGGTAAGTTCATTGGGAAAAGGTCAAATATAGATATTGTTATAGCTTTCATGCAGAAGAAATGGAACCTTAAGGGGCAAGTCACTATAATTGTGATGGCCAAAGGCTTCCTATCTGTCAAATTTTCATTCAACAAGGACTTGTCAAATATTTTGTGTGAAGGACCTTGGGTTATTGGTTGCTCGACACTGGTCCTCCAGAAGTGGACTTTGAAGCTGGATTTGAATGATTCATTTTTTGTGCAAGCTCCAATGTGGGTTAGACTTCTAGAGCTATTGTTGGAGTTCTAGAATGAGGATGTGTTTGTGGGAGTGGAAAACTTCTTTGGTGAGCTTCTATCCATAGATCTAATAACTGCATCCAAAAGAAGACTCAAGTATGCTCATATTTGTAGTGGAGTTCAAAAAGGGGATGATATATCAAAGGTTGTGTGGTTTCATTCTAAACTTGGTATGCATGTCTAGAAGCTAGTTTCATAAAGCATACCTTTTGCATGCTTCCATTATTTAAAATTGGGTCATAAGGATAATCACTGCCTGAAGGCTAAAGAGGAAAATAGTAGAAAACAAGCAAGTTCTAAATTTGGTAAGGAGAAAAAGATGTGGAAAAAGAAGGAAATTAAGGATAGTCTTCGGAATCAAGAGGTGAGGGTGGAATTCTTGTTAAAGAAGTGCATGAACCAGACCATATTGAATCAAAGGTGGGCATGGAGGTTGAAGAACTTGTTCCCTCAATGCCTAATTCTTAGACCATAGAATTAGACTAGATTGGACCTAAGTTGGGGAAGGAGGATGAACATCTATTTTATCAAGCCATAGAGGGGGTTATTCTAGCAACAGAATTGATGGTCATAGAATTGGTTGTTCCCTAGAATAATGAGGGGATAAGTGAGTCATCAAAGGTAGACAAAGGGATTAATAAGGAGATACCATCTTAAGAGGAAAGGTTTTGGTGTGCAATACCTCTATAGGAAATTATGATTTCCTCTCTAGTGGGGAGTAGGGAGGAGCAAAGATTAAATGATGAAATGGAGGTAGTGAGCGAAACACAAGGATATCAAGGAACCATGTTGGTTCCCTCATCTTGTAGGAAGGGTCATTTTGCTTCTTGTAATTTGGAAGAGATGCTTATGGATATGGTCATATTTTCATCCCCTAGAAAGATTTCAAGAATTGTGGAATGGCTCGATAATAACAAGTGAAGTGAGATAAAGGCTAAAAAGAAGAATAGCAGGGATCCTTTTGATATGTCACCAGCAATGACTAGAAGCTAGGTAAAAGTGGATGTGGGAGTTAAACAAAAGCTAGCAGGTAGAAAGAGTTCAAGCAAAGTCATGCAAGAGAAGACAACAAGAAATTTGGCAGATGGAAGCCAAAGAACCATTGTGGAATGTTTTGGTAAAAATAAAAGAAGACAATATCCTAGAATATAAGGGGCCTAAATGGGACCCATAAACAAGAGGTAGTTAATAATATGATTAGAGACCAAATACCTAATTTTATGCTGATCCAAGAAACAAAAATGAATAAGGAAATTATGGGTAAGATTTCCTTTAGCAATACCACGGCTAGTGAGGTCACAAATTCTAAGGGTGCCTCAGGAGGCCTGCTTACTCTCTATAACAATAAATTTTTTTAAGTCACTTGTTTGTATAATGAAGGTAATATTCTCTTATGTAAAGGGTACCATAGGAATAGCAATGATTCATGGTTTCTTTTGAATGTGTATGGCCCAAATACTAAAAGCAAGAGGAAGGATTATTGGACAAAGCTTTTCTCTATTATTTAGAATAGTAATCTCAAAAAGAAAATTATTATGGGAAATTTCAATACTCCCCTTTCTGATGAGGAAAAATTAGGGGGTCCAGCCCTAGATTTGGATAGCAAGTTGGATCTTTCAAACTTCATTAATAGCTTGGCTCTACTAGATGTTCACCTCTCAGGGGGGTGGGGGAAATGGTTTTACATGGTCTAATAGGAAAATTGGGAGGGAGTATCCAATTTCATTTGAATCATGCTCTCATCACTCCAAATTGGTTGAATTCCTTTTCCTGTAAGCTCTCCCTTCTCCCTAGAGTTGGGTTTGATCATTCCCCCTTCTCCCTTTTGACTGTTGCTCTTGAGGCTAGGATAAATTATGCTTTTTGGTTTGAAAAGATGTGGATATCTCATATAAACCTTTTGGATATAATCTCCTCTTAGTGGAATATTGAGGTGGAAGGGACTACTATGTTCAAGGTTGCCATGAAATTGAGTAATGTTAAATGCAATATCAAAGTTTGCAATAAGATGGATTTTTGACATATTTTTCTAGAAAAAGAGGAGAAGTTAGATAAGCTTAGTAGTATTTAGGAAATTATTTAGAAGGAAGGATATAATGATCAAAATGGGAATATAGAGATGTCATTTTTCTCTTCTCTTTCTTCTTGGGATCCCTTGTTATCTATGGTGGATCAAAATGAAATTGTTTCATCTCTTCCCCAATTAATTCAACCACACAACAATAAAATGTTGTGGGAAATTCCTAAGGCTCAAGAAGTTAAGAAAGCTTTGTTCTCTATTCTAGTAGATAAAGCCCCTGGGCTAGATGATTTTCCTGCATTCTTCTTTTAGGTATATTGGGAGGTGGTTATGGAGGATTTTGTCAAGGCGGTGCAGGAATTTTTCAAGGCCAAGAATCTCCTTAAAGAACTCAACTCTACTTTTTTGGTTCGCATTCCTGAAGTTCCAGGGGTAGATTCAATGGATCAATTTAGGCCCATTATTCTTTGTAATTCATTCTACAAGATCATTTCAAAGGTGTTGACATCTAGAATTCTTAACATTCTACCTTTGATCATATCTCAGTAGTAGACAAGTTTTGTCCTTGGAAGATAGATCCTAGATTCTATTATGTTGGTTCATTAAGTCATTCATTCATAGGAAGCAAGTCAAAGAGAAGGACTCCTTTTCATGTTTGACCTCTCCAAAGCCTATGACTAGGTGGACTGGACTTTCCTTGGTTTTGTTCTCTAGGCTTTTGGTTTTGATCATGAGGTGCATAAACTAATTTCTCAGCTTATTTCTACTTTTTCACTTTACATACTTATCAATGGAGTTCCTTCTGGATTTTTCAAACCTTCGAGAGGCTTACGGCAAGGCGATCCCCTATCTCCTATCTTATTCATTATCATGATCGAGTTTATTGGTAGGTTGATTCGGAGAAAAAGAAGGATGGGATGTTAAGAGGAATCAAGCCTTCTTTAGGACATGTAACCTTTACTCATCAACAGTTTGTGGATGACACTATCATGGGAGGAGAAGCTTCAGTTTAGGAGGCTAAAGAGATGAAAAAATTATTGGATGTGTAAGTCAGAAATTAGGCCAGCTTAATAATTGGGAAAAAAGCTTAGTTTTCTTTATTAATACTCCTATTGAAAGATAAGGAAGATTGTTGGAATTCTCGGGTGTGGGGTTGGAAACCTTCCAGCTAACTATCTTGGTTTGTTGTTCAAAACTAAGCTACTAGATCAGCTCTCGAATGGAATTCTTGATAGGTTCAGTAAGAAGTTGGCACATTGGAAAGGTACTACTTTAAGCTAGGCTGGTAAATGTCTACTAGTGAAATCCTCACTTCAAATTTTTCCAATGTATACTCTAAGTCTCTTTGGGATTCTGGCTAAACATGTTGATAAAATAGAAAATATCTAGAGAGATTTTATTTTGTTTGGGCTTGATGATCACAAAAGATACCCTCTTGTGGCTTGGGATAATGTTTGCCTCCCTAAGAGCTATGGAGGTCTTGGAATATAGAAAATAAGACACCTTAATAAGGCTCTTCTATCTAAGAAAATTTGCTGCATTTTCAATAGCTGAAGGGAATGGAGAGATTTTTTAGTGGAGACATGTATTAGAAGGCCCTCTCTAAGGTTTCTACTCAATGATCCTCACATTTCGAATAGCTAGGTTATTTGGAATGGTATTCTTAAAGTAAGAGACTTGGCTAATTTTAAGACCAATTGGAAAGTGGAAAACGGTGAAAACATCCTCTTCTGGCATGAAAAATGGTTGATTCAGGGTCCTCTCATTAACAATCTTATCTATGACTAGGGATGGACTATAGAATGGACCAGGGATGGAGAGACTTGTCTCTCATCTCAAACAATCTCAAGCCGATAATGGTGATGTTGAACACAATAATCTTGAACAATAAGAGGGATGAGTTAATATGGGAGGATAATTCTAATGGTTGCTACTTGGTGGAATTTGGTTATAATTCCCTTTGGAGCCTAAAAGAGAAACCTCCATGGGCAAAGGCCTGGTTGCCTAGCCTTACCCCTGAGATTAATATATTCTTTTGATTGATGTTACAAGATAACATTCTTTCCTTGGATAATCTGGCAAAGAAAGTTCAGTATATCCCAAACAAATGTATTCTTTGTAAGCATCATTTGGAGTCAGTTAATCATATTTTTATTCATTATCCATACTCCATGGAGGTTTGGGAATTGCTCATAAAGAAATATGGGGTTGGTTGGTGCAAGCTAGATAATGTTTTGGAGTTCTTCTATGAATGGGATAGTGTGTATAAAGGAATTAATTTGCATTCTATAAGCTCCTAGACTTTGTTGCACTTCTACTAGGGAGTTTGGAAGGAGAGAAATAATCAAATCTTTAGAGATAGGGAGGAATAGGTACTTATGTGCTTGTGGGAAAAATTAATAGCACTATGAAGGAAAACATCTAGATAAGAAATGGGAGAGATATTGAAGATGGAGATAGGAATAATGAAAAGGAAAAGGACATGAGGACAAAAAGATAGGAAAGAAAGTGGAAACTCCCACCCGAGGGTTAGCATAAAGCCAACTTTGATGGAGAAACTAAAAGGAATCCTGGTCTTTCTGGATGTTGAGGAATCCTAGTCTTTCTAGATGTTGATGGAGTTGTTCTTCTCTCCTACCTTGTGGGAATCTGGACAAATCATTATGCTGAAGCCAATGCTACTCTCCACACTATTAAATCAACGTTGGATGTGGGAATCAAAAAATTATGGCTAGAGGGGGACTAAAATAATATTATCAGATGTATTATAGGGAGTGTTCATGCCACTTGGAAAATTGTAAATATAACCAAAGAAATCCATATAAAACTTGAAAATTTTGAATGCATTTATGTTAGCCATTAGTACAAGGAGGCTAACTCGGTAACTGATTGGTTTGTCAATGAAGCAATAAAGAAAGAAACAGTGATAATATGGAATACCAGTGCAAAAAGCCTAATCAATCAAGAGAGGATCCAGGGAGGTGCAGGTGTAATCCCAAGTTAATTATGGAAATTAATATTTATATTGGTGAAAACCACCACAATTATCATAAATACGGATGAAATAGGTGGGTGACATTTATTGTATCAAATCAACATGGTTTGTGGATTGTTTATTTCCCTTACCACTTTTATGGTATCAAAAGACTAAGCAGTGAAAAGCAAAGTGGTTTTAAACAAAGTATCTAGAGGGTTGAAAAAGGGAAATAGAGGACAGTATTTATGAGAATTGTAAACATTTAAGCTATAGAGATGGTGACTGAAAGGAGTAGGAAAGAACTATTGGGTGAGGTGGACAAATGGAAGCAAAGAAAAAGAGTCTGGGAGAAGCTTGAAAAGGGTAGAATTGCAAATTATATCGCCAAGCTTCATGGACATGACCCAACGATAACCAATCTTATGGTAAATTTGCAGAAGGATGGTAGGGTAAAAGTTAATGGGGTGTCGTATCAAATCACTGTGGAAGTTATAGCTCATATCACTAAAATTCCAGACGAGGGATTAAAATTTTATAGAGACAAAAGGGTGTCTATGAATGCACTTAAGGAATTCACCAAGAATACAAAAGAGAAAAAGGAACTGGTGAAGAGAGAGACCTACTATGAGATGGATTCAATTGAAAAACTCTGGAGGTATGTGCTCAAGGCCATTATTGAATATATATCTCTGGACACAAGATTTGATAGGTTTAGAACCCATCACTTTGTTTTAATTATTCATTTTTGTTATGTGGTTAAGGTTTTCTTTCCATTTTATTTTTATTCTTCTATGCACAAGAAAAAACCTACTTCTAACCTGACCCTACATGAGGGTTTACTACTCTTGATTTATGAGTATTTTAAGGCTCAATCTAGGAGTAAAATCCTATCTCATGTTGGGGCGGCCTATAGGGACATGGGGAGTTCTAACTTCTCCTCAGACTCCAAAGAGGTTTAGAGTATAAGCTTAAAGGAAGTGGAAGCTTTGCATTCATTTGGAAAGAAGGCTAGGGGTAAAGATAAGGATACACCTACTCCATCTAAGGCACTGTGTAGGAAAATTCCTAGGGGCCTTGGGCCCAAAATTGTTGATCAAGGGGAAGAGGAATATAATGAAGAAAGGGAAGACATGGATATAGATGAGCAGAATAAGTGTGAGGAAAATGAAAATAGGGAGGAGCCAATTGAAAGCCCTAGAAAGAAACAGAGGAGGATCAAAGATGAGGACATACCTGTAGAGGGGAAAACTATTTCTGGTCTAGAGATTTTGGTGCTTCTACCCTCTCCAAGTCTCCCTCAAGAGCATGAAAAGGAGAAAATGCAGGAAGGAAGTGGTGAGGTGCTTATAAAATATAGGCATCTAGCTTGGAAAACTTTCAATGTTAGAACTTCAAATATGGGGATTGTGAGAGAAGCCATGAATCTGCAAATCCCAGAAGAAAAAGAGAGAAAGGTCTAGATTGAGGAACTTATTGACCTGATGCTGGTGGCTATATCAGATAATGTAAAGGAAGTGGGAATGAACCTACTTAACAATGCAATAAATAGCATGATAGATCATTTTAGATCAATTAAATGGATGTTTCATGAACTCGAGGAGGTAAAAGAAAGAATGGGATAGGTAGAAGGCCAGGGGAAGGAATTTGAGAAAGGGAATGTGATAGATTAGTGGGATGCTATCAGGTTGGTTGAAAAAAGGATGAATAAATTGGAGACTTACGACCATAACATGGCTAACCAGATGATCTCCATTTTGAACTCTCACAATAAAAACAGTGTTACTCTTGCTAGAAAGATGAAAGCCAAGGATCTTCTAGAGGATAATGAGGAAAAGGACAAATATGAAGACAAGAAGGATGATGAAACCATCACAAACATATCCCATAGCTAGCTAGATACTACTTGTTTGAAGAAATAGAAACAAATGGATGAAGTGTGTCAGAAAGCCTATGAAGTGGCAGAAATAATGTAGGACCTTAAAAGGAAAGCAGAGGAGTAAGTTGAGGACTATTAATATCTGTCTTTTGGCTTTTTGGTTTGTGCAAGTTTTTTTCTTGGCTTTTTGGTTTGTGTAAGTTTTTTGCTTGGCTTTTTGTCTATCTTTTGATTTGGCATTTTGGTTGGTCATAGTACTATTTTTGGGCTTTTGTTGTTTTATTTACAACCCTATGATATGTAACAACTTTTGGGTTTTGAGATCCATGTAAAACCTATTTTTTCTTATAAAAAACATATTAGTTTGATAATAAAAGTTAAAATCAATTAATTTTGACTGTAAAAACCCAAAAAAAAAACACTAGGTAAAGAATTTATTTCAAAATGTGTCACAATAGTACTTAGCCTACTGGAAAGTACTAATAACATTAAGTTCCATACTTGTTATTAGTCCCTACCATCCTACGTGGGAACATACGTTTTCAATAAACTTTAACATTAAATCATGTCTTGGGAGTCGCATAAACAATAAAATAATCCCACATAAATATGCAACCTTTTAAATTTATGGGTCAAAATTATTTTGGCATTCAAATTTAGAACAACATGATGCCTGCATTTACTTTTCGAGTAGTCTTTTATTTTTTTCTATAATAAAATTCACTAAAAAAAAAAAGCCTTCATAGTTAGTGACAATGGTTAAACATAGAGTGCACTATACGTGTTTTCATACATTGATCTCTTAATTCTGATTGGTTTATCCCCATTTTTCTAGGGGTAAAATATTTTTATTGATTCAAAATTTTCAGAAATTAAATTCTAGACACTTCTTCAAGTCTCCAGACTATTGTGCTATTGTTCATGTTGTTGAAAGCCCTTGCCTCTAAATAAATGGTTCATGGCTTTGTCCTCCACTCTTAATAATAATCAATAACCAAAATTACTACTTACAAACCCCAGAAGTAATCAGCCTTATGTTCCATGCTCAAAATTTTTTTTTCATCTAACACAATCACCCCATCCTTAACCAAGCTTGAAAGAACATCTATGTAGCAATAACCCACCAACAATCTATGTTATAAAAACACCATTAATTAGGCCTTTGAACACTATAACCCTTGTTGCATTTGAGCAGTAGAATTTGTGTCATAAATCATTTTTTTGATAACTTCGTAATAGCACTAAATTACAGTGCAAACATGCCCCCTAGTCATCTGTACAATACACCCATTCCGTCATTCTCATATATTCAATTAGTACATCCTCTAACCTTGATCCAGCCACTAGGTATAAATGTACTGTACAATGTATATATACCAATAAAAACTTAAATATAAACAAGAAACTAGAAAAAAGAAGCCATATGAAAAGTGTCGTGCTTGGTTGTTTGACTACTTTATTCTACATAAGACCTCCCTATTTTCTCCAAACTACAGCAAAACAAGCCACTTCCTTCGTGAATCCGTCGAGCTACATACACTGAAGAAAAATAAAACATTAAGCATATTGGGGTTCGGTGTGAAAATAAATGATAAACCAAAAACAAAGTAAAATATATTATGTTATGTTTAAGCGTGTGTTGAAATCCTTCTTGAGTGCCAACCACTACAATCTAGTGCCTTAATTAGGTGTTTAATGGGGTTTTGACTTTAAACCTATGGAGGTAAATGTAGCCATGTATTTACTTTGCATCAAAATATCATCCTTTCCTCTCCTATCTTGCATAATCGATGGTATTTAGACTACCAGGCGGCCTCTTCTTTTGTGGATGATTTTGTGTGGATGACACCTTTGTTAGTTTCAACTTCATTATTTTTGATAAGTAACAATGAGAATTTGGTTTAAATAAAATAAAAGAGATTTTTATTTTAAAGTACAAAATAATTTTGCATGGATCATTTTTTTTGTTTATTTTTTATTTTTTTAAATTAGTGTAATTCTAAGTTAATAGCAATCATATGGGATGGGCACTTTCTTAAGGTCTTAGATAATGCATTGCATTTTGATATTTCTTGTGATTGTCTTTATATATAATTAAATTTTTTGTAACTAAATAACTTAATTGTTTATATTAAAGACTAATTTTATAGAGTTATTTCAAAATTCTAATAAATTAGGGTTAAGAAGACAAATCCCATCATATAGTAAATGGCTTACTAAGAGATTTGGGTGATATCTTTGTTTTTTTGGAATAATCTAATTCTACAATTAAATTGACCAATTATATTAAAGAATTAAAGAAACTTCTATAGTTCACATGTATTTTTCATTTTTTCATGAAAATATAAATCTTATTTACATTTTCATTTGATTAGGCAATCATATTTTTACAAAGTGTACTATACAAATGTGACAAATAAATTTGATGAGATTAATAACTCTCAATTAAGAAATGTGACAAGAATTAATGTACTAACAATTCCATGCATTTTGGAGGATTATCATTTTTACTTTGGAACAATAGTTAATTTTTGGCACACTTTAATTGTGGATGTGAATGATTATGAATTAGTTATTTTTATTTTAATTAAGAATTTTTTGATTTTGCAATATTAAATATTTTATGTTATAAACAAATATTTAATATTATCTAAATGGTTAATAATAATTGAATGTTTATCATTCATTGTATTATTTAAATTATTTAAATTTAATTTATATTGATGAGTGATATTATGTATTATTATTTTTTAATAATTGTTAATATAATTTAGTGATATTATGCTAATCTTACATGAAAAATATTTTTCTTAATGTTGATAGAGTTAGTTTTTAGTTTTTTATTATTTCTTTCTATCATAGATAAAAAAAAGTTTGAAGAAAGATAGCTAACTTGGGAGCCTCTCATGTGAGAGGTTGGGATTCAAGTCTAGTTGAGGTTAACATATAAACTTTTCTTTTGTCATGTTATTTTTGTGACAAAAATACATGCAATCGAATTTAAAAGAACAATTACTACAATTAGAAATTTGAAAAAAAAAGACTAATAGATCAATATATTTAACAAAATGAAAGTAAATTGGTTTCCAACTTTTTATATTAATAATTTGAAATTCTCTATTACTTTAATTCATATTCATTCAAACACTTTTTCATGTCAACATTATTATTTTTCCTTTATTTTAAATTGTACATTATGAACCCTTAACATTAACCCATGTCATTCAACTTCGCACCATATACTTAAAATAGAGAATTAAAATTTCTTTAAAAAATCCAATTAAATTATTATTTTAATATTTCATATAATCAAGAGGGATGCGATATGGGAGGTCATGCGTCTGCAGCTGGTCGCTAAGCTAGGTCAGTCATGCCCTAGCTCTTCATCGGCATTCTTAGGTGTGTGCATGGGGGGTGGAGCTTCTGGTTTAGTGTGGGGAGGGGAATGGTTGATATCCACAGGCTTTGGTTCGTTGGTTCAGAGTGTATGCCAAGCGATATTTGGTTGCTCCATGGATCAACAAGTGAGCCTAGTCTAATCCCACTGTGGGGGATTGACCAAGGCTTAGTGTGGATATGGCTAAGGGAGAGCCATCTAGGGCGTTTCTTGTAGCAGATTCACACGATATGGTGGATTGGAATATGTTGGATCAGGAGGCAAGGATTTTTTGGAATGCCCTTTTTTCTCAAAATATAGATGTTGGGACTTTGGTTCCAACTGGGGGACCACGGATCACCAAGATTAATGGGTGCCTTGGGCATTGCAAAGAATGATCCAAGCTGGTTATTCCTTTTGAAATGATTGAGGAAGATCTCTAATATAACTCTAAACATTCACTATACTACAAGTTTTTGGGATTGAGAGTTTCTCTTATTTTTTGGAGAATTGTGCTCGAAGAGTTTGGGAACCTAAGGGTGAAATGGAGATCACGTTGCTTGCAAACAATTTTTTCATGGTTACATTTAATTGCCTGCCAGATCATAATAGGGTTTTCGAGGGAAGGCCTTATTTTTATAACCAAGTTGAACTTTTTGTCAAACCATGGCATACAGGATTTAATCCTTCCGAGGAGCTTCCTAATCGAGTTCTAGTGTGGGTTCGATTACCCAGATTTCCAATAGAATGATGTAGAGAGAATGTCCTTCATATGCTTGCATCGATGCTGGGAAAGCCGGTGGGGCCTTCTACACAAACTTTGGGTAAGAAAGTAATGACTTTTTCCCAAATTTGTGTGGAACTTGATTTGAGTAGGCCATTGCCAGACATGGTAGAAATGTGTACTAGTTTATATTCCTAGGTGCAACAGCTAGACTATGAGACCCTTCCTTTCCAATGCCATCTTTGTCACAAATATGGCCACCTAGTGTGAAGATGCCCCAAGGCCAAGTCAATGGAGCAACAATCTTTGTCTCCTCCTCGTAACACTTTTGGTATTGAAAAGGGGAAGAAGCCTACTACTGGTGAGGTCTAGGATGCTGAGGGGTTCATTCAGGTTAAGGCTCGAAATTGAAATAGAGATCAAAATAGGACTTTAATGGAGAGACAAGAAGATGATACTTTTAACAAGTTTGAGGTTTTTCACAAATTGGGTCAGTAAGAAGTTAATCCTAGACTAATTAATGCAGAACAACTGGTGACAGAACTTGGACTAGAGATTTCTTCATCCATTCCTCCTTATGATGCTCATATGGAATCTACCATGTATATGGCCATGGATGGGCAGGCAGGGACTCAGATGATTTTAGACCCAAATTTTGATTTGGGTTAGGGAGGGGAAGGTGCTACTCTTCCTGCAAGGACTACGACTTTATATATTATAGATAAGATAGGTAAATCTACTTCTCATTTGGGCATTCTCCAAAAGGATGGTAAGAAGGAGGTTCCAAAGAAAAATATTAAAATGGGGTGTAAGAATGACTTGGAGAAGATTAAGATGATAGGGGAGACTTTGGTGGAGTCAGGTTCTGTCAAGACCTTGGATTCCCACTTTTCAACTCCTCTGAAATGATCCTTATTTCTTGGAATGTTAGGGGCTTGAACAGTGGCCCTAGACAAAAAGTTGTTCTAGAATAATTAGAAATTATTCTTTGGATGTTCTCTTTCTCCAGGAGACTAAGGTTTTAGTGGAATGTATGATGAGTATGGCACCTAAACTGTGGAGAAATGGTCAATGTCAGTGTATTGGAGCTTAGGGGTCTTCGGGGGGGGGTGGCATGTTTCTGGAACCCACAAAAGATCTAACCTGTGTCATGGATTTCCTTCAAATCCTCCTTATCCATGGTGTCTCTTTGCATTAAGTCAGGAGAAACTATCCTTCTCTCCAATGTCTATGCTCCTATTGAATTACAAGGTAAGCTTCTTGTTTGGAATAATATTCATTTGGTACGTAGACTATTTCCTTACTTGCCATGGATTATTGCTAGAGACTTTCATGTTATTCTTGATTTAATTGAAAAATAGGGAGGTAATGCAAGATTGGAGCCCTCTTCTATCTTACTCTAAGATAATTTGTCGACTCTCAATATCGTGGATATCAAGCCTAGCAATGATCAATTCACTTGGAACAATAGAAGGGTGGGTGACAGGTGCATTGCTGAGTGATTAGACCACTTTATGGTTTCCTACTTTTGGGTGGGAGGATTGTGGTCTTCCAGCTCTAAGATATTAGATTAGAGAGGTTTGGATCACTAGCCCATTAAGCTTGTTATTTCTTCAACCTATTTGCCTCAAAATCCACCTTTCAAGTTTTAGCTCATGTGGCTCAAGGACCTAGATCTTTATGGTTGTGTTATCGAATGGTGGAGGGATGGTAGACCAGCTTTTGGAATAGCAATGCATATCTTTGCTAAGCTCCTACAATATACTAAGTATTAGCTCAAATGCTGGAACTGATAGTGCTTTGGGAACATTTACCAGGAAAAATGTGAGGCTCAAGTGGAGTTGAGTTGAATAATATTACCAGGGTGATTAGGGAGGATGGTGTGTAAGAGTATTTGTTGCAGGAGGAAGCAAGGGCTCTTAAAAATCTGGAGGAATAGGAGTTGAGAGAGGAAATCTTTTGGAAATAGAAAGCTTAGATTGAGTGGCTTCAGGAGGGGGACAAGAATACTACTTTCTTCTTCAATTCAGTGAAAGCTAGACAACATGGTAATTATGTATCTTCTTTGGTTACTGACAGGGGGGAGGTTATTTCATCTACTCAGGATATTTCAAATGTAGCTATTCAATATTTTTCTTCTTTATTTAGGGATGAGTCGCATGAGGACTTGTTTTCAAAGGCTCAGGTCCTCTCCTGTATCGCATCCTTAGTCACTTTGGAAATGAAAGAGCATCTTATGAGTGCCATATTTTTTGGGGGAGCTAGAGAAGATTGTTTTCTAGATGAAAAAAGAAAAGGCTCCTGGTCCTGATGGTTTCCCAATTGAATTCTTTCAAGAATTTTGGGATATTGGAAAACTAGATTTATTGGCAGTGGTTCAAGAATCCTAGAAGAATAAGAAAATGCTTAGGGCCCTAAACTCTACCTTCCTTGTTCTCATTCCCAAGGAAGAGAAGGCTAATCGGATAAGTCAATTTTTCCCTATCTCTCTATGTAATGTAATATATAAAATTATATCTAAGTTGATTTCTGAAAGGCTTAAAAAATGACTTACAGTGTTAATCTCTGAAGAAAAAAGTGGTTTTGTGGAGGATCGCCAGATTATGGATGGGGTGGTTGTGGCTACTGAGACTATTCATTCCATGGCTAATTCCAAAGAAAAGGTTATGTTTATGAAGCTGGACATGGCCAAGACTTATGATAGAGTTCGGTGGTCCTCTCTTCAGAAGGTTTTGGGTGCCTTTGGTCTTGAGGAGGAATGGATCCATTGGGCTATGAGTTGTGTGGATTCAACTTCTTTCTCGGTCTTGATCAATGGGGACCATTCTAATCTCTTTGGGGCCTCTCAAGGTTTGCGACAAGGTGACCCTCTTTCTCCTTACTTGTTTCTTCTTTTGGTGGAAGGGTTGGGATGTTTGATTAAAAGAAAGGTTGGAGAGGTCTTCATTTAGGGTCGGCATTGGGGAGGGGGTCTTCCTGTTCAATCAGACCTCCAGTTTGTGGACAATACGACTTTGATGGGTATGGCTACCATCAGGGAGGTGGCCAATATGCATAAGGTGTTAGATGTTTATCTGGTTGTGTCAAGACGGCTAATCAATGAGGGAAAGTCTTCCATTTTTTTCTTCAACACTCCACCTTCCATTTAGTAGAGAGTTACTCATATTCTTAGGTTCCAAATTCAGAGCCTACCATTGCTATACCTTGGGATCCCTATCTCAGCTAGTAGGCAGTCAAGGGAATTGTGGTAGGTTATTTTGCATAAGTTTTGTGACAAAGTGAATCACTAGACCCATCATTGGTTATCCTTTGCTGGCTGGGTCTAGCTGCTTCAATCTGTGGTGCAAGCCCTCCCACTTTATAGGTGTATGATTTAGGTGGCACCGATGAGTTTTATTAGGGAGCTTGGTTCCTTAGCAAGATAGTTTTTACTCAACTAGAAATTTATCTTCAACTAAGTGGAGCCTTATGAAGTGGGAGGTTGTCTGTAGCCCACAAAGGTTGGGTGCTCTTGGATTATGACAATAATTGCTTTCTGGTACTACTCTAGCAGCTAGACTTTATTGGCATTAGTGTGTGGAACAGGATTGGGTATGGGCTAGAATTTTGTCTCATAAGTATTTTTTTGGGATCCCACACAATGATATCCCTTGGTATAGCTTGACAAGGAAAGGCTTGGTGATCTGGACTACTCTCAAGAAAGCGGTTGCGCTAATAAAGGGAGGAATATTTTGGATCTATAAGAGGGGGTAAGAGGCACACTTTTGGCATGATTCTTGGGATGGCCACCCTCCCATAGTCATCCAATATCCTCATTTATGCATATTGTCCCAGAGGTTTTGTCAAGCTAGATGGACTGGGGTGAGTGATTTTAAATCCTTCTCTCTTTAAGGACAGTTGGTGGAAGCAAGATGGAAGAACCTAGAGGAGTGGCTTTCCTTTGGATTGGCGGTAGAGTGCGATGAGCTTCATCAAATTCTTTCTTGTCATAGCTGCAATGCCCTTATGGTAGTGATGTGCTGGCCTAGTCCCCTAATCTTAAGGGTGTCTACACTATGTCTTCTGGTTATCAAGAGTTTCTTTCTTAGCAATTGGTAGGCGGGGGGGGGGGAGGGAGATGTTCACTGGGGAAAGAAAGTTTGGAATAAATTCTCTTGGCCAAAGTCCAATTGTTTTACTTGGACTCTAGTCTAGAATAGGTGCTTGACTTGGGACAATATTAGGAAGAGGGGTTTTTCTGGCCCTTCGAGGTGTGTTCTCTATAGTGGTGGGGAGGAAGATGTACATCATTTATTGTTTTGGTGTTCCTTCACCTAGCAATTATGGAATTTCTGGTGGGATGTTTGGAAATGCTCATGCATTCATGCCTCCTCTCTGGCAAATTTTGGGATGAGATTGGGAAGGCCCCCGACATCGGCTCCCTTCCTGCATGATGTGTGGTATGCTGGTCCTATCTTCCTGCTATGGCAAGTTTGGTTGGAAAGGAATCATAGAATCTTTCAGGGTGAGAATTTGGGGATTCAACAGATCTGGACTAGAATTATGAGAATGATCCAAGAAACTATTGAAGCTAAGAGTGAGATTGTGTTGCCTCTGGAGAAAGGGGATGCCGAGATGGTTGGTAGGTTTGGCATACAAGGGATATCTCTGGCCTTAGCCTGTGTCAAGAGAGGGAGAAGTGTGAAGCAAAAAGTTCAAAGGATGGGAAAATGGATGCCCCCTCCTGATGGTTTTTTGAAAATTAATACGAATGGTTCTTCCAGGGGTAATCCAGGTTTAGCTAGGATTGGCGGGATTGGAAGGGACTATTCTGGATCTGTGGTTTTGGTTTTCTCAACCAATAATGGGATATAGACTATTAATAGGATGGAAGGCTTGGCTATTCTATATGCTTTGAAGCGGGCTTATGATCTAGGATGGCGGAAGGTGATTTGTGAGGCTGACTCTCAGGTCCTGGTCAATATGCTTCTTGAGAGAAAGACTTTTGATGTTAGCTAGTAGCTGTCTATGATAGTGCAACAGATTCTGCAAGTTAGCTCTTTAATGGATTCGGTGTCTTTTGCCCATATTCCAATGGAATGGAATAGGGTGGCTGATTGTCTAGCAAAATGGGCGTCAAAAGCTATAGATGGCTAGAAGATTGATGAGTGGGAGCAGCTACCCTATGAGCTTTGTTAGGACTTGGAGAGGATTCTAGTAGATGATAATAGTGGTTTTGGGGAGTGATATTTTTAGTGATAGTGGCTCTGTGGTTCCTAGTGTTTCCTGGGGCTTTGGCCCTTTGATGTTCTGTATTCAGTTGCTCTAATTTTCAGTGAAGTTTTTACCCTTTTTTAAAAAATATTTCATATAATTTATTTTAGATTTATTTGTAATGTTATTTTATTTAAACAATACAATCATGCTTTGCATCTCTTTTTTTTTTAATCATCTGACCGCTAAAGAGTGATGATAAAATAGATGTATTTGAAAAACCTAATACTTACAGATAAAATATAATGTTGTCTCAGCATGAAATTAGAATTAGCAACACACCAATTCCAATGTGGAAAATCATTAACAATTAGAAATCAAAAATTATAATGAATCGGATTTAAGATATAAGATTCGATTCTGCAGAATATGTATATTCTTGACTTGATTACAGAGAGATTAATTACATATTACGCAATCCGGATGGATGAAAGCGTTCTGCATTTTAAATTCTCCGAGTGATTAGCGGGGGCAAATTGGAATATATTTATCTTTATCACCACCGAGCAAGAAAGATACCCAAATGATGTATAATAGCCTCGGTTTATTTTTTGTAGCAGCTAGGGTCTGTAATGTGTCCCCCAAAATTAGATCCCGATGATAATATCTCCACAATTTCTTCTATTTTATCAACCCTTGATGAAGATTGGACGAGCAGATGCAGCGAGGCAAAAAAAAAACTTTGAGCAAGAGTAGTACTGTCATAATATTCAAAAGTATTTTTGATCTCGCCATCGTAATTAGCAGAATGAATGTTGAAGCTGAATAGAGAAATGTGAAGAATGGGAAACTGAGAGAATATTTAGCTGCGTGATACAGAGCAAAGATGAGGAATGGCTATGAAAAAGGAAAGCGTATTCTGTTTGAATTGGTCAACATTGAAAATGGATAATATTTAAAGTAAAACAAAGGCGCGTTGAATTGCAGCATTTTAAAAGACGGCAAACGGACTTTGGATGAGACGTTTCTTTTTTCTTTTTTTTCCCTTTCCTCCTCTTCTCCTGTTGACACTATCGTTCTTCATGGGAGGCGGGATGAAAAATGGATAAATGGAGGAGAGCATATTTTACGTAGGGAGATTCCAGTGTATGAATCGGTCATATATTCGAAATTACTTTACGACTGTGATATTCAAAGTAAAAGTATCGTGCATAAAAGAGGAAGCAAATGGCTTTCATCGTCTTCAAAAGATGTTTATTAATTTATTAATAAGGGATCAAGCAGAAAAACTAAATTGGCCTCTATACTATATTTTTAAGCTCGGACTTTCAATTCCGAGTTGATTTCATAAACCAATTATCGTTCTAAAGAAATATAAGTTTATGTTAAAAAAACAGTTTTCTTTTTTAAATGAACATGATTTATATGAAATTGAAAGTTAATATTTTATAAATAAAAAATGATGTGGGTGGGCTTAATGGAGTTCTTTTAGAGGAAATACTAAAATCAAAATAAGTTATATTAAGTAGTTAGATTACCAATAAAGGGAGGTGATCATGAATTACAATTATTTAGATTTAATTATATATGATCATTAGGGTCTAAAAATTCACTTAGAGGTTCTAGTTTATGATTAGGTCATATTTATTATTAATTTTAATTTTAATTTTCAATTGCAATTGCATAATAATAACAAGCGCGGTATAGTGGCATGTACTTGTCTTATTGTTATTAATTGTATTTGTAAGTATCAAATACTAATTATAATTTTTTAAATAAATTTAATTTAATCTAATTCAATAAAATATTATTGTGAAAAGTGGGAAAAAGTTATAATTCATAAATTCTTAATTATAATTATAAATGAATAAATACATTAGTGTAAAAAATTATTATACTGACATTACTTCATTGGTTAGCTACAAATTCATCTGTGCTATATCACTTATAAGTAAAAAAGTTGATGGTGTTATTAAATTTATTAAGTATCAAACATCCAAAACATATTGAGAGAAACTAAAACTTGAATTAACCTTGAATCTCACTGAAAATATTGCATTATCAAGAAAAAGGGTCCTATAACACAAAATAAGTTCACCCAATCATATAATTTGTATGAAATATTAAATTTGTAAATGAATAAAAAAATTCTATAAATATTTTAATTATTCAAAAATCAATACTTGTGATTTGTAGATAGATTTTGAACTAATTTAGTAATTGTGCAAACTGAATACAATAGTACATTGCCTATGGCAAGTACAATAAGTGAGTTGCAATCATTGTTTAAAAGAAAGTGAAAATTTGTGATTAGAAGGAAAATAGAAAACACATGCATTTCTATATTTTAAAATATTAATGAAACTATTTTTAAAAATATTAAAGATGATTGTTTCTAGAATTGATTCTAGGTCAATCCATTTGCAATACAATAATCAACAAAGAAGGATCAACCTAAAAATTCTTAAAGAAAGCTATAGGTAGGTAGAATGAGCTCAAGTACCAATAGAAAAAAAAGATATTTGAGAGAATCTTGATGATTTTATAATGAACATTGAAGATTTCGAAGCCGTCCAAGCTTTCACCAAGAATATCATTGACCCAAGTTGAAGTCAAGCACAAAGGTAGGAAGTTGTAGAGTAGAGCAAAGCTCACACTACGAGATAATCAAAGTAAAGTCCATCAGCATCATGAATGTTATGTTAAATCAGATAGTTAAATCTTGATAGCAATATCACAAATTGACTTGGTGTGGAAATTATCTCCTACTTATCAATTAATGAGCTTAAGGGGCTTTCTAATGAATGGTTCATAAGGCACAACACTTGGTGAAGTTTTGCAAATGGGGTTGCAAGTTTTAAGTTTAATCATGGAGGAAACGTTGTAGTCCCGGTGCTCCAAATAATCATATGTAATGTTCCATACACTCCATCATGAAATAACACTAAGCTCTACACATGTTACATTTAAAATAAATTATATAAGACAATTTTAAAATTCCAAACTCTTTTCAAATATGTGTGCCCATTGAACTCATGCAAGGATAACCTTATGGACTTTCTAAACATAATACCTACTTAAAGTTATGCAAAATTTACAATATTGGGATATCCAATGCTGAATGGGGAAACTTGATTTATTTAAAGGTTGATAATTTAAGAATGAAAATGGGTCAAAACACCATACAATAAGTCTTGATTCCAATAAGGGTTAAAATTCACATATCTTTCCAATATATTTGAAAGCTTAATTTTTTATTAATATATAATATTTAATAATGTTCATAAAAGAAATAATTATAGTGAAGTAGATGTAAAACTTAATCGTAAAAGAAAGAATAATATATTTGTCTGTGGAAAAAAATTAAAATTAAGAATACACCAATTCTAATGTGGAAAATGATTAACTATTAGAACACAAATACTAAATAAATCAGACTTGAGATATAAGATTATCAGATTACGTTGAATGCGCATATTCTAGATTACAGCGAGACTAATTGCATATTACACAATCCAGACGGATGAAAGCGTTCTGGGTTTTAAAATCTAACAGTGATTTGCGTGGGATAAATTGGAATTTATTTCTCCAAGTCATCGCGGAGCCCAAAAACAATACCAAAATGATGTATACAGCCCCGCTTTATCTTTTGTGGCATTTGGGGTCTTTTATGTGTCCCCCGCAATTAGAACCTGACGATAATATCTCCACAATTTCTACTATTTTATCGACCATTTTATTGCCGGTCTGTCTGTAATCGTATTCACTTTTTCCTTGACGAATGTTGGACGAGCAGATGCAGCGAGGCAAAACAAAATGTGGAGCAGGAGTAGCACTGTCATAATTTTTGACAAGTATTGTTGATCTCGCCATTGTAATTACTGTCAGAATGAATGTTAAGCTGAACAGAGAAATGTGAAGTTAAACTGAGAGAATATCTAGCTGCGTGATAGAGAGCAAAGATGAGGAATGGCTGTGAAGAATGAAAGTAAATTGTATTTATAGAAAAAATGTTTTATGTTTGAATTGGTCAAGATTGAAATTGGTTAAACAAGGATCACATTCAAAGTAAAACAAAGGCGCGTTGAATTGCAGAATATGCATGTTCACAGGTGCTCCCATATATCGTTCTTCATGAGAAGTGTATGCTGAGAATGGAGGATGGATAAACGAAGGAGGTTCAAGTGTATGAATCGGTCATATTTTATGACTGCGATATTCAAAGTAAAAGTATGGCGCATAGATGAGGAAGCAAAGCGCTTTCACGTTCTTCAAAAGGATGTTTACTAATAATAAGGGATCAAACATTAAAATTAAACTCACATCTATACTATTTTTTTAAGCTCTTTCTTTTTGAATTCTGAGTTGATTTTATACATTGATTATCGTTTTAAATAGTTATAAAGTGGGTCTTTTTCGAAATATTTCAATTGTTTATGTTAAAAAATCAAATTTCCTTTTTAATGAACATGATTTATATCAAATTGAAAGTTAATATTTTAGATATTCAAAATGATGTGGGTGCGCTAAATGGAGTTCTTAAGAGGAAATAACAAAATCATAATAAGTTATAAAATAGTGATCGAGTAAGAGTAAAGGGAGGTGAAGATGAATTACAATTATTTTGATCTAGTTATATATGATCATCAGGGTCCAAAAATTCTTCTTGAGGTTCTCCATTATGATTATGTCATATTTGTTATTAATTTCATTTTTATTTCCAATTGAGATTGTAGAATAATGATAAGTGAGCTGCAATCATTCTTATTAGAAGTTCTCATTCTCATAAGAGGTTGAGAAGGATGATAATAGTCAATCTAATGGGTATGAGTAGAATCACTAATTGTATTATCGATGGTACTTCTAACATAGAAACTAAGTTTAATAGTCATAGGGAATAGAGGGCCAATGGCCACAATAATTGAGATGTTCCCTAAATGACCCAATAAACTTGGATGTAAGAAGCTTATGCTCAAAAGTACATATATGCAATTGAATCTATACAAACACATTAGATTGTATCATCAAGCTTACAAGAAAGTGAAAATTTGTGTTTAGAAGGAAAAGAAAAAAAAGATGCATTTCTACCTTTTAAAATATTAATGAGACTATTTAAAAAATATTAAGGATTATTGTTTTTGGAAGCAATTTTAGGTCAATCTATTTGCAACACAATATTCCACAAAGAAGGGTCAACCTGAAAATTCTTAAAGAAATCTTGAAGCTATAGCTTGGTAGAATGAGCTCAAGTACAAAAAATAAATAAAGATATTTGAGAGAATCTTGATGATTTTGTAATGGAGATTGAAGATTTCTAAGTGTTCCAAGCTTTCACCAAGAACTAATGGGAAGGTCTTTGAAAATAAAAAACTATACAAAATGGCTGAGTTGTGGCTTAAGAATCCTTGACAATAGTGTAAAATATGCAATAATAAAATAATATTTTTGATTGAGAAATACATCTAATTTTGAATAGAACAATGGATAATTAAGGTTATATATAGCATTTTGGAAAAAATGACAAGCTACTAATACAATATTATTATTAATAATTTGGTTTAAGAGCTCCTCACATTCAAATAAATAGAAAATAAAACCATCATTCCCTACTCAAATTAAAAAATAGTACATAAAGCTTTTGTATTACATCTTCAATTAAACACCCATCTAAACATAATTTCTTACATCTAATCCATCTCTTAATATAGCTTCAATTGAAAAAACATAATATATTTTTACTACAATATTGGCCTATCAATAACATTAATTACATGTCCTAAAAATCAATATGGTAAAGAGGAAATTTTATTTTAAGATCTAGTAATCACATTACAAAATACTATTCAATTGGCTTTAATTACAACTATGAAACTCCCATCGAAGAATGAGCTATTTGAATGTTCACTAAAATGATTTGTAAATTTTCTTCTAAGCATTGTTGTTTGTTAACATTTTGCATGTACCAGTGTTCTCTTGAGAATTCAAAATACAAACTAATCTCAATATCCAAGTCTTTCTTTTAATACAAGGAAATGTATAAGAAAAAATTAAATTCTCTTTCTTCATTCTTCCATGGATTGAAAACTCATATCTTCCTCCATAGCTTGTGCCTCTTTCTTTAATTATAAATTATATCCTAAGTCTTCATAATAAATATTAATATAACAAAGATCTTGACAAATATCATTTTTCAATTAAAAAGAGAGAAAACATTCATTGAAAATGTGTTCATTAAAATATTTAATTAGATGAAGAAACATCTAGACTAAAATATATAAGATGAATATTAAAAAATTAATAGAAATTACACACTGTGTAAGAGATAAGACACATTTTGAACCACCCCAAAATTGATAGATGCTTATAGAGGAAGATTTATATCTTTAATGTAATATTTCCCCCCCCTATAATCTTATATAATACACTAAAAAATGTGGTTGGCATGCAATGGTAGGTTTGATCAGTATCAGTATACTTGGCTAATAAAAAGATTCAATTTGTAAATGAATTATCTTAACAAATTGTAATAAAATAATTTAAGATAGAATTGTCAAGACATATTAAGTTTTTATAGTTCATGTTTAATAATTTATGTTTCTATATTTAACTATGGAAAATGAAAATGAATTGGATCACACTCTATAATCTATCATTTTTCTTCTTTATATTTGTGGTTAAATAATGATGATGAATCATAGAATATGATCCAAAATATTTATATTAATAAATATATTAATTTTAATTTTAAAAATATTGTATCTCAAGGAATGTTATCATTAATATTCTTCAAAAGATCCTTGATAACATTCAAAGGGAAAACTATCTTAGGACATTCTATCAGTCACAAATTTTAATATTTTTTAGAAAATTTGAAATAAAAAATATTAATAAGAGATGTTGAGAAGAAGATACTAAGTCAAGAAGAACAATACTTAGGTACTCTTGAAATGTATGATCTACTATTTAGAAAAACTTGCTTATGCTTAAGAAACTCATTATATCATGAGGAATCAATGATCTTTTGTGATATATTTGACATTTTGGAAGTTGTGAAATGAACGTTAAATCATTAAAACAAGTATTTAAAATATTAATAATATGATTAATTTTCACATTCATGAGATGTCGATTAATAAACAATATGATTAAAATGATTAAATAATAACACAAAAATGTGTTTTTGTTATTTCTCGAAAAAAGTCCAAATCACATGAATGGTGAGATCACACCATATTTTTACAAAATTTAATATCATTTGAAAGATAGATATACAATTATTCTGAACTGTTTGACATTTGAACTAACTGGTAAGATACGTACACCATAACACCCTAACGGTATAACAGCATAATTCTTCTGATTTAAATCATGTTTCAGAATGAGGTACAAGCGTTTCAACAAGATATAATCCACGCAATTTTGCGTATAATTTGGAATGGGTCAACCTGTGAATTACAATGTTCAACTATTCTGGTTGTTGTTTATCCGTGCTTCGCACTATAAATATATTCCATTATGTATTGCAGTTTCATTCGATCTCCCCTTAATACATTGTACTCCACTGAGCTTTTCTTCGCACCCAGTTATTCAGCAAACAAAATCATTGTCTAAGGACGCTTTCTAGCAGTGAAAATGGCGTGCTCAAAGATTATGAGAGTTATGATAGTGCTTCTTGTTATAACTCTTTTATTTGCCTTGCAAGTTTCTGCTCGATATAGCCTTAATCTGTTTGAGGTTGTGGAGAGGTTACCATTATATATCAATTGCGCAAGCCATATTACAGATCCCAAGTGATGCAAATAATCATATGTAATGTAACACAAATATACGAAGTTCCAAAAACCTTATTCATTTTATTCTTTAAATGAGCTGACAAACCAAATGAATTTTCTTTCAGTATTCCCTGCTATGTGTTGAGCTCAATTTTCCGACGTTTATGTGATAAAATTAAATATAAGTTTGTATTCATTTTCAACAACAATGGAATTTCAAATAATTTTGTCTAAGAATTCTAAAAGATGAATTGGAAGATATAGTCTGATGAAGAACAAATACAATAGAGATGGAACTATAAAAACCCTTCATTATGTGAATGGAGTAATTCAACTTGTCCCTTTTAAACTCTTCCTAGAATTCAACATTTTCATTAAATCCTTGTAGTCCCTTGACTCCCCCTTCTTCAAAGGATCAAACATAATAAAAACTTCCTTGAAGATGATATAGGTTTATTTGTCTCTTTCTAAACACAAGCTAGAGCTTATTGAAGAAAGAAATATGACCACTTTGAATTAATTCCTTTTCATTGTTATCATTAATATTTATGTAGATGTCCATATATTTCAAAAAATAATATTTGATGCGACATTTTCCTTTAGTAATGGAATGCAAAAAATATTATTATTGTTGACCATATTCGAAAGTTGGCAAACAATAGAAAAGTTTTTCAAAACTGGCAAAGGTAGCAAAATATTTGAAACGTGGCATAAAAACATAGCAAATAAAGAAGGTCTTTTTGGTGGCAGCATAAAAGATAATAACACTGACATAAAGTACGCGCTGCTTATTCAAAGCTGAATGTGGATTTCAAAGGCAAAAGGATAAAATGTTTTCATGTAAAAAGATGACAGTCTTTAGGTATGTCGTGAAGAGATAAATATGTCATTTTTTGAGTAAGAGACAAATGGTGTCTTTCTTCATTTGTTTTTGAAAATATAGTCAATAAAACTTTAAAAAACTGCAGCCAGAATAGTAAAGTTGAAAAGGTTTTCATTTGATCTTCAGAATTATTTTCTTCATGAAGTCAAGGGTTTCAACATTTTAGTTCTTTCTTTCATTGCTGTTGTCTGATCTTTTTAATCACATGGAAGATCTAAACTCCGAACAGAAAAGAACAAAGCACAGTCATAAAATTATAATCTTTCAAGGTTTTTGAAAAGAATTCTGAGAGGAAATAGCAAATAAGTTTTTTTTTTTTTTTTTTTCTATTGGATCTTTACTAAGATTCAAACAAGAATGACATAAACACTAAACAAAATTTCAAAAAGTCAAAAGAAATAAATGAGAAGACACATTATCTGTAATATAGATGGTTTCAAAAGCATTGCATGTTCAAACTGGAAATACTGAATAACCAGTGGTAAAATGTTTTTCTTTTTGAAGAAGTAAACAGATTATCTTGAAGATTATTTTAAGAGTATTAAACTCACAATACTTCGAGCACAGTTTTGATTAAAAAGGAAGAGATGACAGATAGTTTCATAAAGAAAGGACACATTCGAGTTTTAACTAAATTAAGTTGGTTTCTTTAACAAAATTTTGAAAGAATTTTTTTTTTAACAAACCCAACTGGTTTAGTTAGGTTCATGTAACTTATCAGTTTTGAATTTCATCTCTATAAATATAGAGATCATTTGTAAATTAAATATAGAGAGAGTTGAAAAGAGACAAAAAGAAGACTTATATTTCAGAACAATTTGTAAAGACTAAAAGTCTTATTATAAACTTGTATGCATTTATAAATGTCATACATATATATTTATATATGTGTATAAGGTTGTAATTACAGTACTGATAAAGGGGTTAAAATACCCGGAGCAGTAGAAGCTGTTGATTGTAAAAGAGTTGGAACTCAATAAAGAATATAGGTTCATGGAGTGGTTTTTCTCCCTATGACGAAACCATGAGGATTTTCAAGGGTTTTCCACTCGGCACAAAATTGGTGTCTCTTCTTTCTATAAGTGGTATTATTATACATGTTTACATTTCAGTACAGTTTGATTTTTTCACTACTGTAAATTGTGAATTAAAATTAGTGTAATTAGATTGTGAGATAATTTATTTGTGTTCTGATTCACCACCCCCCCCCCCCCCCCCCCCCCCCCTCTCAGAACCCTAATACTTCCAACAAGTGGTATCAGAGCATAGGATTCCTTTTTGGAATTGTTCTAGGGATATTAATTGGAAGTCATGGCTCAATCTGAAGGAGCTTCTCTTAATAGGGCTCCACTATTTGATGGAAATGATTATGTTTTCTAGAAAGTTATGATGGAAGCTTTCATACATTCCTTAGACGTAAGAATGTGGGATGTTGTAATAACAAAATATACTATCCCAGCAACAATTCCCACTGATGCTAATGAAAAACTGAAATTTGAGTTAGATAAGAAGGCAAGATATGCCCTTCTTTGTGGTCTCTCTAGAGACGTATTTGCCAAAGTCATTTATTGCAAATCAGCCAATGATATATGGGTTAAAATTGAAACTATATATCAAGGAGATGATAAAGTAAAAGAATCTAAATTGATTACTCTTAAAACACAGTTCGACAATCTAAAAATGAATGAAGATGAAACTATTGCTGCTTACTTTTTAAGAGTAGATGAAGTCGTAAATGCCAGAAAAGGTCTAGGAGAAGAAATAGAAGAATATGATGTAGTCTCAAAGGTCATTATGTCAGTGTTACCTAAATTTGAAACAAAAATATCCACTTTCAAAGAAAAGAAAAGTTTTTCAAAAATTACCTTGCATCAACTTCAAGGCACATTAACTGCATATAAAATGAGGATTAGCCATCAAGCTAGTTCCTCATCAAAAGAATCGGCTTTTAAAGCTGAAAAACATGATGAAAGTGAATCAGATCTAACATATGCTTTAGAAGCACTGCTAGTTAGAAGAATGAGAAATACATATAAAGGCAAACCAAAATGCTTCAACTATGGTCAATTAGGACACTTTTCTACAAAGTGCCCAAATGTCAAACTTGATGATTGTGATAAGAAAATTGAGAAGTTTTCTAAAAAGAAGCCTTGGAATTAGAATAAAAGATTCAAGGATTATAAGAAGAAAAGTCTTCTTTCTAAAGAATATTGAAATGAAGATTCCAACGATGCTAATGAAGAAGGGGAAAGACTATTCATGGCTGAAATAGTCCATACCCCTAAACATGAACCTAGTGAATCTGAATCATCATATGATTCAGATGCAGAAGTAGATCTAGAAGAAGAACTTTTGAAATCATTGCAAGAACTTAAAAGACTAAAGAAGTTGATTTCTAATCAAGAAATTGAAAATCAAAAAATTCAAGAAGAGTTAAAGGAAGAAAATTTGATTATAGAAAATCAAAAACTCTTGCTTGAGGAAAAAGATAAAAAATTAAAAGTCCTGCAGAGTTCATCAGAAGAATCTACCAGTCAGAAAACAAAGTTCTTGTTCAATGGTTATTGTTTTAATTGTAATATTTTTTGGCACAATGCTATCGTTTGTGAAAATAGCAAAAATCAAAGAAAAGGAAAGGTGGTTAGATGTTTTCATTATGGTCATTATGCAAATCAATGTAAACTGAATATGAGACCAAAACAAGTTTGGAAGTAAGTAAAGACAATAGAAAAGTCTTTAATTGTTGGAACAACTCTATTCGCTCAAAAACCTGCAACATGGGTATTAGATAGTGGCTACTCACACCATATGACTGGGTGTAAGAACAAATTTAAAACCCTAGAAAACTTTGATGGAGGGTTTGTTTGATTTGGTGATAACTTAGGAGCTCACATTACTGGAAAAGGCTCAATAATTCTGAATAAAGACACACCAATTCATGATGTGTACTTTGTTGAAGGTTTAAAACATAACTTACTAAGTGTAAGTCAGATTTGTAATAGTGGATATTCGATTTCTTTTGATGCAAAAGGTTGTTATATAAAAAATGGAAAGAATAGAGTCATTGCCAACGGGTTGAGAACAAATGGTAATCTCTATAACCTAATAGATTCAACAGTCCAAGAAAATTCATTAGTTAATAGTTGTCTAATGAGTCAATTAGAAGAAAATTGGCTATGGCACAAAAGACTGGGAGATTTAAACTTTGATAATCTTGCCAGAATCAGCAAGAATAAAAAGGTTAGAGGTCGACCACAGACTACAAAACCAGAAAATATTTGTGAAGAGTGTGTTAAAGGCAAACAAACAAGAATTTCTTTTAAAACAAAAGAATACTTATCAAATAGACCACTTGAATTAGTGCACACTAATTTGTGTGGTCCAACTAAAACAACCTCTCTAAATGGTAAAAAATATTTTATGCTATTTATAGACAATTATTCAAGAATGGTTTGGGTAACATTTTTGAAACATAAATCAAAAGCTTTTGAACGCTTCAAAGTTTTCAAGAAAATGGTAGAAAGAGAAAATAATTTAAAATTAAAATGTTTGAGATCAGATAGGGGAGGAGAATTCATTCAGTATTGTGAGAAGCATGGAATAAAAAGGCAATACTCTACTACTAGGACAACACAAAAAAATGGTGATGTTGAAAGAAAGAATATAACAGTAAAGGAAATGGCCAGAACCATGTTAAACGAGCTAAACTAGTTGATAAATTTTGGAAAGAAGTTGTTCATACAACTGTTTACATTCTAAACAGAGCACAAATTAGAGTTAGAACTGCTTACACTCCATATGAATTATGGAATGGTAAAATAACAAATGTCAAGAATTTTAAGATGTTTAGCTGCAAATGCTTTATCAAAAAGAATGATGATTCTTTAGAAAATTTTAACTCAAGGTCTGATGAAGGGATCTTTCTTGGGTATTCCATGCATAGCAAAGCCTATAAATGTTTTAATAAAAGGATGAATAAAATAGTGGAAGCTATAAATGTCATATTTGATGAAAATTTTGTGTGCTGTAATGGTTAAGAAGACCATGAAGATTCATCTTTTCAGAGATTAGAAATAGTATATAATGAACATACTAAAAATGATAAACATGAACTAACTGACGAAAATGAACTAGCTGATGAAACTGAACTAGAAAATTGTTCAAGTCCTAAAATAACTAGTACTAGTTCAAAAATAAAAACCTCATCCAGAATAATAGCTAAGAGATATCCTAAGTCTCAAGTTATTGGAGATGTAGAGAAAGGAATTCTAACAAGAAGAAAAGCCAAAATAGGAGAACATGCAAATATTGTTGAACATTTCTGCTTAATAACTGACTTTGAACCAAAGAATGTTACTGAAGCCTTATTTGATTCTTGTTGGCAAAATGCTATGCAGGAAGAGATAAATCAAATAGAGAAAAATAAGACTTGGGAACTTGTTCCCAGACCTAGTGACAAAAATGTCATAGGTGGAAAGTGGATATTTCATAATAAACTAAATGAAGAAGGTAAAGTGATCAAAAATAAAGCTAGATTTGTTTGTAAAGGCTATGCTCAACAAGAAGGCATTGATTTCAGTGAAACATTTGCACCAGTTGCAAGAATGGAATCAACTAGAATATTTCTTGCTTATGCTAGTCATAAAAATTTTACTATTTATCAGATGGATGTTAAAACAACTTTCTTAAATGGGTATCTTGAAGAGGAGCTATATATGGAACAACCAGAAGGTTTTGAATTTGCTGACAAACCTGATTATGTTTATCGACTAAAAAAGGCTTTGTATGGCTTAAAATAGGCTCCTAGGGCTTGGTACTCCAAGTTGGATAAGCATTTAATTTCAAATGGTTTTTCTCGTGGGAAGGCAAATGACACTTTATATATCAAGGTGATTAATGATGACATTTTGGTTGTAGAAATCTATGTAGATGACATTATTTTTGGGTCTACTAATGATGATTTAGAAAAACATTTTTCTAAAATCATGGAATCTGAATTTGAGGTGTCAAAGTTAGTTGTGCTCACTTTTTTCCTTGGTCTACACTCTCATAGCTAGAACATGGAGTATTTCTTTCCCGAACAAAATATGCCAAAGAAATGTTGAAGAAATTCAATATGTCAGAATGCAAACCTATTAGCACTCCTATGGAAACTAGTTGTAAATTAATGAAGAATGATGATTCACCATTAGTTAATCAGACTCTTTACAGATATATGATTGGAAGTTTGCTATATCTAACTGCATCTAGACTTGATATAATGCAAGCTGTATGTATGGTGTCAAGATTTCAATCTGATCCAAAGCAATCACATCTTAATGCAGTGCATAGAATACTGAAATACATTCAAGGCACTCTTGATTATGGTTTATGGTATCCTCACAACAATGATTTTACTCTTGTTGGTTATATTGATGCAGATTGGGGCATACCTGATGATAAAAAGAGCACCAGTGGTGCAGCTTTCTTTCTTGGTGAGTGTCTAGTTGATTGGCATAGTAAGAAACAGGATTGTGTAACCCTATCCACTTGTGAATCTGAATATGTTGCCGCTACAACGTGCTTTACTCAATTAATTTGGATGGATTATCAGTTATTTGATTTGGGCATTTAGGTTTCAAAACCTATTTCAATAATGTGTGATAACATGAGTGCTATTCAATTAAGCAAAAACCCTGTTATGCACTCATGCACCAAACACGTAGCCATCAAACTTCATTTCTTGAGAGATAAAGTTCAAAATAATGAATTCAAATTGGTTTATGTGCCTACTCAAGGACAGGTGGCTGATATTTTTACAAAGGCACTACCAAGAGAACTATTTGAACAGTTGAGAACACGATTGGGAGCTTTCTCTCAATCACTTCTTGCATAAACTCTCTTACTAATCACTATTCTATGATAGGTTTCTGCTCCTTTCACAGAAAGCATTCATGAAAAGCAGGTGGTCAATTTTTGACGCATAAAATTTAGGGGAGTAATCTAATCAACATTTCACACAGGTTTATTTTAGTTGGTTCACAGATTGGTTTATTGGTTTCAGATTCGGTTTCTTAGTTTGTGGTTGATTCAGATTAAGTTGGTTTCAGTGATATGGATCAGCATTTCATGTGAAAACTTTTGCATAAAAAATGGGGGAGATTGTTGACCATATTCGAAAGTTGGCAAACAATAGAAAATTTTTTCAAAACTGGCAAAGGTGGCAAAATATTTGAAACGTGGCATACAAACATAGCAAATAAAGAAGGTTTTTTTGGTGGCAACATAAAAGACAATAACACTGACATAAAGTACATGCGATTAATTTCTCACCTTAGTATGTGCCAAGTGTTATAATATTGTGGCGGATTTGAAATGGCATTAAAATAAAATTTTCTTTATGGGTGCTCATTAAGGTTGAAAGAAACATTAACACAGTGCATTATGAGGGTTTTCTTGGTTGTTCTTTGTAAATTTATGGCTCAGAAATAGGATTCTTTTACTGTTATTGCAAGTTTAATCTTTGTGGAAGAACTCTTGGACAGATCTTTGACAGTGAAATGTAATTTTTTGGGTTTTGGCATGCAAATCTTTTAAACAGTTCACTGAAGATAATATGTTTGTTCGACATTGCGAAAGGACAAGGTTTCTTTTCATGATACTGATTTCTTCTTTGTTCAAACCCATTTGTTTTCTTTTTCATATGCTTGAACGAGAGGAATAGTGTGCTGCTTCTTCAAAGATGAATATGGATTTCGAAGGCAAAAGGATAAAATGTTTTTAGGTAAAAAGATGACAGTCTTCAGGTATGTTGTGAAGAGATAAATATGTCATTTTTTGTGTAAGAGACAAATGGTGTCTTTCTTCATTTGTTTTTGAAAATATAGTCAATAAAACTTAAAAAAATTGCAACTAGAATAGTAAAGTTGAAAAGGTTTTCATTTGATCTTTAGAATTCTTTTCTTCATGAGGTCAAGGGTTTCAACTTTTTAGTTCTTTCTTTCATTGCTGTTGTCAGATCTTTTTAATCACATGGAAGATTGAGACTCCAAATAGAAAAGAACAAAGCACAGTCATAAAATTATAATCTTTCAAGGTTTTTGAAAAGAATTCTGAGAGGAGATAGCAAAGAAGTTTTTTTTTATTCTGTTGGATCTTTACTAAGATTCAAACAAGAATGACATAAACCCTAAATGAAAGTTTCAAAAAGTCAAAAGAAATAAATGAGAAGACACATTTTCTATAATATAGATGGTTTCAAAAGCATTGCATGTTCAAACTGGAAATATTGAATAACCAGTGGTAAAATGTTTTTCTTTTTAAAGAAGTAAACAGATTATCTTGAAGATTATTTTAAGAGTATTAAACTAGGAATACTTTGAGCACAGTTTTGATTAAAAAGGAAGAGATGACAGACAGTTTCATAAAGAAAGGACACATTTGAGTTTTAACTGAATTAAGTTGGTTTCTTTAACAACATTCTGAAAGAAGTTTTTTTTAACAAACCTAACTAGTTTAGTTAGATTCATGTAACTTATCAGTTTTGAATTTCATCTCTATAAATATAGAGATCATTTGTAAATTAAATATAGAGAGAGTTGAAAAGAGGCAAAAAGAAGACTTATATTTCAGAACAATTTGTAAAGACTGAAAGTCTTATTATAAACTTGTATGCATGTATAAATGCCATACATATATATTTATATATATGTATAAGGTTGTAATTACAGTACTGATAAAAGGGTTAAAATACCCAGAGCAGTAGAAGCTGTTGATTGTAAAAGAGTTGGAAATCAATAAAGAATATAGGTTCATGGAGTGATTTTTCTCCCTATGATGAAACCGTGAGGATTTTTGAGGGTTTTCCACTCGACACAAAATTGGTGTCTCTTCTTTCTGAGTTGGTATTATTATGCATGTTTACATTTCAGTACAGTTTGATTTTTCCACTGTTGTAAATTGTGAATTAAAATTATTGTAATCAGACTGTGAGATAATTTATTTGTGTTCCGATTCACACCCCCCCTCTTAGAACCCCAATACTTCCAACAATTATAAGTGATAATATTTATCAATAAAGGAACCATCTCCATAATAATTGAAAATTTCATAGTCCTTTAGTAACATCATTACTATATCAACTTTAATCAATCCAATTGTAATACCTTTTGAGACCCTTATTAAGGATGATTACCTTAACAACTATCATCTTACATTTGTCACACAAACTATCATCTTATCTTTGTCACAAAAATTCCTATATATAAAATTTTGATTATTAATAACCATCTTAGGAATTCTTGTGATATTATATTTTTTCTTAAAATAGAAATAACTTCCTTCACTCTTTTTTATTTTGGAAAACTTTTAATATTTATATTATATAAAAATAGTGTGAAAAATACTCCTAAAGAAAAGAATAGGTGAAGAAAAAAAACTCATTCATCATCCATATGAAGTACAAAATCTCAACAAAAATTTAGCATTTGTTGTTTGGCTATTAGAAAGAAGATTATAGATGAAATATCCCCCTAATATATAGCCTTAAAAAAAACATACAAAATGATCAAGTAAATCTTAAATTTTCTATTACAGTCACTAATTATTAATGTCATGACTAGTTATTTGGGACAAAAACACACAATAAATTATTTTCTTTAAAAAAAATAGGTTAATAACACTGCTACATTCGATTAAAAACAAAATAATTACTTTAACATAATAAATCTAAATTATTATTTTGTTTTATTATGTTAGGCAGATAAAATATATCAACCAATTTATATTAGACAACATATTTACCAATATAGATGATAAATTTCTTAGCCCATAAAGCTTTGCTAATTAATAAGAACATGAAGCATTTAGACAATTTAAAATTTATTAAACCTAAAATGTAAAACATCTTTCAAGTCAAGACTAATATTAAGTAATTCAATATAGTTAATTTAAAACAAAAAAAACAACAACGATGCTCTATTTAATTAAATCTATTTCATGCTCTTTTATATTAGTCAAATCAATAATCAAATAACATAAACTATTATAACACAACAAAATGTTAATCTTAATTTACTTAGTTAATAACTCATACATTTAACTATAACTAATAGTCATCAAAACTCAACTCACATAATTAAAATAAAATCATAAAATAATCAATATTAACATTTCTCACAAACTTCTAATCTAAGTCTTTTGATATTTAATCAATAAAAGAACGTATTAAATAAAATAACATTTATCGACTAATCACTTGACTGGCAATAATAATGCATCTACCAAATATTTTATCATTCTCTAATTTATACTAAGATTAAACTAAATTTCAACATTAAAATAAACTAATATATTAAACATCATTTAAAAATTCTACTAGAACAAAATTCAAATAATACTAATCTAAAGCACACTTTGAACTAAAATTTATAATACTTAAAACTAAATTCTAACAACCAAGTTATTAACTTCAAGCATTTAAATTATTAACATAGCTAAATTAACCTGAATCAACTACACACTTAATACTAAAACTAACTTCAATTAGATATAAACTAGTTAGATTTATTATAATCTAACTACACTAAAACAAACCAATTAAACTTAATAATTAAGAACTATTATAAATTCTAACTCATCATGATTTATAACTAACCTTACAATTAAAGAACCAAATCAACTAAATGTAAGACTAACTATCCTAACATAATACTAACCTAGCATAATATACTAACAACTTAATTGCTATTATTAACTAACTTAATCTCTATACTAAACTAAAACTAATCCTAAATAAATCTAACTAAAACTTAACTAAATAAAATTTAACAATATAAAAACAAACTAATCTAACTCCCCTCTACCCTACCTAGCCCCTCCCCACGGTCCCCCATGCTCTCCACGCTGCCCCAAACAGCCTGCGCGCTGACCAAGGTTGTCAGCACTGACAGGCCTACTGCTCAGCCCCCCACTGTGTGCCTTATAAAGGCAATTCAGAGATGATTTCTTAGGATGAACGGGGGGTGGGTAGTTAATTTGCAAGTTTAATTTTTTTGAAAAATAAACTCCTTCATTTCCCCCTCACATGCAGCCCAAGGAAGATATATGGGCAGGCTACGTGGATCAAAAAAGGTGGGTAATAAATTTTGGAAATATTCACCACCAATGAGTTTCTAATTTTAAAAGATAGAGACATGAGATAAGGGGTGGTGGCATAGGATAAGGTAGTTATTACATAAAGTTTTATAGTTGGGAAAGAAAATCACAAGGCATACAATTAGATATTTTAATTTCAAATGAAATTGATTCTAAATCTTTTTATATGATTAAATATTAGATTTTAATTGCAAGTCAAAGGAATAATAAAGAGAATATTCTCTATGGCATAAGAGGGAATTAATTTTTTTTCCATGTATTTTCCAGAGAGATTTTTTCACTCCTAGAGATGCAATTTTTTTTTTGAAGCCCATTTTACACTAAGTGTTGGCATATTACTTTGCTATATTTATATTATCTTAAGAGTACAATCTACCCTAAGTACTACATGGATCCTTTAACAAACATACTAACAAAGATGAGAACAAGGTTATAATTTCTCCTTCTCTCTAATAATCTAAGTTTTATCAATCATATTATATTCAAGGTGTGTGTTTCATGCTTTAAAATTACAAGGAGATACAAAATCTCTTAGTCCAATTGATTTGTTCATAAGCAAATTTAACAAAGAAGAGATAATTTGAGTTCTCAAAGTAGGATTTCTAATTCATATTAATACTTATACATCAACTTGGAAGTTTCATCATATCAAATTATTCTTCATTAACAAATTGAAAACTTGAAATATCACAATTCAAGACATTATCTATTATTCTATTTTCTCACCTACATTTGTAAACTTTTGAAATCACATGAGAACAATGCAAGGAGATTCCCATAATTTTTTTCTTTCTCTATTATTCATCCTGGTTCAACGCTCCATCGTGAAAGAACCAGTAAGAAAACTCGATGTCTTTGCCAATACATCAAGATTCAAATATATTTTACATACTATTCCAATTCAAATGAAACCTCTTCAAAATCCTTCGCAACCACTCTCTTCCAATACCTTCAAAATTCCAAGGAAACACAAGGGAAAGACAAGAGCTGACCTTGGTGAATCATCACAACATCAAGAACAATTCAAGCATGCACCCTAACTCAGGTTTTGCATAATAGGTCCAAACATAGAACCTGACTAGGGGGGAGGTGGATTTTCTCAATGGGAGACGTGAATCACCATGCCATAACATAGCCCTTTCAAGCCTAAAACATCAAGAACTTTCATTCTTCCACAAGGCCCTTTCGAGGTTAATACCACAAGGATTTTCATTCCTTTCCAAATTAAAGAATTCACAATATTAAACAAGCCATGTGATGACAAGTAGGGGCCCATACACCCTACCCTCTTTCCCTCCTCTCACCATGAGAGGAGGCTCTACACTATTGAGGTCCAACTAAGGCCCTACCCTTGTACATGACCACTTCTTCTCTATCCAAGGGTGAGTGATGCCAAAAAAATCCCCATGAAATCCTCTCAAAACACAAAACATCAAGACAACCATAAGATTGCATCAAGAAACAAACAAGAATCCCTCCAACCCATCCCAACACACAAGCAAGCACAAATAAAGAGCAACACATCAACTTATACATGATTCAAGCACAGACAACATGAAGAACAATTCAAAGGAGTGAAGAATCCCTACCTTCACCAAAGAGTTATGGTAAATTATCCAATTGAGAAGAGCTCTTTCCTTCCTTGCTTCAACCTTCCAAGTTTCCTCTCTAAAAGTAGAGATTGGGTAACACCCAAAACTACTCCAAGAAGGGCCTCAAAATAAGACTCAATTCAACCACCAAAAAGGCAATAACTTCCTCCACCCACCTAAAAATCTAGAAGTTTCTAACTCAACCCATACTAAGGTTAACCACTAAGTGGAGTTGAGGTGATGCAACTCATGGTAGCCATAGTCAATTTTCGCACAAAGGCAAAAATAGACTTTTTGAGTGACCTCAAAAGTCAACAAAAGGGGCTTAAGGGTTGGAAAAGACCCCCAACCCATACCCATACCCCTTGGGTATTAATATTTCATGTTTTAAAGCCTTAGGAATAGGTTTGGAACCAAAAAAAAGCTAGGAAATATTTAGGACCATCTAACCACTCTAAAAAAAAATGCAAATTAAGAAATAATCTAGATTAGGGGTGACTAAACTCGATTTAAAAGCATATTAACGAAAATGATACTAACTAATCTAACTCAGGTCCAAAGGTTACACAGTTAACCCTAACTAGCATGCTCAAATGCATATAAAAGTTCACGAGTGTCAAGTGACACTATAAGAACATAATTACGAAACATTAACATCTACTGATCACAGAAAGATACATTCATACATCTCACAATAAAATACTTGAATTAAAAACAATAAAATACTTGAATTACGAATAACATTGTTTGAACAAATAGCACATAGGGATCAGTTTCGTTCCTCTGTCGAGTTTCTCGGCTAAATATCCTACACACTCATTGCACACATCAGTAGTCCCATAAAATCGCATGCACAAATGTATATATGTATCAGGAAATCACATAAATCAAAACATACATCTATAAATTAGTCAGGGTTTCTCTCATCCTATTCAATTCTTAACCATTAAAATCTCTTAAATCAAAGTGTTAATCCTACATTTAGTTATTTCATCAACATACATGTTCATAAAGCATTAAATGATGAACTCAAATATCTGAAAGTAACATCACACAACATGAAATAATATAATATGCTCAAGTATCTGATAATGTCTTGACATATCGAGTCATGAGTATCAAAATAATAATGTACCAACTAAGGCTACGAAGGGTCGGGTGAGGCCTCACAATTAATCTCATATCATAAAAGATTATTAAACTGCCAAATATAAATTCATGGTTAATAAAAAAAAAATAACACAACTTCACCAATAAAAATATGAAAAGAAATTCACAACACAATGAACACAATATTTTCAGACAAATCGTCCTTGGAAAACCCCCAAGGGAAAACCAGTTCTATAGATTAAGAAACTATATTAATTCCAATAAATCAAGAGATACAAAATTTCTTGCCTCTAACTAGAAGAACTTTGACAACCTCCTAATTTATCCTATTGATATTCCTCTGTTGTTATCCCCATTGCTATCACCTCGCCCTTGCTAACACTACAAGAGAATTTTCTATCATTGCAAACTAATTTGCTAATACTACAAATGCTTTGATGAAAGTACACTCTAATACCACTTGATGAAGGGCCACACCACCCTACCAACTCACAACCAAAAATGCAACAATACGAAGACAAAGAGATGACAAAAAACTTTCCATGAAATTTTATTATACTTTTTTAAAAAAAAATTTAAACTGCAGGAATCGGGTGCAGCACAGCCCCCCTATAAACTGCAGTGCACCGAGTAAACTTTTTAACATGACTGGTAGTGCTGGTGCAACATACCCACCGATACCACGGGGATAGGGGAGACTAGAACCCGTGACCAACCCCGTGCAATAGGAAAGATTTAGCCAACCGAGCTATGGCCCTCGCCAAAATGTTATTATACTTGAAAATCCAATAGCAATTACAACTACAGTTCTGCAAGATCTCTCAAGATCCAATCCAAACCCAAGCTAGTCCAGATCCACACTCTGGTAGAAACCTCTGAGATCTCAACTTGTGCTCGCAAGACACCAAGTAACCTCCTTGTTTCTAAACCACAGTCACTAGCTCTTCTCCAACCTTATCCAAGATCCAACTGTAAACTGCCTCACATTCGACACTCTATCTACACACTCACAACTCCACCGTAATCCTACTGTAAACTACCTCACATTTGGCCCTCTATCCATAGACTCAGGAAAACTCACTCTTCACTTCCTCCTTCTCTTTCACACCTTCCAGCTTGAATTTCCTAAGCTTTCACCTTCCCAAGCTTTTCCTTCCAAACCTTTCACACCTTGAAGCTTTCACCTCCCAAGGCTTTCCTTCCAGCTTTCACCTTTCCAAGCTTCACATTCCACAACTTCTACTTCTCAAGCTTTTTCTTCTCGAGCTTCTTCTTCTCGAACTTTCACCTTCTTCTCGAGCTTGATTTAGAAATGCTCATATGCCTTGCTTTAATAGGCACTTACCACCCCATCATGACTTATCCACAACCTTCTAGAATTCCACCTACACAATATTTACAACCTTCTACAACTTCCATAAGGCCCCATTTGGTTGGGGAAGATGAATTTTTCTCATAACCAGGTTATCTGATAACCAGGTTTTCGAAAACCTAGTTATGTATTTTAGGAAGATAGTTGGACCGTTTGGTTGACACGAAAGATGAATTTTCAAATCCATATTCTACGTTTGGTTGCCAATTTAGAAATTGGAATTGGAACAGAATATGACTAGGAATATCTTTTTGTTGCGTTTGGTTGTTCATTTTCTAATTGGAATTGGAATTTGATGTAAATTTTTTTAATCTTATTTAATTAGTGAAACACAAGGATTAGAATGAGTAAAGTATTAATATTTATGATTTAATTTATTTATAATTAGACTACATTATTATTATTTTTTATTCTTGAATATTCACCGTTTTATTTTGTTAGTCAATAATAAATAAAATGATTATTATTATTTATTTTAATTCTATTTATTAGCAAAGAAAAGTAAAAAATAATCATACATGCAATCATTTGTACGAAGTTATTTTTTGTCCCATTGTTGGAAATTGTGATCATATATATTATATAATTTTGAAAAATTGTGTAAGACAAATTTATTGTTGAATTGAATTTATTGTCAAGTTCATCCGAACTTCATAATTGTCGAACTCGAATTGAAACTTGAACCTTGTGACTTAGCTGCTAAATATGTGTGTTTGTGTCCTCTCTCTATCCCTCCCTATGTTTGTGTTCATCCACGTGATTTGGCAGAAGGATTGGACACAATAAATGTTGTTTATGCAGATGAATTATTGCCTACACTATATGAGAATTCTCGCATCTCTTAAGACTAGGTGCCGACACAGAGAGGGATTGTGAGGTGTGTTGTGGCTCTTGGTCAGTATCTTCAGAATCCATTGTCCATGGTTGCAACATTATATAGTCTTGGCAAAGAAATATTATCATTGAAGCTTCATTCACTGGAACATTTCCTTACTCTAGATGAAAAGTATGAAGCTGTTGAGCAGGTAATAGTTACAACAACCAACTGTAGAGGCTATGAAGCGACTTGTCTTTATAAATGCTATTGGTTTTTTTAAGGGTTAGAGGGAATGGACAAGCAGCATCTGAAAACCGTGTTATGGATCCATTGGATGATACTAGAATTCATCCAAAGTCATATGAATTTGCCAAGAAAATGGCTAAGGACATATATTGTGAAGAAGCTAGACATGATATAGATGATATGGATGAGGAAACACAAGAAATGGCTGTTGAGCATGTCAAAAAATATCCTGGTCTGTTAAATGCCCTTGATATTGATGAGTATGCTAGAAGTGTGGAGCAATGGACATCCAATAAAAAGCAGGAAACCCTTGTTGAGATAAAGAGTGAATTGTTATATGGATTTCAGGATTTGAGATCGCCATATAAAGAGCCATCCCAAGATGAGGAATTTTATCTTTTGACTGGAGAAAATGAAGACACCCCGTTAATGGGAAAAATTGTCCCCGCAGAGTCCAAAATCATTGTATAATTTGTGATCTGGAATCAAGCTTGACATGAATAATATTGAAAGAGGAGCTTTCTGATGATCTAGATATAGATCCTTTAGAAAAAATTGCAGAAGGCAACATCCTTACCTGTTGGGTGAAAACTATGACAAAAGTGAAGTACCTAGTTGAGTTAACTTGCAAAGAGAGTTCACTAAAGAATGATAACTATAAGGGTGAATAGGATAAGGATAAGGAGGTTAAGGATCCATATTTTGTGGAAGAGGATTCCATTTCACGAAGTGAACAAGAGAATGAAACCATTAAGTTCCTAACAGATAAAGAGCCAGGGGAGAGTATTATCCATCCAAGCTTGAAAGGGCCTACTCACTTGATTCTAACACTAAACATTTTCAATGGAGTTTATGCACTCAAGGATATTGTGTAGGGAGGAAAAGACCAAAAGGATTTTTCTAGCTATCTTCGACTTGGAAAATACTTTCAATTGGGGAGGAGACATTTGAAGATCTTGATGAGGTCATAGACATATATATATTCAAGAGAGGATAAGATATTTCAGTATTTCGTTCTACTGTTTGGTGAGTCATAAAACACACATCAACAAACACCTTTCTATAGATGCAGGAACACACAAGCTCCTCTCTCTCTCTCTCACTCTCTCCCTCTGTCCCTCCGTCCCCCCTTCTTATCCCGCACTCTCTGCCCCTCTATGTATCTCTCCCTTTTAATAAATTTATTAAGTTAGTTAATTATTCAACAAAATATGCAACTAAAATTTTACGTGAAATATTATATAGGAAAAAATATACCATTTTACATTCACATACATTAAACATTTGATGAAAACTTTAACAAGAAAAATGATGCTTTGTTAATAATTGCTCTTAAAAAATGTGGAATTTTGGCAACATAGATTTTACATGCAATTTAAAAAAAAAGATCATGAAAATCATTAATCATATAAATCATATTTTAACATCATGAAATTCTAATAATGAATTTCACATAATTACTACAATATGAAAACTTGCTAACTTGACAGAACAATATCCATGATTTGATGGTGGTGTGAAAACACACCGTTAAACATGAAAACACTGAGAAATCCACGATGTATGCCTTTATGCCCCACATTCGATGACACACCGTTACATACGAAAATACTGAGAAATCCACGATGTATGCCCTTATGCCCCACATTTGACGACAACCCTCTCATGCTGCTCAATCTTCCCATTATTGTTTGTATTGTTAGATGGTCAATCCTGCATATATGAACTAAACATGCTTGAAAAATTAAAACTTGATTTTTTTTTAATGGAATACACCAAGGAGTGGCATTAGAAATATTGATCATTTACAAACACAGTAAACAATCATCAGATAGCTCATTTTTTATCAGCATGTGTGGTCTTTCAATATTAGCAAATCAAGAGCAATAAAAAAATACAAGAGAAAGACACTTTATCAATACTATTGACAATCTTGTCAAGAAGAACGTACATAGGAAACCAAATTGTGGAAAAAAAAATAAGAAATTAAAAAAATATCCAAGCAAATTAGGAATATACATATAACATGGGACAAAATCATGACTGTACAATCATCTACCAAAAATCCTCAATACTTTTGATAATCTTGTCAACGACAACATACATAGGAAATCAAATAGGGAAAAAAAGACAAAAAACTAAAAACATATGCAAGCAAATTAGGACTATAGATATAACATAGGACAGAATCATGAACTATACAATCATCTAGCAAATCACATTTCTATATGCTTTCAAGTTCTACAATTGAGCATTCATCATTTGCCACTCCTTGTGTATTCCACATATGTATGGTTCAAATATAACTCTAATTAACAATGCAATGAACAACTATACCAAACGTTTACGAGATCATAAACTATGTGTTGTGAGAGATCAATGCAATACCATTAAACAAAGCCAACTAACCCTCTGGAATTATTTTACATGCCAATCGTGTGAATGCCAATGAAATGAACAACTAAACTATCTACTGACCAATGCCAATCATGTCAATGAAATGAATGACTAAACTATGCATATATCAAGTATGTATACATACGTACATACATGCATGAACATACATATGCACAGACATACATACGTATGCACATACATACATACATACACATGTACATACATGTGTATATACATACGCATGTACATACATACATATGCACATACATACATACATACATGCTTAGCAAAATAGAAAAAATGTGCTCAGTAATGATTTCCAATATAGTGTTGTGACAGATCAATGCAATACCATTACACAAAGCCAATTAACCCTCTAGAATGACTTCACATGCCAATCGTGCGAATGCGAATGAAATGAACAACTATCATGTGTATTGACCAATGCCAATCATGTCAATAAAATGGATGACTAAACTATGCATAGATCAAGTTTGTATACATACGTACATACATGTGTGTACATACATATGCACATACATACATACATACGTACATACATGTGTGTACATACATATGCACATACATACATGCATACGTACATACATGTGTGTACATACATACATACACATATACATACATACATGCTTAGCAAAATATTAAAAATGTGCTCAGTAATGAGTTCCAGTATAGTGTTGTGAGAGATCAATGCAATGCATAGATCAAGTATGTATACATGCGTACATACATGTGTGTACATACATATGCACATAATACATACATACGTACATACATACATACATGTGTGTACATACATACTGTTTGTTTCAAATCTGTTTAGCAAAATAGTCAATATGTGCTCACTAATGAATTCCAGTATAGTGCTGTGATAGATCAATACCACTGAAATGGACAACTAAACTTTGTAACAGTTTCTTGCCAGTAATGAGTTCTAGTATAGTGCTGTGAGAGATGAATGCAATACCATATAAATAGAGCCAATTCATAAGCTATGTATAGATCAATGGCAATCATGGCTTTTATCTAGACATAATCAATATGTGCTCAATATGTGCTCAATAATGAAATTTATAAGTATATCACTAGCTTTTATCTATACATAGCTGACCTATACATAGTTTATCATGGTTCTATTTCTATCTGCTATCTGCTTAGCATAGTCAATAGATGTGGTAACTATTTGTTTCAAATCTATTTAGCAAAATAGTCAATATGTGCTCACTAATAAATTCTAGTATGGTGCTATGAGAGATCAATACCAGTGAAATGAACAACTAAACTTTGTAACAGTGTCTGGCTATTTGTGTCAAATCTGTTTAGCAAAATAGTCAATATGTACTCAATAATGAATTCCAGTATGTGCTCATGTGATTACTTGTATATATCATAATGCCAATCATAATAGAAAAACATGGCAATCATGCTTTTATCTATACATAGTTGACCTATACATAGTTTATCATGGTTCAAATCTGTTTAGCAAAATAGTCCAATATATGCTGTAACAATTTGTTTAGAATCTGTTTAACAAAATAGTAAATATATGCTCACTAATGACTTCCAATATAGTGCTGTGAGAGATCAATGCAATACCATTAATCAAAGTGAATCATGCCAATGAAATGAAAAACTAAACTATGGATATATCAAGTATGTATAGATCCATGTAAAATCATTCAACATACTTATGACGTCATAAACTATGTACAGATCAATGCAATACCATTAAACGCAGCCAACTCATAAACTATGTATGGATACATGGAAGACCAATGGCAATCATGGCTTTTATCTATACGTAGTTGACATATACATAGTTTATCATGGTTCAAATATGTTTAGAAAAATAGTCCATACATGTTGTAACAGTTTGTTTAGAATCTATTTAACACAATAGTAAATATATGCTCACTAATGACTCCTAGTATAGTATTGTGAGAGATCAATGCAATACCATTAATTAAAGTGAATCATGCCAATGAAATGGACAACTAAACTATGGATATATCAAGTATGTATAGGTCGATGCAAAATCACTCAACATACTTATGACGTCATAAACTATGTACAAATCAATGCAATACCATTAAACGCAGCCAACTCATAAACTATGTATGGATACATGGAAGATCAATGAAAATCATAGCTTTTATCTATACATAGTTGACATATAGATAATTTATCATGGTTCAAATCTGTTTAGCAAAATAGTCCAATACATGCTGTAACAGTTTGTTTAGAATTTGTTTAACAAAATAGTAAATATATGCTCACTAATGAGTTCCAGTATAGTGTTGTGAGAGATCAATGCAATACCATTAATCAAAGTGAATCATGCCAATGAAATGAACAACTAAACTATGGATATATCAAGTATGTATAGATCCATGCAAAATCATTCAACATACTTATGACGTCATAAACTATGTACAAATCAATGCAATACCATTAAACACAGCCAACATATAAACTATGTATGGATACATGGAAGATCAATGACAATAATGGCTTTTATCTATACATAATTTATCATGGTTCAAATCTGTTTAGCAAAACAGTCCAATACATGCTGTAACAATTTGTTTAGAATCTGTTTAACAAAATAGTAAATATATGTTCACTAATGACTTCCAGTATAGTGCTGTGAGAGATCACTAATTAAATAGTCAAAATGTGCTCAATAATGAGTTCCAATATAGTGATGTGAGATTAATATAGTTTTAGTTTAGTGCTATTAGAGATTAATGCAAAACCATTGAATAGAGTAATCATGTAGCATAAGTCATTGCAATCCAGTTAGTAGCTGAAATAGCTAAATGGTACCAAATGTCATTGCAATCCACTCCACTCTCTCCACCTCATCCATCATCAAGAACCCTTTGGCTCTTTCACGTTGAAGCACGAAGGTATCATGTGCTTTCACAAAAATTGCTCGACTTAGTTCAAGGACAACTTTGAGAGCAGTATATGCAGCAGTCAAACTATTATCATCTTCAGATTTATCCACTTTTACAATCTGAGGCTTAATGAGGCCATCTTTCACTTCCTTCATAGTTTTTCATATCACATCCAATGATGCAGCCAAAGATGTCTTCTTCCTCTTTCCCCTCCTTGATGATGATGGTGGAGGAGTCCCTCTAGCACTTGCACTCGACTGATTGGAATGATATAACTCTTCATCAATATCTGGTTGGCTGTCAAGAGGTGTACCACAATTGGTATCATCCTCATCAAGCACATTAAATGCATTGTTCATAGGGTGCCCTTCTTTAGCATCAAGGGGTGTTGTAGATGCAAACCCTTCAGCAATGTCATTACCGACAATTACAGCCAACTCATTGAAATATTGAAAAGGTGACCTCTTATACATTTTTGCATATTTGAATTCTCTCCTCTACATATAAGCATTAATAGATGGATTAGGTTGTAAGTTTTTCATTATTAAAATAAGAAGGGAAAATTTCTTCAATGAAAAGAGTACAAAGATCATCCTACCTTCAAAAGGTCATCCTACACTGAATCCTCAGCATCCACAATTTGAGTTTCTTCATTCCAAGCTAACCCACTTGTATTTTTCAAGTCCTTCATTACTTTATATCCTACTTTTCATGTTTTTAGCTTATTCTTAAAATGATCTCGTGACAGATTCGAGTTCATCGCTGCATTGAATGTCCTCTCTATCGTAGTCCACGCCTCTTTTTTAAACCCACCTTCACCTTTCCGTCCGAGATGGACTTGATCAAGGAGCAAGTCTAAAAACTTGCGTTCCATGGATTTTGTCCACATTTTCTTCTTTGAAGAAGAAGATTTGTTGCTCACAGCGAGGGATCCATCTATATCACTCAAGGTAATGAGAGAACACATCTAGTTCACATGATTAGATCCGTTCATGCTCATCATGAGCTCGGTATATGCCATTGTGTACTCCTTCCTGTATTTCATTTAAATTTGAAGTAGAAAATCTTTAACTATCAATTTCTAATACGTCATAATGGAACAAGGCTAACATATTGAATACGTGAACGTATTATGATTTAAAGTAATCATACAACTGAAATTGAAAGTTATTACTCTTTAAATTTAAATGGAATGCAGCAAGCAGTAACATCAGAAAAATAGGATTTTCAATGAATTCGTAATTCTCTTCTTACTAGTGGGCTTATGATCTTCATCATTTGGTACTCCTTGCTGTATTTCATTTAAAATTGAAGATGATAAACTTTAAATATCATTTTTTTAATACATCCTAATGCAATGAGGCTAAGATTTAATAAACTTGAAAGAATTTAACTGAAGATGATACACATTTTAAGCAATAATTGATGATAACACATCAACATCAAAAAAACTACCAGTAAGACAAAATGGTGATATCAATGGCAAGTAAATAGTCATGAGCCCCATTATGAAGCATGTTATTGTACTTTCTCAATGCAAAGATGTATAATAATTGTGCTTTCTTGCATTTAAATCAATGTAATCTATATTTCAAGTTGAATAGTGTATTGCAGATATGATCAACAATTTTTGTACATAATGTAGGTGTGAAATTGAAAGTTAATGTTCTTTTTATTTAATTAGAATTTAGCAAAGACTGATATCAGAATAACGAAATCACACACCATCATTGTATATGCATACATCAATTTAATCATATAAAGCACATTGCCTTCTAATAAATCATTTTTTCTTGAGATCTATAATCTTCCCACATCCTATTTGCTATATCTTCTCGAAATTGGGCGCACTCATTTCTATCCTCCTAAGACAACCCATATGTCTCAAGCAGTGGCACCTCTATCCCATCACGATCATCTTCCTCTTCAATAGCTTCTTCCGATGGAAGGCCATCCTCTATCGTAATGAAATTGTGAAGTATGCAACATGCTAAAACAATATAGGATTGTGTCATGATATCATAAGACATTGCATGTCTTAAGATTGGAAAATGCAGCTTCAAAATACCAAATGTACCTTCTACTGCATTTCTAAGAGAGGAGTGTCGATGGTTGAACAACTCATGTGCAGAGTTTATTGGGTTTTCTCTTGACCACTCTTTCAAGTGGTAGCGTGTACACCGATAAGGAGCAAGAAATCCAGGTGCATTTGGATATCCAGCATCCATGAGATAATATTTTCCTATATAAAGAAAGTATATTGTCAATACTTGAACCATTTAGCATAACCTTGAGTATATTAAAATGTGATTTGGCTTACCAGGGGGAACTACAAGTGGATCTGATCTGGATAGAGCTGAGGCTAGAACACGGCTATCTGCAGTAGAGCCTTCCCAACTAGCAAGGCAATACTGAAACTTACAATCAAAGGAGTAGACACCCATAACATTTTGCGATAGGTTCCCTTTTCTATCACGATATTTACCCTGTATGTCGACATCAACTCACACTGGAATATGGGTACCGTCGATGGCTCCAATGCAATCCTGTGGGATATGATACATTGATCAAATGTATGCTCAAGTAATAATAAGATAAGGACAACATTCTAGACAATAAAATTGTAATAATGTGTGATTTACCTTGAAGAATGGTTGAAAACGATCCTTCCCACTAATTTCAGGAGGAGTGCCTGGACTAGGTGGTATGAAGTAATCTCTGTGAAGGGCTAAGATAGCCATCAAAACCTTGTGGAAGTACCGACTGACTGTCTCTCCTGAGTGCCCAAAGTTATGGGCAATCTTGTGGTTCCTTAGATTGTGCCCAAGGGTGTGGAGGAACGTCACTAGTTGTTCCTCCAACTTTAAGTGGATCATATCTCTCAAGCTTCCTTTCAGCCTCAGAATACGAGCTAGAGAAAAGAAGGCTACCCTGCTCATCCGAATCTGATCATGACAATCCACCTCATTCGAATGAATAATGTCTCTACAAAACGAATTTCCTTTTCTTATTCATTTACCCATTTGACTACCTTTTCGGGCTACCAGTACTTTGGCTATGCCAACAAAAGCAAAAAGAATTGTGAGAATGCGGGTGTATGTGGTCTTCCTAACTATGCTTCCTTGGACCTCTATACTCTGCATAGGATCCATCAGTGACCTGAATGGTGGACAATTTAAACACTATTAGTTATGAAATATCAACTATCACCTATCGAGATACAACATGATTATTTGCTAGCCTCATTGCATTAAGAAGTCAATTATTTATTCAAATACAACAAGGAGTACCAACTACCGAGGATCATAAGCCCATAAAGAAAAAATTACAATGTGTCATTATACTCCATGTAATCTATCTATACCAATGAAAGCATAATATTGATTCCATTTGTCTATATGTATACACACATGTATGTATATATGTATGTGCACAGACATGTATGTATGCATGTATGTATGTACACACACACACATGTATGTATGCATGTATGTACGTACACACACATGTATGTATGTGTGTATGTACATACACACACATGAATGTATGTATGTATGTATGTATGTATGTATGCATGTATGTACGTACACACACACATGTATGCATGCATGTACGTAGAAACACACATGTATGTATGCATGCATGTACGTACACACACAAGTATGTATGTGTGTACGTACATACACACACATGTATGTATGCATGTACACACATGTATAAATTTACAGACAGATGTATGTATGTACACATACGCATGTACAAACTATAACTTGAATTTGGGCTTTTATGAATGTGTTTTAATAAATTGTCGGGTCCGCTGAAACTGAGGCTCGTCTTTTAGAAGATGAAAAGTAGCATAGTTAGCAATGGGAATAGAGTTTCTTTCTGCATTGATCTATACATAGTTTGAAATCATGGCTTTTATCTATACATAGTTTATGACCTCATAAGTATGTTGAATGATTTTGCATGGATCAATACATACTTGATATATCCATAGTTTAGTTGTTCATTTCATTGGCATGATTCACTTTTATTAATGGTATTGCATTGATCTCTCACATCACTATACTGGAACTCATTGGACTATTTTGCTAAACAGATTTGAACCATGATAAACTATGTATAGGTCAACTATGTATAGATAAAAGCATGATTTCCATGTTTTGCTATTATGATTGGCACTATAATATATACATGTAATCACATGATCACATACTGGAATTCATTATTCAGCACATATTGAGCACATATTGATTATGTATAGATAAAAGCCATGATTGCCATTGATCTATACATAGTTGATCCATACATAGTTTATGATTTGGCTCTATTTAATGGTATTGCATTCATCTCTCATAGCAATACACTAGAACTCATTACTGGCAAGAAACTGTTACAAAGTTTAGTTTTTCATTTCACTGGTATTGATCTCTCACAACACTATACTTAAAGTCATTAGTGAGCACAAGTTTATGACTTGGCTCTATTTAATGGTATTTCATTCATCTCTCACAACAACATACTAGAACTCATTATTGGCAAGAAATTGTTACAAAGTTTGGTTGTTCATTTCACTAGTATTGATCTCTCACAGCACTATAGTGGAATTTATTAGTGAGCACATATTGACTATTTTGCTAAACAGATTTAAAACAAACAACCAGAAACTGTTACAAAGTTTAATTTTTCATTTCACTGGTATTGATCTCTCACAGCACTATACTCAAATTTATTAGTGAGCACATATTGACTATTTTAAAAATAGATTTGAAACAAACAATTACCACATATATTGACTATTTAAAAATAGATTTGAAACAAACAGTTACGTTTGAATGAACCAAAAAAACTTAAAAAAATCCAGTATGCAAAGGTAGGTGTGAGAGGAGAACTGTTTACTGCCGCCGCTATTCAAAGTGGAGAAGAGAAATCGTAGAAAATGCCACGGCCACAAGAAACCATGGCCATAGAAAACCCACAAACTAGAAACCCTCGCAAACCACGGCCATAGAAAACCCACAAACCAGAAACCCTCGCAAACCACGGCCACAGAAAACCCACAAGCCCAACAAACATAGCAAACCAGAAACCCTCACCTTCGGACAACAGAGCACGAAAACAATACAATCGTCGTCTTCCAAAAAACCCAATTTGTTCTTCCAAAAACCTAAGCTAGATTCAGCGGACCCGACGATTTATTCAAACCCATTCATAAAAACCCAAAACCTGGTTTTCATTTCAACTTCCACCTATTTCTTGGAAGAAATTTCTTCCAATTTTTTAGCGAAATTGGCAGATGAAACCCAAAATCGGGTTATGCGTTTGATGAACCAAACGCCACTGTTTTCTTCCATAACCCGATTTTGGCACTGAAAACCCTATTCCGCGCCCGGTATTCCCGTAACCAAACGGGGCCTAACCTTCTACAATATCCACAACTTTCTACAATATCCATAACTTTCTAGAATTCTACCCACACACCTTGATAAATGGAATGACAACCATTTTTATTTTATTTTTCTATTATGCCACCTATGCACCTTGAAAATAGAAATTTCTCATTTTTTCTTTTTCTTTTTTTAATTATTTCTCCTCTAATTTTTTCACTTTCTCTATCCTCTACAATTTTTAAAATTTTTAAAATTTTTTTTTTAAATAACAATTTTCCCATGCAAGATGCTCCTGCATCAGACTCCCTCGGTAGATAGAAAAGTGTGTCCCACACTTTGATGCCAAAAAGAAAGATCTACAGCCATCTTCATCTTCACCAAAGGCTTCCACCTCAATAGGGACAAGAAAACCACCATGCAAATCTTCCACACCAACATCTCAAACATCTAATCAACATGTTCATTCCCAGGAACAAATTGAACATAATGCTTCATCAGAAAACCCTCATCCACATCAGCAACTAGTGAATTCATACCTATAGCAAAAAACTCTACATCAGCAACAACAAAGTCCACATTAGCAGTAATATGTAGATTTCCATCAACAGAAAGAAAACTCTCAACACTAGCAACCTCATTGCTCACAACAAGATGCTCTGTAAGATACAAGTCACCACCAACAACAACTGGATCATCCACAACTGAGTGTGCCACAGTCTCCATGTCAAACTCAACCAACTAACCATGAAAACCAACCTCCATCCCAATATCAACAAGGTTAGGAATATCCTTAGCAACAAACTCTATTTTCTCTATAGGTTCTGCATTAGGCTCCACAAATTGATCAGCAAAACCATCCTCTTCCACCTTGACCTTCTTAGCTTGGTTAGCCAATCTAGTGTCCAACCAAGAAAACATCTTAGAAAAAATCCACTCCACTATATCATGGATTTTCATAATCATCTTAGGGTCCAATCCTTTCAGGGCCATCTCCCAAGATCTTCATAAACCCTCTGCAAAAAATCCTTCCCATGATCGTTGTGACAACCTCGAATTCTTTGCAAGTTAGATTGCAACTTACCACCTCGTACGAACAATCAGGAACCACATCACAAGTCTAGGACAATAGATTTTTAATCCATAAGCTCTCTACAATCATGCCTCAACAAGTTCAGTCTTCCATCTCCACATCCATAGATCAACCTACAAGCCCTCAAATCAAGACCAACTCAGATCTACTTCTCTAACCCAAGTCCTTGTGCAAACTACCTTAGCTTCGATGATCTATCTACATGCTTAGGAACTCCGACTTGATAAAATTTTCCCAACCAAGGTCCTGGTAAAAACTACCTCACACTTTGGTGATCTGCTTGTACACTCAGGAAAACCTACTCTGATACCACTTGATGAAAGTACACTTTGATACCACTTGATGAAGGGCCCACCCCTACCAACTCACAACCAAAATTCAACAATATGAAGACAAAGTGATGAAAAAATACTTCCCAAGAAATTCTATTATACTTGAGAATCTAATAGCAATTACAATTACATTTCTGCAAGATCTCTCAAGATCCAATCCAAACCCAAGCTAGTCTAGATCCACACTCTGGTAGAAACCTCTGAGATCTCAACTTGTGCTCACAAGCCACCAAGTAACCTCCTTGTTTCTAAATTTTAGTCACTAGCTCTTCTCCAACCTTATCCAAGATCCAAGTGTAAACTACCTCACATTTGGCGCTCTGTCTACACACTCACAACTCCACAATAATCCTATTGTAAACTGCCTCACATTTGGTGCTGTGTCCACAAACTCAGGAAAACTCACTCTTCACTTCATCCTTCTCTTTTACACCTTCTAGCTTGAATTTTCTAAGATTTCACCTTCCCAAGCTTTTCCTTCCAAAGCTTTCACACCTTGAAGCTTTCACCTTCCAAAGCTTTCCTTCCAGCTTTCACCTTTCCAAGCTTCACATTCCACAACTTCTACTTCTCAAGCTTTTCCTTCTGGAGCTTCTCCTTCTAGAGCTTCTCCTTCTCGAGCTTCCACCTTTTTCTTGAGCTTGAGTTAGAAATGCTCATATGCCTTTCATAAATAGGCACTTACCACCCCATGCATGACTTATCCATAACCTTCTAGAATTCCACTTACACAATATCTACAACCATCTACAACTTCCATAACCTTCTACAATATCCACAACTTTCTACAATATCCATAACTTTCTAGAATTCTACCCACACACCTCGATAAATGGAATGACAACTATTTTTATTTTATTTTTCTATTATGCCACCTATGCACCTCAAAAATAGAAATTTCTTCTTTTTTTCTTTTTATTTTTTTATAATTTCTTCTCTAATTTTCGTCACTTTCTCTATCCTCCACAATTTTTTTATTTTTATTTTTCTAAATAATTTTCCCATGCAAGATGCTCCTGCATCATGCTTCTACAAAACTTGTTCGCCCCCCAACCCCCTTTTATACTACTCTTGTCAAAAAACCAATGACTGAGATTGATTCTCAATCGATAGTTGAGATTACAAAAAAACTTAACAAACCTGACCAAGTTGGTTTGTAGTTGCTTCTAAAAGTGGTTTATTAATTATCAAATATTTGTGCCAAATCTGACCATTTTTTTAGTAAAACAATTACTTGCTAAATAATGGCATATGGATGAACAACTTTCCAAGCTACCAAAAATAACAATAATGATTAAAAGAGAATCCCCAAACTAAAGACCTTAGCCTTAAAACTTATCCATACATCCAAAAAGCTATAAGACATAAGAAAGTGTAACATAAGTACACATATACATAATGTTGAACTTTGGTCTTCAAAGATATGTTTGTTTCCAAACAACTACAATCAATATATAAAAGGGTCCTCCACATAGGGAGAAGTGGAAGACAAAGGGAAGCATTGACCTCCATGAAAGAAGAAGTGAAATTCAAATAGAATCATTCATGTAGATAATATAGTTGAAGTAAACAAGTAGAATTCTATCAAGGAACAACTTCCTAAAAAGAGATGTGACAAATACCACTGTACTAAGGTCACCAAGATATTAATAACTACCACAAGAATGTGCCCTACAACATCAATTGAAACCAAAAATTCACAAAATAAAAGTATGCCCACAACAATATCCATCAACAACAAGATGTGTAGGGGACATACTATTTAAAAATAATCCCAAGTCAAGTTCTCATGTTGTTGAGGTGAATTCATCATAGAAGAACTAGAGCCATAATTGGCTAAAGATAAGCCATATGAAATCATAGAAGACACATAGTAGGGAGTATAAACATCGTATTCCTATGGTGTTTATTCAAAACCTCTTGAGAATTGATAATCAGATGGGAGATGGGATTACCCTTAGAAATGAAATTAGTATAACCCAAAATAGCTAGTAATATAGATAACATAGTAAAATATTTACCCCTATATTATAAATAAAAAGAGAAGCATGCAATAACATAATGTAAAGACCAAAACATGCTTCCCCTTTCCAAAAGTTATTGTTGTCAAACAAAAGAATTAAGTTGAACATCATTGAAAAACATCTTATTAACAAACTTACCCACCACAAGTTTTAGCAAAGACCAAGGCTAAGAAATATTAGGGAATTTGATACAAAAACTAAAATAATCTGCAATGGAAAGATAATCCTTTTGGAGAAAGGGAGAAGAACATTCTAACTAATAGCCGTTTAAATATTTTTGTTAGATATATTAAAATGGAAGTGATAGAAAAAAAAAAAAAATTTATCAGCGATGTGTCCTTTGAAACGTATCTAATCATCTTTAGATGTAGAGGAAGTCGATAATTGAAAGGAGAAAATTCCATGAACAAAAATCTTGGATTGCTAGTAGAAACATATTTCCCTTCCATTACACAACAATACAAAATGTTAAGATCTAAAATAAAAGATCTTATTCTATATAGATAATCACGGAAACAAAAAAATAGAGCACAAACAATGAACAAGTGAAATCAGAATAAAAGCCTATTTTTATTGAATGCAATTTCTAAATTTAAAGAGTAAATTATATAGAAAAACTTAAAAAAACTTAACATTAAATGCTGATCAAGGAAGATAGTGAAAACTACATTAAAAAATCCTAAACAATAACATGCAAAGAGATTGCATGATAATAACAGTTTTGAATACTATATAAACTAATTAAAAATAAAAATAAAAATGGTGATTGTTAAACTAATTGCAACATGCATTTTTATTAAGCATGAAATTAATAAAATAATATAAATTAATGCACCATGAATGCATTTAAATGCATCAATTTTGCATGCACATCCGATGGAATGATGTATGTGAGTGGTGCATTCAAGCAGTGAAGTGCATGCTTTCAATCTCCTCCTACATGAATAATGGGAATGAGATGGAGTTAAGTTCTCAAGGTAGTAAAACTGAATGTAGTGAAAACTTTGGCAAAGATATCAACAACTTGGTCAAAAGTTGGGCAAAATTGTAACTCCACAATACTATTCTAAACCAAATCTTGAATGAAGTGATGGTCGATTTCAATTTGCTTCGATCTAGAATGAAATATTGGATTCTTGCCCATTGCAATAGCACTATTGTTGTCACAAAAATTAGTTGTAGGATGTTCTTGAACCAAATGCAAATCTTCCAAATTCCTTTGAATCCATATCACTTGACAATTGGTTGTTGTTGCTACAATATACTCTTCTTCTACTAAAGAGAGAGCCACAGTTGCCCGCTTCTTACTAATCCATGAAACAACTCTAGAAACAAGTGAGAAAATATAACTAGAGCTTGATTTTTTAATCATCCATTGAACCATCCTAATTAGAATCCTTTTAACCAACTAGATCAAACTTATCATTTGGAGAATAATGGATACCAAAATTGTGTGTAACACTCACATACCTTAAGATTATTTGTGTAGCTCACCAATGAGACTCATGTGGATCTTGCAAGAACTAGGAGATGAGGCTCATGACTTACATAATATCAGGTCTTTTTGTACTAAGGTACATGATGCTTCCAACCAAACTTTTGTATAATGTAGGATCAACATGAGGACTAGGATCATCATTGGTTAACTTTTTAGCAAGCGCTACAGGGGTAGCAACTACCATACATGACATTATTCTAAAATGCTTCAATAAAAAAACAACATACTTGGTTTTAGAAATGGATATACCGTTAGGTTGTTGCTGCACCTCTACCCCATGAAAATTCTACATAAGTCCTAGATCTGACATCTCAAATTCTTGTTTCAATTTGTTCTTTGAATTTCTCCATGACAGATGGGCTATTACCTATAAAAATGAGATCATCAAAACAAAGGAAAACAATCAAAATATCATTACCAACATGTTGGATATAGAAAGTTGGCTTTGAAGAATTTCAAATGTATCTTTTCTTGAAGAAATGACTATCAATTCCTGCATACCAAGCATGCGATGCTTGCTTCAATCTAAAGAGTGTTTTTTTGAAATTGTAAATCAAGTGTTCTTTTCCTTAAATTTCATAGCTAATAGGCTGATCCACATAAACCTCTTCATCAATATAACCACTTAGGAAAGCTGATTTTACATCCATCTAATAGACTAGCCACTTGTTTTGAGAAATAATAGACAATATAATTTAACTATATCAAATTGGGCAACTCGAGAAAAAGTCTAAATAATTGACTCTAGTTGTTTGTGTGAATCCCTTGGCAACTAGTCTAGTTTTTTTTTTTCATAGAACCATCAGCATGATATTTCACCTTGTAAATCCATTTGAAACTAATCGCCTATTTTTCATTTGGAAGTGGAACTAGTTTCCATGTATCATTTTTCTCAATAGTATGCATCTCTTCATTCATAGCATCAATCCACATTGGTTTTTTCACATCTTCTTCATACATAGAAGGTTCAACTTGAATGGAACTTTACAATGAAAAGTTAGAAAACATATCCATAGTAGAACTCCATTGATATATTTCATTTAGACTTTGTACTTTTTGTGAGGAACTTGGACTGGATTGTGAGTTTGAACTTTCACTTGAAGAGGAACTTGGTGAACTTGGTGGATCGGGCTTGAGCTTCCACCTGAGCTTGTGCGGAGAGGAGAGACTATAACATATTCATTACCCATGATGAATGGTGTATATTTTTGAACTTCTTTCTTCCATTTCCATACACCCCCTTCATCAAAAATCACATCTCAACTAATAATCCATTTCTTTGTGTCAAGTTTATAAAATTTATATCCTTTGGTGGAATCTGAATATCCCACAAAGATACAAAGTTAGTATTTTGCATCCAACTTTTTCCACTTTTGATCATGAACATGAACATTATAGGGCAACCAAATACATGAAAGTGAGCTATTGAGGGCTCGTGTCCACTCCAGGCTTCCTTTGGAGTGATATTCTGAAGCACTTTTGTTGGGCTTCGATTTAAAATATAGAATGTGGTTGCCACTGTAACTCTATAAAAAGAATTTGGAAGGTTATTAGACTTTAGCATACTTCATGTCATCTCCATAATGGTACAATTCTTTCTTTTTACAATACCATTCAGCTGGGGGGTAAAGGCTAACGTAAGTTGTCTTTGAATGCCATGCATGTCACATAAATCATAAATCTCTTTGGAGAAGAATTCTCCCCCTCTAGTTGTTTTGAGTATTTTAATGGAATATCCACTTTTCTTTTCTTCCATAGCTATAAAATTCTTGAAGCATCCAAGTGATTTAGATTTCTTCTTAAGAAAATAAACCTATGTGTGGCATGAGAAATCATCAATAAAGGTCAAAAAATAGATATTCTTACCCAAGGATTCCTCTTGCATAACACCAAAAATGTTAGAATGCACAATCTCTAGAGGATAGTTTTCCTTCCATGACTTTTTCACTAGAAAAATTTCTCAATTCTTCTTACCAAGAGCACACTCTAAATAAACTTCTTCTCTTTCTTGAATGGCAGGAAGTCCTCTCACCATGTCCTTTCTATGAAGAAAACTTAAGCCCTAAAAATGCAAATGACCATACCTTTGATGTCATAACCATGAATCATCTATGGTTTCCTTAAGAGCATGCACATTAACAAAAACTAGAGTGAGAGGAAGTAATTTATTCTCTATCATACAAGTCTTTGATGCAAGATGGTGGTTAGCTAATTTATCAAAAACCTTGTATTAGTTATCCTAAAATATAACCTTATAGTTTTTTGCTATAAGCTACCCAATACTCAAAATATTATGTTGTAACATGGGCACATACAAGGTGTCATAAATATAAGTAATTTCTCCTTGATTAGTTTTCACTACAAGGGTACCTTATCCCATAACATCAACCTCTTTATCATCACCAAATTTGACTTGTCTTTTCACAGATTCATCTAATTTGACAAAGAGGTTAGATTTACTTGGCATATGATTTGAGCACCTGCTATCAAGAAACCATACATCCTTTTGAGGTTTTTTCCAAATTTTAGGTAAAGAACACAGAGTGCATTGCATCTTCAAGAGATTCTTTAGTATAGTTGGCTCGTGACTTATTCAAATAAGATTTTTTCTTTCTACATTTAGATTCATAGTGTCCATACATTTCACATTATCTACACTAGATGCTTCTTTGATCGTCAAAACTCCTACCTCTTCCTTGGTTATTTACTCTTCCTCATCCTCTACCATGTCCTATTGATGTAGAAGACTCCCCTTGAGTCCTGTTTGATTGAAAAGGGGTTGTAGATTTTGCTTCAATTTTGACTGTAGATTGGAAGGCTTGCACTAGATTCTCTGTTGAACGTTGTATGTGCTCTTCATGTGATTGCACAGAACCTATCAGATCTTCAATTTTGAAGGTAGACATATCTTTACTCTATTCAATGGCTATGACCACTGGATCAAACTTTGGAGGAAGAGATCTCATAATCTTCTCTACAACTTTTTGCTCTGTGATAGTTTCCCCTTAAGTTTTAAGATGATAGATAATAGTTTGAGACCTTGTAATAAACTCATAAGTAGACTCAACTTCTCTCATCCTTTAGGTTTCAAAATATCTTCAAAGGGTTTGAAGTTTCACCAATATTATCTTGTTAGATCCTTGGTATGTTGTTTGAAGGGCTTCTTATGCATCCTTTTACTTTTTCATACCAGCTATATGAGGTAAAATAGACATATCTAATGCAATTTGAATGAGGAAAAGAGCTTGATTATCCTTCTTCTTACCTTCTTTCAATTAATTATATTGACCCTGTGTTAAGGCATTTAAAGCATTTAGGTCTATAGGCTTGGTGTATTCTCTTTCTACTAATTCCCAAAAATCTTGAGATAATAGTAGGGTCTTCATCTTGATACTCCAATATTCATAGTTGTCTCTAGAAAACAACGGAAGCTGGAGTGGAAGGTTGCCACCATCTGCCATTCTAAAAGATCTTGGAGAAAACCGCTACTCTTCCTACAAGAGAACAATATTCTATGACCTTCTCTTATACCAATAGAAGATCTAAAATAAAAGTTCTTATTCTATACTGATAATCAAAGAAATAGAAAAAAATAGAGCAAAAACAACGAAAAATGGAAATCAGAATAAAACCCTATTTTTATTGAATATAATTTCTGAATTTAAAGAGTACATTATGTAGAAAAGAAAAGAAAAACTTAACCTTGAATGCTGATTAATGAAGATAGTGAAAACTACAATAAAAAATCTTGAACAATAACATGAAATTTTATCAAGCATGAAATTAATAAAATAATCTAAATTAATGCATTGTGAATTCATTGAAATGCATCACCTTTGTATGTGCATGCAATGGAATGATGTATGTGAGTAGTGCATGCAAGCAATGAAGTGCATGCCTTCAAAATCACTAATAACAAAGTATGATAATGGTGAACCATAATTAGGATATGTAAATAAGGCTTTGTATCTAGAATATATGCAAATGATACCCATATATGAAAGCAAAACCTTGAGTAATAAACCAAAATGAGGAAACTTGGAACCACAAAAGCTTGTGAGTACTTCCTGCAAAAATTGTCAAAGTGCCGAGAGGCATAAAAATAAAATCTCCTAGCATGGAAAACCATATCAGCTCATAATTGATATGGTACAAAAAAATTATGGCAAATTCAAATTAAATAAAAAATCATAGATATACGCAATCCTAATAATTAACCCAAAGAACATAAACAACTTGAATAAAGTGGAAAACAACATTGAATGATTGAAATCCCCCAATTGATCAACCAATAAGTCATTAAATAAACAATTATTACCATGGTAGAAATCACTTCAAGCAGTTGATGAGATTCAAAAAGCGATCACACATAATCCCTTTATGCCAAATTTCATTTGCATTATGATGTAGATTGTACAGACTTTCTAAGTCATATAGGTAGATTATTAGAGAGGTTTATATTGGTAGACACCCATGCACCCATTAATAAGCAAACAATTGTGGGTCCAAACCTTTTGGTTATTCCACGACATCTAGAGATGATTTTTGCAAGTCTGAGTGTTCCAGACAACATAGTTATGACTAAAATTTATTATAGCATCACTACAATTGCTATACAGTTGTAGCAGATGTTGTCTAATCGATGTGGGAGATTTATGTTGCAGTCTCATGGTACCATTCTAACAACTACATCTTGATGATGCATATGGGACAAAAAATACCTTCTCCACTATAGGGTTTTGTCAAATCATATGTGGATGAATTACAATATATGGAATCATATTTAGCTAGTGACCTTCTTGGGTCATATAAGGCCTTATTGACAATCATAGGGATTCCTCTTAGTGACATTGGTGGATACATCAGCGACATTCTCTCATGTACAATAGGATTGTAGGGTTCATAGGGATGGGAGGATATTCATTAGCCTTCTATAGCACCTGATCCTACTTAGCCCTCTACTACACCTCCTACATACCCCCAGCTCCTTACCCCCCCCCCCCCCACCACTCCCACCTCCCCACTCGAGCCACCATAGTATGCCAGTGTCTATTTACCACTATACTTAAAAATGAGATGATCAATTTAGACATTGACCCTATTTTATCACTACACAATTGAGATATTAGTCAGATTGGTAGAGCATTACACGATGCTATAGTAAATGTATCTATGTTTTTTTTTGTTTTTTGTTTTTGTAATTTATAATTATATGTACATGTTCTTGAGTTTAAATATGTACACCTAAATAAAAGCATATTCTTGATGAACAATCTAACTTAAATATGTGTACATACATGTGCTACAAGGTGTTAGTGATAGTATGTTGCATTTTGGTGATCTTGAGACACCAATAGATCTCAAATGACATCACTTGGGGGTATGCAATTTATATATATTATATAGATAAATGTAATAGGTATAATTTAATAACTCTATAAAAAAAATTGACTTATGTGTATGTATTTCTTTCATTTGATGCAAAGTTCAAGTGTACAACATAGAGCTTTTTGGGGTCATAGATCAGGAGGGGAATGCAGTTGATCTACATGTATATGTAGTGCTTATCTTATTTGAGATGAGCATTTCATTGACTAGAACATTTTATTCAGGATACATTTGATATGGAGACATTTTATATATGTTATTTTGGATACATTTTATATGGAGGTCCATGTTTTATATGTTATTTGGATACATTTTTTGGAGACATTTTATATGGTATTTTGGAGATATTTTATATGGGTACATTATTCTCCAGTGACATTTTGTTATACACATGTACATGTGTAATTTTGTAGATGTATGTTCATATTTATATTCACATGTTATGTTAAAGTAAAATGTATGTTTTTTTTTAATATTCATATTTGTATTCATGTTTATGTTCATGTCCTGTACGTATTATTGATCTTGATGATCATATTTTCATTAAAGAATATATGATAACATGTATGTTATCATCAAATCACATATCTTAAGAGGAACTATTTGAGGGATGTCTTAATCTAACTTTTATGAACTATAAAATTACATTTCTTAAGGGGATCTCTTAAGGAGAGATCCATAAACATACACAAAAAATATATCAAACCAACTAATGCACACACAAAACATATTTCATCATAAAAATATATCCACCAAGTACATGACTTAAGGGGATGTCTTAAGGGGAGGTCTTAAGGAGAGGCCCTAAAACATACACAAGAATGTAGATTAAAGAATGGATTAAAAAATTAATAAAATCTTCAAAAAAATTAAAGAATTCAATCATTAAAGAATGCACATAAGAACGTATATAGTACATTAGATAATTTAATCATTTAGAAAAGGTGACATAGGTTTGTCCTTTTACCCTAAAAGAAGATAACGTTCTCTTACAATCATCCATAAGACTAGAAATATACGAAGGGAAAAAAATATTACCTATATTTGATCCATAATAGTTTGAGAACCCCCTTCAAAGATAAATTTTCCAAAATTTAGATCTTTCAAGCATTTTATTCATTGTTGAGCAACTATGGCTTTCACATAGTTATTAGTCTCCTCAATGAAGGATGATTCAACAATGTGTAGGGAGATCTCATGTGTCTCTTCAAGTTTTAAAATGGAGTTTCTTTAACTTGCCACTGTGAAGTATGTTGGGGGTTAAAGAAATTTTCTCCCATGATGGGAAATTTCCCTTGCTTAATTCAAGTCTAGTTTATCCCTCATCTGCATTCTGTCATGCCTATTCGATGACTATGGATATGAATCCTCTCACTCTCCCAAGATTTTAGGAAATCCTTCTTGGTAAGGATAATGGTAAGTAATAGTATTTTGTCTTGCAATGGAAGGATCTAATGAATCCTAGAGATGAGGTTGGGGATTTGAAGAAGGTCGCATACCTGGACCTCAATTTCACCACTTTGGAAGATTTTGTGGTCAATGTCATGCACCTTGTGGTGAATACTCTCTAGCTTCTCTACAAGGAGAAGGGATAAGGTATAATCAAGGAGGATGAAAGTAGCTCCTTGAAACTCTATAGGTTCCTTAGTGATGATTTGTTATGGGTATTAATATCCAAACATCTTTCCCTAAGGGCTAAGGAAGAGTGAGTGTCCACCATTGAGATGCATTTTTTTGTGTTTCTTTATGGCTATCTACATGCCCTACTCGACCATTAAATAATTATATGTTGAAATATTTTTTTATGGTTAGTGGTAGTATTCGCCTATTAAGATCTAATATTGATCCTATATGGAACTATAGTCTTTGGTTATCTAGTAGGGTCACTACCTAGTTGGTCTTCTTATAGTGCTGCTTATTTTTCTTATGTTTAACAAGGGTATTGACTAGGCTATCAAGTGCTTGCCATTCTTTTTTTCTGTTGAAAGGTTATGAGTGGTTTTGTAACTTCATTTTTCTGCTAGTCTAGTCACCCATTTTAACTACTTTTAATATATATTAAAAACTATTAGGCTCATTCCTAAAGTTCCTACCAAAATATTCAATTAAAGTCCCATTTTGGTCCATTATAGATCCTCCATTAGTAAAGGCCTTGAATTATTTTTTACACACCAATCACCATTAGATTTTACCAAAAAATATCTCAAGGAATATAATTAGTAAGCATTATATTCAAAATATTCATCCAATTTATATTAATAAATTACTAATGCATATTCTAGATCTGTTCATATTGAGTTATAAGGAAGGGCATGCACCCATTACATCAAAATAACATCAATCCTAAGATAGAAAAAATAAGGTCATGAGAAGTGACACCTACCAGAAAAAACCTAAAATAGAACAAACTAAAATAATCAAGAAAAAACAAAGACAAAAAATAACTAACTAGGCTAGGAACAAAGCCACTAGCTAAAATGACCCAAACATCAAAACAAGTTGCTACCAGAAAAAATGAACAAATGAAATATAATATCCACCTAATGTACCAAATGCAATTGTCAAAAAAATTACATCAAACCAAAAAAAAACCAACTCCATCACAAACTAGTACACAAGAGGAACCCAACATACACCACCCAATGGAACTAGAACACTACCTAGCCAATCACCTTTACAACTCTTTGAGCTAATCTAGTAAGGATAACTTGAATAAAAAGGCATACTCTAACTTATCCCATGGGAGGCCTCAAGAATTATTTCCTCCTATTTTGGAGTCTCCTCCTTCCACTTGATCTTTGCAAAATTTTCCTCCAAATGAGCCTCCAGACTACCAATGTCCTTCTCCAATTTGGCCTAAACTAAATTGTTTGGGGAGACCAAATTGGTAATTTTTTCACAAGATGATCCTAATTTTTCTTTCTGTACACCATATCCTTCACCATTTCATCTCTATCCTCCTTTGAAATAAGTTTGTTCTTATTGTCCTCCACTTGGTGCTCTAGATGTTCCTAACTCTTAATCTTATCACCGAACACCTTGCAAACATTCCACCACAATTCATCCCTATGGGCTGACATCTAGTCCACCAATTTTCTCTCTACCTCTACAATGGATTCCATCCTACTATTCTTCTGCATGCAATTTGTATTAGGAAAAGGAGCAAGAGACCAATTGTTTGGAATGTAGGGTAAGATAATCCCAATTAATGGTACTATTTTCTTTTTTTTGGGACTGGGTCGAGCAAGGGTATCCTAGACACTTGAGGGTCTCCTGGGTAGCTTAAATCCACAATGGGGGAGGGTGTGTACATGGTGGAGCCTAGGGAAATGAGGTTTAAAAATGAGATGAGTTTTCCAAAGTCCAATTAATTTATGTACCCAAGGAAGAACCCTTCTCAAAGTCATCCAAAATAGTGACTATTTTTACCTAGGTATTAGGGAAATCATCCTTTTATTTTTTTCTTTTTGGGGGAGGAGGGGGGGGGGGGGTGGTGATCCTAACAACCAAACTAAAGGAGGTCTCAGGAGTGACTGGAGTGTGAGTTTTACTTAAGGAGGGAAAAATGGCTTTGTAAACTGTTGTCACTTAGGTTTGCACCCTTGTCCAAGGCCTATGCGCAAGGACAACCTAGTGAAACATGGAAACAACCTCCAAGCTATGGGACTTGAACTGCGAGGTTGAGTCTCTGGAGAAGGCCAGCTTCCTCTTACTGTCAGGGTGCACCTATCTATTCTCAGAAGGGAAAGGGAGAAAGAGAGCATTAAAGAAAATCTACCTAGTCTAATCTAAGGTGGTGATGCACCAAAATAGAGTGTTCCAACTCCTTTACCCGAATATGCACTATGGAACTAGGGTAACATTCAAGATCATACATTCATTCAGACTTATATCAACCAACAACCACATACAGATCAGGAGACCAACTGAATAACACCAGGAACAGAAGATTTCACTTGTATATTATTCAATAGGCCAAAGATAGATATAGTATGCAGACCACTGATCTCAAAAATGAATCAATGAGAGGAAAAACGATACACATACACATTGCTGGCTAAAAAAGATGATACAGGATGTTCATCTAGCTCAGAGACAAAGGGATTTTTACACTGCAAATCTGAAAGCAGCAGCAGAGAAATTAGGAAGAGTCAACCCTTACAAAATGTACAAAATCTGCCTTTATAGCTCCGGCGTAACTGAGATCCTTTACTGCTGAAATGACCCTGCAACTACCTATCATTAAGTCCTGTGGAAGACAATCATGGAAAAAATCTCAGGAAAATCTGATCTCTTTCGCCAATAATGTCCTGAGAAGACTGAAAATAGCACCATAATTGTGCTATGACCTGGTTGATGGATCAATGGATGGATGGAGTGTCATTCTATGTTTTACATTTACTGTGGTAGGTCAGGATTGATCATGGAGATCAGATCGTATGAAAAAATCGATAATCTTTGCGTCCTAGTTCATGAATCTGTCGAAGTCAAAAAGGTCAACCGGGATCCTTATGCGTCAACTAGGCCGCGCAGGCCAATTGTATTTCTTTATTTGCCACCTGGAGGTCCTCCTGCGGTTGACCACCCTTTATTGGACTAACTGTGCCACCTTGAATACTATCATGACTATGACGGTTACACTAACCGCCAACTGCCATCCTCGACTGCGCCGATAAGACACGTGTCGACAAGGCGTTGTGTCGCCAACATAACCCTCACACATCTTCGCCATAGTGCGATGGCGCCTACCGTCGATCGGCTTCGATCCAACTATCATGGAGACTCATCATTGTGCAACCCCTTTCCCTTGTGAATCATTGGGCCCGCGGCACAAGTGGCATTTCCCTATTGGCCCAACGATCGCTTAATCCTTACTGTGCCAGTTGTATGAAACATGGTTCCAGCAGGGCATGTGGCGCATGGGCGTTAACTCGCTATCATAAAATTCACACAGTTTCTCCATGGTGAGATAGCACCCGCCGCTAATCCCTGTAGATCTGACAGTGTAGAACCCACCTCTGCAACGTGCTAGTTGCATCAAAAAATTGGTCCCATGACATGTCTGTGCCCTGACCTAGCATATGTGGTGATTCTTGATTCGCCGTGAACCCTCCAATCTGTGACTGGGCCCATCCTATTTGGCACCACCTCAGCGACACATCCTGGTGAGACTTGACCCCACTGACACGTGGCGAAAGGACGCCAAGTCTCTATGCTTAAAAAATCCGCAGCTTTGCCATGGCAAGATGGTGCCTGCCATCGATCCTTTCCAATTCGACAGTCACGAAACTCTCCCTCCTGCGACCCTCCTTTTCTTGTGATTCACCGGGCCCATTGATACATGGTGTCTCCTCTTTGGTCTGTTGGTCACTTAAATCTAACTGCACCGGCAACATGGAATGTGGCCCCGCCAGGGCACGTGGTGCACGGGCGCTATGTCGCCATCGAGAATTTCTGGCTAGAATGCAATAGCAACATAGCAGACAAGGCACCATGGAACTTTTTCGACCCGCCTAACGCTGGACCCACCTCTGCAACGTGTCCTTAGGGCATCATCGTGCTATCATAAATATCGTGCATTTTCTTTATAGCGCGATGGTGCCAACTGTCGATACCACTTAGATCTGACGGCCAGAAAACTTGCAGGTCGTGGCATTAAAATACTAACTCTGAGACTAACCGTTGAATAAGCCATGCGTTTGAATCTAAATCCTTGGCGGTAAGACTAGAGGTAACACTTCTGGCGACTCGCAGGGGGCTTGAGCCTACTCAATGCATGACCAGTGCCTGAGAATAATCCATTGGGCCATAGAGTCAAAAAGAAAACCTGGAAGATACAAAACTGAGAGCTGCAAGAAACCCTAACCTCTAATGAGGAAATCAAAACATTAAAGAACCCTTGAACTCCGGCTCTGCTTCCGTGACTGGAGGAAAAATAGAACTTCCTCAGCAACCTGAGACTTGTCAAAATCTTGGAAACTGGCGACTCAAGAAGAGAGCCATGTACACGCGCACTTATTGCAACAGGAATGAACAGGAAGCAAATAGGCTAACTATGTACATAGATTCACAATCCTTCAGAAATAGGGCTTCAGATGGATCCCATTGACTGGAATGGGCAGAATTTCACCATTTGGCCTACTTAGCTAGAACGAATTGGCCTGTTTGCAACTAGAGATCAGATAAGGGCCACTCCATAGTGGATCAAATTTGGAGTGCCTTCCTGGTTTTGCTCTGTCTGAGTCCCACTTGAGAACTAAATCTCCTTCTCTGAAGATTCTGGCCCTTGTCTTCTTATCAAAACTCTTCTTCATCTATTGCTAGTGTATCTCCAGGGTTTGCATAGCTTTGTTTCTCTTTTCTTCCAGTTCAATCAACTCTGCCATTCTTACTGACATGGAACTATTTTCAACCAATTCTAGCTGATGAGCCAACTCCAAGGATGGGAATTCCAACAAGATTGGAAGTCTGGCCTCCCTACCATATACCAGCACAAAATGTGAATTCCCAATAGATCTCTTGGGTGTTATCCTATCAGCCCACAAAGCAGTCCTTAATTTTTTATGCCAGACCCTCTGATTGTCTTCTATCGTTCTCCTTATGATTCTGATCAGATTCTTATTGGAAGATTCGGCCAAACCATTACCTTGAGGATAGTAGTTTGATGATGTGCTCAAATAGATATTGTGACTCATTGCCCATGCACAAATCTGGGTTCCAATAAAAGATTTGGCATTATCTAAGATGATAGTAGAAGGAGCTGCAAACCTAGTTACAATTCCATCAAGGAATTCAACAACTGATGGCTCTGTAGCATCCTTCAAGGAAACTGCCTCTGTCCACCTAGTGAAATAATCAGTAGCAACCAAGATCCATTTATGACCTGCACTAGATGGAGGATTAATGGGGCCTATAAAATCCAACCTCCACTGGGTGAAGGGCTGCTCCACCTGAATAGGATGAAGAGGAAGAGCTGCAAATCTCTGTTTGCCTGAGAAAAAGGCACATTTCTCACATTTTCTCACATACCTATAACAATCATGGAACAGAGATGGCCAGTAATATCCAGCCCTCATGACCTTCATGGCGGTTGTTCTTGCAGAGAAGTGGCCACCATCAGGGCCATCATGAAGTTCATTAATCATCCTCTCAACCTGATCTTCTTCAATACATCTCAACAAGGTCCCATTAAAATCCCTCCTGAATAGGATATCATCAATCACAACATAGGGAATGGATTGCATTCTATATTGTCTTCTTTTAGCTCTGTCCAATCCTTGAGGGTATCCATTCCCTGATAAAAAGTTCCTCATGTCATCCATCCAGCTCCTTGGGGCATTAACATTTCTTTCCTCCTGCTGCTCTGCAATTACCATAGCAGTCCCTTCATCTGAATCCTGACCTGATAAAATTTCTTTGCATAATCCTCTCCCTCTTACCAACTTGGTAATTTGAATATCAACATCATATTCCATTACCCTAGTGATCCATCCAGCTCTCTTTTCACTGATGTCTTTTCTTAACAAGAAATCCTTTACACTCGCATGGGGCACCAACAAATGGATCCTATTGTGGGATAAGAGGTGCCTAAATTTCTTCAAAGCTCTAATGACTGCAAGGGCTTTCTTCTCAAAAAAGCTATACTTATCTTCATATTCCTTGAGTCCTTCACTAAAGAAGGCTATGGGCTGCTCCTCATTCTTGTCATTTGTCTGAGTCAAGACAGCAGAAACACTTGACTCACCACCTAAAGTATAGAAGATGAAATCTTTCTCAAAATTTGGGTTCATGAGAGTGGGGGCTAAAGCTATGGCTGCCTTAATTTCTTCAAAACTCTCCTTCCCCTCCTTGGTCCATGAGAAGACCATATCTTTCTTAAGCATGGCTGTGAGGGGTTTCACCATGATGGCAAGATTAGGAATAAACCTTCTTACAAAATTTATCCTACCAAGGAAACTTTGCAGCCCTTTCTTGTGTTTAGGGAGAGGAAGGGAAAGTATTGCTTTTGTTCTTTCTGGATCAATGGTAAACCCATCCTTAGATACAATGTGTCCCAGTAATTTTCCTTGGCTTGTTTTATAGACACACTTGGCTGGGTTGAGGGAAACCCCAAACTCTTTACATCTTAGAAATACCTGTCTGAAATGATCAAGATGATCTTTTACATTCTTGGAATATATAGTTATATCATCAAGGTATACTAGGAAAAACTTTTTGATTAATCTTTTGAAAGCTACCTCCATTTCCTTTTGGAATGTGGCACCTGCATTTGTTAGTCCAAATGGCATCTTGCAATAAGCATAGGTCCCCCATTTAGTAGTAAATGATGTCTTGTATCTGTCAGATTCTTTAACCAACACTTGGTTATAACCAGAAAATCCATCAAGAAAAGAGAACCTCTTTGACCCACTGACCTTGGACAGAATTTGCTCCATAGAAGGGAGAGGATGGTGATCCTTAAGGGAAGCCCGATTAAGATCCCTAAAGTCCACACACAATCTGATTTCTCCATTCTTCTTCCTTACAGGGACAAGGTTAGCCACCCATGATGAGTGTTTGATAGGAAAAATTATGTTGGCTTCAATCAACTTGGATAGTTCCTTCCTCATTAAGGGTTCAATCTTGGGATTCACTGGCCTCTGTTTTTGCCTTACTGGTTTGACCCTATCAACTAAATCTATGGTATGCTGAAACAAACTAGGGTCAAACCCCTTTAAGTCATCATATATCCAAGAAAACACATCATTAAATTCTTGGCATAGATGAATGAAATTTTCTTGCTCAGCCTCAGAACATACCTTCCCCATGTTAAGAGATTTTCCATCAGCAATAGTAACTGGAGCATGATCATCCTTTTCCACAGCTAGATTTATTCCTTTGCCTCTTGTCTGATCATCAGGATTAAAGACACTCTCCAAGGTAATGAGACCCTTGGGCAACTTGTTGGAACTGAGGTGAATGATCTGATCACCATACTGATCTTGTAGTCTTGACTGATTTCTTTCTGAAAATTCTGCTTCATTCTGCAAGAAACTCACAATCTGCTCATCAGACTCAAACACCTGCTAATGAGTATTATTATTAGGAACCGTAGGCCTTATTACCACTCTTATTTTTTGCTTCTTCTCTTCCTCAAGATTCCCTGGCACATCATAAGATGCACCCACCGCTGCAAGTCTATCAGCATATTTATTTTCTTTCCTAGGAATACTTTGGATATTAAATGCTTGGAAACCCTCAAGCAAATCCCAGACTCTGTGTTTGTAAGACTTGAACAGGCCATTTTTGGTGATATTATGATTTCTCACTTGGTTCACTACCAACTCACTGTCTCCATATACTTTCAAGGCTTGAATTCCCCTCTTTTGGGCAAGTAGGAGACCTTGGATCAAAGATTCATACTCGGCCCCATTATTGGTACAACTGAATTGGAGCCTAAAAGAGAAATAGTATCTTATTTGTGTAGGGGAGATCAACATAACACCAGCCCCTACTCCATTTCTATTCCTTGAGCCATCAAAGTACATATTCCATATTCCACTCATGTCATCATTAGCCCCAACAAGATCAGGAACTTGAGCCTCCTTCTCTATTATGCAATATGTACTAAGGCCTATCTCAAGATTTTTCGACATAGGCTCAAACTGACATATATTTTCCCACTCATCTAAGAAGAAATCAGGAATCTCTACTATGGAGGTGGCAGGCTCATTTACTATGTCATTTTCATCCATCTCCAAAATGGGGCAATTCATATTAATGAAGTTGGGAGTGTAGGGTTCAGTGTGATGAAGGGCTTGAGGTTCTGCTCTAATTGAAGCATTGGCCCCATATCTGGTCTTAAATGACATATAAGACCAATCAACAGATATGAATCCACCTATTTGGGCAGTGAAGTCTCTTGAAAGACAGATGGCAAAATAGGGCTTGACTTCAGCAAAAAATATGTCTTGAATCACAGTACAACCAGGGCATGCATGTAGGGCCATTTCCACATTTTTAAGGATGCCTATAGTTTTGACAGTACTCCCATCTAGTTGCAACACTTCCCTAATAATGGGCTCATATTTCATTCTTAAAGCATCAGCAACACACCTAGGCATTACTGAGCTACTAGCCCCTGAATCTATCATGCAATTATGGACTAACTTGCCCCCTATAATGAGAGAAACATAGAATGGATGAGGTCTAACATTTTTATTTATCTCCACATCACCTGATGGTTGTACTAAACTAGTGTCACTCTCCATGGTAGATGACTGATCTTTGGGTTCAATCTTTTCCAATTCTTGCTGCAGCATCCTTTTCTGCATTGGTATGGTGGCAATTGCATCCCACATGGAAATGCTTACATTGGTTTTCTTCATGTTCTCTACCACACTCAAGGGTGCATTAGGAATTTTAGTAGAAACTTTAGGAGCTGTACCTATAAGAGGCTGAGATGGAGCAACATAGGGATCACTTGCATCCTCCTTTCTTGGACCTTGCCTTTGCTGTTGTGAAGTGTTTGTCTGCTCATTTTCTCTTTGTGTATGAGGTATAACACTCGAAGTTGAGGCTTGCTTAGGAGAAAGGGGGGTAGTATGTTCCATAGCTCTCTTCTTGCTTCTTTTGTTATGAGCAACGGAATCCTGGTTTACATTACAATGCTCCTCCATCTGGTGATTCATAAAAGAGCAATCAGCCTGCCTCTGAATATATGAGGCCTCCTTGGGATGATCTTCCTTGTATGATTTCTTTACTGTGGACTCCTGGACAGTTAGGGCCAAATAAGTTTCTTCTTTCTGACATAGGCAGTAGGTATAAGAATAGTTACATGAAGGACAGAAGTCTTGATCTTGGGCTAAGTTGTTTTGAGGAACTAAAGCTCTATTCTGATTTGAGCTTGATGTAGTAGCATGACTATTTTGCCTATTCTGATCAAAAGAGCTATTCCAATGATTAGGAGGCCTACCACCACTTGGAGCCTAATGTTCTAATTGGGGAGGCTTGCCACTTTGGTCTTGCTGCCTTTCTAAGGCCACCACCTTGTTACTCATTTTTTGTATTAGAGAAAAACTATCCTCTAATCTCTTCCCTTGGTCCTTCAACTCCTTCCCCTACTCTTGCAATTTTTTATCTAGAGTCCTCTCTCTTTTATCTGTATTCAGCACTAGATCTTGGAGCATTTCCTTGAGTTTCTCTATTCCGTTTGAGGATGTGGAAGCTTGGGGAACTGGAGTAAGGGCTTGTGACGTAGAAATTGTAGGAAGGGGGGCTATTGCTAGTTTGTGGTTGGGAACATCAGGAAAGAAAGGCATAGGAGGCCTTGGAGCCAACTTTCCACCTTGTATTAGGATATTCTCAGCTTTTATAGCTGTCTCATAAGCATTTGGTAATGTATCTCCTCCCATAGTTTGGATAGTAGTGGCAATATCACTATTGAAAGCTCTAAGGTAATTCAAGAAGGCATTACCAGGGGTAGGTTTCACTATAGTAGGTATTCTATCCCATGTTTTTTGGAATCTGTAATTAAAATCAGTCATACATTCATGGGAGGCTCTTTTTATCGTAGTCAGTTGCTCTAGTAGTGATAAATGGTCACTCTTATCCTCAAAATGTTTGCATAATCCTGCTTCGAGTCCATCCCAATCAGTTATGGAACCATGAGCTAAGCCTCTATACCACTGTAATGCTTTCCCTTTTAAAGATGAGGCTAGAAGTTTGATGGCAACATCATCTTCTATAATACCATGAATATTGCAGACATTTGCTACCTCTTGGATATGCTCTAGAGGGGAAATAGAAGTTTCACCAGTAAAATAAAGTATACTTTTTAGTGCAGATACTGGTATATCATGTCTTTGGGCTAACAACAGAGGAATTCCACCATTAAAGGTGGCAAAAGCATGAACTCTTGGTTGTGCCATATAAAAAAGTGTTCTATTGATGAGTGTTGATGGCAGTCTAGGCTGAGTTCGAACAGTAGGGGGAGTAGAGATAGATCTTATAGGTATATCAACCATTATTCTACCCCTAACTGGTGATAATGAAGTTCTAGTCCTTCTTCTCCTAGGATTTGAAAGAGAAAGCTCTTGATATTGAAATTTACCTCTAAAAGATGCCCTTGTTTCAGTCCTGGGCATGAATCACTGCAAACTTGGTCTGGAACTAGACTTTTTGATGTTCAGAGTCGCCAAGTACTTGAAGAATCAGCCTCTTGAAGGCTTGAAAACTGAAGCCAGCACTACTTCTTCAGCATTTATCTCTATAATTCTTTCTTCTTGACACCAGTAGACCTAAAATATTCTGATATGAGTCCCACCGGGCGTGCCAAAAATTGTTGTCACTTAGGTTTGCACCCTTGTCCAAGGCCTATGTGCGAGGACAACCTAGTGAAACATGGAAACAACCTCCAAGCTGTGGGACTTGAACTACGAGGTTGAGTCTCCGGAGAAGGCTGGCTTCCGCTTACTGTCAGGGCGCACCTATCTATTCTCAGAAGGGAAAGGGAGAAAGAGAGCATTAAAGAAAATCTACCTAGTCTAATCTAAGGTGGTGATGCACCAAAACAGAGTGTTCAGACTTGTTCTTTACCCAAATATGCACCACGGAACTAGGGTAACATTCAAGGTCATACATTCATTTAGACTTATATCAACCAACAGCCACATACAGATCAGGAGACCAACTGAATAACACCAGGAACAGAAGATTTCACTTGTATATTATTTAATAGGCCAAGGATAGATACAGTATGCAGACCACTGATCTCAACAATGCATCAACAAGAGGAAAAATGATACACATAAATGTTGATGGCTGAAAGAGATGATACAGGATGTTCATCTAGCTCAGAGACAAAGGGATTTTTACACGGCAAATCTACAAGTAGCAGCAGTGAAATCAGGAAGAGTCGACCCTTACAAAATGTACAAAATCTGCCTTTATAGCTCCGGCATAACTGAGATCCTTTACTATTGAAATGACCCTACAACTACCTGCCATTAAGTCCTATGGAAGACAATCATGGAAAAAATCTCAAGAAAATCTGATCTCTTTCACCAATAATGTCCTAAGAAGACTGAAAACAGCACCATAACTGCACTCTGACCTGGTAGATGGATCAATGGATGGATGGAGTGTCATTCTGTGTTTTACATTTACTCTGGTAGGTTGGGATTGATCATGGAGATCAGATCACATGACAAAATCGATTATCTTCGCTTCCTAGTTCATGAATCCGTCGAAGTCAAAAAGGTCAACCAGGCTCCTTATGCATCAACTAGGCCGCGCGAGCCAATTGCATTTCTTTATTTGCCACCTAGAGGTCCTCCCGCAGTTGACCACCCTTTATTAGACTAACCGCGCCACCTTGAATACTATCATGACTGTGATGGTTACACTAACCGCCAACCGCCATCCTCGACTGCGCCGATATGACACGTGTCGACAAGGCGTTGTGTCGCCAACATAACCCTCGCACATCTTCACCATAGCGTGATGGCGCCTACCGTCAATTGGCTTTGATCCAACGATCATGGAGACTCATCATTGTGCAACCCCTTTCCCTTGTGAATCATTGGGCCCGCGGCACATGTGGCATTTCCCTATTGGCCCGACAATCTCTTAATCCTTACTGCGCCAGCTGTATGAAACATGGTTCCACCAGGGCACATGGTGCACGGGCGCTAACTCGCTATCATAAAATTCACGCAGTTTCTCCATGGCGAGATAGCACCCGCCGCTAATCCCTGTAGATCTGATGGTGTAGAACCCACCTTTGCAACATGCTAGTTGCATCAAGAAACTGGTCCCATGACATGTCCATGCCCTGACCTGGCATATGTGGTGATTCCTGATTCTTTGTGGACCCTCCAATCTATGACTGGGCCCATCCTATTTGGCACCACTTGAGCGATGCATCCTGGTGAGACTTGACCTCACCGACACGTGGCAAAAGGGCGCCAAGTCGCTATGCTTAAAAAACCCGTAGCTTCGCCATGGCGAGATGGCACCTGCCGTCAATCCTTTCCAATCTGACAGTCACGAAACTCTCCCTCCTGCGACCCTCCTTTTCTCGTGATTCACCAGGCCCGTTGATACGTGGTATCTCCTCATTGGTCTGTTGGTCACTTAAATCTAACTGCACCAGCAGCATGGAATGTGACCCCGCCAGGACATGTGGTGCACGGGGGCTATGTCGCCATCGAGAATTTCCAGCTAGAATGCAATAGCGACATAGTGGACAAGGCATCGTGGAAATTTTCTGACCTGCCGAACGTTGGACCCACCTCTGCAATGTGTCCTCAGGGCGTCATCGTGCTATCATAAATATCATGCATTTTCTTTATAGAGCGATGGCGCCAACCGTCGATACCGCTTAGATCTGACGGCCAAAAAACTCACGGGTCGTAGCATTAAAATACCAACTTTGAGAATAACCATTGAATAAGCTGTGCATTTGAATCTAAATCCTTGGCGGTAAAACTAGAGGTAACATAAACCTACTTATGAAGCTCAGGCACAAGATGAGAAGAGGACTAAAGGGTCATATCCTAGTGGAATTAATAAAGTCTAAATAAAAGAACCTTATGTTTAGGAAGGGGGCCTTTAACTTTTCAATTTTCCATAGGTTAAAAAAGAGAGGAGTAAATCCAAAATTAGAAACAAAAAGAATCATTCCTCTAAAAATATTTTAACATTGGGAAAACGTGGTAATGAAACTTGTATTTTAACTTTCCCGCCAAAATTCATAATTCATATTTCCCTTCCCGCCTTTGAAATATCCACAGTCAAATACCCGTGAAATATTAAAAAATACCAAAGTTTTAAACCTTATGATATATTTTGCGGCCGGCAAGTTCTCTACCGTCAAATCTGAGGAAGATCTATGGAGGGCGCTCTCTCAGTATGGTGAAGTTGTGCAAGATTTATGTTAGCGACATCGCGCCCGGTTGATGCGTGTTCGGTGGGTCCAATTTGAAGGTCGTCCAAGACTCTTTGGTGGGTCAAAAAAGTTTTACGGCAGGTCGAAAAGATTCCACGGCATCGTGGGCGCTATGTTGCTATCGTGTGCTGGCCGAAAAATCTTCATAGCGACATAGTGCCCAACAGAGAAAGTTTTGCGGTGGGCAGGTTACGTCACCAAAAAAAGTTTGTGATGGGCTGGGCGAATATGTGGTTCACAAGCCAATGGGGAGGTGCTAAGTGTATGGGTTAGACCATATGTGGTTCACGGGCCCAGCGATTTTCAGAGGAAAGGATGTGCAAAGTATGAGGTGGTTCTTATCGTCAGATTGAAGTTGATCTATGATGGGCGCCATCGCGCTATGGAAAAGATATGCGAGATTGAAAATAGCGACATAGTGCCTAGGCGCCATGTGTCCCTCAATAGGGTCAAAGCAGTACAGACCCTCCAGGTTGGTGCCTTGTCAGACCAAGGTGGTGCTTCATTAGTCTAATGGGGAATAGCCACGTATGCCAGGTCATACTACAGTCAGTGCATGGGACTAAATCTTCAACGCGGCCAATGCAGTGGAGGGTTAAGATCTCCACCGTCAAATCTGCAGAGATTAAGGGTAGGCGCTATGTCGCTATGTTGAAGTTGCATGATATTTACCATGGCAACATAGCGTCCTTTCGCCACGTGTCAGTGGGGCTAGGTCTCGCTAGGGTACATCAGTCAGGTATTGCTAGTTGTCATTCGAGTGTGGTGCAGTTGCTGAGGTGGTGCAAGATATGATGGGCCTGAGGTAAGAATAGTATAGTGGTATGACGAGTCTCCACGATCATCAGATTTAAGGTAGATCGACGGTCAGTGCTATCTCGCCTTTTGAAGTTGCACGACGGATACCATGGCGACACAGCGCCTTGTTCACACGTGTCTCACTGGCTCAGCTAAAGTTGGTGGTTGACAGCTGGCAGTTAGTGTGATCTCTACCTTTAACAATAACAGTTTGAAGGGTGGCATAGTTAGTTCAATAAAGGTGGTCAAGCGTGGAAAGGGTGTCTAGAATGGTAGAAGGAAGGAATGTGATTGGCCCACGTGGCCCAGTCAGAATGTGGAACCATTTGACCTCGCTGCCAGTGTTGATTCATGAACCAAGAAGCGAAGGTGATCAATTTTGTTGTGCGATATAATCTTCATGATCAATCTCGACCTACCAGAAATGAATGCGAAATGTAGGGAGACACTCCACCATCTCATTTGATCCATCTATCCAGTCAGAACATCAATGGCACCATTTTCAGTCCTCTCAGGACACCTGTTGCAAAAAGATCAAATTTTCCTCAGATTTCCATGACTGTCCTCTGCAAGACTTAATGGCAGGTAGATGCAGGGTCACTTTAGCAGCAAAAGATCTCAGTTATGCCTGAATTATAAAGGCAATTTTCGTAGTTTTGGAAAAGGATTCTCCTTTTCTGATTTCTCTGCTACTGCTCGCAGGTTTGCAGTGTAAAATTTCCTTTGTCTCTAAGCTTTATAACATTTTGTATCATCTCCTTCAGCCATCAATGTGTATGTGCATCCATTTTGCCTCTCATTGGTGTATTGCTGAGATCTGTGACTGGCATACTGTATCTATTTTCGGCCTATTGGATAATATATAAGTGAAATCCTTTTCCTTGCATTATTCAGTTTGGTTTCCTAATCTATATGTGGTTGTTGATTGACATAAGTCTGGGTGTGTATGTCTTTTGAATGTTATCTTGATTTTGTAGTGCATATATGGGCAGAAATGAGTCCGAACACTCTATTTTGGTGCATCACCTCTTTAGATTAGACTAGGTAGATTTTCTTTCATGCTCTTCCTCTCCCTTTTCCTCTCCAAGAGTAGATAGGTGCACCTTGATAGTAAGAGGAATTCGGCCTTCTCCGGAGCCTCAACCTCACAGTTCAAGTCCACAGCTTGGAGGTTATTTCCATGTTTCACTAGGTTGTCCTCACGCATGGGCCTTGGACAAGGGTGCAAACGTAAGTGACAATAGTTTTTGGCACGCTTGGTGGGACTCTTTTCAAACAAATTTAAAGTCTACTGCTGTCAAGAAGAAAGAGTTTCAAAGATTAATGCTGAAGAGGTAGTGTTGGCTTTAGTATCCAAGCCTTTGAGAGGCTGATTCTTCAAAGTACTTGGCGACTCTGAACATCAACAAATCTGGTTCCAGGCCAAAGTTGCAGAAATTCATGCCCAAAACTGAAACAAGGGCGTCTTCTAGAGGTAAATTTCAATATCAAGAGCTTTCTCTTTCAAATCCTAGAAGGAGGAGGACTAGAACTTAACTATCACCAGTTAGGGGTGTAATAACAGTTAATAAACCTGTAAGATTTGCCTCTACTCCTCCTACTGTTCAAACTCGGCCTAGATTGCCATCAACACTCATCAATAGAACACTTGTTTACATGGCACAACCAAGAGTTCATGCTTTTGCCACCTTTAATGGTGGAAGTCCTCTATTGTTAGCCCAAAGACATGATATACCAGTATCTACACTCAAGAGTATACCTAATTTTACTGGTGAAACTTCCATCTCCCCTTTAGAGCATATCCAAGAAGTAGCAAATGTCTGTAATATTCATGGTATTACAGAGGACGATGTTGCTATCAGACCTCTAGTCTCATCTTTAAAAGGAAAAGCATTACAGCGGTATAGAGGCTTAGCTCATGGTTCTATAACTTATTGGGATGGACTAGGAGCAGGGTTATGCAAACATTTTGAAGATAGGAGTGACCATCTATCACTTTTAGAGCAGTTGACTACTATTCAAAGGGCCCCCAATGAATGTATGACTGATTTTAATTATAGATTTCAAAAGACATGGGATTGAATACCTACTAAAGTGAAACCTACCCTCGGTAATGCCTTCTTGCATTACCTTAGAGCTTTTAACAGTGATATTGCCACTACAATCCAAACTATGGGAGGAGATACCTTGCCTAATGCTTATGAGATAGCCATAAAAGCTGAGAACAATCCTGATACAAGGAGGAAAGTTAGTTCCAGGGCCCCCTATGCCTTTCTTTCTTGATGTTCCCAACCACCAACCAGAAATAGCCCCTCTTTCTACAACTTCTACAACACAAGCCCTGACTCCAGTTCCCCAAGCTTCCACATCCTCAAATGGAATAGATGAACTCAAAGAAATGCTCCAAGGTCTAGTGCTGAATACAGATAAAAGAGAGAAGACCCTTGATTAAAAGTTGCAAGAGCAGGGGAGGGAGTTGAAGGACCAAGGGAAGAGATTAGAGGATATTTTTTCTATAATACAAAAAATTAGTAACAAGGTGGTGGCCTTAGAAAGGCAACAGGCTCAAAGTGGCAAGCCTCCCCAATTGCCATATCAAGCTCCAAATGGTGGTAGGCCTCCTAATCAGTGGAATACATGCTTCTGCTTCAAGCTCAAATTAGAATAGAGCTATAGTCCCTCAAAATAACTTGGCCCAAGATCAAGATTTTTGTCCCTTTTGCAACTATTCTTATACCTATTGCATGTGCCAGAAGGCAGAATATTTTTTGGCCCTAAATGACCAAGAACCTGTAGCAAAGCAATCATACAAGGAGGATCATCCTAAGGAGGCCTCATTTATTCAAGGAAGTGATGATTGCTCTTTCATGAATCATCATATTGGGGAGCATTGTAATGTAAACCAAGATTCCGTTGCTCATAAAACAAGAAGTAAGAAGAGAGCTATGGAACATGCTGCCCCTCCTTCTCCTAGGCAAGCCTCAACTTCAAGTGCTACACCTAATATACAAGTAGCAAATGAACAAACAAGTGCTTCATAGCAGCAAAAGCAAGATCCTAGAAAGAACGATGCAAGTGATCCTTATGTTGCCCCATCTCAACCTCTTATAAGTGCAGCTCCCAAAGTTTCTACCAAAGTTCCTAATACACCATTTAGTGTGGTAGAGAAAATGAAAAAGACCAATGTGAATATTTCTATGTGGGATGTTGTTGCTACCATACCAATGCAGAAGAGGATGTTGCAGCAAGAGTTAGAGAAGATTGAACCCAAGGATCAGCCATCTATAATGGAGAGTGTCACAAGTCTAGTACAACCAGCAGGGTATGTGGAGACAAATAAAAAGGTTATACCTCCTCCATTCTATGTTTCTTTGATTATAGGAGGCAAAATAGTTCACAATTGCATGATAGATTCAGGGGCTAGTAGCTCAGTAATGCCTAGGTGTGTTGCTGATGCTTTAGGAATGAAATATGAACCCATTGTTAGGGATGTGTTACAATTAGATGGTAGTACCATCAAAACTATGGGTATCCTTAGGAATGTGGAGATGGCCCTACATGCATGCCTTGGTTGCACTGTGATTCAAGACATATCTGTTGCTGAAGTCAAGCCCTATTTTGCTATCTGTCTTTCAAGAGACTTCACTGCTCAAATTGGTGGATTCATATTTGCTGATTGGTCATATATGTCATTTAAGACCAGATATGGAGCCAATGCCTCAATTAGAGAAGAACCTCAATCCATTCATCACACTGAATCTTACACCCCCAACTTCATCAATATAAATTGTCCTATTCTAGAGGTGGATGAAAATGACATAGTAAATGAGCCTATCACTTCCATAGTAGAGATTCCTAATTTCTTCTTGGATGAGTGGGAAAATGCAGATCAGTTTGAACCTATGTCAGAAACTCTTGGGACAGGTCTTAGTACATATTGCATAATAGAGAAAGATGCTCAAGTTCCTAATTTAATTGGGACTAATGATGATATAAATGGAATATGGAGTATTTACTTTGATGGCTCAAGGAATAGAAATGGATCAGGGGCTGGTGTTATGTTGATCTCTCCTACACAAATGAGATACTACTTCTCCTTTAGGCTCCAATTCAGTTGCACCAATAATGTGGTTGAGTATGAATCTTTGATTCAAGGTCTCTTACTTGCCCAAAAGAGAGGAATTCAAGCCTTAAGAGTATATGGGGATAGTGAGTTGGTAGTCAATCAAGTGAGAAACCAGAATATCACCAAAAATGGCCTGCTCAAGTCTTACAAACACAGAGTCTAGGATTTGCTTGAGGTTTTCAATGCATTTAATATTCAGAGCATTCCTAGGAAAGAAAATAGACATGCTAATAGACTTGCAGTAGTGGGTGCATCTTATGATGTACCAGGGGATCTTGAGGAGAAGAGGAAGCAACGAATAAGGGTGGTAGTAAGGCCTGCAATCCCTAACAACAACACTCATTGGCAGGTGTTTGATTCTGATGAGCAAATTGTGAGTTTCTTGCAGAATGAGGCAGAATTATCAAATAGAAACCAGTCAAGACTACAAGATTAGTATGGTGATCAGATCATTCATCTCAGTTCTAAAAATTTACCAAAGGGTCTCATTACCTTGGAGAGTTTCTTTAATCCTGATGATCAAACAAGAGGCAAAGGAATGAATCTAGCTGTAGAAAAGGATGATTATGCCCCAGTTACAATTGTTGATGGAAAATTTCTGAATATGGGGAAGGTATGTTCTAAAACTAAGCAAGAAAAATTCATCCATCTATGTCAAGAATTTAATGATGTATTTGCTTGGACATATGATGATTTAAAAGGGTTTGACCCTAGTTTTTTTTAGCATACCATAGATTTAATTGATAAGGCCAAGCCAGTAAGGCAAAAATAGAGGCCAGTGAATCCTAAGATTGAGCCTCTAATGAGAAAAGAGCTATCCCAGTTGATAGAGGCTAATATAATATTTCCTATCAAACACTCATCATGGGTAGCTAACCTTGTCCCTGTAAGGAAGAAAAATGGAGTAATCAGACTATGTGTGGACTTTAGGGATCTTAATCAGACTTCTCTTAAAGATCACCATCCTCTCCCTTCCATGGAGCAGATTCTATCCAAGGTTAGTGGTTCAAGGAGATTCTATTTTCTTGATGGATTTTCTAGTTATAACCAAGTGTTGGTTAAAGAATCTAACAGACATAAGACAACATTTACTACTAAATGGGGCACCTATGCTTATTGCAAGATGCCATTTGGACTAACAAATTCAGGTGCCACATTTCAGAAGGCAATGGAGATGGCCTTAAAAAAATTAATTGACAAGTTTTTCTTAGTATACCTTGATGATATAACTATATATTCAAAAAATATAGAAGATCATTTTGATCATCTAAGGCAGATATTTCTAAGATGTAGAGAGTTTGGGGTTTCCCTTAACCCAGCCAAGTGTGTCTTTGCTAAAGCCAAAGAAAATTATTGGGACACATTGTATCTAAGGATGGGCTGACCATTGATCCAGAAAGAACAAAGGCAATACTTGCCCTTCCTCTTCCTAAACACAAGAAGGGGTTGCAAAGTTTCCTTGGTAGAATAATTTTTTTAAGAAGGTTTATTCCTAACCTTGCTACCGTGGTGAAACCTCTTACAACTATGCTTAAGAAAGGCATGATCTTCTCATGGACCAAGGAAGGGAAGGAGAGTTTTGAAGAGATCAAGGCAGCCATAGCCTCAGCCCCTACTCTCATGAACCCAAATTTTGAAAAAGATTTCATCCTCTACACTCTAGGTGGTGAGTCAAGTATCTCTATTGTCTTGACTCAAACAAATGACAAGGATGAGGAGCAGCCCATAGCTTTTTTTAGTGAAGGGCTAAATGAATATGAAGATAAGTATAGCTTTGTAGAGAAGCAACCCCTTGCAGTCATCAGAGCCTTGAAGAAATTCAAGCACCTCTTATCCCACAATAGGATCCGTTTGTTGGTGCCCCATGCCAGTGTAAAAGACTTCATGTTAAGCAAGGATATCAGTGAAAAGAGAGCTGGATGGATCACTAAGGTAATGGAGTATGATGTTGACATTAAGATTACCAAGCTGGTAAGAGGGAGAGGATTGTGCAAAGAAATGTTATTAGGTCAGTATTATGATAAGGAGGCTATTTTGGTAATAACAAAGCAGCAGGAGGAAGGAAATGTTAATAGTCCAAGGAGCTGGATAAATGACATGAAGAACTTCTTATCAGGGAATGGATACCCTCAGGGATTGGATAGAGTTGAAAGAAGACAATATAGACTATAGTCCATTCCCTATGTTGTAATTGATGGTATCCTATTCAGCTGGGATTTTAATGGGACCCTGTTGAGATGCATATCAGAGGATTAGGCTAAGAGGATGATTAAGGAACTTCATGATGGCCCTGATGGTGGCCATTTCTCTGCAAGAACACCTGCCATGAAGATCATGAGAGCTGGTTATTATTGGTCATCTCTGTTTCATGATTGTTATGGATATGTGAGAAAATGTGAGAAGTGTGCTTTCTTTTCAAGCAAACAGAGGCTTGCAGCTCTCCCCCTTCATGCTATTTAGGTGGATCAACCCTTTACCCAGTGGGGGTTGGATTTTATAGGCCCCATTAATCCTCTGTCTAGTGTAGGTCATAAATGGATTTTGGCTGCTACTGATTATTTCACTAGATGGACAGAGGCAGTTGCCTTGAAGGATGCCACAGAATCATCAGTTGTTGAATTCGTTGATGGGATTGTATCTAGGTTTGGTGCTCCTTCTACTATCATCTCGGACAATGCTAAGTCTTTTGTTGGAACCCAGATTCTTGCATGGGCGATGAATCACAATATTTACCTGAGCACATCATCAAATTACTATCCCCAGGGTAATGGTTTGGCTAAGTCTTCCAACAAAAAATTGATCAGAATCATAAAGAGGACAATAAAAGACAATCAGAGGGTCTGGCATAAGAAACTAAGAACTACCCTGTGGGCTGATAGGATAACACCCAAGAGATCTGTTGGGAATTCACCTTTTGTGCTGGTATATGGTAGGGAGGCTAGACTCCAAATTTCATTGGAATTCCCATCCTTGGAGTTGGCTCATCAGCTGGAATTGATTGAAGATAATGCCATGTTAGTAAGAATGGCAGAGCTGATTGAATTAGAAAAAAAGAGAAATAAGGCTATGCAAACCCTAGAGATATATCATCAATAGATGAAGAGGAATTTTGATAAGAAGGCTAGGGTTAGGACCTTCAGAGAGGGAGATTTAGTTCTAAAGTGGGATTCAGACAGAGCAAAACCAGGAAGACATTCCAAGTTTGACCCACTATGGAGTGGCCCCTATCTGATTGCCAGTTGCAAACAGGCTAATGCATTCTAGCTGAGCAGACCAAATGGTGAAGTTTTGCCCATTCCAGTCAATGGGATCTATCTGAAGCCCTGTTTCTAAAAATTTGTGGATCCATGTACATAAGTAGTTTAGTTTCTTTCTGTTGTTTCCTGCTTTTCAAGAAGTGCGCGAGCACAACCATCTCACTGTGAGGTAGTAGTTTTTAGGGTGTCTCAGGTTGCAGAAGAAGTTTTGTTTTTTGTTTCTAGTTGCAGTTGCAGAGCTGGGGTTTTCAATGTTTTTGATCTCCTCATAGAAGGGTTAGGTCTTTTGCAGTTCTCAGATGCATACTTTTTGAATCCATGGCCTAATGGATTGTTTACAGGCACCAGTCATGCATCGAGCAGGCTCATGCCCACTGTGAGTCGCCAGAAATGTTGTATTTTAACTTTCCCACCAAAATTCATAATTCATATTGCCCTTCTCGCCTTTGAAATATCCATAGTCAAATACTCGTGAAATATTAAAAAATACCAAAGTTTTAAACCTTATGATATATTTTGCGGCCTGCAAGTTCTCTGCCATCAAATCTGAGGAAGATCTACGGAGGGCGCGGTCTCACTATGGTGAAGTTGTGAGAGATTTATGTTAGCAAAATTGCGTTTTATTGATGCATGTCCGGTGGGTCCAGTTTGTAGGTCGTCCAAGACTCTTTGGTGGGTCAAAAAAGTTTCACGGCGGGTCGAAAAGATTCCACAGCACCGTGGGCGCTATGTCGCTATCGTGTGTTCGTCAAAAAATCTTCATAGCGACATAGCGCCCGACGGAGAAAGTTTTGCGGTGGGTAGGTTACATCACCGAAAAATGTTTGCGGCAGGCCGGGCGAATATGTGGTTCACAGGCCAATAGGGAGGTGCCAAGTGTATGGGTCAGAGCATATGTGGTTCACAGGCCCAGCGATTTTCAAAGGAAAGGATGTTTAGAGTACGAGTTGGTTCTGATCGTTAGATTGAAGTTGATCTACGATGGGCGCCATCGCGCTATGGAAAAGCTGCGCAAGATTTACAACAATGACATAGCGCCTGGGCACCACATGTCCCTCAGTAGGGTCAAAGCAGTACGGACCCTCCAGGTTGGTGCCTTGTTAGACCAAGGTGGTGCTTCATTAGTCCAATGGGGAACAACAATGTATGCCAAGTCAGACTACAGTCAACACATGGGACCAGATCTTCAACACAACCAATGCAGTGGAGGGTTAAGATCTCCACCGTCGGATCTGCAGAGATCAAGGGTAGGCCCTATGTCACTATGTTGAAGTTGCATGATCTTTACCATGGTGACATAGCGCCCTTTCGCCACGTGTCAGTGGGGCCAGGTCTCACTATGGTACATCAGTTAGATACTACCAAGTGTCATTCGAGTGTGATGCGGTTGTTGAGGTGGTGCCAGATATGATGGGCCCGAGGTAAGAACAGTATAGTGGTACGATGAGTCTCTACGATCGTCAGATTTAAGGCAGATCGACGGTTGGCGCTATCTCGCCTTCTGAAGTTGCATGACGGATACCATGGTGACACAGTGCCTTGTTGACATGTGTCTCACTAGCTCGGCTAAAGTTGGCGGTTGACGGCTAGCAGTTAGTGTGATCGCTACAGTTAACAATAACAGTTTGAAGGGTGGCGCGGTTAGTTCAATAAAGGTGGTCAAACGTGGAAATGGTGTCCAGAATGGCAGAAGGAAGGAATGTGATTGGCCCACGTGGCCCAGTTAGCATGTGGAACCATTTGACCTCGGTACCTCTGCTGATTCATGAACCAAGAAGCGAAGGTGATCAAATTTGTTGTGCAATCTGATCTTCATGATCAATCCCGACCTACCATAAATGAATGCAAAATATAGGGAGACACTCCACCGTCTCATTCGATCCATCTACCCAGTCAAAAAATCTATGGAATCATTTTCAGTCCTCTCAGGACACCTATTGCAAAAAGATCAGATTTTCCTCAGATTTCCATGATTGTCCTCCGCAGGACTTAATGGTAGGTAGCTGCAGGGTCACTTCAGTAGCAAAAGATCTTAGTTATGCCTGAATTATAAAGGCAAATTTTATAGTTTTGGAGAAGGATTCTCCTTTTCTAATTTCTCTACTACTGCTCGCAGGTCTACAGTGTAAAATTCCCTTTGTCTCTGAGCTGTATAACATTCTGTATCATCTCCTTCAGCCATCAATGTGTATGTGCATCCATTTTTCCTCTCATTGGTGTATTGTTGAGATCTATGACTGGCATACTGTATCTATTTTTGGCCTATTGGATAATATATAGGTGAAATCCTTTTCCTTGCGTTATTCAGTTTGGTTTCTTGATCTGTATGTGGTTGTTGATTGACATAAGTCTGGGTGTGTATGTCTTTTGAATGTTATCTTGGTTTTGTAGTGCATATATGGGAAAAAATGAGTTCGAACACTCTATTTTGGTGCATCACCTCCTTAGATTAGACTAGGTAGATTTGCTTTCGTGCTCTTCCTCTCCCTTTTCCTCTCCAAGAGTAGATAGGTGTGCCCTGATAGTAAGAGGAAATCGGCCTTCTCCAGAGACTCAACCTCACAGTTCAAGTCCCACAGCTTGGAGGTTGTTTCCATGTTTCACTAGGTTGTCCTCGCGCATAGGCCTTGGACAAGGGTGCACACCTAAGTGACAACAAAACCTTTTATACCTTCCTTCACAAGAAATATATTGAATTGTCAACTTTACTAGTCTCTACCACACCGCATTCATTGCCTCTCTATTGAAACCATGATGAAGCCTATGGACTTTCTCACCAAGGTCAAGAAAGCACTCTAAAGCCTCTTTAAAGGATATTTTCTTATTGCTAAGAATCTTGACATCTTTCATTCTCAACCCAATAATGTCGAGAATGGGCTCTGACATAATCAGAAAGGAAATGTGACCTACCATAACCTTTCCTTTGTCACAAGACAACCCATTTCTCTAAGGGAGCTCAAGGTTGTACCCCTTTATGCTTGTGATATACTTCACAACCTCACCATACTCAATAGTCTCCTAGAGCACACTATCATTTTGATACTCGCCCTATTCATCAAGTTTAATCTGATTAGGACCCCCATCAATTCCACTCCTAGTCTAGTGACTATAAATTGTGAACACAACTTTTAGAAAGAACCAACCCAAGAAAATCGAATATCAAAATTTTATCTTCACAATAAAGCTAAATAAATTAGACTTTGAAAAGGATATCCAAATCATCGATTAACTATGGAATCCCTACCCCAATAAAGGAAATAATAACATCTTTATTAATGCGATATTTTACAAGATCATGGCAAATCGTATTGTATGCCTCCACCAAGATATCTAAAGGGTCATCCCAAATTTTGAACCCCTCTATATATTTTCTCTTGATAGTCAACCTATCCATGTCATGATTTCCTTCTCAATAGGTGTTGAAAAAAGGCACCTCCACCACATTCATTAATAGGTTTCTAATCACTTCTATTACATCTATTCCATTACATTTGACCTTAGCCACATCTACTAGAATATTAATTATATTTAAGGCATCCCCTTCAATAATACTTTTTGTAAATTCATCCTCATTAGCATAATAACTTCGTGATAAAGGGAAAGAATCTCATCCACGTAAGCTGTCTTGACACCCAGGTTAACTAAGGAGGTTGCCAGTGAATCTCCATTTGAGTTTCTCAAAAGCCCACCCCCACCCAGCTAACTTGAATTACCCATTCAAAAACCATTGAAATTAAGCTTGTCACATTCAAAATTTGTTTTTTTTCTCAAGTTATGTATTATATAAATTAAGAAGATATCATAGAGCCATTAAAATTACTCTCTCTCTCTCTCTCTCTCTCTCTCTCTCTCTCTCTCTCTCTCTCTCACACACACACACACACATGTACATGTGCATATACATACATACATACATACATACATACATTGGATTAGACTTTACTAAATTTCAATAATAACGCTCCTACAAATTTGTAATCTTTGTCATCAATATAGTGAACATAGTTAATAATTACAAGAGGTGGTCAATAATATTTTTATATATTTTCCATCACAAAGAGGAAAAAACTTGGCAATTAGATATTAGATATTATCCCTAAGGTTAGAAAATGTTCTTTTTAAACAATTCCTTATGATCAGATAGATATTGTAATATACTCTAGACTTTGACCAAGGGGTGCATTTAAATTAGATAATAATGCAAAATTGTTAATAAATTGTTGATAAATTGAAACAAATTGAAAGAAGTTCACATTTTGATGTTCTAAGATATACAAGATAAAACAATTGATCTCAAATATTATTTATAATTATAATTATGAAGAATAAAATCCTAATATATCTTAAATAGAGAATGTATTAAAAACACTAGAATGTGACAATTAAGTTATAATTTTCTAATTCCCTATCATATAATGGGGAAAGAACAACTTTATCAGATGGTATCAAATTTTATAATGTACACATTAAATTTAAAATAGAATTAGATGAGACAATTATAAAATTTCAAACTAGGACTCATTTTCAAATATGTGTCCATTGAATTCATTAAAGGATAACCCTTATCAACTTAGTAAAGATAAAAGCAATTTAAGGTTATTAAAAATTTATAATATTGGGATATCCAAAGTTGAATAGGGAAATTTGATTTAATATAAGGTTATAATATATACAAGTAAAAATGGAATGAAACATCATACACTGAAATAATTTTTCAATATTTTTGTAAATTTAATTTTTTCATCAGTGTGCAATATTTAAGAAGAGTTATATACAGAGATAAAAATAATGAATTAGATGTAAAACCTAATCTCAATAGAAGGAATAATATTTTTGTCTCCAAGAAAATAAAATTAGTACACCACTTCCAATGTGGAAAATGATTAACTATTAGGAACCGAATATTAAATGAATCAGATTCGATGATCAGATTAGGCTGAATATGCATATTAAATGCATCAGATTTGAGATATAAGATTATCAGACTATATTTCCCCAAGTCACCGCGAAACCGGAAAAAAAAATGTAAAAATACCATAATGATGGAAATGCCTTGGTTTATCTTTTGTGGCAGCTAGGGTCTGTAATGTGTCCCCCACAATTAGATCCCGATGATAATATCTCCACAACTTCTACAATTTTATCAACCATTTTATTGCCTGGTAATGTATTCACTTTTTCCTTGATGAAGATTGGACGACCACATGCAGCGAGGCAAAACAAAACGTTGAGCAGGAGCAGCACTGCCACAATATTCAAAAGTATTGTTGATGTCGCCATTGTAATTAGCAGAATGAATGTTGAAGCAGAATAGAGAAATGTGAAGAAAGGGAAACTGAGAGAATATCTAGCTGCGTGATAGAGAGCAAATACGATTAAAGATGACGAATGGGTATGAAGAAGGAAAGCATATTGTATTTATAGAAAAAGCGTATTGTGTTTGAATTGGTCAAGATTGAAATTTGCTAAACAAAGATGGCATTCAAAGTTAAACACAGGCGCGTTGAATTGCAGCAATTTCAGAGGCGACGAATAGACTTTGGAGGTGATTTTTTATGGTGGCAAGTGTAGCCATTTATCATTCCTCGGGAAAACCGGGATGTTGCGTATTTTACGGAGGGAGATTAAGTGTTTGAATGGGTCAATGCTCGAAATTGCCTTACTGCTGTGATATTCAAAGTAAAAGTATGGCGCATAGAAGAGGAAGGAAAGCGCTTTCATGGTCTTCAAAAGATGTTTTTTAATTTAACAATAAGGGATCAGACATCAAAATTAAACTCGCATCTGTACTATTTTTTAGCTTTGACATTTTGAATTCTGAGTTGATTTTATTAACTAATTATCGTTTTCAAGACGTATAAACTGGGTTTTTCGAGATGTTTCATTTCATTATGTTAAAAAATCAAAAAAGAGTTTAATGGATATGACTTATATCAAATAAAAGTTAATGTTTTAGGCTTTAAAAATGATGAGGGCGGGTTAAATGAAGTTCTTAAGAAGAAATAATAAAATTAAAATAAGTTGTGAAGTAGTGAAAATAACAGTAGAGGAAGGTGAAGACAAATTATAATTATTTAGATCTAATAATATAGGATCATTAAGGTTCTCCACTATCATGTTGGAATATTAATTGCAGTTGACGTTTGCCTCTGGAGTCAAACGTCCATCTGCCACTCCTGGCGGATTGCAAAACAGATTGAAAACATGAATGCAGTAGGTGAGTTTTCAAATTTGGAAAAGAGGGGGAAAATATTTTGCCAAAGACAAAAGGGAATGTTTGATTCATTTTCTTGTGTGAGACAGAGAGAAAAAGTTTAGTAGAGCAGAGAAGAGATTAGAAGTTGTAGAGAGGAAAAAAGTGATCAGCAGATCTAGTCGTCAGAGTGCAGAGACAAAAGGAAGTTTATTTCGTGCCTACAGATGCATGTGTTTCTTCTCTGGTCATTTTGTAAGTTTATTGTTTGTTGAATTCGTCCTGTTGAAGCAGTGATTGCTCCAAGCATTATTGTATGCAGACATTAGAGCTGCAAGTTTAAAGTTTTTTTGAAGTATTGAAATTGTTTAAAGTTTTAGGGTTACTTTAGGGTTTTTCTGGTTGAAGCCAAATGCTCTTAGATTTTGTAATGACTTAATCAAAGTTGAATAGAAAACAAGTAGGCATACTTCAATCCATTGTTCTTCTTCTATTCATTACATTTGAAAAGTTTATTTAGAAGCTTCATACTTTGGCTCTTTGATTTTTAATGGTGAAAATATTTAGTTATAAATCTTCACTCAGTCAAGTCTTGTTGAAGTTTTTATCTCTGTAGTGGCTACCAAGTTCACTCGATACCTTCTTCTACCGAGTTCACTCAAGACCTTCTTCTACCGAGCTCCACCCTCTAGTGGCTACCGAGTTCACTCAGCATCCACACTACTGAGCTCACTTGGCATCCATTAGTGCTGAGTTGTTCTTCATTTGTCGAGCTCACTCGACACTCTCCTACCACTCAGTTTCTTAAGGATAGTTTTTGCCGAGCATTATTTAGGGTTGTGAAATTGATTTTTTTTAGGGTTGGTAATATATTTCTCACATATCATTAGGTTATATTTATTATTAATTTATTTTAATTTTTAATTGCAATTCAAATATGAAAAATTTAAAGAGTTTTCTAAAAGAGCTTACAAATATTTTATCAATGGGAGAACTTATCATAAAAATGGGAGTAGAATAATGATAAGTTAACTGCAATCTTATTATTGCTTGTCGGTAGGCTAAGTACTATTGTGATACATTTTGAATTTTATGCTCTAACTAGTGATTATTATTTTTAGTTTCTGCGAGTAAGAATAATTAAGTATTTTTAAATTTTCCAATCAAACTAATACCTTGTTCATAGCATAGATGCAAAATTTTGAACTTAACAAATTTTTTTAAAAATGTTTTATTCATTTAGCTCTTATATTGCGAATTTGATGACTATAAAATGAATATTTTTAAGAATCATTTTTTATTAAGTTGAATGTTTATTATTATTTTTATATTTTTATATTATTTTTATATTTTAAGATTATATTTTTTATAATATAATTTTTTTCATTCAATTAAAAATATTTTTAAAATGATATTACTTATGATATATTATCATTTAACAAATATTATTATATATTATTATTATAAAAATGCTATTATTGCAATAGAACATATATCAATAATTATATTTAGAAATAAAATTTAAATTAATACCATTATAGAAAACTATAGCTATATAACATTTTTATTAATTAAAATATTTTATACACCAAAATAAATTTATTAAATTAAAACTAGATTTATATTAAAACTAAAGGCAAGTACTAAGCCATTATATGGCACTTGTTATCATTATTGAAAGATATTATTCTCATAAAAGGTTATAAAACATTATAATAGTCAATCTAATTGGTATGAGTAGAATCATTGTATTATTCATGAAACCTCTAAGATGGAAACTAAATTTAATAGTGACATGGATTAGAGGACAAATGGTGACAATAATTGAGGTATTCTCTAAACCCAATAACAAGGATGTGAAAAACTTGAGTTCAAAATTTCACATTTTTACAATTGAATCTACACAAACACATTAGATCATATCTTTAGTTTAGAAGAAAGTGAAAATTTGTGATTATAAGATAAAGAAAAATTAGATAAATTTATATATTTTTAAAATATTAATGAAATTAATTTTTTAAATGTTAAAGATGATTGTTTTCGAAGTGATTTTACGTCAATCCTTTTGCAACACAATATTCCACAAAGAAGGATCAAGCAAAAAATGTTTAAATAAATCTTGAATCTATAGCTAGATATAATGAGCTCAAGGACAGGAACCAAAGAAAGCATTTTGAGAGAATCTTGATGATTTTACAATGAAGATCAAAGATTTGGAACCCTTCCAAGCTTTCACCAAGAACTAATGGGAAGGTCTTGGAAAATAATTTATCTACAAGACTGGAGCAAAGATGTTAGATTAAAATGTTATTGTTTCTAGGTGAAGATTTATGTGTAGGTCATCATGTTCCCATGATGTGATGGTCCTATTTGAATAAGTATTGTAGTTTTTTATTGAGATGGTCTCACATCAATGTTCTCATTCTATAGATGTAGGTTAATAAATAATATGATTAAAATGATTAAATAATAATTATACCTATTCTTTTAATTCTTAAAAAAGTCCAAATGGCATAAATGATGAGATCAAATATTTTTACAAGTTTTAATGTCAGTTAGAAAATAGATAATTGATAATAATATTAATTTTGATTCTACTATGAAATGAACTGAAATATATATATATATAGTTGATCTTATCAATAAATATGATACAAATTTTAAATCATTTTTTTTTATAGAGGGTTCAAATCTGTGAGACAGCCCAAAGAAAAACGAGGCCTGCAGGCTATCAATCAGCAAAGGCCACCACTTGAAGAGATGCAATTTACTGAACTGTTTGATTTTGACTTAAATCATGTGCCTGAATGACGTACAAGCGTTTCAACTAGGTATAATACGCGCAATTCTGCGTATTTAAAATTTTGAATGGGTCAATCTATTTCCGATCGTTGTTTATCCGTGCTTCACACTATAAATATATTGTATTATGTATTGCAGTTTCAGTCGATCTCCCCGTAATACATTGGATTCCACATAGCTTTTCTTCGTACCCAGTTATTCAACGAACAACATCTCTTTCTAAGTACGCTCTTCGGCAGTGAAAATGGTGGGCTCAAATTTTATGAGAATAATTGTAGTGCTTCCTGTTGTAACTCTTTTATTTGCCCTGCAAGTTTCTGCTTGTAAATGTAAATGCTGGTGCAGATAACAACTACAACAAAGCAAGCTTTAATAATCCGTTTCAAGTTGTGGAGAGGTTACCATCATGTATCAATTGCGCAAGCCATATTAAAGATCCCAAGTGCTGCAGATAAAAATATTCTTTGAATGAACCGAGTGATCCATTTAATTAACTCGTATTGTGTATAAGCTGCAAAGATTAAAGAGAAACCAAATGATTTTTCTTTCAGTATTCCCGGCTATGTGTTGTAGCTCAATCTTCCAATGTACCTATGTGAGAAAATTAAATTTGAGTTTGTATTCATCTTCAACAACAATAAAATTTCAAAAAGCTTAGTCTAAGAATTCTTTAAAGCGCATTGTGAATGCATTAGTCTGATGAAGAATGGTCGAGGAACATCTAATATTTTGATCTATAGAAGACAGAATTCTTTTACGCACTCTTATTTTGTATTCAAATGCGTGAACAAATCAATCTTTTGTGTAAGAGTAATGCCTACGTGGCATTAAGATGCACATTCCATTTTATTTATTAATTAACTAACATTCAATATATAATCGATTATTTATTTTTAAATAATTTGGAAATTAATTGAAAAGTGCACCACTTTTCATTTCAACCTACCATTTTCTAAATTAACAAAAACTGTTTTTGAAAAAGAACAAATGTCACTTAGTGGCTGGTACTTTTCATGTTAGTAATATAATAATATGTATAATCATGGCAATTTTCATATAAGAATATGTTTTATTTTTATTCTTAAGTTTTTCTTTCAATTATATTAACCTTGATAAAAACTTCATTATGGTTATTGTAAACATATTTTCATATCTCTTATGATTGAAAACCTTGAGAATAGCTTCAAACTAAATGCAACAATTGAACAAAATCTAGCATAATTTTTAGATAATTAAGTTTGATTTTCAATAAGAAATATTATAAGTGTGATTTTTGTAAATTGTTTCCAATCAAATCTATAATTTCTTCTAGAATTTGAAAATTATTATAAAAAATATATCTTACTTCTTTTAATTGATGTAAATTATTTTCTATCAAGTGTACAATTTCTTTTAAAATTTGAACTCTTGTAAAAAAACATATCTTATTGTACTTTATGCTAGTACTATTGTATTCACTTTCTACAATTTCTACAATTAGTGAATTATTTTTGAACATATCAACCAATTATGCTCTTGTATTTTTACCTTATTTTAACTTTTCTAAAGTTTATAATTTTTTATCAATTAAATATATTACTATAAATAATTTATCTCTATTATAATTGGTTTAAAGCATTTGGTGTTATACGAACCCTTTTTGGGGAGGTCCCTCCATATTGCATTTTAATTGGCAAGATTTTTGGAGTTTATTGACAAATACTCTTCAATTTTTTTTTATATATATGTAAATCTCATTTTTTTGGGTCAAATAATAGAGTTTAAAGGTGGATACAAGTATATTAACCTTACTTTAAATATGATGCTCCTAATGATGATATTTGACTGCACAACCTTTGCCAATAATAAAATGCTTGGGCTTAATACAATCTTACTAAAAAAAATTCCCTTTCCTCTGTCATTTCCATTTTTACTATGCACAAATTAAAATTCAATTCTTTTTATATGGTGGAACAAATGATCTTGGGGAAATATTATAAATATAACAAGTTTAGGATAGAAGCAAAAAATAATTTTGCAATTACTTTTTTAAAATTTCTAAATTGGTATTGTTTAATCAATAACTTAGCATTATTATTTTTTAATACTATTGAAATATATTATTTTTTTATTTAGTTAACAATTGCCCCTTTACCACAGTAAACTATTTGTTCTACATTTTTGCTAAAGTATTTTAAGAATTTGATTTATTGAATTAGTTTAGATTTTATTAATTTAATAGTTTTTTCTAGCTATAACTATGATGGCAAGTACATGCCACTATGTGGCACTTGTTCTTTTTTTAATTTCTTCAAAAATTATACAACAAATCTCATTTTCCTTCTACATAAAATACCTATAATTTAGCCTTGTGATTGGTATTCTTAAGTGATATGTAACTCAGATACTAGAAAATGGAATTAAATTTTTTTAATTAGAAAAATGGAAGATCATGAAGGAAGAAACTAAGGCCTTATGAATATAAGATAAAAAATAAATACATCCATTTTTTTCAAGATAAGTGCCAACAATAAAAAAATAATAATAATAGAGTGAGAGGGCCACTCTACGGATTCTTGCGATGATGAGGGTGGATAGTCTGAAGCATAGGAGGAGGACGGATGGGGGTATTTCTTGTTGTCTTCTCCCTCTATCTTTATTGGGTGTAAGGATGTTTTGAGAGAAGATCTCATGAGTTCACGGTGGAGTTGCTTTTCTTCTATTCATCAGACATCTGGTGTTGAGGGATGATTTTCGTCAAGGGACTTTTCTCCCCATTCTAGAGGGGTTTGGCTTTATGGATGGGGATTAGAGGTGGAATATCCACTAGTGTCTGGGGTGTTGTTGGGCTATGCACTGGTTGAACTTCTATAATGGGTTGGCATTTGTTGGTGGAGGTGTTTTATGTTGGTACCCCTATTCCCCAGTTTGGGCTTTGGATGTTTGTTGGTCTCTACCCCTAGTGGGATCCCTTTTATTTGGAGTTTGTTGGAGATGGGAAGTAGATGGGTTTGGTTTTGATGGCTATGTGTGGTGGCTTCATCAACAGTGCTTCCCCTTAGGGCCTTCATTTATGGCTCTTGGGGCTTGGATGTTGATGGAATGGCTTGAAGGAGAAATCTTGTATCTATCCTTGGTGCTAATATTATTGTTGGGGTTGTTTTCCCTAGACGAGTCTTCATTTTTAGGGGTTTTATTCATAATAGCCTCCCTTGGCTAGGCATTTTTGTTCATCATTTGGAGATTTTCTTCCCTCTTGGTGCTTGTTGCTTTTGGGTTTCCTTCAGTTTCTCATGTTCTAAGGTGAAGGCTTCCTCTATTTGGTGGTGGAATTTGATTGAGGAAAACATTTCAGGGCTTCAGATGCTGGTGTGCTTGTGGTCTCCTCTATTCTGTTCTTTCACTTTCATGCTTCCTATTGTGGTGGATGACCCTATTGAGGTGGGGGAAAAGCTTATGGAGGTAGTTGGTTAATGGAGAAAAGTGGTGGTGAATGTGTTCAACAAGTATTGTCCTATTGTTTCTAAGTATCTCTTTCTTATTGTAAGATATCTATTTGGATAGAGCATGTGTTGATGATGTACTTCACATGGTGAAGAAGGGATAACACCATAACTAAGCACTTTACTATGAAGATGTGTGTTACTGCCTATGAGGATGGCTTGGGTATTCGTCTTTGCTTCTATGCTCACAACTCCTATGGGGTGGAGCAAGAGCTAGAGATCATATTTAGGTGTTGAGAAGTAGATTCTAGACTGTTATCAAGATCTTGTGTGCTTGTGCTACTTTTAGTAGTTTTGTTAGCAGAAGAAGAGATAGTTTGTCTTACCTTCGGGTTTTGATCTTCCTACTTCATGCTCTTCCCATTGCTATTATGGTGATTTGGGAGTTTGCAGAGGGGCTGGAAGACTTTTGACTATATTTGCCAAGGTTGGAGGTTGATCCTTACCTAGACCCATGGTTGGAAGATATGTAGAGTGCTTGCCAAGGTTGGCAGTATGGCCTTGTTTGGTCCTATTTCTTTTCTTACTATTTTTATAGACTTGGATGGCCCAAGTTTGTTCCCTTGTTAATATGTTGATTTTTTATTTTACTTTTTCTTTTCCTTGTGATTGAGTGATTGCTTGATGTTTTAAAGGGCACACTTTGGTCCTTTGTTATTGTTTTTGGTTTAAGTTTGCAACTATTATCGAGACTTGTCCCATGCCTTCCATTTTCATTCTTTACCATGGTTAGCATGTTAGTCACTTGTGGACCTAAGTATCTATATCTTTCATTACTAGGCATTGGTAATTCTCTATTGTTGGTGTCTAGCATTTTGATTGTATATTATTATTGCAAGAGAGGAAAAATTCATGAGCCTCTCTCTACATTTAATGAAAACACAAAAAATGTTGGTAAGATTTGATGAAAATGGCCTTTTACTAATTTAAATACTCAAATTTAAACATACTATTAATCCTAAACTCCTATTTCAAATAACATAATAATTTTAGTTAAAAAAATTAATAATTAATTTTTAATACCATTATTTTTCCTAATTGCACAAAAATGTACTATTACCCCCTCTTGTCCCTTTTTCCCATATTTACAAGGGTTTTTCTAAAGCATAGATTCAATTATGATAATTTTTTTCTCCAATATTTGTAAGTATTTTTCTACAAAATTAATTCAGTTATGACCTACTGTGGCCAAACTAAAAATAAGTCTGGCAATAAAAAATCCTTTCGAAACCTCAATTTTGACAACGAAATTATTTCAATGTCAATTTTGGAAAAGCTCTTGCTAATAAGATATACCTCTAGTTTTTGTGCCCTGATTGAAAAAGTTAAACTATGTTTGCATAGGAAAGAAGTCTAGAAACAAAGACTAGGTTAAACAAGTGCCACATAGTGGCTTAGAACTTGCCTTTAGTTTTTATATAAATATAGTTTTAATTTAATAAATTTATTGTAGTTTATATAATATTTAATCAATAAAAATATTATATATCTATAGTTTTCTATAATGATATTAATTATAATTTAAATTTAAATTTTATTTATTAATATATATATATATATAATTACACATATATATATAATTACATATATATATCATGTCAAATTATTATATTATAAATAAATGATAATATCTTTATAATAATATATAATAATATTTCTCAAATGATTATATAATATAAGAAATATCATTTATTTAGTATTTTCACTTGAATGGAAAAAGTTATATTATAAAATAATGTAATGTTAAAATATAAAATCTAAACCAACCCACTAGTTCATTCAAAACGTATTTAAAATGAATCACATTCATGTTAATAAAAAAAACTATACAATCCATCAAACATGACCAATATAAGAGCTAAATGAATTGACCCAATCAAATCTTAGAAATATGTTTTCTAAATATTGTAAAGTTAAAAATCTTGCATCTATGTTATTCAACATATTGGTTTGATAACAAAAGTTAAAATCAACTAATTCTCACTCGTACAAACCCAAAAAATTAGTCACTAGTTAAAACCTAAAATTAAAAATGTGTCGGTAAGTACTAATAAGTTCAATGATGTAGTAATAAATCAAATGAATTGAGGAAACCACATAAGATATATAAAATCTATTGCTGACATATCTTAGATTTCACAAAGAATATTTCTAAAAGTGAGTTACATCGGTGGCCATTAGGAAGCGAATCAATGAATGAAAGACAACATAATAGTATCTAGTAGGAACTCAAATTTTTAAAATTATGTATGTATAATTAAATAATTGTATATAGACTTTGATGTAGTAACAAATAGTCTACAAATATAAAAAATACTTGTCTGGATTGATCAAATAAAAATCAAGCAATAAGAAGTTAAACAAATTTAATTGAACATAAAAAATATATATTCTACCAACATTTTACTACTTAAGATTGGATATGAATTGTTGTGAGGGAAAAAATCTAAAGGGTAGATAGTTTCAACATGTTAAATTAAGCATATATAAAATGGAGGGAATAAACTTAATAAAAAGTCCTATATATTTAGTATTAAAATATTTAATTATTTTTTTAAAAATGATGTTAAATTTAAGGTTACATTAGACTTATTAGAATAGTTATTAAATAGGTATAATATTTTTCAATTTTTTTTATAAAATATATAAATAAGTAAAATAAATTTTGGTCTTTTCTTTAATAAGAACTTTATTACCTCCCTAACAAAATTGTATAAGAATTGGAATGTCACTATTACAAACCTTTGTACCTCTCTACTAAGCATACTTCAAAAATATTAATAGATAACAATGTTATATTAATTAAAATTTGATTGCTCGTGATATATCTATTGCCACTGTTGGGTTATTTATAGTAGTAATGAGATGTGAATACACAATAGCTTTAACTAATTTAGAGAAAAGTTCATAAAGAGGGCCTCATTCCACTTTTGTATGGTACAAATTATTAACATTCACTTGAGCTATTTAATTTACACTTGGATTATAACACGAGCACTTGCAGGTTAACCGATAGTGTTTGATATTTTCACATGCAAATCCAAGTATTTTTTTGATAACAAGGATCAAAATGCTAATCATTAGAATGAAATAAATGTCAATGATACTAAACTAAAGAAATATAGAAAGATAATACACAAACTAACTTTCAATCTTAGTCTAATGCAAAGCATGTACTCTCTAGTAAAAAATAAATAGAATTATTCATTAAATCAAACATATTATTCAAAATTAATCTTACAAAAATAATTCTTAGAAAAATATCTTTTAAAATTAAATATGTTATTATTATATATAATATACATGGAGAGAAACCTTCTCTAGGTGCCTATTTTTATACTCTCTATGAGAAGTAATATGCTCCTAGAGATGAATATATCTCAGAGTATATTATATATTATTAAAATAAGTATATATAAGCTAGTTATTTGTAATTGTATGTAGAAGTGTGTCTACAAAATTCATTTTAACTGATGATACTCTAGTGAAATGGGAGACATTAAGGACCACTATTGGCTAACTTTCTAATTTAACTTTTCTTAAAAAATAGATTCATCTATTCATATAACCTATTTTTTGTGTGATTTCTATTGATTCTAATAAGTTGCATTTTGTATAACATCCACCAATACCATCTAAATTTAATTAATGTATATTACTAAGATTTTTTGTTACGAAAAGTTGATTAATTGCAGAACACAAGGAAAATCTAAACATGTCTAGGAGATAGTGTTCAAATATCTACATGTATTGTGTTTGAATTTTACATTCACTTGGCATTGCATTCACCACCAATTAAATAAAATATGGCACCACTAACTAAAAGGGATTTTCCATACAATTCTCCTTATTTGAGAATGAGTAGGTATGAAAGTCATTAAAGCCTCCTTTTGGAAGATGAACTTTTATTACTAGAAAAAGGAGTATTACATAATTCATTTTTAATGAAAACCCAAGAATAGAAATTAATTGTCAAAATTGTATGAAATATCAAAGCCAACAAGGAGATTTGGGTTAAAATTCCAAATTTTTTTTTAAAAAAATACCAAATTGAATAAAATAACACATCTCAAACCCAATTCATTACTACGAATAGAGGCCTCATTTGTAACAGAAGCAAAGAAATATATAATCAATGGTAAATTTTCAAAGCAAGACAATGGTAGAGATGAAAATGCTTACATTAATGACTAGTGCTCTTCAACTCTGCACTTGTAATTATAGATGAAAATGTTTGCATTGATGATGTGGACCAACATTACCATTTGCAAAACTCTAGGAATGATACATGCATGAGTTATCCTTCATTGAATAATACCATGTTTTCTCCTTTAATCAACTACAAACCACAAGAAAAAAAGACTATGAAATACAAGTTTATGTAAACTATTATGTGTAAAACCTTTTTTTTAAAGGTTTTCTTAGTAATTATTCAAACTGTGCTACCATGAACCCAATCTAATTATCATAAAATAATCTTATGACATTGTATTTAATATAAAAAATGATTTCAAGTGAAAAATGATTTTATTTCAATCTTTTCTTATATATTTTTCAAAGCATATTAACAAACATCATATTCAATTATCAAACAAAATGTTTCTTTGGGATAGTAGTTGATACATAAGACCTAAAATATCAATCATTTGCAACACCATCAAGACCATAGCGTTAATAACTGATAAAGCATAACACCACAACTGACTACCCTCTCAATCAGTAATCATTGTGACAATAATATTATGGATCCATATAAATTCAAACATGAAGACTAGCCACGACTATCGCCACATACTAGATGGTCTGAATGAAAGCAAAAACTCAAAGATAAAAAGAAAAACCAAATCAACTCTAATCATTACTAGGAATACTCCATCTTCACTTGTCTTCTCAACCTGACTAAAGAATCCACTATTCTTCTATTCTACTTCATTTGATTGCAATGTTACTTCATAGAGGATTCACAAGAAATGAATGTTGTTGTTTCTACTCATTTGTGTCCCCTTCATCTTTCTTTTCATTTGAGGCTCTCAATTTCTTTCTTTCCATTTATGTGCTCTTCACTCTTCTTCTTAGGTAGACTAAAGAAATAATGATCCTTCTACATTTCTTCATTTTTCATCAAACCTCCTTAATGTGCCACATATGTGGTTGAGGGAATCACTAAGAATGAAATTGTTTGAAAACTGTATGTACCTAGACATATACACTAAATATATTTCAAAAATTTCAATTTTTTTTTTTAAGAACATTTATTAAAGTAATGGGTAGAAAAATTAAGATTAAAAATCTATAATCTTTACCATTATTTGTTAAATAAATTCAACTAAATTTATTTGAAGTTAAAATCTTTAAGTTTACCTATTTCTATGAAATCTATGGATACATCTAGTTTTACTTTTATTTGGATTTTTTTTCTACAATTCTCTCTTTTAATTTTTTGCATAATTTTAGTGTGCAGGAGATGAATAAATACAAGTACAATAGGAATTTTGCATTTCTTCATGGAAAGTACTTCCCTTTGGTAATTGACAAATGGTCTTTGGCGACCAATTTAAAATTAATTTTTTGATACAAGTTTTCTTTTGAAAATAATATCTATTTTTTTGTAATATTGAATTTAGTTAACATAACTTATCAATTTTGAGTAGTTTGGAATCTTGGATCTTTCAAGAAAGGTTTTTGTGTGATTTTCACTAAATCTCTTTGTCTTAGAATAGTGTTCTAATATACATTGCTTCATATATACCAATTTCATTTTCCAAATGCCTGGGCATATTTTCTGTGCATCAAAACATCTTATAATATGTCAATCAATACACCTATTATGCACCATCATTTATCATTTCAGTACATATAATGATATATTTAGAAAATTTTTATTCACAAGAACAAATAGGTAAATATCCCCAATTTTCAGTTTCATCTTAGTTTTCTATATCATTATTGAAGCTCAGAATGTGCATTGTCTAAATTTGGGCACTAATATTTTACAAGGAACAGTTTTTCTTATTGAAACTTCTACATAGAAACAAAAATACTAAAATTCTATTTCAAATAACTTAATTTCTAATTTGGAATTTTAGAAAATTAATTTTAATATTTGAAGGAAAATTTGTGAGTTTTAAAAGCAAAGATCATATTTTCAGCCACTTTACCCACGAGCATTCTAGTGATAACTTGGAGTGAGTTCCATAAGGGATGAGGCTAGCCCTAGGTGAATTTGGTGACATGGATGCCCCATTTTCCTTAGCTCTATGCTGAAGAGGGTGTGAGGGGCCCATATCAGGTTATTAAAAAAAATATCTTGCAGTCTTCACTTGCAGGCCTTGTGCCTCCATCAGACTACCTTGCATGTCTGAGCCCTCCATCCAAGAAAAAAAGACATTGACAACTTGTCCCTTTTATTTTCCAAATTGTTAAATAGGAAATTTTTTTGTTGTATGTAAACTTTCCCACCATAACAAAACTATTGAGTTGTTCTCTATTTTTTTGTTTTTTCCTCTAGTAGTCCTAGTCAAATTGATCTTGCTCTTCATTCGTATCATGTGTCTTTTGTTTTCTATTTTTTTGTGTTAAATGTCCTTGATGAATTCAACCAATATATAAATTGTTTGTTTATAAAAAACCTACCAATCTGATGGTCTATAGGTGCAATAGTTAAAAACATTAATACAGCTAGGTGAGTTCAAATTTTAAAAATGAGAGGGATATTTTTTGAATTGAAAACAAGAGAAAAAAAGGGGAGAAATATTCCTTTCATTATATAAGTTAGATTTAGACAATCTAAGACTCAGTTGAGTTCAATAGAACAACAGAGGTAGAAAGTTCTATCAGATCCAACAACAACACATGTGGATGACTTTCTAAGTTTTTTTGTGAAAGTAATGTTTTGTCCTGTATGAGCAGTGACTCCTCTAGGTTTATTATATGAAGCCACACATTTCTATAAGTTTGATTCAAGTTTGATATTTTGTTCTTCTAGGGTTTACAGTTTAATCTCTAGATTTGTATGAATTTGATTTAGTTAATGAAAAGCAAGCAAGCATACTTGCCATCTCCAATCTATTGTGTTTTAGATCTTTCCTCCTTTGATAGATTTCATTGTGCATGTTAGTGAGTATTGGGAAAATGAACGAGAAATCATTAAACCTTTTATGCATTCTCTAGAATGGTGTTCTTTATCCCCGTGATACTTAGCTTCTGTTTCAGTTGAGTAACTCAGCTTCCATTGACTAAACAACTCAGTCTCCTTTGGAAAACTCCCCTTTGGTGACCAAGAAATGCAGTCTCTATAGGTGTCGAGCAACTCAACACTACTTATGACTCGACACTCTACCTTGCTAGGCAACTTGGCACTACTTGTCACTTAATTTCTTGAGCAATTTGTGGATATTTTGAGGTTTTTAAATGGTATTAGAGCTATAAGTGCCCACATCCTTGTGAATTTGAGCGTAGTTTTTGACATTGATGTGTAAAAGACATGGCTAGAGATGTAGGAAAGACTTGGTAGTGGCCACCATCATTTAATGGAAAAAATATTACACTTGTACAAAGAAGATGGGAATGATTATGGTCACAAATGACTTGTGGGAGCTTGTGGTAAGTGGGTTAAATGATGTTACCGACTTAGTACAATATGTTTCCCTTACCAACCATCAAAAGAATTAGCTAAAGGAGTCAAGAAGAAAGGATCCAAAAGCTTTAAGCTTGATTGAGGCAACCATGATAGAAATAATTTTTTCTAAGATAATAACAGCTAATTATTCAAAGGAAGAATGGGATATCCTTGAGATGAATTTCAAAGGGACTAATAAAGTCTCTATTCTGAAGCTATAGATGATTTGAAGGGAGTTTCTAAATGTTCAAATGAAGGATAATGAATCCATTGCAAATTTTAGCTCAAGAATCTCTGGTTTGATAAACTAGTTGAAATAAAATGGATAAGATTATGAGGAGTAGAGAATAGTGGAGAAGATATTCAGGAGTTTTCCTCCAAAGTACAATAATCTTTTGATTAATATTGAAGAGGTAAAGGACCTCACTACTTTGGCAATGGATGAGTTGATGGGTACTCTTCAAAGCTATGAGCACCAGATTAATAGATCAACAACATTTTCCCAAGAGCAAGCTTTCAAAGCTCTATCCAAATCAAGAGGTAGGGGGGAGGAACAAATCGCTCTGTTGATGTGTGTTTTATGACTCACCAAACAGTAGAACAAAAAACCAAAATATCTTATCCTCTCTTGAATAAAGTCTTGTGTATGCTAAGATTTCTAGAAGATCATACAATGACTTCAAGGTTCCTTTAATGCCAGGTCTTGACTGTGGATAAGATCAGTGGTTGATGTGATTTTTTGATGACCACAAGGGGCCTTATGTGTTTATTCATATTCATTTCAAGCCATATTGGATGTGGGAGCTATCTTAAGGTTTTGCAATGAAGTGCTTTTTGGAATTTTTCACAGAATATGCAAAAATTCAATAGGATGGGGTTCAGGAATTCTATTCTAATTCTAAGGGTAGTGATAACAACAAATAGTATTCTAGTGGACAAATTCCTCAATTTACTGAATTTCACTTCGCCAAGTTATACTACAACTAAGTGTGAACCAGTGCAATCTTCAAGGGTTATGTCAAATATTTTCATATCACCACATACACCATCATAAAGAATAATGTATACAAATGATAGAAGTTGAGCATATGCATGAAAGGGGTTCAAGCTAACTTTACACAACAAATTAGAATCACTAAAATGTCAAAAGTATGAACCAAAGGAATTCATCAATACACCATCATATTTTCCATTGTAATCACCACACATTGACTATGCTAAACTTAATCTAATTGAAGAAATTTAAGAGAACAAGCAAGAACTAAGTTACGTCAAGTATTCACCAAACTCCAATGAAAAATTTATTATCTCAGTAACTCGTAGAAACAATCTCATAAAAATATCGCTTACAAATGAGAAATGAGGCCTTTATATAGGTCCTCGATTACTACGGGTGGCCCGGATGATCACAATAACCGATGGCCAAGATCATGCCACATCAGCCCTAATTAAGGCTAGGGCAATCGAGAGGAATCTACATTAATGCCATAAGGAATCCACTACTATAGTGGGTAATAAATGCCCTCTATGTATCCTCATTTAAGAAGGAGTGGGGTGTAATAAATGATCCCTGTGCACACCCACTATGCATTTAATGCATCTATCCTTGAGTTTTTTGCCTAAAAGATTGAAATCGATCTAACACTATTTCCAACTCCTCTATACTAATGCTTGGTGCAGATTCTTGCTTGAATTCTAAAACTGTAATTGCTCTTTCTGCTTTTCCCAAGTTTTCATCCCAATCTGGTAGTAAGTCTTTAGTAGTGTACATGGTACTTGAAAAGATGGACAAGTTCTCAACATCATCTCTTCCATATACATTTAGCTGAAAGAATTCCTCTAACTTTCCTTTCAGATTATCAGTTGTCATTTCTTCTTCCCCCAATCTTGGTGATAACAAGGATGCAACTGCATTTGATATTCCTTAATTGATGTTATCAACAATATTTTTCCATTGACCGAATCCCCTAGTAAAGCTCTCAAACATTTCCTTAGCCATGATCACTGCACTGTACCATTGAATAAAATCATAGAAATCCCCCTCACTGATAACTCAACAATGAATCAATTCTTGCTTTGGGGTATCCATCAGATTCTAAATGTCGGCAATCACCTCTTCTTGGTAAACATGCTCATCCACTCATGATTTCTCCATGCACTGGATCCTAGAGATTACAGCCAATGCCCTATTGTGCACTTGCACTAACTCTTTTGCATGTTTGATGGCTACCTCTTGAATTCCTTCGATCCAAATCTTTGCACCCTAAGAAATCTGCTTGATTCTGTCAATATCACCTACCACTTCACTTGAAACACCTGTTGGAGGGACAAATGATGGACCTTCCTCTCTTACTAGATGAGGCAAGTTATTGATGTACTAACATAATGCCCAAATTTCTCATTTCTGCTTTTCATACCCTTCTACTTTCTTCAGCCTATCCTTCAAAGCTTGTGTGGAGTCATCAAATTCTTCCAATATTTGCTCTTGGGAGGCCTGACCAAGATTTACTTCTGTAACATGATATTCATCTGGAGCAATTTAATTTTTCCCTTTGTCAATTGTGGGAGTTACAATCTACAAGATTTTGGATCCTAATTCTCCTCTGATGAATTTAGTATATCTTTTTGCTTTCCCTTGTTCTTCTGATCAGTTTGATCGGTCCAAAATTTCCTATAATTCAATTGCTGGATCAACCTCCTTTTTTTGACGCAATTGAATTCATTGCCTCAACCATTCTAAAATGGGTATATTTTGGTCCCTGAGAATTACCAATTGTTCTTTCCTTTGGAGCGCTTGAACGTCAATCTCCTCTTCACCTCTTGGACTATCCATTGTGACCTCAGGAACTACGGCTTCAACACTTGGAAGATGTATTGCTACTATTGGAGTTTCTTCCTCTAGTGGACCATCTCCATCATTAATGATTTCTCACTCTAAGATCGTAGTGAGACTTTCCTCTATAGCCATCTCTTGATCTGTCCCTCTTCCTCACATGGACTTTTCATAAGCATTTATACTCAACCTATCATGAATTGGCCTATCGAAATTCTCTTCTTGCTCAAATCTCCTTATACTTGTCCCTACATCATGCCTTTCAAAATTTTCAATCTCTTGGACACTTGGAGTTTGACTGGGAGAAGAGGGAGCATCTCCATGTTTTTGCTTCTTATTTTGAGATTCCTGGATAACTTCCTCAATCCTAGGACACTTTTCTTGAGGTACCTCCTTTTCTTTCTCTGTTCCTACATCTTTGGATGGAGTTCCTCTTTCCTCAATAGTCCCTTTAGATATTTTTCCTGATCTTTCATCCCTAAGTGGTCTATGACCAAGCAACCTATATGTGAATCCATTAGCTAGTGCAACTATTTTTTCAAGCTTACGCTCGATCCACCACTTTGTAAAATATAAGACTGGTTTTGGAAGGGTTTCAAGATCTGTAATTCCTTTCTTCTTCCAATCAAATGATTGAGCTATCATTTTTGGATTGAATCCATTACACATCACGTTTAGGTCCTCCTCCATTTGATCAGGAACCTTGAATATGTTGCATGTTATAATAATGTTCAATGGTAGTCTTGAATGCAATCTTTTTCTAGTCTCATTCTCGTCTACTACGTTTGCCAAAAAGTCTTCAAGGTGTACTTTGTGTTGGTACTTTGATCATCCTGCTAATGAGATGTTGTTGTAAGGGTCAGAATCATTCCTCTTTGGATAAAGCGAAATGCGAAAGAAGTGGAGCTCATTTGATGATTTCTCTACGGCTTTTAGACATGGGCATACCTCAGTTTTCCCTTCTCCTATGGAAATTGGAAACTAAAATCCCAACTTCTTCTTCCCTTTCTGAGTCTTTTCATAGGTAGTAAGTTGTTGAGTAAGCTTTAACAAGACCATCTTATCTGTTGGATACCTGGGGAGTTTGTATGGCTCTGTGGAGAATCCTTGAACTTGGATAATTGAAAAAGTAGGAAACTGAATGAACCAAGCACCATATTCTTTAACCAACTTCATTGCACCATTGAAATTCTTATATGTGGTCTCTTTTGTAGTGTTCTTACTATGTACATAGAAAATATATCGTTAACCCTCATGTAATCATCCTTTGAATACAAATGCAACTACGGGTAACATTCATGGACTTTGAGGTGTTGGCTTCTGCTTCCAATCGATCCTTTGCATCGTAGTCCATCATAATTTGTCCTCCGTGCTAGCATGTAGATGACATAGGAGCTCATTTAAAATTTCCTTGTATGCTCTTGATTCATCAACTGTTCATTTAGGTTATCACTTATGAGCCCAGCCCAATCTATTCTGTCGCCTTCCTCCATCACCTGCTCAGCAAAATACCACATCCAAGATTCAAACCTATAAGAATAAGGCATGCCAAATATGTGACTCAATGTCTTAACCATATCACTATATTCCCTCTTCAAGTTGAGCCATACTATTTCTTTAGGAATCTTTGAATGATGCGGGCTATTCTTTTTAAACCATCTTTTGTTGATTATTTCTTCACAAAAATTAATTCCAAATGTATAGATTCTTAGTGCTTGCTCTTGAGTTTTTTTTACCATCCTTGGATTTGAAGGAATTCAAAATGCTTCAAAAATGGATGCCAAAGAAAAATTTGCCAGAATATTTTGTTTAGAATCCTAGATGGTTTTGTCACTAGGACTGTAGTGCTTGGTACATTCCACGATTAACTCTGGATGTTGAAAAGAAGGAGGGAAACCAGCTACAGCAAAAATTCCACTTCTCAAAATTTTTGGAGCCAGGTGTGTTGGGTGATAGTCATTATATCTAAGCATTCTTCGGTTAAAATCTTTTAAATCAAGGTTGCCAAGACTTGTATCTCCAATTTCTACCCACTTTGTCACAATTTTGGATTCAGGATAGAACCCTCTCCTCTCATTCTTCATCAATTGTCCTCGTGTTTCTCCTATTCAGCTGGGCTCTACCATTTTCCTTTCTGCAAAGAAAATTCCTTTCTGATAGGATTAAAAATTTTCTATCGCGAATTCCCAAAAAGCCCCTCAACAATTTCAGAAGATCTCCCAAAAAATCTGCTTCCTTGAACTCCTCGAATCTTACTCCTATTCTCAATTTTCTCTTCAAATTTATGTGTGAGCCTAAATGAATGAGAGGGTTTCTTATAGAAATCATCCTTCAAAAAAGATGCCTTTAAAGCTATGGATTAAAATTAGGTAGTTTCTTTACTTAACCATCAAGGTTTCCATCTTTCGTGCCACTTGTCACTTTTTTGTTGTTTCATTCAAAAAGTTGCTCTTTTCGATGCTCTTAGCTTCATGATGAAGCTAAGTATTCTTCTATTTTGATTTTTTTTTTTTTTAGTTTTATTAAATAAATATCAATTTTAAAATGAAAAAAATCAAATTCATTTCAACTTTTCTCCATATTTTAAGTTTTTGGATTATTATTCAAAAAAAATCAAATTAAATATTAGTAAACTAATATTTAATTTTTTTAATGTAAATCCAAAAAGAACTTTTTTATTTAATGAGCATTGCTTTTTTTTCTTTTCTCTTAACCCAATTTTTTTACCTCTCAAGGAATTTCACCCTCTTCCTCTAAATCTTGGATTTTTCTCAAAATTTTCAATTTTCCTGCTTTTCACGATTTTTTAACAAATTCTTGTGCTTCAATCAATTTAGGGAGTGGGCTTTTTATCAAATAGAAGATTCTATCCTTTGCAACATATTTCCTTTTATCAGTGGGCTTCTTGGGCTTCACCACAACTACAGGGTGAACTTTTGTTTCCTCTGCGTTCTCTTTTCGAAGGAGACAAAAGAAACCGCTATCATTCTTAGCCCCATTTGTTTCCACTATTAATTTAGTCAGAGGAAGATGTTCTGTCAAACCCCCTAGCAGTGCATGTCCTTTGATTTCAATTGACTATTTGGGCTCCTCCATAAAACCAACAAGAAATGCATGTTGCTGCTGCTCATTTGGTTTCTCTCCATTACTCATTCCATCACAATCTTGGTGCCCATTTGTTTTCATTTCACTCTTGCTCCGAAACAGATAGGTACCCTTTTGCTCATTTTCCTTCACTATCTTAAAACTACGCTCCACACTTATGAATGTGGGATTTTCAAGGAATGAAGGATAAAATCCTTCACGAAAACATTCCTCCATTTCCTCAAAACTACACTTCAAAATTTTATGGAAGGGGCTTTTTATGGAAAGAAAGATTTTGTCTTTTTAAAAATATTGCTTACTCCCTTAAATTGCACTCTACACTTTATAAAAGTGGGATTTTCATTAAGTGGACGATTTTATCCTTCATTGAATATTCCATGGCAAAAGCAAACCTTCACTCCTAAATTTTTTGGAGTCGGGCTTTTACTCAAATGAAGGATTTTATGAAATAGTGGGTCCATTATATTCATCACTAGGGTTTATGTACCCATTAGGATCTATGCCATTTGAGGAACAATACACTATTGCCTGCTTCAAAAGATGCTCCCATTTCTTTTTTGTGATGTGACCATGTTGAGTTATTCATGCTCTTTTGTAAATTGAACTAGGGATTAGCTATTGACATTAAATCTGTCAGGGCTAGAATTGGCTTATTGTCAGTGATTAGTAATTTCCACCTTAGGTTTTCTGCAAGCATTGCATTCTCCCATTATTATGCATGGTTGAGAAGAGAGCTATGATCATAGAAGGAAGGAACAGTGGAGAGATCCAAAAGGTTTTCTCTTCTTATGTGTTTTACAAGATCGATTCCCATCTACATCAAACATTTCTTCAAGTTGGTGTGATTTTGCTTTTGTGGCAACCATTTGCATTTTGTCTATTAATTGTTTGAGTGTTGAGAAGTCTTGATCTAGTCATCATTATATATCAGATCTTGCATTCCTTAGGTTTTCCAACTTCTTCTTGATATCTGCATTATTGAAGTAACATGCGGCATGTGCCCAAGCCATTATTTCTATTATGTAGAAACCTTCTTCAACTGATTTTTCTTTTGAATTTATGTTACCCTTGACCACTCAACCAAAGGTGATATCTAGTCCCTTTTTAATTTCCTCTATAGATGTTTTCTTGTCGATATCTATGCTTGGATTTGAGATAAAATTTACAATCCCCAAATTTGCGCTTGAAATTTGCTGGAGTGGGCTTTTGGTGGAATGAAGGATTTTATCCTTTGTGAAATGTTTCTATGACTCCTTCAAGCTTGCGCTCCACACTTTATAGAAAGTGGAATTTTCAAGGAATGAAGGATTTTATCCTTTCTGTGACTCCTTGAGACTTGTGCTCTTGAAATTGTGGGATCCGCCTTTTCCAGAATGGAGGATTTTTTTCTTTGCATAATATTTCCTTCCAAAACTGTGCTCCATGCTATAAGGAAACTGAGATTTTTGAATGATGAAGGATTATATTCTCTGTCTTTGCTAACATGCACTCTACAGAATAAGCAAACAACTGGCAAAGTTTTAAAAAAATAGAAAGGGGATCCCAGACTTGGGTGTTGGTGTCTGGTGGTCACAACATCTGGTGACTCGACGAGGGAAATGTTACAAACATTTCAAGGATAATACTTAATCTGAACTCAAAATCTCTAGTTTTTGAATCTTACGTCATCAATAAGAGAGAAAATAAGCTCAAAAGGGGAGAATAATCATATATTGGATCAAAAACACATTTACTGTGCAACAACCTGAGTGTGTGCAATTATATTAATTCCAGCTCAACAAGACCATTTAGAAATCCTAGAATTAATCATGAAAAGTTATTGGTTCCTCTTGACTTCAAAAGCATCTTGGACATTGCCTCGCTGCTAGTTAGGCGTCCATAGCCCTGATGGAGTTGTCCTTGTAAAACCAATAGAGATTGCTCCACTTCTGGTGAATTATTCTTTAGAATACCTATAGAGATTTCCACGTACCCCCATAGCCAATCTTATTATATCATCATTGGTTTTTAATTCCTTTTGAATTGGTATTTCACTTCTCTCTTTTCACTTGGCTTGTAAGCAATGAAGCTTACCATGGGTTTAGGAGTTACAGTGGCACTAAAGCAAGATTTTAAAATTTTCACAAGTCATGACCTTTCCAAAGACACATAAATGGACTTAAAGCAATAGTTAAGCATGTGAAATATGTGGCAACCTCAGAGTTCACGTATCAAGACACAATGTATGATTAACCTTCTGAGTCAAGTATGCTTTCTAACCCACTAAAAATATATGAAGGATAGCCAAGATTCTAATGCTCTTCATAACAATTATCCAAGAAATGAAATAAACAAAACTCGATGAAATCTTTAGATTAAGTAACCAAATGACGACATCGCTCCACTTACAAAAATAGATCCTCACAGCTATGAGCCACCTAGAAAAAGCCAAAACCGAAGCCAAACCCAAAAGAAGAGAGAAAACCAAACCACCCAAGGAAGACAACCCAAGGAAAAAGAAAAGAAAACAAACAAGGGAAGGAAACCTAAAATACGCAAAGCCAAAACTCCTAACCAGGAGAGGGGAGACAAACCAAAACCCCACCTAACTAAAAAAAGAAAAAAACCAAAACAAAAATGCACCACAAAGGAAAACCTAAACCAACTATTTAGAGGTTAGGCTTCACCAAGAAAACCTAAGGGCAGAAATAATGCTTGAGGAATTGCCCATTGACGGGCCACTAAACTTCCTTTTCTGTTAGAGTCTTAAGCTCGAATGCAATATCTCCCAAAATTTCAGAAATTTGATAAGGACCTTTCCACAAATGATCAAACTTGTCATATACACCTTTCTTTTCATGTGCCTTATCCTAGTGGAGTACTAGATCTGAAATTTGAAATTCCTTAACCTTTGCCATTTTGTCGAACCATCTCTTAACAACTCTTTGATGTTTAGCAAACTTTTCCAATGCTTCGTCCCTCTTCTCTTCCAAGTGCAATAATTGGGTCAAATGTGTTTGCACTCTATCTTCTCCTTCCATAAAATATTGCATGAATTGTAGTGTTGGAATCCTCAATTGGATAGGAAAAATTTGATCTTGTCCATACACCAAATGATATGGAGATGTCCCCAAAGAACTCTTTATTCTGATCTTGTCTGCCCAAAGTGCGAATCTCAATTGTGTATGCCAATCTCTAGGATTATTGTCTAATAACTTCTTTATTGCACTCAATAGATTTTTGTTTTTTGAATATGCCAATCCATTCCCTTGTGGATAGCAGTTTGATGAAAAGTTTAGTGTGATCCCATAGTCAAATGCCCAGTTTGAGAACTTCAAGGATCTAAATGCTAGCCCATTATCACATACAAATGCATGGGGACATCCAAACCTAGTAATGATATTTTCATCAAGAAATTTGATAACAACCTCTATTGTAAAATTTTTCAGCGATTGAGCCTCAGTCCATCTGGTGCAATAGTTTATAGCAGTCAGGATATACTGGTGGTGTCCTGATGATGGTGGATTGATGGGACCAATGAAATCCAACCCCCATTTTGTGAATGGTTTTACTTCAATAATAGGTTGTAATGGCATAACAAGATTACTTTCACATGTCATAGCTATCTAACATGTGTGACAAGTTTTCACATGTTCATAAGTGTCTTTAAACAAGGTTGGCCAATAATACCATGCTCTTGATATTTGATGAGCCATAGCCAAACCACTTCCATGACTGGTTCCATATTTACTATGAAAATGCTCAATGATGTGTCCAACCTCTTCCTTTCTAACACATCTTAAATAAACCCCATCATGTTTCTTTCTATATAGCACAGATCCTTGAAGCATAAAATTTTGACTCTTCATTCTTAATGAACACTTTTGAACAGAGTTCAAGTGTGATGGAGACTTATGGTTTAGCAAATAATGAACAATATCATCATACCATTCATCTAGGGATACTTCTTCTAACACATATACTTGTTGTACTAACCTAGGACCAATTGTGGATAGGATTTGGGCTAGAGCTTGTCCTCATACCAACTTCATTGGTTGTATCTCCATGTTGTATTCTTGAATAATTGCCATCCACTTTCCTCTTCTTTCTCCCAATTCATTCTACATTAGCAAAGTCTTTACTATTGCATTAGGAACTATTGCATAAACCTTCCTTCTTAGGATGTAATGTCAAAATTTCTTTATTGCTTTTACCAAAGCATAAGCTTGTTTTTCAACATTCGGATATCTCAATTCTGCATCTTTCAAGGATGAACTCATGAATGCAATAGGATGTTCATCCTGATCATCTATCTTTTGCATGAGGATAGCTGCGCAAGTGTGTTTTGATGCAAAAGAATATATATAAAAAGGCTTGGTGTAGTCAGGACTCAAAAAAATAGGAGCATCCAAGATTGCTTGCTTGATTTCTTCGAATGCTTTTCTTGTTGTAGGTGTCCAATCTATCCTTGCTCCTTTCTTTAACATGTCATTTAATGGCTTTACTATCTCTGCAAATCCAGTTATGAACTTCCTTACAAAGTTAATTTGCCCAAAGAAAGATTTTAATTCTGGCAATCCTATCTTTGATATTGCCTCAATGCGCTCATGATCAATTGAGATTTCTCGTTTTGATATTACATGTCCTAACAATTTGCCTTCAATGACAGTAAACATGCATTTCTTTGGATTCAAGGAAATCCCATATCTTCTACATCTTTGGAAGATTCTCCTCAAATCATTGATGTGATCTTCTCTATGTCGAGAGAATACTATGAGATCATCCATGTATATGATGATGCACTTCTTTACCCAGTCCCTGAAAGCATAATCCATGGCCCTTTGAAAAGTAGCTCCTACATTGATAAAACCAAAAGGCATTCTTCTATAAGCAAACATACCCCATTTAGTTGTGAATGTCATCTTTAGTCTACCTTCTTCTTCTACAATCACTTGGTTATATCTAGAATAACCATCTAAAAATGACATCATTTGAGAACCATTAACAACTTGTATCACTTCATCTAATGATGGCACTGGATAATTATCCTTCTCTGAAGCTTTGTTGAGATTTCTCAAATCCACACACAACATTATCTCTCCATTCTTCTTTCTAATAGGTACAAGGTTGGCAATGCACGTTGAGTGTCGAACTGGGAATATAATCCTTGATGACAATAACTTATGCACTTCTTGATGTATGACTGGTTCTAACAATGGATTTATTGGTCTTTGCCTTTGTCTAAATGGTTTATTGTTTGGCTTTAGTGGAATAGTATGTATAATGAGAGACTTATCATATGTATTTAAATCTTCATATCCCCAAGCAATCATGTCAGGGAATTCCTTCATAAGCTTCAATATTTCCCCCTTTTCTGTGGGGGTACAAACTTTCCCAATAAATACATTGTTGACATTTTCTCTCATTCCTAAGTTCACCTTTTCACATTCCCCTCCTTCAGTACTTTGGTACTTGAGGGAACTCAGTCCGTCTGCATCAAAAATTTTCTCTAGTTCAATCATTCCTTTTGGAATGGTATTTGTCCTTAAATTCATAATCTCGTCGATTTCAAATTGAGCTTGTTGTTGTTCTCCTTCATCTATGACTTGTGCTTCAAATACCCTCGAACTTGTTAGAAAATCATGAATATGCTTGTCATCTTTAAACGCTTGAAAACTTGTGATGTTATCAGGAACTGATGGTACTGAAGTCAACTCAACTGTGAATTCTTCACACAATCCATGGCTAATGGTTCTAATGAACTTGCAGATTAAGCCAAAGAGTTTTCTATTGGATTGCTTGTTCAACTTATCCTTTTAATATTGAAAGAATCAAAGCTTTCAATTAGGTCCCAAACTCTATTGCAATAATGACCTAATCTTTTATCATGGCATGTATATTTCTTGCATACCTACTCAATAACTATGTTTAAATCTCCATGTACATGTAGGATTTTGGCACCCTTTTGCATAGCGAGGAGCAATCCAATGACCAATGATTCATACTCAACCACATTATTAGTATAAGGGAATTGCAACTTATGTGTTGCCAAATATGTTTCTCCAATTGGGCTAATGAGTTCAACACTAGCTCCACTACCTTTCTTTGATTTGGATCCATCAAAGGATAGAGTCCATACTTGATCATTTTCATATTCCATGGGTGATTTTATCTTTGAATCCTTGGATTCTTTTTGATGCTCTTCTTGTCCTATTTCACCTTCTCAAATTATTTCTTGATGTGGGTCTAAAATTTTCATACAGGGTAAGTTCATTTTGACCACATTTTCTACTATCCATGCTTGTGGAACCATTTTGGAAACTTGTGCAATTTCTTCTTTGCACATGGTGCATGATATCTCAAAATGAAAAGCATCATGTATTCTACACCAGTTGGGTAACAATAGATTTTGAATGGATGCATCTTTTCCTAGTTCAACTTCCTGCTTAATGCTTTTTAGGAAAAAATTCCTAAAATTCTCAAACATTCCTTCATTCAATGATGGTAATGAATCATCCATAATTGGTACCTTAGTGAAATTTGGAGTCACATCAGGACATCCCCCCTGATTGTAACCTTGCAACATTAAAACCTCTCTAGTTTTAGGAATATATGATCCCAAAGTGGTTTCCATAAAAAAGATCTCATTATGTTCACCATACTCAGTGATCAACAGCCCAAGCCTTGGAGTGCTCTCTATCCTTATTTGATTGGGAATTCCCTTCCATGGAAGCCACATGTGTGAAAAGTCTGTTGCAATATAATTTCCTTTCCCAATCTCTACTAAGAAGCATGCCATACCCTTCAGGAGTATCCACAACAAATATGTCAATACAACTTTGAACACATGGATCAAAGGCTAATTGCATGTGAATATTATTCAACTCTCCCATGACTGGGACTTTAGTTTTATCCAATTGTGTGACCTTCTTGTCAGTCTGAAGTGGAATCAATCCCAACTTTCTACATATGTCCAATGGCATTAAATTACTTGATGCACCAGAGTCAATTAAACAATTATGTAACATTTTCCCAAAAATTCTAACAGATACTAGGAAAGGTGTAGGTTCCTCCTTCCCTTGATAAAAAACCACTGGCTTTTCTCCGTTTGAATCAAATGTCTCATTGTTATGTATAGAATTTCTCCCATTCTCAGTTGTCATGGAACTCTCCACTATAGGAGAATTATCTCTGATTATTTCCAGTGGTGGATTTTTTGAAGATATTTGTCCATTTGATGTAACCTTCTAATTGTCCTTAGATTTTTGCACCATTCCAATAAAACTTGAAGGATTTTGAGTAAGCTTAGATGCATATGGTGGTACATCATCTGCAACGTTGGTGTTTTGAGAAAAAATTGTATTGTTGGACATTGGATACCCTTCTTGGAGGATGTGATACATTTTGAGAAACAATCTTCATGGGGGTGTCATTGAAGCTTTCCAATAATGTATTTCTAATTTCTAAAATTTTCATCAATTCATATAGTGGAAGACTCACTTTAATTATCTTGAATTCCTCTAATACATAAGAACTCAACCTCTTCAATTCCTCTCTAGAAGGACTTCCTTTCTATTTTTGTCCTTGATTTTCACATTGGATTTGTTCTCCTTGTTGAGCAGAGGATTGAAGATTATTCTTTTATTTATCACTTTGTGAAGAATTTGTCATGGCAGATTGGCCTCTATCTCCTTGAGAGCTCATGAGTTGTCGATATTCAGGGGAGTCTCTGAGAGGTTTGGGATTATTGTTCACATTTGGATGCAGGGGAGTTGAAAAGTTATTTGGAGGAACTGATGATGTTAATGGCTCATGGTTCCTATAATTCCTTTGATACGTCTTTATTGGAGTATTACCAAATGTTTGTTGATAAGCTTGCACTTCACTTGTCCCTTCCACCAAGACACTATTATATAAAGGAGGGAATGAAAATCCATCCTTATGTAATGATTCATTCGGGAATACTGGTGGAGTTCAATTTTTTGGTGGGACTTGGTAATGTGGCATCTCTATAGGACCATTTTCTGAAGCTGGTGGGAATTTTTTATTAGCTTGTATTGGCATGTAATCCTAAGAATCAGGAGGAGGAAACTTAAAATCATCAAAAACCAATGCTTGGTCATATCTTGGTGAGGATACCATCTCATATCCCATAGGAGGAGGATTCTTAGATGTGGTAGTGTTCCTCACTTCTCCCTTGAAAATATCTACTTCTCTTTGAAATTCATGACACTGTAATTTAGAATGTTGACTAGTCTCATGTAATCTACACCATCCAGATAGTGCAGCTTCTGCTAAGAAAACTTTATCAGCTGGGCGGTTCTCAAATGCAGGATTATCCAATGGTGATGGTATGCCCTCATTATTTGGATTAGTGTTGCATGATCTTCTTTGATGACCTTGGTTATTATTAGGATATCCTTTATTACCTTCATTGAATCCTTGGTTGTGTCCCTGATTACTATAGTGATGTGGAGGGGTATTCCCTTGATAACCTCGGTTGCTACCTTGATATGACTGATAATTGCTCTCTGCATTTTGCAACTGATTATTTTGATTTCTAAGGTAAGTGACCTCAGTGGACAACATTTTCATTTCCAAAATAGCTAGGTTCTCCATTCGTAGTTTCCGGTGATTTTAAACTAACTTTCTTCACCTCAGCATATGCTTGAACCAAACTTGCAGGAGCTAGATGAGTTTTTTGAACAAACATAGATGTGAAACAGTCTAGGGCCGCATAGTAGATAGGTCATGCTGCATCATCTCCTATGTGATATGGATCACACAATCTTGAGTAAGCCCTTTAAAATTGGCTATTGAAAGCACCAATTGATTTACATTCTTGTCTCCTTATCTCGATAAACTACCTATACAATTCTGCAAGGGTGATAGGCAATCTGAACTTCCCAAGGAATGCATCCTTCAATTGTTGCCAAGTTTGTATTGAATTTGAAGGTAGGTTGATATACCAATAAAATGCTTCCTCACCCAATCAATAAGGGAATAGTCTACATGCAACATCCTCATCTTGCACATTTCTATTCTGGAGGACATCCCCAAAAATTTTAATGTGTTCATCAGTAGTGCGGTTCACATCATTCACAAAGAATTTAGAACAAAAGTGTTCAGGATTCTTTGGCATATTATTGTATGTAGAAAATGTTGCAAGGGGTGATGCATTTTGCCGACGCCATTACTGGGCCATTGCTAGAACTTGTTGTTGGATAGTTGGAGGTGAAACAACTTGTATAGGTATTTGCACAAATAACTGTTGAATTTTTGTAGCTCCTGGTGGAAATCCTCCTTGGATTGATCCTTGTGCTTGATGTTGAGGTGGTGGAGTTTGGAATATCCTTGTGAGATTAGCTACACTTGGTGAATTCTGGCTTGTAGATGCTACTTTATTTCATCACCTAGGCTTTGGATCAAAACTCAACTCTTGTAACTCATGCGCTCTCGAGGTGAATCTCAAGGATCTTCAATGTACCTCAGGTGCAGATGAATTAATGTTCTCTAGTATGTGAAACTACTATGAAATCTTTTAGTCAAGGCCCTTCTTCTAGTGCCAATTTCTATTGATGCGTGTTTTATGACTCACCAAACAATAGAACAAAATATCAAAATATCTTATCCTCTCTTGAATAAAGTCTTGTGTATGCTAAGATTGCTAGAAGATCATACAATGACTTCAAGGTTCCTTTAATGTTAGGTCTTGACTGTGGATAAGATCGGTGGTTGATGTGATTTGCTAATGATCACAAGGGGCCTTACGTGTTGATTCATATTCATTTCAAGCCATACTAGATGTGGGAGCTATCTTAAGGTTTTGCAATGAAGTCCTTTTTGGAATTTTTCACAGAATATGTAGAAATTCAATAGGAAGGGGTTCATGAATTCTATTCTAATTCTAAGGGTAGTGCTAACAACAAATAGTATTATAGTGGACAAATTCCTCAATTTACTGAATTTTGCTTCGACAAGTTATACTACAACTAAGCATGAACCAGTGCAATCCTCAAGGCTATGCCAAAAATCATCTCTTCCATATACATTTAGTTGAAAGAATTCCTCTAACTTGACTTTTAGATTATCAATTGTCATTTCTTCTTCCCCCAGTCTTTGTGATAACAAGGATGCAACTGCATTTGATATTCCTTGCTCGATGTTATCAACAATCTTTTTCTATCGACTAGATTCCCTGGTAGAGCTCTCAAACATTTCCTTAGCCATGATCACTACACTATACCATCGAATAAAATCATGGACATCCCCCTTGCTAATAACTCAACCATTAATCAATTCTTTTTTTGGGGTACCCATCAGATTCAGAATGTCAGCAATCACCTCTTCTTGGTAAATATGCTCATCCACCCATGATTCCTCCATGCACTGGATCCTAGAGATTGTAGCCAATGCCCTATTGTGCACTTGCACTAACTCTTCTGCATGTTTGAAGGCTACCTCCTAAATTCCTTCGATCCAAATCTTTACACCCTGAGCAATCTGCTTGATTCTATCAATATCACCTATCACTTCACTTAAAACACCTATTGGAGGGACAAATGACGGACCTTCCTCTCTTACTGGACGGGGCAAGTTATTGATGTACTGACATAAGGACCAAATTTTTCTTTTCTATTTTTCATACCCTTCATTTACTTTCTTCAGCCTATCCTTCAAAGCCTGTGTGGAGTCATCAAATTCTTCCAATATTTGCTCTTGGCAGGCCCAACCAAGATTTACTTATGTAACATGATATTCATCTAGAGCAATCTGATTTTTCTCTTTGTCAACTATGGGAGTTGCAATTTGCAAGATTCTGGATCCTAACTCTCCTTTGATGAATTTAGTATATCTTTTTGATTTCCCTTGTTCTTCTAATCGATTTGATCGGTCCAAAATTTCCTATAATTCAATTGCTGGATCAACCTCCCTTTATTGACGCAATTGAATTCATTGCCTCAACCATTCCAAAATGGGTATATTTTGGGCCCTAAAAATTGCCAATTGTTCTTTCCTTTGGACCACTCAAATGTCAATCTCCTCTTCACCTCCTGGACTATCCATTGTAACCTCAGGAACTACAACTTCATCACTTGGAAGATGTATTGCTACTCTTGGAGTTTCTTCATTTAGTGGACCATCTCCATCATTAGTCATTCCTTGCTCTAAGATTGTAGCGAGACTTTCCTCTATAGCCATATCTTGATCTCTCCCTCTTTCTTGCATGGACTTTTCATAAGCATTTATACTCAACCTATCATGAATTGGCCTATCCAAATTCTCTTCTTGCTCAAATCTCATTATACTTGTCCCTACATCCTACCTTTCAAAAGTTTCTATCTCTTGGACACTTGCAGTTCGACTCGGAGAAGAGGGAGCATCTCCATGTTTTTGCTTCTTATTTTTAGATTCTTGGGTAACTTCCTCAATCCTATGACAGTTTTCTCGAGGTACCTCCTTTGCCTTCTTTTTTCCTACATCCTCAGATGGAGTTCCCCTTTCCTCAATAGTCTCTTTAGATATTTTTCCTGATCTTTCATCCCTAAGTGGTCTATGGCCGAGCAACCTATATGTGAATCCATTAGCTGGTGCAACTAATCTGTCAAGCTTATGGTCGATCCACCACTTTGTAAAATCTAAGACTAGTTTTGAAAGGGCTTCAAGATTTTTAATTTATTTCTTCTTCCAATCAAATGGTTGACTTGTCATTCTTGGATTGAATCCTTTTCACATCACATTTGGGTCCTCCTCCATTTGATCAGGAACCTTGAATATGTTGCATGTTCTAATAATGTTCAATGGTAAGTCTTGAATGCAATCTTTTTCTAATCTCGTTCCTGTCTGCTAGATTTGCCCAAAAGTCTTCAAGGTGAACTTTGTGTTGGTACTTTGATCCTCCTACTGATAAGATCATGTTGTAAGGATCCAAATCATTCCTCTTTGGATAAAGCAGAAGGCGTAAGAAGTGGAGCTTATCTGATGATTTCTCTACGGCTTTTAGACATGGGCATACCTCAGTTTTCCCTTCTCCTAAAGAAATTGGAAACTGCAATCCTAACTTCTTCTTCCCTTTCTAAATCTTGTCATAGGTAGTAAGTTGTCAAGTAAGCTCTAACAAGACCATCTTATCCATTGGATACTTGGGGAGTTTGTATGGCTCCGTGGAGAAGCCTTGAACTCAGATGTATGAAAAGGTAGGAAACTAATTGAACCAGGCACCATATTCTTCAACCAACTTCATTGCACCCATTGAAATTCTTATATGTGGCCTCTTTTGTAGTGTTCTTACAATGCGCATAGAAAATATATCGTTAACCCTCATGTAATCATCCTTTGCATACAAATGCAATTGCGGGTAACATTCATGGACTTTGAGGTGTTGGCTTCTGCTTCCAATCGGTCCTTTGCATTGTAGTCCATCATAATTTTTCCTCCATGCTAGCATGTAGATGACATAGGAGCTCATGTAAAATTTTCTTGTATGCTCTAGATTCATCAACTGTTCATTTAGGTTATCACTTATGAGCCCAACCCAATCTATTATTTCGCATTCCTCCATCACCTGCTCTACAAAATACCACATCCAACATTCAAACCTATAAGAATAAGGCATGCCAAATATGCAACTCAACATCATGACCATATCACTATATTTCTTTAGGAATTTTGGAATGATGCGGTCTATTCTTTTTCAACCATCTTTTGTTGATTATTTCTTCACAAAAAATGATTCAAGATGTATAGATTCTCAGTGCTTGCTCTTGTGTTTTTGTGACCATCCTTGGATTTGAAGGAATTCCAAATGCTTCAGAAATGGATGCTAGAGGAAAATCAGCCAGAATATTTTGTTCAAAATCTTGGATGGTTCTGTCTCTAGGACTGTAGTGCTTGGTACATTCCACGATTAACTCTGGATGCTGAAAAGAAGGAGGGAAACCAGCTATAGCAAAAATTCCACTTCTCACAATTTTTGTAGCCAGTTGTGTTGGTTGATAGTCATTATATCCAAGCATTCTTCGATTAAAATCTTTCAAATCAAGGCCACCAAGACTTGTATCCCCAATTTCTACCCACTTTGACACATTTTTGTATTCAAGATAGTATCTTCTCCTTTCATTCTTTATCAATTGTCCTCGCATTTCTCATGTTCCCCTAGGCTCTTCCATTTTCCATTCTGCAAAGAAAATTCCTTTCTAATAGGATTCAAAATCTTCTGTCGTGAATTCCCAAAAAGCTCCTCAACAATTTTAGAAGATCTCCCAAAAAATCTGCTTCCTTGAACTCCTTGAATCTTACTCCTATTCTCAATTTGCTCTTCAAATTTTTCTGTGAGACTGAATGAATTAGAGGGTTTCTTATAGAAATCATCCTTCAAAAAAGATGCCTTTAAAGCTATGGACTAAAATTAGGTAGTTGCTTTACTTAACCATCAAGGTTTCCATCTTTCGTGCCACTTGTCACTTTTTTGCTGTTTGATCAAAATATTGTTATTTTTGATGCTCTTAGCTTCATGATGAAGCTAAGTATTCTTTTGTTTTGATTTTTTTTAATAGTTTTATTAATTAAATATCAATTTAAAAAAAATTAATAGTTAATTAATTTCCATACTTAAATGAAAAAAAACAAATTTATTTCCAACTTTTATCCATATTTTAATTTTTTGGATTATTATTCAAAAAAAATCAAATTAAATATTAGTAAACTAATATTTAATTTTTTTTAATGTAAATCGAAAAAAAAAGCGCTTTTTTTTAAGGAGCATTGCTTTTTTCACTTCTCTCTTAACCCAATTTTTTTACTTCTCAAGGAATTTCACCCTCCTCTAAATTTTGGATTTTTCTCAAAATTTTCAATTTTCTTGGGTTTCACGATTTTTTAAAAAATTCTTGTGCTTCAATCAATTTAGGGGGCAGGCTTTTTATCAAATAGAAGATTCTATCCTTTGCAACATATTTCCTTTTATCAGTGGGCTTCTTGGGCTCCACCACAATTGCAGAGTGAACTTTTGTTTCCTCTGCGTTCTCTTTCCCAGGAAGACAAGAGAAACTGCTATCATTCTTAGCCCCATTTGTTTCCACTATTATTTCAGTCAGAGGAAGATTTTATGTCAAACCCCCTGGCAGTGCATGTCCTTTGATTTCAATTGACTATTTGGGCTCCTCCATAAAACCAACAGGAAATGCATGTTGCTACTGCTCATTTGGTTTCTCTCCATTACTCGTTCCATCACAGTCTTGGTGCCCATTTGTTTTCATTTCACTCTTGCTCCCAAACAGACAGGTACCCTTGTGCTCATTTTCCTTCACTATCTCAAAACTATGCTCCACGCTTTTATGAATGCAAGATTTTCAAGGAATGAAGGATCAAATCCTTCACCAAAACATTCCTCCATTTCCTCAAAACTACGCTCCAAAATTTTAGGGAAAGGGCTTTTTATGGAAAGAAAGATTTTGTCTTTTTCAAAATATTCCTTACTCCCTTAAACTGTCCTCTACGCTTTATAAAAGTGGAATTTTCATGGAGTGAAGGATTTTATACTTTGTTGAATATTCCATGGCAAAAGCAAACTTGGGCTCTTGAATTTGTGGAGTCGGGCTTTTACTCAGATGAAGGATTTTATGAAATAGCAGGTCCATTATATTCATCACTAGGGTTTATGTAACCATTAGGATCTATGCCATTTGGGGAACAATATGCTATTGTCTACTGCAAAAGCTGCTGCCATTTCTTGCTTATGATGTGACCATGTTGAGCTATTCATGCTCTTTTGCAAATTGAGCTAGTGATTAGCTATTGACATTAAATTTGTCAGGGCAAGAATTGGCTTATTATTAGTGATTAGTAATGCCCACCTTAGGTTTTCTGCAAGCATTACATTCTCCCATTTTTGTGCATGGTTGAGAAGAGAGCTATGATCATAGAAGGAAGGGATAGTGGAGAGATCCAAAAGGTCTACTCTTCTTATGTGTTTTACAGGATCAATTCCCATCTACATTAAACATTTCTTCAAGTGGGTGCGATTTTGCTTTTGTGGTAACGTTTTGCATTTTGTCTGTCAAATGTCTGAATGTCAAGAAGTCTTGATCTAGTCATCATTATATATCAGATCTTGTATTCCTCAACTTTTCCAAATTCTTTATATCTGCGTTATTGAAGTAACATGCGGCATGTGCCCAAGCCATTATTTCTATTATGTAGAAACCTTCTTCAACTGATTTTTCTTTTGAATTTATGTTAGCCCTAACCACTCAACCAAAGGTGATATCTAGTCCCTTCTTAATTTCCTCTATACATGTGTTCCTATCCATATCTATCTTTGGATTAGAGATAAAATTTACAATCCCTAAATCTGCGCTCAAAATTCGCTAGAGCGGGCTTTTAGTGGAATGAATGATTTTATCCTTTGTGAAATGTTTCCATGACTCCTTCAAGCTTGCGCTCCACACTTTATAGAAAGCAAAATTTTCAAGGAATGAAGGATTTTATCCTTTCCATGACTCCTTCAGACTTGTGCTCCTAAATTTGGGGGATCGGGCTTTTCCAGAATGGAGGATTTTGTTCTTTGCATAATATTTCCTTCCAAAACTATGCTCCATGTTGTAAGGAAAGCGAGATTTTTGAATGATGAAGGATTCTATTCTCAGTCTTCGCTAACATGTGCTCTATAGAATAAGCAAATAGCTAGCAATTTTTTTTAAAAAAATAGAAAGGGGATCCTAGACCTAGGCGATGGTGATTGGCGATCACAATAGGCTCTAGTAGAGGTTTTAGAGGTAGAGGTCAGGGAAACTCTGGACAAAAGAATACTAGAGGAGAAAGCTCAGGACAAGTAGGAAATTAAGAGAGAGAAAGAAAATCTCAAAATAACTCTAGACTAGGTAAGAAGAACTATACCTCTAACAAGAGTAATACAAAATGTTATTATTGCCATAAATTTGGGAATTATGCAACTGAATGCTAGAAAAATCAAGGTGATCAATCAAGGAAAAATGCAAATGTGGGTGAAGAAAGTTCAATTTCATAGCCTTCATCATGGGCAACATTGGTGAAGAAGGCAACCCTAAGTTATGGTATTTGGACAAGGGTTGCATCAACCACATGAGTGGTAATGAAAGACTATTTTCATTTATTGATAAGAATTTTAAATCTAAAATTAGAATGGGAAATAATGGAACCATTCCTATTGCGGGCAAAGGATCTATAATGGTCTACACCAAGAAAAGTGAGAAGAGAGAAATCCAAAATGTATATTTTTCCTTGGGCACAAAGTAAAATTTGATGAGAATTGGAAAACTTATTCAAAATGGTTACAAGGTGCTGATGGAAAATGACAAGTGTGCCATTCATCATAAAGATGGGAGTAAGAATGTTTTAGCAGAAGTACAAATGACAATGAACTAGATGTTCCCCTTGAGGATAGAGACTTGTTTCTCTTCTCAAATTGTTGTTGCACCTACCAAGCATGTATGGACAACACTACATCGACAATAAAATTTATAGGGTGATTGAAGACCACTCCAAGTTGTGGCATTGTAGGTATGGACATCTTGGTTTTGATAGTTTAAGTTTATTGTTCGATAAAAGAAAGGTAGATGGTTTGTCAGATATTGTAGATTCATGTGACAAGTGTGAGACTTGTATTTTGGGTAAACAACATAGGCTTCCTTTTAATTCTAGAAATTCTAGAAGGCCAAGGGAACCATTAGAGCTAGTACATTCTGATTTAGTTGACACTATGCAAACCACTTCTATTGTGGAGAATACTTATTTTATGACATTCATAGATGATTTCAGCCGAAGGACATGGGTGTATTTTATGAAAAATAAATCTAAAGAATTTGATAAATTTGTTGAATTTAAAGCCCAAGCTGAAAAGGAATGTGGACATTATGTAAATATCCTAAGTTCAGGTAGAGGGTGGAGTATTCTTCCAATTCATTTGTAAATTTTTGCAAGAAAAATGACATCAAGAAGGAGCTTATAGCCAGTTATACTTCATAACAAAATGGAGTGGCTAAGAGAAATAATAGGACCCATTTTGAGATGGAAAGGAGCATAATGAACATAAAGGGACTCCAAAATAAATAGTGGGGAGAGGCTATAGCAATAAAAATATATCTAATAAATTGGTGTCCAACAAAGGCAATCCATGATAAGATTCCCCTTGAGGCATTGGCAAGATATAGATGGACACTTGAGCACTTGATAGTGTTTGGGTGTATAGCATATGTACACATTCCAAAGAATAAAAGAGAAAAGTTGGATGAAAAGGGTCTGAAGTGAATCTTCAAAGGTTATAATTTGGAATCAAAGGTAAATAGATTGTATAATCCAATCACTAAGGAGATCATCATTTCAAGAGACATAGAGTTTCTTTAAATTAGTCATGGGATGGCTCAGTGGATGAATATTCAACAATTTCAAGTAAAGTGTCAATTATTGATGAAGAAGATGAAGTTGTAGATCATAAAGATGAAGGAGTGACAAATATGTATACCTCCAAATAGAGACAAAAAGTTTAGTAGCCACAAACATATAGAGATTTAGTTTCTAACAGTTCTAGATAGCCCCGAATTGGTATGCAAAATAGTAGCAACAATAGTATTAAAAAATTTGATCTCATTCTCACATCCTTATTACCAAGAAAGACTAAGATTCTAAGGGAGATATACCTAGGTGAGAGGTATGATAAAGACTATGATGAGAGTGTTAATATTGCATTATTCTCTCATAGTGATCCAATCTTTTTTGAAGAAGCCATGAAAGAAAATAAATGGTGTAATGCCATGGAAGAGGAAATATATGCTATGGAGAGAAATGAAACATTGGAGTTAACTATATTTTCCTCCCAAGAAACAAGTACTTGGAGTTAAATTGGTCTTTAAGACCAAGTGCAATGTTGAAGGAAAAATAGATAGGCATAATGCATGATTAGTGGTCAATAGATACAAACAATAGAATGGTAGAGATTATGATGAGCCTTATGCCCTAGTTGCAAGAATGGAAACTATGCATACTATCATAGAAATTTAAACCCAACATAAATGGAACATATATAAAATAGATGTGAAGTTCACCTTATTGAATGGAGTGTTCAAAGAAGAGCAACCGCCTGGTTATGAAGTTGCAGGTGAAGAACATGATCAAAAGAACTTAGCTTGGACTTTGGTGGAGCTATGTTTTTCATGGTTAGGGATGTGTTGGAGAAACATTTGGTAATCTTTCCTCATTATTTCATAGAGATTGGATGGATTTACTTGAAGTTTGAACTATTTGAACATTGCTACTGGAATTGCATTTTTTCTGGTTCCTAGGTGCTTGTTGCAGAGCATGTAATTAATTTTCCTTAATGAATGAAATTTTTTTCACTTCATAATTTGAATAGAGCCTAGAGTAATATCTATGGTCAATTTTGAAAGTCCTAACTCTTTATATTTTGGGACATATAGCAATTCTTCTGAAGCATTAATTTCTACAAGACTACTCAACATGTTGATATGGGTGACTTTCAGGATGGATGCACACTTTTTCTTGAGGAATCAACCTTTTCACATTGAACTAATTGTAGACGATCTAGATTTCTACCTATGGTTCAAATCATGAGTTCCAATTCAATTAGAGCTAGGAGATATCATGATTTTACTTTGATATCAATTTTTGGACATTTAATTGTTGTTACAGGTCGACTTGTGGCATTTAATTTGTGTTTTGCGATGAATTTTGACTCAGATTAGTATAAGTAGGGGTTGTGGTGGAGTCTTTAGTCATTAATTCAAAGGAGGAATGAATGTGGGAGTAGCTGATGGGTGAGTTTTCCTGAGTTTGTGAGCAAATCGCTGAATTTGAGGCATCTAACAACAGGATTGTGATGAAATTGTCAATTTTTGGACACAGTGCCAAATCTGAGATAGTTTACACTTGGATCTTGGATCTTGGAGAAGATCTTGGGTTGTTACTATAAAAAAAGGAGATTTCTTGGTGCGCTTGTGAGTACAAGTTGAGATTTCATTGGTGGTTTTCTTCTAGATTGTTGTTATGTTATAGATCTGGGCTACGTAAGATTGATTTGTAAGTTGGATCTAGTTGGATCTTATAAAACTAATTATTTTATTTTCTATTTGTATTTGGCCCTAACCTGGAAGGCCTTACAATCAGGCATATTGCATGTAATCAATTTTATTTTATGAATAAGTGATTGTAATTTGGTATCAGATATTGCATTATTATTTCTTGGTGTTGTGTTTGTGTTGTGTGGTTGTATAGCTAGGGGCTAGGACATATCCTTTGGGGACACTCCTTCTTTGCACTATGCCAAGTGGTATTAGAGCGAAGGTTATTCTTGAGTGTGTAGACAGATCACCAAAGTTGAGGGAGTTTGCACCAAGACTTGGGTGGAGAAGTGGATTTGATTTGATCATCTAGTGGTGGATTTTCTTTTTGGAGTCCTAGATCTCTTGGTTACAAGGTGAAAGATCATGGTTCTAACTTGCAATTATAGAGGGCTTGCTGAAAAATGGATGGATGCAAAGTTGGAAGGTTGATCTTGTTGAGACATGATAGTAAATAGTTTGTGGATTGCAGATCTGTGGTCCTAGACTTGTAATGTGGTTCCTGATTGTTCATGCAAGGTGACTAGTTGTGATCTGACTTGCAAACAATTCAAAGTTGTCACAAGGAGCATGGGAAGCATTTTTTGTAGAGGATTTACAAATATCTTAGGATATGGCTCTTAGAGGATTGGACCCTAAAATGATTGCAAATCTTTGTGATGTGGTGGAGACAAACTTTTTTGAGATGTCTGCTCGGTTTGAAGCTAGCTTGGCTGATCGAGTTAAGGATGGGGTGAGGAAGGAATTCCATGAATGTTTGTGGAGCTAGAGTCTACCAATCTAGAAGAGAGTTTTTTGTCCAGTTAAGAGACTTGTTCATGAGAGAAGATGGCATGACATGGTCGAGATGGAAAAGGTTGGTTTTGTTGATCAGATTGTGGAGTCTGATACAAAAATTGGAGAACAGTTGTAGGTTGTTGCTGAAGATATTCCTATCCTTGTTAATGCTAGGACATAGGTTGGTTTTCCTGATCAATTGGCTGAGTCTGACATGGAAATTGTAGATAATTTGGTTGTTTTTGGTGATGAGTTGTGTGTTGCCGAGCATCTTGTTGTGAACAATGAGATTGCTAGTGTGGTGAGTTTGGCATGTGTTGATGGATCTATAAATACTTCTACAAATATGGAGTTTTTTGCTACTGATGTGGAGCTTGTTGTTGCTGATGTGCAATTTATTGTTGCTGGTGTGGATTCACTAGTTGTTGATGTGGATGAGGGTTTCTTTATAAAGCATTGTATTCAGTTTGTTCTTAGGTGTGAGCATGCTAATTGGGTTGCTAATATGTATTTGATTTTGATGTTTTAGTGGTTGAAGCATAGATGGTGTATTTTTAGAGTTTTTCTATTGAATTTGATGAAGTAGAAGCCTTTGGTGAAGATGAAGTTGGTTGTTGATCTTTCTTTAGGCATCCAAGTGTGGGACACACTTTTCTATTTACCTAGGGAGTCTAATGCAGGAGCATCTAGCATAGATTTTTCTAGAGCTATTTTTTTCATGGATAGGGATGTGTTGGAGACACATTGGGGAACCTTTCCTCATATTTTCATAGAGATTGGATGGATTGAGTTGAAGTTTGAACTGTTTGACCCTTGCTATTGGAACTACATTTTTCTAGTTTCTAGGTATCTATTGTAGAGAATGTAACTAATTTTCCTTAATGAATGAGAAGTTTTCCATTTCATTGTTTGAAGAGGGCCTAGAGTAATATCTATGGTCAAATGCACAAGTGTTAAAACTTTATAGTTTGCGAGATATGGCAATTCTTCCAAAGCATCGATTTCTGGCAGACTGCGCGACAAGTTGTTGTGGGTGACTTTTAGGATGGATGCATACTTTTCATTGAGTAATCAGCCTTTGCTCATTTAAGTAGTTGTAGAGGACTATATTTCTACCTATAACTCAAAGTATGATTTCTAATACAATCAGAGCTAGGAGATATTGCAATTTTACTCAAATATCTATTTTTGGACATTTAATTATTGTTGCAGGCCAAATTGTGGCATTTAATTTATGTATTTGTATTTAATTGGTGTTCTGGGGACAACTTGTGACTTATACTAGTATAACTAGGGGTTTTGGTGGAGTCTTTAGACATTCATTTGGAGGAGGAGTGAATAGGGAAGCAGCTAATGGGCAAGTTTTCCTGAGTTTGTGAGCAGATCGCCGAATGTGAGGTAGCTTACGACAAGATTGCGATGAAATTGTGAATTTGTGGATCAAGCATTGAATGGGAGGCAGTTTACACTTGGATCTTGGATCTTGGAGAAGAGCTTGGGTTGCAAATAATAAATAAGAATATTTCTTTGTGGTCTTGTGAGCACAAGTTGAGATTTCCTTGGTGGTTTTCTTCCACATTGTTGTTATGTTATAGATCTGGGCTAGCTGAGAGTGGTTTGTAAGTTAGATCTAGTTGGATCTTGTAGAACTAATTATTGTAATTTCTATTTGTATTTGGCCCTAACCCAGAAGGCCTTATGGCTAGGAATATTACATGTAATCATTTATATTTTATGAATAAGGGATTGTAATTTGGTATCAGATCTTGCATTATTATTTCTTGGCATTGTGTTTGCACTATGTGGTTGTATAGCTTGGGGCTAGAACATCTCCTTTAGGGATACTCCTACATTGTACTTCATTATAACACAAGGTGCATAGGTTGAAGAGGGCTCCTTATGGGCATAGGCAATCTCAATGAGCATGGTATAGCAGGATTAAGTCATACTTGTTGATGAGCAATGACTTTAGGAAAAGCAATGGTAAGCGCCCTCTTTACATCGAGGCAGGAAATGGTAAGGTTTTGATTGTTTTCTTGTATGTAGATGACTTAATTTTTATTGGAAATCATAATTTTCTAATTGGTGAATTTAAAGAGGCCATGAAGAGAGAATTTTAGATTACAGACTTAGGTCTCTTGAATTTGAGATACAAGCACTCTTTATATCCAAAATGTATCCCCCTTTAAAAAAAACTTATCTGAACTAGTAGGGTCACTTTTTATTTGTTGGATGAGATTACTTGTTACAACATCATTTTTCCACTCTTCTTTGGCTTCTACCACCCAATTTTCTTATAATATTGAAAGGGTACGCAATAAGGCTTCATCTTTTCCATCCTTCTTAGAAAGTGCATCGACCACAATATTTTCTTTCCCTTTCATATATACAATTTCAAAGTCATATCCCAACATATTAGCCACCCATTTTTGTTTATCTTTTGAAGATAGTCTTTGTTCCAAAAAAGATTTTAGGCTATCATGATCTATCTTAAACTTGAAGTGTCGACCCATTAAATAAGGTCTCCATTTTTTAACTACATGAACGATTGCTAGCATTTCCTTCTCATAAATAGGTTTGAGTTGATTTTGACCTTTTAATTGATGACTCTCAAAAGAAATTGATCAACCTTCTTACAGGAGAATGAATCCTACCCCATTTCCAAAAGGTGCATTCCACAATGAATTCCTTGGTGAAGTCCGGAGTGGCAAGCACTAGAATTGTACACATAGCCTTCTTCAATTGCTCAGATACTATATTAGCATATTCATTCTAATGAAAAAAATCCTTCTTCAGTAGAGTGGTAAGCGGTACTACTATAAAACCATAATTCTTCACAAATCTTCTATAGTACCTTGTCAATCCCAAGAAACCTTGCAGCTTAATGGTTTTTGGAATAGGTTATTCCATGATAGCCTTAATTTTGTTGGGGTCCACCTTTACTTCTTCATGTGAAACTATGTGTCCCAAATACTCCACCTCCTTGAGACAAAAAAGACACTTGGATGACTTAGCATAGAGTTGATGATCCTTAAGTAATTATAATGCTTGATCTACATGTTGCAAATATTCCTCCCAAGTCTTGCTATAAATTAATACATCATCAAAAAACACTAACACTAACTTTGTCAAGAACTTCTTAAAAATGGAAATTTCATCAAACTTTGGAATGTACACAATGCATTGGTAAGAACACATGGCATCACCAAAAATTCATAATGAACCTCATAAGTTCAAAATGCTATCTTGCAAATATCTTCCTCCTTAACCCAAATTTGGTGATAACCCGATCTAAGATCTAACTTGGTAAAATACATAGCTCCATTTAATTCATCTAGAAGATCATCAATGATTGGAATAGAAAACTTATCTTTAATGGTGTACTTGTTGAGCACTCTACAGTATGGACACATGCACAAAGTTTCATCCTTCTTATGCACCATCACAACAGTAGAGGTGTAAGCACTTTGGATATGTCTAGTAATTCCTACCTCTAGAACTTCCTAAAAAGACTTCTATCTCACTTTTTTGTATGTGTAGGTACCTATAAGGCTTGATGCTTGGTGGTTGGCTCCCTGGAACTAATTGTATAGCATGGTCATGATCCCTCTTAGGAGAAAGTCCTTTAGGCATATCTCTAAGAATCACTGAGTGATGATCAATTATTGCTTGTAAATTTGGATGGATAAGAGCATTATATTTAGAGACTTCTAATGAACATATAGGCTACAAATCCATCCACTCCTTTCTTAAGAAAAATTTTCATTTGATGAGATCTTACCATCTGTGGAGATTTTTTCATTAATCCCCTTAGCTCCACTACCTTTCCTTTTGATTGAAATTTCATGAATAGTTCTTGCAAGTTCATCTCAATTGTTTCTAATATAGTAAGCCATTGCACTCCCAATATAATATTTACCACACCTATGAATATCACATACATTGGGGAATCAAGTTGATAATCTCCCATGGATAATTTGATGCTATGACACTTCCTTGAACAACTACCTATGCCCCCATCTACAATCAAAACCTGAAACTATGGGGCTAGATATATAAAACAATTTAGAAGTGTTTCCAACTTTTTGTGTATCAAATTATGAGTACTACCTAAGTCGATCAACATTGTTACTTTCTGCTTCTTTAAGAAACCCACTACCTTGAGAGTTTGTGGTAAATTGAAACCTGAAAGTGCATGATAATAAATGATTGGTTGAGAATCATGAGATTCTTCACCTAACTCCCTACCCTCCATTTCTATGGGATCATCCTCTTCTTCCCCACCTGAACCTTCAATATAGAAAAATTTCTTTTCACTACATTTATGTCCTCAATTGTATTTTCTATCACAATTGAAACACAACCCTTTTTCTCTTTTCTCCTTAATTTTTGGTGGAGTCAACCTAGTAGGTTGAGGAAGATAAGGTGTTGAATAATCCTTTTCTCTTGTCACATTAGCCCTTTTCTTTCTAGGAATCAAGAACCTCTCCTCTACCCTATATGCCAATATAAAAGACTCATTTACTGAGCTAGGACTAAACATGCATACCTCATGTTGAATGTGATCCTTGAGAGCACCCAAGCATAAATCATTCAAGTTTTCCTCTATAATTGTATCCACTCTTAAGGATATATTTTGAAATTTTTGAATATAATCCATAATTAATCTTGCTTGTTGAAGCTTAGCACATTGACTAAAAGAGTTTCCTGTCACACTATTGCTATATTGTTCTTAGAGTTCTTCTATAAAAATTGACCATGATATGGTGAGACCCCTTTTCCTCCTATGAGTACGAAGCCAATGATACCAAATGAATTGATTTGGTTCTAAATATAAGGAATCCATCATGACCTTTTATCCATATGGGGTTTGATGTACCTCAAAAAAAATCTCTATTTGATTTAACCATGTTAGAGGATCCTTGCCATCGAATTTGTGCATATCCACCTTTGGAAAAAATTCCTAGATCTCATAGGAGTATTAAAATTTGTGTCATTATTAGTTGAATTGAAGGTTTCACCTTGATTGCTTGACAACTCCTTCCTTGTTTCATTCATATAGGTGCTTAACATGCTTTGTATATCTAATATATCTTCTTGTAGGTCACACATATCCCTCTTAACCTCTTCCTTGAACTTACTTATTTATTGATTGGGACTATTATCCTTTGTTATTTTCCAATCTTTATCAGAAGATTTCCCTAGTGTGGTAGCATTCTTTTTGCCTCTTGTTGGAGGCCCTATCATGATAGAAACCAATATTTTTGAAATAAATCACACAAATGAAATATAAATTCTCTATTTTTTTATTTTTTTATTTTTTACTATAACTTACTAGGGCCAAGATACCCTTAAGCAAAATCAAAAAATTATTTTAAAATTTGTTGCCTTGACAGAGAATTTTCCTAATTTTGTAATAACTTATTTTTTGTTCAATTTTTCCAAGCTTGAAAATGTAGGCTCCTCTACTATGTATTCAAAAATCCAATACAATTTATACCTCAATTTGGCAGAATGTGAGAGATATGTAGATCTCAATAAATTGTGTATCTAAATAGTAACTTTGCAATAATTTACTCAAATTTTCTCCAATTCCTCTGAATTTAAGATTAAAACTTCTTTAATATAGTATTCAAAAACCCTTTAAAAATCTTTAAAAAGTTCGCTAAAATTTGAAAGTTATGCTCTTCTCAAAATTGTCCCAATGTTGAGAAAAAATCTTGCCTCTATGGTGCCAAGATCATACTTTGATACCCCTTGTAATGAAATAACTTGCAAAATAGAAAAAATAATATGAAATAATATATAAATAATTGATAATAACTGAGATTAATATGTGTTGGTGTAAATATGTACTTTACTATTTACACTTACTTAAGTTTACTTAGGTTAATGGAAATTTTTAATTATATTACATTATTTTATTCTTTTTATTATGAGACACTTAGGAGTTTGTGCAACCTTGTGAGTTGGCATGTTGACAACACAGGAGTGCACACCTCTATTTGAGCACATGGTGTCTACAACACTGTTTTGCATGTCCCACCCTTGTAGACTTATCTTCTCATCACCACACTTACTTCCGTGCTTAATGGAAGATAATCTATATCTGGTGGACATGTGCTTGGTTGTATGATACATCATGATGCTAACTTCTATGCATTCTAGAAGCTCTCCTGAGGCCTTTATATTCAGACACTCCTAGTGTACTCTTATGATACAATTATTCAATACATTATTATTCTGATCATACTCTCTCCATTTTTGGTTTACAGTTGTGCTTGTGTTTGAGTTCTTAGTTCTTGGGTGAATTTTTCCCTTCAGAAAATTTTTGCATGGTATCAGAGCTTGGAGACTTTCTCATCATATAGCTGTTCGAGACCTCCTGCTTGCTTCATCACCTCAGCCTGAATCCAGAGTGCTACTGAAATTGGGAGTGTCCAGCACCAAATCTGACCTCTCCATTGCATCCGAAACACTAAACGGTGAAAATCGACTATAAGCATGCCTACCTTGGCTCAAAGTTGACTGTGAGGCAATTTTTTTTTGCAAATCAGAACCCGAAGGCCCCGATTTGCGGTATGGGTATGATTATTTTCGGATCTATTGCATTTATTTTTCAGATCTGAACATTATCTCTTCTTTGTAATTTTCGAATTTATTATTTGAAGCAGAGAATTTTTTTTTTAGAGACCTGTCTTTAATTGTTCTGCGGACTCTTTATTTAATTGGGCATGGCCTACCATATTTCTACTGGCAATAAACTTGACCAAGCGGCCACATACCAGCATCCAACTAGGCCGCAGACTGTACCATTACTGGCAAGGAGTGTCGTCAACATTTTCGGCTGCCCAGACCACAACATCAGGGGGCTTTTCCCCTGTCTGCAGCCTATCTTCCCTTAGTGCATTGTGGACTGCTGTATTTAAATAGCGCCATACTCACTGCGCCGACGCATGTGGGACAAATAATGAAGCCCACCCGCTGGCAGTCTGAGAACATCCGGCCAAAATTTGATGGGGAATTTGTGGATCCAAAAATTTATGTTTACTAAAATAAATAAAACTAGAATAGGAATATGTATTCCAATTCCACCTATTTGGGTGGAATTGCAAAACCTCATTTTTGGGCCAAAATTAGAATACGTATTCCTATTTTAGTTAGTATTCCAATTCTAATTTAATACATCCAAATGAAGAATTCAAAATTTTAAGAATTTACACATACCTATTCCACTTGTATTTCTGTTGCCAAACAGACCCTTACGATATCACAGTATAATCATTTTGACTGAAAGCGTGTGTACCAATGAGATACGAGCGTTGGCCAAAATTTTGAAAGAGTCAATTTCTGAAATACAATGTTCAACTATTCTGATCTTTGTTTGTGTGCGGCTTCCCACTATAAATATATATATTGCATCATGTATTGCAGTTACATTCGATCTCTGCGTAATACATTGCATTGCACCCAACTTTTCTTTGCGCCCAGTTATTTAACGAAGAACATCTCTTTCTAACAACGCTCTTCAGCAGTGGAAATGGCGGGCTCAAAGATTATGAGAATAATTATATCTACTTGTTCTAAACCTTTTATTTGCCCTGCAAGCTTCTGCTCGATATAACCTTAAGACGTTTGTAAATATAGATGCAGAAAGTAATGAAGATAAAGAGAGGTTTAATTTGTTTGAAGTTGTGGAGAGATTAGCATCATGTACCAATTGCGCAAGCCATATTTCAAATCCACAGTGCTGCAAATAATAATTTGTACTATAACACTGATATACAAGTCCAAAAGCTTTGTTCATTCCATTCTTCTAAATGAACCGAGTGATATCTTTAATTAGGTCTTAACTCTTGTATAATCTGCAACGATTAAAAAGAAATGAAAATAATTCTATTGCTATATTTTGTAGCTCCATTTTCCAAGGCTAGATGCTATGTGATAATTACAGAAGAATTTTGTATTCGTCTTCAAGAACGATAGAATTTTCGTTACTTTATCAAAGAATTTAAAAGAAAATTGTGAATGAATTTTTCTGATGAAGAATGATCGAGGAAGATCTAATATTCTGATGTGCAGAAAACATAATTCTTTATCTCCTGTTGTCTTTTATTGGAAGGGCCTCCATTTTACTTATAATTTATATATGTAATGTATTTTGATTTCTAATTATTTTGCTAATAGAGCTAAATATGTATTGTGTCTCCTATTTTTCAATTTAGAAAAACTTTTAAAATGAAAAAAAATCTATCAAATGTAAATTATCTTGATGGTTTCTCTAAGAGCAACCCAAATAGGATGTCAGGTAAGAAACATTAAAGGAGAAATTATTCAAGGTTTTTTTATTGATATAGGAGTCAATTCAATTAATTATGAAGAGGGAACGACAATGTGGTAAGGAATTAAGATTTTTACTAATGTATGCAAGAGCCTACTACTTAAAAATGCAATGTACAATGTAGTTCTTCAATAGAAAGAGATAGATACAAAAACATCTTTGCTCAGCAACTAATATTTCAATATTGTCTTATTTACTCATCACAAAACTTTATCTTAGTTTTCATTCCTTTGATCATAAATCAATTTTTTTTTGTATCAATCATTTCACACATACATCACATAACTTTGCATATAACAATCTTTGTTTTATACCTTGTTAATTATAAATTATCTATCCAGTCGGCCTTCATGTCTTTATACACTTTACAAAATATAAAATTAACTTTCACTAACTTAGGTTTAATCTCTAGGATGTCATCCCTAATTAGTTAAGTAATTATTTTGTAAACAAAACAATTTCTTAACTTAAAATACTCATTTTCATATATTTCTTTGTCTTGCTTTATATTGTTGTAACTACTAATCTATCCATAACTTTACCTATACAATGTATACCGACCTACAGAGTTCAACATGTAATCCTTGTTGTCTTAGGTATCCACAGCTAACCTCGTAGATGTCATTGTTGTCTCTATAAACCACATACCTCTATTTGTTTTGTCAAACAAACTAAGTCATACTTAGACAATTTTATAACTCAATCCTCATGATCCACCCTCTTCACATAGATGATATGTTTCCATAAATGAGAACATAAATTAGCCAAATTGCCAACAATCTTCCACTTTGGAATTGATGGCAACATATGGGAAAATTGGCTAAGTCCAAAAAAAAAAACCTTCAAAATTTGGCCTTTACAAAACTTTACAAAGTTAGAAAACTGTAGATCATAACATTTTAAACCATCTTTCCTTATATCTCCTAATTATATTATAACTTTTATATTACTCCCCCTTACTTATATCTTATCTTTTCCTTATATGCAATTTATTTTATCTTTCCCCCTTTTATATCTCTCTCCCTTTTTTCATGTATATTTATACAATCTATACATATTACCTTATCTCTAACTCTTTGACAGCAATGAAAAATGTGCCAAAACTTATATACAAGTCAAAATTTTGTTGTATTACCTTCAAGGTTTCTGTTGGCTAGTGATTTATGATATTTAATCATCAAAAAATTTCTTCAATATGGTGAACTCTATCTCCCATTTGTCTTTCACTGCATCTGCAACACACAAAACTTAGCATGGAGCATAAGATGCTATCTCTATTGCATCTAGCTTTCTCTAGGAAAACTTGTCATAAGATGCTCTAATTTTTATTCATTATTCCAATTGTCTATGCATAGAATCAATCTTTAGTACAAGGTGTTCTCTTAGAAATTAAAATATCTTCACTATTTGTTTAGTTCTAAAAGTCTAAACTTATCATCATTAACTCAGCCGATTCTATTCTCAAAATCTATAATCTTGGTTGACGGATCTACCACTTCATTCATCAATGCTTCTAAGTTCTCACACCTTTCTATTCATCTCATCTGTGGTATCCCTTATTAACATGTGTCCTCCAACACACTTCCCATAGACTGGCTTCCCTTCTATTAGAAAATGTCTCAATTCCTTAATCTTTTCATCAATGTTCTCAAGATCATTCTTGATGTTGTTCAAGGCTTTCCTAAATATCTTTGCATCATGTAGAGTTTGTGCCTTAACTACTTCTATACAAAAAAAATTTAAAAATTCTCTATCAAAATCTTGACCAACAACTTTTTCTCTCTCCTATGGGCCTTGTTCAATCATTCCAACTGATATGGTATTCTGTAATCTATCTATTGCTTCCATCAATGAATTTTGTAGAATTTCCACTTTCTTCTTCTTTTCAATTATCTTACTAGGTGATGAGATTAGTTCAGTTTGGACATCATCATCCAATCTAGTAAGAGTTAGTGCGAGGGGTGTCCTAGAAGAAATACACACACTTGTCTTCTTCTCATCTTTCTCCTCCTTTTCTTCTTCCTCTTGTTCTCTTGTTCTCCTCTTCCTCCTTTCCCTTTGCTTATGCTATCTTTCTATTTTCTTCTTCTTTCTTTATCTTTTCTTCCTCCTCCTTTTTTAATTCCTCTTTTATTTTCTTATTTTCTTCTTCTTCCTTTCTCTTTTTCTCCTCTTCCTCCAATTTCCTTTCATTTTCTTCCAACTTATTCTTTCTCTCTTCTTCTAACACTTTTCCTTTATCTTTCTTTTCTACTTTTTTTCTTTCTTCCTCCTCTCTTTTTCCTTTTCCTCATCTTCATTTCCATCCTCTCCATTATCAAAGCTAGTGTAGTTGACCAAATTGTCAACAATTGATGGTCTAAAATCCTTAAAGGGATCTTCTTCTTTACCATTAATGATAATTTTTTTATTATTCCACTTGCATGGTGTTAGTTACAATGGTTACATGCAGTGTTGACTCGATAATCATGGTGTACTTTCCAATCTTTGCAACTAAGACTACTATTGGTACTTATTAATACACGTCTCTAGTAATGTCACTACTCAGTTTGTGGGATCAACCAATGGTGTCTTCTGTACCACTGTAGGGATTACTCCCCCTAAATTCTTGCCTTTCTATATTTTTTTTGTTGTGGAGGTTATAGACTTAACAATTTGTTGTTCACTTTCCTTGTTTACCTCTTCATAATTTCCACCCATCACTAGTATAGTTCTTCTTTTATACCTTAACAGGGGCTCAATACCCTTCATAATTCCTTCAAGATCTTCATTTTTTATTTATCTCAAATAACATCCTTATATGTTTCTCTCCAGTTCCTTTGTCTTTATATACTACTCTTCTCTTTCTATTAATTAGTCTATCATACAAGTCCTTGGGTATTTTCTTATGTATATCCTTAAATATATTTTTTTCCAAAAAAATACATCTAACAAATGTATTCTCTAATTCTAATCTATCCATGTTATTATACAGATCATAAAATGTGTTCAGCTAAACAAAATTACTATTAACAATAATTGCAACATTCAAGGTTTCAACCTTTGGTTTCAAGGGTCTTTTACTAAATGGTTTCTTTACCTCTTCCTTCGATTCATTAGATTTAATGACTTATAGAGTTTTTCTTTTCTTTCCTTGTCCACTTGACATTTGTTTTGTTCTCTTTCTTGAAGGTGACTCTACTTGTTCTTTCTTTACCTTAGTTAACCTCACAGACCTCCTGGTGCTAGGTGAGGTACAACTATTTTAACTTTAGTAATTCTAATTTGTTCTTCATCTTTTCCTTTCTATGTTGAAGGTACAAGTTTAGGTTGTGCTTGGGATACTATTGATAAGATGCACTGGTTGATGGTCCAACAACTATTACACCTTGTGATAATCCAACATCAACTACTAATGGTTTGGCCATCAATACCTTAGGTTGACCACTTGCTTGCATATGCATAGCAATTCTAGAGATAATTTTATTGGTGAATCATTTCCATTTAGCTATCCTATCTCATTGGTTGATTTTCATTTGGTGAATAGAGAATATAAAGTTTGTCAACTATGCAACCAAACAATTTACAAAATTTGCATCCAAAGCCCATGCTAGTAACCCATTAGTTTTTCACATGATTCGTCAAAAATCTTGGTCCAATCACCACTGTAATATACATTTTGGATACAACTATTTTAATCTTTTTGTCATCCTTTATCTACGGTTTTCTTAATGGATGAAACTATTTTTCCATTGGTATAAAAAAATAATTTTCCCTTCGGTTGGGTATTGCCTACCGTTTTCCTGATGTGTGTCACCTAATATCCCCATTTAGCCAACTATTTTATATTTTGGGCTTATATATGAAGGTTCATTTCACCTACTCTTGACATTTCCTCATGTGAATCCCACACAGTTCACCAACCTAGTTTTTTATATACACATTCATTAGATACTATTATTCTATACAATTTGTTCTTTTTTGGTCTAGCATTTCTTATTGCTACTAAAGATTTATAGTGTTGAGTGAATTTCCCATTGAACAGTCATGACTCATGGTTTTCATAAAATTTAAGCAATTTTTAATTTATTTGTTATGTGGTTATTTTTGACTAGCCATTGGACATCTCACATGCTCAGATAGGTTTGTAGATTTTATTGGTTAGTACCATATTTTGTAGTAGCTATACCTTTTTTATGCGAAGAATCATATTATATTTATTATATTTAGTCTAAATATTCTACTGTCACAATATTTTGTTCAACAAGTTGATTTTTTTTGTAACCTTTATTTTTTTGCAATGTCAAACAAGATGGGTTCTAAGAGGATCCCTAAAATCCAAGAGAGGCCACCAAAATGCTTATCAACATACTTTAGTGGTCAAAAGGTTGGCAACCTACAAGATTCACAACCTACATCTCTAGTGCATATTGATAAAGGAGGTTCATGACAAGTTGTAGACCATATTGAAGAAGTTTAAGTTGGTGAACTTGATATCTCAGTTGAGGATGAACTTGAACAAGATTTTGAGGTAGTTCTCTTAAGTTAGGAGTCACAAAATGATATTATACAGTTGGATGAGAAAATTAAAAGTGATGCCATAAATGGTGTTCATGATTAGAAGGGGAAACAAAAAATTGGAATAAAAAAGAGATTGATCTCATTGTGATCTATCCAAATAGAATTTTCAAATAGAATGGCTGGAAAAGTTCTAGTTCATTGAACTAATGCCCAATCTAGTTGATGGTGAACTACCTATAGAATGCATATGTAATATTTGCAGAGAGATAAAAAAGAAGGAAAACAGGTTGCAGCTTAAACTTGATAGGTCATAGAAAAGCATGTTGATAAATTTTACAAAAAAATTTTATAGATGGAGTCAAAAAATCCATGATAACTTGAAAACTAAAGGACACCTGTCTAAATATTACAAATGTCAAAATATACAAGTTAAATGAGCAATTAAGGGAGAAGCATTATGTAGTAAAAGGTTATGCTGAATATTTCCTTGGGAGAGAAATGGAAGTGAAAAATATGGGAAAAGTTGTTCAATTAAGTGTCATCTTTTATATTGAGAGTAGAGGGTGTCCTATGATATGTTGCCCTTCAATTATTGGTTTATTGCATTGTTTTAAATTTCAAAATCATCTAAACAGTCACTCATCACTAAATAGTGGATAAGAATGGGCTAATTGTCTTGCACAAGTTGAAATAGAAGATATGGAAGAAAAAATAAAATAGTTAAATTTCTTTGCATTCTCTCTAGATGAAGTTACAACAATTGATAATACTTCTTGGGTCTGCATACATGTTTATACTGAAAATAATCTTTTCTCTCAACCCCTTCTACTATCTATTGCTAAATTGAATTGCAGTGCAACAACATAAAATTTATATGATTTATTAAAGAGTATTCTAATTAATTGTGGATACATGGATATCATGGAGATTGCAAAAAAGTTGGTGTGTGTTGGAGCAGAGTGGAGAGAATGTCATGTTGGTGAATTGATTTGTCTTTTAAAAAAAAGAAATGAATGAAAAACTTCTCTGCCCGAATTCGCAAGACAAATGAAATTTCCCAACAATTGAGGAATCTCAAATTCTTTAATTCCTCTCTTAATTTTAGTAAGGTTCAACTTCCTTATTAGATATGGGTAAAAGCACAAACCTATGTCACCCTTTTTGTAAAGGAAAAGGCTAACAAACATATACATGTTGACCTCCAATGACATAAAATTGGTATTATTATTTTGAATTTGAAAATGAAGTAAACTAATAAAATGTGTAGAAATGATTGAAGTTTAGAATTATAATTTTAAATAATTATTTAGAATAAGAATTGATATATTTTTCTAATTTTTATAGTTAATTTTTTTAGCTTCTAAAAAATGCTAAAAATTAGGGGTCTAGTTCCCACCACAAAACTATATAGAAATAAACTTATTTCCCTTTGATCTCAGACAATGTTATAGATAACATATATAGCTAGAACAATCAAAAATAAAAATAAACTTTTGACCTATATTTTCTCTTTTATAATGATTAAAACTTCAACTCACTTGAAATCGATAGTTTTCATTTCCCACCACATTTTTCAAAACAAATCTATTCTAAGTAGGAGAAAAATTATATATTCTAGAAGAGGACTCTCTCCTCTAGAATGTTAAAATTCATATAATTTTTTATTTTTTTGATATGATTTAATATTTTTTCTTTCTCAAAATTGACATATTTTTGAGTGTTAAAATACGTGGTTGTAGAACTTTTTTATTATAACATGCTATATATATTTAAAACACTATCATATCTATATGAGAATATTCTTGACTCCAAGCTCTATAAAATGGTGTTTATATGTTATTGAACAAATATCATAAAAAATAGTAAGAGTTATCCTCTTTTCTAAAATAATTTTTTTTTTTTAGTAATTGGATACAAACTAGTATAAAACATGCATTTAATAGACATTTCCAATTGGAAAAGTATGAGACCATATATAACTTAGCTAGAATGAATTTATCTAAATCATATGTTTGAGAAAATATGATTTTAAGATAAAAATACTCAAATTTAGTTGTTTTGACAAGTCAGCCTAAAAGGTGACACAACTTTGTACTTTTATCCATATTCAATCCAAATCTCCTTCTAAATGAGAGCTACTTTTAACCAAAAAGTATTAAGGCTTCCCATCTATTCTTAGATAGAGCGATAATCTGATGAAAGTTAATTAAATAAACATGAACACATACAACGGAGAGAACACATAGTTTCTCTATCAATTGCTTCGTGATGAACATTCAAAACTAATACTCACCTAACATAAAAATAATTATCTAGCATCAAAGGAATTTCAATGATTCAATACTAAATCAATAATGATAAAATTCAAAGAATAACATCTTCGAACATTCAAACATTTTCCTTTCCAAAAGAACAATACTATTCAGATACAATACTAACAACTTAAAAACATTAGCATAGCTATAAAACTTAGATAAAAATTATCACAGTATCATAGCCATCAAAAACTACCAACCCTAAATGCTACTAAGTTGTAGACTTAAATAGAAAGCTATTTGAGAATGTCCCTAAAAGCTTGATTATTGGATAGATAAAAGTAGTTATGAAAACAAACATAAGGGTATGTAGACCCAAAAATTAACTTTCTAAATGTGAAACTGAATGTCTTGAAACCATTTAAAAGATAACATAAATCATTTGTCAATTGGTCAAGTGGTTTTTCTTCCTCCTCATCTTTAGCATCACCCTATCCACATGCCAGCTTCCACATCCTAAACACATTCATGAATTTGGCCATGGCAGTTGTATTTAGGCTCTTGATGCTTTGCACTCAGTTTTTTTAGATATTTTTATCTAGCCTCATCTTATTCATGGTATCCAAGTAATTAGGGAGTCACAGAGTGCACATTGCTAACATTACCTTGCTTTTGGCCACCATGGAGAAATCAAATGATGGGAGATCAATTTTATCTTTCACAAAATTCATGCATTCTTCATATCATTTCATCATGGTCTCCACATCAAAACCTCCTTCCTTAAGATGAGTGGAAATGGTTGGGTCATTGGATTGAAAATCCTTGCTTACATTTTCAAGCAATGTCTTGAATTCCTTTTCACATAACTACATCCTAGAAATTAAATAAGTGTAACTAGATAGCCTCTAGGTTATATTCTTTCGTAAAACTTGAATCAATCCTATATCCATGTGTTGTAGTGGGTTTTGCTTTAGAAAATTTTCTGGCCCAAAATCTTCTACCTCTACCAATTGGGTTACCATGGCTGAGAATTTCTTGACTTCACCTTTCCAAACTACTGACTGAATGTGAGATTCAACAAGTGTGGTCCTGGGGAGAGAAACAATCTCATGCAGATTTTGCATGAGTTTAGCAACCTAATTTTTTACTAGGCTAATCTAACTAAACATGACCAACATCATCATCTTTTCTCTCTTTAAATCCTCTAGCAATTGTTGGTTTTCAGGAGCATTGGAGTCAAAGATAAGCCATGATTGGTTACCATGAACCAAACTCTAACCTTTCAGTGAATTTATATATTCAACTATTACATTATTCTCAACTTTTAGTTTCTTTTTTTGAATCCCATCTTTCTATGACTATAGCACAATTTGTTCGATAGATGTATCTACCTAGTGTTCTTTTGTTTCATGGTTCATCACCCCTAAATCTATGTGTAAGATTTCAAACTTACTTAGATCCAATTTATCAGTTCCCTCTTTTTGATTGTAGGTGGCTATTTTAGCTATACTTCTCCCTATTGCACTATCAAAAGTTATTGTGGCTGTGCTTTTAGCGCTCTTAGGTTTTTGGGCTTTGTTGGTATATTTGGTCACAATTTCATCAACAGGGAAAGTAATGGGAACCAAGTTCCTCTTCCTATTTACACGAAGCTATGAGCTAATTAGGAGTGGTAGCATCTTGTTGTGATCGGGTACATTTTTTAGGGGTGTTTGTGACTTGCATCCTCAGAGGAGACAAACTCACAGTCATCTAAACAATCTATTTGTTGTTAATAAGCTCACTTCCTAGGTCTTTATCTAGCTCTCCATCTACCCAGATTACCTGGTGAACTTTTACCGCCATTGACATTTTGGTTTTCTTGTTAGAATGTGCTTTTTGAACAAGAGGAGGATTATGGATCTTCTTCTAAAAATTCCTTGATGACCTTATATTACCTACAGTTGTAAGACCAACATTTGGAACAAGGTCAATCTAGTCACTAACACATGTGTCCTTTTTCATTCTCAACAAAGGCTTTGTCATTTCAATTACATTTTCTGTTATTTCAAGAATATTACACTCTTCTTTAGAGATCCAATCTATGGTAACTAGTTATAATTTACTAGTTCAATATCTTGGGGAGCTAGGATATTTGTTCAATCCTCTTTTATTTTTGTGATATCTACACCTAGTTTCAATTGAAAAAGATAGACTTGTGTTATAGTAAACCTAGACAACCCTCTTCTTTTCACTTCCAACTCATCTATACAATCCTCCCAAAAATCTACAACATTAGGGACATGTACAATCTTTGCATGAGAGTCAAAGAGGCTATGAATAATTCTCTTGCTGTCAAAATTTGGTCTAGCCTAAGAGAAGCAAAAATCAAGTTTAACTAAGTTAGAGCTTATACATGTTGTATCTTCCATGTTTTAGCATGTCAATTTTCCTAGCTTAGGTGGGAAAATAATATCACAAGCTTCTTCAGCTAAGAATTTGTTTATTACATCAATTAATTCCCAAGTTGCCTCTTCCAGGACAAAGCAATCAAGAGCAAACTTGGGAAGATGTATAGGTTCTTCATCAAAACCTCCTATTCTTAGATAAGTAAATTTTAGGAATTGGATGTATAGGCTACCCAAAGATTGAATGAGCTTTTGAGATTCAAGAGACAATCTATGGTGCAAGGGGATTTTCAATTCAAAACACAACTTTTCGAAAAAGACATCATGAACCTTTCTGAAATATTTCAAAGCTTTATTATTATGCAACATGGGGAAATAATTATATCTAGTAATGTTCTAAGTCCAAGGTTCATTTGGCAAATGTTGGAAATCTTGAGTCCTAGCTAGCATATACATCAAATAAGGTGACATGAAAAAGTTCTTTTTCAAATTTAGAGCACGTTTCACCTGATCTCTGAGAGAGATAGCTATTAATTCTACCATGTCTAGAAATTATTAGCCCTTTGACACAATTTGGATATAAAAATATATCCATTCTTCCAAAACAGAGACATCAAAAGACCCACAAATTCTATGCATTAAAACCATTATGTCCTTGACTTGAGTGGTCATTTGGCTTTTCTTCAAGGTTTTGGGTAACCTAGAACCCCTTTTGTAGAAAGACTCAATCCAACTCTTTGCTATGCTGTTCCTGTAAGGAAACTCAAGTGTGGAAACAACTTCCTACACTAATCTCTTAAGAGAAGTATGGTGAAAATCCTATTAAATATTTTCACTTACAGATTCAATATTATGTAAACAACAATATTTTTGCCAAGCAAGCATAAAAAAATAGACAGAGAAAGAAACACATAACACAAAGATTTTTCGGTGGGGAAAAACCTTTCGATAAAACAACCCCACCCCTCCAAAACCTACATAATGTATTATCTTCAACACAAGGTTACAATACACTTGCAATGCAAGTTCATCAGCGACAAAAGAAGACTTCAGTAGCAACTCTAGTACCAACAATACACTTTTTCGCATACTCCTCTTCGCAAACCTATAAATGCTTATAACACGCATTTCACTTTTAGGGTTACTCCCAAAGGTAACCGTATTAGGGTTTTACCATTCTCCAAGATAATGATAAATTGAGAACAAATTTTTTGAAAGGAAAGGAGATAGAAGAAGACATAGATTTGGATGAGGAAATCAAAATTTCAAAATGGGATTTCTACAATCTTTCTATAGACCAAATGCACATAGTTGGTGAACTCCTCCAGAAAAAGGCCAAGCAAAAAAGATTGAGAGAAGAAAGAGACAGAGAGTAAAAAATATTAGATGATGCCAAGAGCATTTTGACTGAGGCTATTGGAATTGAAGTTGATTCTTCTCAACCTATTTTGTTCAAACTTGGTGAAGTAGTATAAAATTTTTAAGAGGACACTGAGGGACAAGAGAAATTGGTTGAAAAGGTAGAAAAGAAGTTCAATAATAAAGTGTTGGAGCACATTTCTCAACAAATTTTTATTAATCAGGTTGAATTATCAACAATTTTGGTCAATCTTGAGGCATCCAATTCTAATGTTTCATCACATTTTGCAAAGCTATGTGATGTCACTGAGTATACCAAGGAAGTTAAGGAAAAACTATCCAAAATTGATAGTGATCTTAAGGCAAGTGCTCAACAGTTGCAACTTGACCCCAATTCAAGCTCTACACATTTTAAGAAGATTATGTTTTTGTTAGATATGCAAGAATAGTTGTTAAGGGAAGAAGCAAGGATCTATTTCACACTAGTTGATATAAAAAATATGATCCTTCTAGTCATGGATTCTATGCAGAAATACATTGTATATTCAAAGACCCTGATTGATGATGACAACATCTCTATTGCTGACCACATGATTGAACTATCAACTCAAGTGCAAATTTCCATCCATACATGTAAGGTTTTTCAAGAGAACTGGGATAAAACACTGGTAATTTCTCTCAAAGTACGCTTTGAATTCTTATGTCATTTTGGTGTCTCCATATAAATATGTTAGAATAAATCTTTGGCATTACTATAAAAAAGGGGGAGAAGAGTAGAGTTAAAGGGGGAGATGAAATATGAGAAGAGAATAGTTACAAGGGAAGATATGTATATAAAAGAAAAGTTACATGTACATAGTAGATCAAATTATATGGGGGAGATATATTGTATGGTGTAGATATACTCTATATATATCTTACAAAGATCAATTTTGAAAAATCTTTGAAAAATAGACTGAGCTAGTATCATATGGTAATGAATACAAGGTATTCAGTTTTGGTGTAATAAGTGTTTTTGTCACTAATGCCAAAGAGGGAGATTGTTGACATATTGGTCAAGTTTGTTATTAGTGACACACACTTATTCAGATTCTATATAGCTACTAAGATCTTTGAATAATTTATAGTGTTTTCTATGTAATTCAGTAGCCACCAAGCTTCTACAATTTCTACCAAGTCCTTTGGACTAACTCTAGTGGTTACCAAGCAAGTGTGAAGTTCAGTAGTTCAAACTGGGTAGTTCAGTGTATACCAAGTTTATCAGTGGTTACTAAGTTCACAGTTCATGTGATGTGAAGCTAGTGGTTATTGAGCATTGCAATGTCTACTAAGTTCTTAGTTCATGTGATGTGAAGATAGTGTTAACCGAGCCACTTCATGGTAACCAAGTAATTCAGTGTTTGTCAAGTTACACAATATCTACCAAGTCACAGTGCAGACCAAGTTCAAGACTTCTTGAAAGTGATTAGTATGGACTGAGCTTCTATATTCAATAAGAACGTGATGATACCAAGAAAGGACAGTGGATGTTGAGTATCAAAACCTCATCGAGTCAGTCTTTAGAACCCGAGTATCTTCATGTGGGCTGACTTTGTAATATTTGTGTTAACCTATGTCATTGTTGACTTTGTAATTTTGTAACTTGGATTGGTATATATATGTAATGTATTATATCATATCCAATGTAGTATGGAATGTAATGAATATGTTATTCAAGTGCAAGAATGCAAATGTGAAAGCATATTCAGAAGTTAAAGAATTGTAAAGGCCATATCAGCATAAGGAGTAGTACTGACAAATCTATCATAGAAAGGTGATTAGTACACCAAGGAATCTCTATCAAAAAACTTAGTTCTATACCAGAGATCTATTGCTTCATCCTAACAGGTGAACTGGTCAAAATCCTCCAACAAGGTAGACGTAATAGTCTTTTCTAAATCTCTTTACCAAGTGCGTACTTCATTGTATGTTTGTAAATCCTCTCACAAGGTTGACCTAGTTGTAACGCCCCGCTTGGGAACCCAAGAGAATTAAACCTAACATGTTACAATGTTTACTGAACTATATTTTTTTTTTGAAGTTTAAACAACATCAAGATAACATTAATGCGGAAGCAATATGAACATACACAACAAATACACATTTGCAATTACAAATATAGTTTCAATTCCTCAAAGGTTCCTTTACGTTGAGTCACATTTAATAATTTTTAAATTAATTAGTTTAAGTTCCAAGTACAATGTCTCATGATCATAAAGAAATACCAGATACATAATCGCATAAGCAATTGCATAAGTATAAACAATACAATGAAAGTACATCCAATCAATAACATCCACTGCACATGTCGCAAGGTATGTGAGAATAGATACAATACATCAGAATACATGATAACATATATACTTCATCTGAAAAGAAGTCTCTGAGATAAGAAATAAGAATGATAAAGGTACATCTTCTGCAACGAACATCCAACAGCTGGTAATGTGAGGGGAACCCAAATGGTAAGAAGACACTACCTCCCGGCCATGTGGTTACCTAGTCAGGCTTCCACTCCCACCGTGCAGGGAAGATAATGAATGATCCACATACGGCTATCAAACATAAAACATTCCTAGGCAAGGTACCCCTAATAGCCAAAACTACCTCAAAGGTAACACATACTACTCAAGAAGATAAAATAATCCAAAGAAAAAACACTCAATCCAATACCGACACCACATAACCAAACATCATACACAAACCAAGTATAAACCAATTACCAAGATCATAAGATAAAGTCAACGAAAGATAATCACCTCAAGTCAAAAGCTACATGTCAAAAGTACAACATCCATGAATCACCAATCATCATCAATGAAAGTAAATAACCATAATAAACACATCCGACAATAGATACACCACCAACAATAAGTACACCACCAGAGATACACAAAAACCACAAAGATCTACAGAGGAGACTCAGGCTACATACTAGGGAGTGTCATCACATGGCTGCTTAAGTTACCCTGGACTGATCTCTTAAGAGACCCTGGACCCTCAAGCATTGAGTTACCCTAGACTGGTTACTATGAACCCCAGACCCTCAACATCACACATATGGAAACTAGAAAGCCCTCTCAAGAAGACGAGGCACTCATCTCATTCCCATCCTTAGTCCATACAAGCACTCAAGGCATGGGTAAATCAAAAATCTCTAACTTATCTTTTTAGTGTGTTTTCCCCCCATAAATTTTAATTACTAGATTATCACTTATTACATAACTTGCATTAGGTTACCCTGGCACTGACCACTTTGGGTCCCGGACCCCTATGCAAGCCACTCCCAAGTCACGTACCTAGACAACCTCTCCTAAGCACATAAAAACACAGTTGTGTCCCATACCACAACACCCATAAAGATCAAACTCGGTTCCTTAACAGGCAACCTGATAACAAGATGGTTCTCCCATTTGAGTACACATAAAAGCTCCACAAATAAAACTCATAAATATAATCTCCAATATGAATGTCAAAACACATCATGACATCCAATCACATCAAGAGTATAAAATAAATCTCACAAAACCTCTGGTGTACTCCCTAGACTAGTCGACATCTAATCAATGCCAAAATCTCAAAGCATAGGAAGTATAAGTAAAACAATACAGATACCAAGAGTAAGTTTCATGTTTGGCTTAATCGAACTCACGTAGTTAAGTTGAACATAAGGTTTCATTTTTAGTTAACATATGTTCTAGGTAATAAGTTTTCGCAATCATTCCTTTTTAACTAACCCATTTCTATATTTAAATGATTGTTCAATTACCTTATAACTAAGCTAAGGATAATCATTTATTTATTTATGTTATAAAAACAATCCTTAATGATTTGAAATAAAATAAATTCGACTTTATTAAAATCATTAAACCCTCATTAATATCTTCCATTAAATCAATAATCTATTTTTACAATTTTAACAAATAATGTCCATTATTAATTAACTTTATTTAAGCTAATATTAATTAAATTAATCAATAATTGTTCATTTAAATACTTATATTAAAATCTTCATTGATTATCAATTTATTAATTTTTTTAACTAAAAACTATTAATAATTATGAAAACTACATTAATATATATTAATATTTAAATTATTAAATATTAATACAGATCATTAATAAAACATTATTAAATCACATTATTAAATACATTTTAAAACGCATTAAAATTTATAAATAAAAAAAAAAAAACAAAATATAAAAAAAGTATATATGTCGGCGTGTTTAAAGGCTCGTCGACCTGGTACCTGCAATAGCAGGTACCCTGCTACGCGCAGCAGCAGTTGTACTGCTGCCTGTGACAGCAGCGGTACCGGCTGCCATGGCAGACTCTGCCAGCAGCAGGTACGGGGGGGTGTATGTCCCCACCCAAAAAAAATTATATATTATTATTTTTTTAAAAAAAAATTAAAAATTATAAAATTTCAAACGTACGTTTTTTTTAGTAATATATAAATATATTAAAATATTTTAAACAATCCAAATACATTATAATAAATTAATATTATTTTTAAATATATTTCTTTTAAAAATAATAACAATTTATATATATAAAATAAAACCTCTTTCTTTCTTCTCATTATTTAATTTTTTATTTTTAAATACTATTTGCAAATATAGTCTGGTAGAGAAGACACAACAAATCATTCAAATTTCTAATTTTAAATATTCTTTTCCTTCAAACCCTACATGATTTAATTAATTTCCCCAATGATTCTTCTGTATAAACAATGAGAAACTAATTAAAACCAATCAGATCTTGAAAATAATTGAAATGATAAACAGAATTTTAGGAGACTAATTATCAATCAGTCAGATCGGGAACACAATCAAGATGACAAACGTAATTTCAATCACCCAACAATCACAAAGCAGATAGATATTTCCAATTAAAATTGCATTCACAGGATTTCAAAACCCTACCTCGTACTGATGCTAAAACTCTAACAGCTGGATGAAAATTTCTACTGCAAGCAATATCCTTTAAGCTACGAAAAATTCCTTCTTGTCCAAACCCTCTGAATTGCTCTCCAAAACCTGTGTGTGTTCTCAAACTTGTCTCCCGAAAATCTCTCTTGAAAAATGAACCCTCAAATTTGATAAGGAGTTCTCTTCCTACAATCGGGGCACTAATTGTGCGTTTACCCAAGAGGTCTCTTGATCAATCTTGTTAACTCTAAAATCAACCTTTATTTATCTTATCTTTCATATTTTCATGCACGTTAAATGGATTATTAAATCTCTTTATTTAATTTCCACTCAACTTCTATTTTAATCAATTTATAACTTATAAATCTCATGCGCACTTAATGCTATTAAATATCTTTATTAATTTCACATGTTTAATCTTTTCAATTAATTTCTTTTATTTTCAACTCATGCATAAACCATGCGAACTATAATCTTTATGATAATTAAATATCTTTTCACTTTTAAATTTCATTTTTAGAAACTTAATTGATAAAATATTTATTAACTTAAATAACAATAATATTTAGCATTTATTTAAAAATTCACTCTAAATATATTATTATTAAATTAAATAAATATAATCACTTTCTAAATTTAAACTTTAACTTTTATCTCCAATATTTAATTCTCTCTTATTTAATTACTTCATTCATGCACAATTAATTTCCTTTTTAAAATAAAATATTCTTTTATTATTCCTTCATGCACTTTAAGTGAATTATTAAATTACTTTATTTAACTTTCCACTTTACTTTACTTTAAATTAATTTAATAACCTTTTAAAATCTCATGCACACTTTCTTAGAATATCTTTATTAAGTTCACATGTTTTTTTATCTTTTAAATTAATCTCTTATATTTAAAACTCATTCATGCGAACTTAAATCTTTTCCATAAATTAATATCTTTTCCTTTTGAATATATTTTGAATGTTTAATTTGATAAATATTTATTAACTTAAATAAAAATAATATTTAGCATTTATTTAAAAATGAACTATAAATATATATTATTATTAAATTAAATAAATATTATCATGTTCTAAATTTAATCTTAAAATTTTTATCTTCCAATTCAATTCTTTATATTTAATTAATTTCTCAATTAATTAAATATAATTAAATATTCATAATATCATAATAATTCTCTATTAAATTAAATTATTAATTTAATCTATTAATTAGACTTAATTAATAGAAAATACATCAAAGACTCACAAAACAACATACGCATAAAATACTCACGGGTTTAAAAAGGGTAGACAGTCTGTTAGGAGTCCTCCTTGCAGGACAAGTATTATAGGCTTATGGCTAGGATTGGACCTGATCATTATCTTCCCATTCTCACCATTTGAGTATTTGTAATAGGGCATGCTCATCCTGGCAATTTAGGGAAGTCGATGCCCGGTACCTGCATCCTGCATAAAAGACGAGCATGTACATGTATATAATATATCTAAACTAAACAGACAATGGCGGGGAGTGGTTCATCATGTAGATCCCAACTAGCAGGTGACTACGACTCCCTCCCTTAACCACATCAAACACTTCAGACAGAAAGATAAAATAAACACGCACACCATACACATGCACGTATGGGGTAAGTATCGTAAAAATCACAAGTCTAATATCAAATGCATACATATAATAATGTATCTCTATCAATACAACATAATCATCATTAAAGACATCATGTTAACATTTTTATGAAAGAAACCACATTTACTAACTAGGATCATCAAAATACCATTAACAACACATGAATGAAATCAACTAAGCAATAATAACCAATGCATTTGTAATTCAAGACATGAAAAATTATCATAATATTGTAAATCCAATATCTCTAAACTAATTGATGCATAAAATACACCTAAGGAATTTGCCAATGATAACACAAATGCGAATTAGGGGTAGGCACTACACTAGCAGTCCTATTTGCTCCTAACAGGGAAGATCATCAAAAGTGATCAATGTAAGACTTAATAGGCCAACTTTATGTTGTAGTATTAAAGTTTTTGGGTATCATCCCCACCCTAGTTTTACTTTCTATTTGGAAGGTTTCTGGGTCACCAAATCTTTGTGTTCAAGTGTTGTGGATTCTTTTATATTCTCAGTTTCTCATGCATCTAATTAGATCAAATGTGATGGATAAAATGATAATTGGTTTATTGGATTAAGAATTGCAATTGGTATAAGTTTTAGAAGTTACTGATTCACCCCTGCCCTCTTAGTAACTTAGCATAGTTTGAATATTTGCAACAAAATCGAGACAGCTTCTAGTACAGAACTAACATGCTTCCCAAGGAGATTTTGATATAGACTCCATATGCTTCCTAAAGTGATTCTTGATATAGAACATGCAAGCTTCCTGGGGTAATTTTTGGGACTGGTAGGTAGGCTTCTCAAGGCATTTTGGTACGTGTCCTAAGGTGGTGATTTTTTATTTTAGTTTTTTTCCCTTCTTGTTCTTTTTTGCCCTACATGCAGTTTTTTGATCGTAACTTGCTCATCCAGACTCCAATTTTTGTAAAGGAGATATCATCAGAAAGATGATTCTAAGCTTGTCATGATGGTACATATTTTTTGGACTTTTGATATTATTTGGTTTCTAGTTTATGCTATCAAAGTCAAAGGTTATATTTTGCACTCTGGGAGACATATCTTGAGACATTCTATTTCAAAATTCTACTCTAGGCACATCCCATTTAGGTTTTTTCTCTTTTGCATTGTGATGAATAGCTTGGTTGTTTCAAGTCTAGGATCTTTTTTTTGGCTTCAGATTATTTTTCATGGGTTGTACTATCTCTTGTATTATCGTTATGTCTCTTTTGATCCTTGTTGACATCTTTTGTAGTATTTTTGCAAATACATTGAGATAAAACGCCACTCTATTGCATTTTAGGATCTTTCACATCTGTGTGTGTTATTGTACTTGTAGTACATTATAAATTGCCTTAGGGCTTTCATGTTGGCCATATTTGTCATCTTCCTTTGTCAAGTGAGTGTTCCTTCCATGACATTATCCTCATGATGTGTCAATCACATGTGTGATTATAGGTGATTGTATTTCTCTTGCACTCTCGATATTTCGAGTTCTTTTATTTGCAAGAGATATTGCATTTAGTTTTATTGTTCATGTATTACCTCTTAGCATTATAAGGGGGTTATGTTGGTTCTATTTATTTCTTGGTTCAATGGAGTGAGCTATGTATTCAATATTTGATCCTGTGTACTAGGCTATTGCAGTGGCTGGATACCTATGCATTTTGGTGAGATGGATCATTTACCATATAGACATTCTTTCATTCCTATTTTTTGAGGCCATTAAGATACCTTCCATCTTCGATTGATCAGCTCTTTAGGCTTAGTCTTCTCTTGGTAAAGTACAAAGTTGTGTCACCTTTCAAGCTGACTTATCAAAATGACATAATTTGAGTATTTCTATCTAAAAGTCAATTTTATTCAAACATATGATCTAGATAAATTCATTCTAACTAAGTTTTATATGGTCTCACATTTTTCCAATTGAATATGTCTATTAAATGTATTTTTTATACTAGTTTATATCCAATTACTGAAGAGATAAAATTATTTCAAAAATCTAACGTTTCAATAACTCTTACTTTTTTTATGGCTTTTTTTTAATAACATATAAACACCATTTTATAGCACTCAAGTTAAGGATATTCTCATAAAGAGTTTATAGTGTTTTAATTAGATATAGTATATTATAATTAAAAAGTTCTACAGGCACATATTTTAACACTAAAAGAATATCAATTTTGAGATTTTTTTTATTTTAAAAATAATATCAAAAAAACTTAAAAATTATATGATGTTTTAGAGGAGAGCTCCTCTTCCATAATGTATAATTTTTCTTTTGGTTAGAATAAATTTGTTTTGAAAAATGTGGTGGGAGATTAAAATTATCAATTTGTGGTGAGTTACAATTTGAATCATTATAAAAGGGAAAATATAGGTCTAAAGGTCATTTTTATTTTTGATTGTTTTAGCCATATATGTTATCTATAACATAGTTTGAGATCGATGGGAAATAAGTTTATTTCCATATAATTTTGAGGTGGGAACTAAACCCATAAAATTTTAGCATTTTTCAACAACTAAAAAATTATCTATAATAATTAGGAACATATATTAATTCTTATTCCAAATAATTATTAAAAATTATAATCCTAAACTTGATCCATTTCTACACATTTCATTACTTTACTTCATTTTCAAATTCTAAATAATAATACCAATTTTATGTCATTGAAGGTGAATAGTTAGACTTTTGTTAGCCTTTTTCTTTAGAAAAAGGTGGCATAGCTTTGTGGTTTTACCCCTATACCTGGTCATGTTTTATTCAATGGAGGTTCTTTAGATCAGTAGTTTCAAATATTTGCAGCTTCATACTTTAGTGGTGTTCTCCATGATCATCTTTTATTCCTATCTTCTGGGATATTCTGTAGTTTGGAGGCTTGTTTAGTCCTTCCCTAGTTCTTTTTTAGCATTATTTCCATCTCCTTTTGAAGTATGGTTTTTCCCATGTGGTTTTCCCTATTTCTCTTCTTTTCAGAGACTTAGTTGTGCTTGGGTTCCTCATCAGGCCTTTTTGTTGGGACCCAAATTTACTTTTAGTAGTAGTTTCTTGGTTTTTAGCTAGTTCCTAAGTTTATCTTAAGGGGGGGTGTTAGAGTAATAGATTTTTTAATTCTTATTAATTAAAGCATATTGATTTAATTATTAAGTCACTTATTATCTCTAGTTTACTTTAGCTAAACTTTGGATATATAATAATTAATTCTTTTATTAATTATTATCATGCAACCTATGTTAGTTACTGGTTAGGGTTTTGATCTCCTTTATAAAGATGATTTCTCTTTGTAATTATTACATTGATTCACTTTTCATAATAGAAATTTCTCTTTTTTCTCATCAAGAATGTCTCATCTATGAATTTTGAAATTCTAGCCTCCATAGCTTTTACTTCTCTCTTTATGTAATAGGGTTTTTCATGTAGGTGATTCTTGAGAGTTGTGAAGTTAATATTTCATCAACTTCAATAGCTAAAAACCTAGAACCTTTCATTGGTGACAAAATGATAGTCATAGATCTATTCTACATGATTCAATATGGACTTAAAATTATTTCTTTCATTGTTTTTCTTTTTGGCAATTGCACCCTAGACATGTGTCCTCACATCAAATAGTCACTATGGTTAAAAGCCTTTCATCTCTCTTCAACAATGTGTGTTGATCTACTTTACATTGAATAGTTAGAACATCTTATTGGTGTTTCATAAAACTAGGCCCATAGGGGACATTCATCATCTTGTCGCATTGTCAAAATGGTTAAAGGGTTTGCACTTCTGAATAGTGACAACATGATAACCATAGATTAACTTTTGATCTTACAGTTGAGATTTTAAAAAAAAAATTCTTGTCTTTTAATGTCCCACCGGGACATGTAGTATCATGTCACATGGTCATTTTAATTAAAAACCTTGTTACTTTCCTTGGCCATAAGGTGACCTTCGTAGGTCTATTTCCACATCAATGACCTTAGTTTTATTTGATAACTTTGCACAAGTGGCCCAATAGGACACATGTTGTGTTCTCACTTTGTTGCATTGTTTATACATCAAACACATTTTCATCACAACATAGTGATGCTAACTGATCAAATTTGATCTGAAAATCAAGAAAGATCATGTTTATGTTTCCTTTTGTGGCCCAACAAGACATGTGGTGTCATGTCACAGTCACTTTTTTAGAAATTTGAGCATCTCCTCATAGTGATGATGCAACATTCGTTGATCCTTAACCTGATCAATGGCTGAAAGGAAGCTTAAAACCCTCTTACACTTAGTCATAATTAAAGCACACTATGAAACCTATTAATCTCTAATGATGCCATCATTTTTTAAGCTTGTAATCTCTCTGGACCCACTGTACCCATGTGTCTTTATGTTGCCATGTTGCTATCATTAAACTTAGGACATCTTCCTTTAGCAATGATATGAAAGCTCTTGATCTGATCTACATTTGATGGTTGCAAAGGTAGTATGCACCAAGAGTCCAATTAATTCATGACAAAGGGTACATAAGACATGAAGATCTTAGGATAAAATGATTTTTATAAGTTCATTCCGTTTTAATTGAAATAGGAACCCTAGAATAAAAGGTTTCAAATATAATAAGTATAGACCTATTCATTTATTCTTTTAGGGTTTTTGACACAATTTCCCACCCTAATTTTTTAAAAATGAAACCATTCCTAACCATACTTCAAACCTAAATTCATTAAAAATAAGCAACTCCTAAGAAGGGCTAACACATTGCAATTCTGAAATTTTCCCTTTCAAAATTTTGAACTTGGGGAATGACATGTAAAATGCTCAAGAAGGGCCAAGTCTCATTTATACATGTATTATATCTTGTCAAAACATTCATATGTCATTGGTACACATGATTTAAGTCAAACTGGTTATGCTTTTACATAGCTAGAGTGTTATTGTGTACATATTTTACCAGCTAGTTCAATGGTTAAATAGTTCATGTTCAGCTCAAAAGTGTCCAATTATTTGTTTATGTTCATTGGTCCAAATTAGCCAATACAAGGTCAAGACAACTATTATATACATTTATTTCTAAATATTTAGTTTTTTTATAAGATTAAAATCTTTTTCCTTTTCATCATCTCATCTTTCAACAAGTTCATTTTTTTAAAGCTATCAAAATGAACACTATTATCAATATTTTATGTTCTGATTTGTTCCCAAATTTTAAAAAATATGGTGTAATCCTATTAGTCATATGATTTTAACCTTCCCATTTTTTTGTTTTGAAGAAAATTCAAACTTATTATTGTGTAATTTATTTGCTTCAATTAAATTTTATATAGACAAGGTTCTTTGTGTTGAAAACAATTGATTAATTATGTATTATCCTTGATGTTACACAAAATATCATATCATTTCTAGTTAATGTATGTCGAGTTCACTTAGGTATTGAAGATAATTTCTTGTGTCTGCTAAGCATTCTAGAGCTTTCCTATTTTAGAAGATAGTATATGTTGAGTTCACTCGAGTGACAAAGAGAAGTTTGTAAAAGTTGAGTGTTAACCAAGCTCACTCAGTTACCAAAGGAACTTTGTGAATATGCAATGTTAACTGAGTTCACTTATTAGCATAGGAAAATTATGGTTAAGTTAGTGTCTACCATGCGGGGTCAGCTAACGAAGGATTTTCCTATTTTGGCATATTGAGTTCAATTAATTTTGTTGGTTCTAGCTAGTTGAGAAGATGAATTGTGATATTGATATTAGGGTTTAACTGTGTGATTTTTGAGTCAAACTCATTGACCCATATTTCATGAGCAGTCATTCAACATGAATCTATCTCTCATGAGAATAAATGGAAAACTTAGCACTCATTGGATCTAGGTGATGCTCACAAGGGTGAAGCACTAAGACTTCCTGGGAGGTCACCCATCCCAATACTACTCCAGCTTGACCATGCTTAACTACGAACTTTCCTCCATGGTTAAACCCAAAGCTTGCAACCCCTTTTGAAAAAAATTCACCAAGTGTTGTGCCTTATGAACCATTCATTAGAAAGCCCCTTAACCTCATCAATTGATAAGTAGGAGATAATTTCCACAGCAAGTCAAATTGTGATATTGCTATCAGGATTTAACTATGTGATTTTTGATTCAAACTCATTGACCCATATTTCATGAGTAGTGATTCAGCATGAATCTATCTCTCATGAGAGAAAATGGAATGCTTAGCACTCATTGGATCTAGGTGATTCTTACAAGGGTGAAGCACTAGGACTTCCTAGGAGATCACCCATCCCAATACTACTCCAGCCTGAGCGCGCTTAACTATAGAGTTTCTTCCATGGTTAAACTCAAAGCTTGCAACCCCATTTGCAAAACCTTCACCAAGTGCTGTGCCTTATGAACCATTCATTAGGAAGCCCCTTAAGCTCATGAATTGATAAGTAGGAGATCATCAATTGATAAGTAGGACATAATTTCCACAACAAGTCAAATTTTAATATTGCTATCACGATTTAATTGTGTGATTTTTGAGTCAAACTCATTGACCCATATTTCATGAGTAGTGATTGAACATGAATCCATCTCTCATGAGAATAAATAAAACACTTAGCACTCATTGGATCTAGGTGATGCTCACAGGGGTGAAGCATCGGGACTTCCTAGGAGGTCACCCATCCTAGTACTACTCTAGCTTGAGCATGCTTAACTACAGAGTTTCCTCCACGGTTAAACCCAAAGCTTGCAACACCATTTGCAAAACCTTCACCAAGTGTTGTGTCTTATGAACCATTCATTAGAAAGCCCCTTAAGCTCATCAATTGATAAGTAGGAGATAATTTCCACAACAAGTCAAATTGTGATATTGCTATCATGAATTAACTATGTGATTTTTGAGTCAAACTCATTGACCCATATTTCATGAGTAGTGATTCGACATGAAGCTTTTCGTTACAAAATCATTAAGATTCTCACAAGCATCTTTTTTAGTTGTTTCCTTGAACTTATGCTCTATGGTTTCAAGGTTTCTTGAAGTCTCAATCTTACCAAGTGGTTTGACCTAAAATTCCCTCCCAATATCTTTATCTTTTTTATTTTTTAAAACTATCTAACCAATATTTTAAAAGATAGATTTTTTTTCTATTTTTTATTTTATTTTCTTCTAATCATAAAATTTCAGTTTATTCTAAAAGAGTCATACAAAAGTAATTTTTTGACTTCAAATATCTCTCATCCACGTCTATTGAGTCAATGGGGTTGCACCTCAATTATTGTTGCGATAACCCATATCACTAGAATATTTAGATAATCATGATTCTCACCCGCTTACAATAAGACCATTTTCATATTTGAATAGGAATTAAAAATAAACAAAATGATAATAAAAAACCTCTAGAAAATGTTTTAGATCTTATTGATATATGAATAAAATTAAATGACTAAAGATCATATTGTAATTTATAATACTTAATATGTTATATTTGTGAAAGAGTATTAATATTTTATTATGTAAAATTATCAATTAGGTTGTAGTGCAAAACTTTAATACCAACTAACATTGTTATATTTTATAATTATTTAAATATATTGTTATGTAATTGTAATTTGTAAGAAGATAATTAATATATTTTAATTTAGATTTAGAAATGTAGATATTGCAATGTCATGAAATTTTTATAATATATAAGATTAAAATTCTTTTGTTTGTAGTGAAAAGTTGGCCAAGAAAAAGGAATGGAGAACCTCCAAAAAAAGGCTCCTATAACACAAAATTATACTTCACCCCAATTTTTTTACAATTTGACTTAGTGTTCTTCACGATTATATTTTTAATGATTAATATTCTATACAATATTTTTTTGATTTAAATAAAATATTAATTTAAATTTAAATAAAATATGGATATGAATAAGATACAACCTATTTAGTTATAATAGAGCCTTACATTAATATGATTAATTAGAAATTAATTTTAGATATAAATTTTTATATTAAAAGATATGATTTTTTAAATATTTGAAATAGAAGAATGAATTTTTAATCTTTTTAAATTTAAAATTATAAATTTTAATGTAAAAATACCGTCTCAAAATAGTAAAAAATGATTAAATATTATCAAATTTTGAACTTTACTATTCTACTTAATTAAACTAATTAAACTATTAAAATTTACAACAAATACATATTACTATGTGACACTTGTCCTCATGAGCTAAATGACTTAATTTTCCATACTTCAATAGCTCATTTTAATATTTTTCATTCAATATTATAAATTATAACCTACAACATCTTTTTAATATTTGAAGCACTAACTTTTACTCTCGTGTAAGTACTATTCACCCCAAAAAAAAATTCCATTAAATTCTTAACTTAAAAATATGTAACCTTTATAAAAATCGACGTTTTACTTATTTAACACGCTAATAATTGTATTCAAATTTTGAAAAAGTCAAAGCAGAAAAAACTCTAAGATGAATGTTTGATCCCTTGTTAAAACAAAAATAAAAAGTAATAAGCACTCTTTTTGAACACAGTGAAAGCGCTTAACTGTCTCAACCGTAACGGCTTCATCTTCAACGCGTCATAGTTTTACTTTGAATTTCGAACATTGAATTATTCAAACGTTTGCATCTCCCTATGGAAAATATGCATTCACTGTTCATCCATTATGTTTCGAAATTATTGTCTATATTGACTTATTGATTGTATAAAAAAATAATATTTTATATGGTCAAATAAATTTTACCCTTTATATACAATTTAAAAGTAGATAAATGACCAAGAGAACCAACAAATTATAAAATTGCTACCCTCGTAAAATACCAATATTAACTAAACTTGTCAACATAGAAAACACCTCCAAAATCCGTTTGTGGCCTTTTGAAAATGCTGCAATTTAACGCGCCATTCTTTTGCTTTGATCATCACCATTCCTTAGCAAATTTCAATGTTGACCATTTCAAACAAAATATGATCTCTCTCTAAATACGATATGCTTTCCTCCTCCATACCCATTCAACATCTTTGCTCTCTTACACCCAAAATAACATATTCTCATTTTTCCTTTCTTCACATTTCTCTATTCAGCTTAACATTAATCGTTAAGAATGGCGAGATCGGCAATAATTGTGAAAATTATGGCGGTGCTGCTCCTCCTCAACGTTATGTTTTCGCTCGCTGCATGTGCTCGTCCAATCTTCATCAAGGAAAATGTGAATACTTTTGCAGGCATGGGCGACAATAAATCAATTGATAACATAGTTGAAGTTGTGGAGATATTATCATCGGGTTCCAACTGTGGGTTACACATAACAGACCCCAAATGCCACAAAAGATAAATCGAGGCTTTTATACATCATTTTGGTATACTTTTTTTAGGCTCCGTGGTGGCATGGAAGAATATATTATAGCGATTCCCACGCTAATCACCGAGAGAATTTAAAACACAGAACAGTTTTGGCCATGTAGATTGCAAAATATGTAATTATTCGTTCTGTAATCAAGAATATGCATATTCAGCCGACTCAAATCTTATATCTTAAATCTGATGATTCATTGACAATTCGTTTTCTAATTGTTCATTATTTTCCACATTTCAAGTGGTCCGGTGTATTGCTAATTCTAATTTCATTTAGAAACAACATCATTCCTTCTATTCGTATTAGATTTGACATCTACTCCATTATTATTATCACCCTTAAACGGTGATTGCCACCCTCTAGCTGAATCAAATTTACTCATTCTTTGTTGGATATCTCAATATTCTAAATTGACATAACATAAGTATTATCCTATAAAGTTGATAAGGTATTCCATTCCATGAGTTCAATGTGCACACATATTTGGTGATGGAGGGTGTCTAAAGTTCAAATTTTGAATTAGGATTTTTTCTGACTAAAATTAACTTTTTATTGGAAATTGTTATAGGTATGCTTGGTATCAATGTAAAATTTGAAATTAAGAAATTATTAAATTAATAATACAAAACATGTATGTTTATGATTATTTATAATTTTTAATAAAAATAATTAAAAATAATTTTTTTTGTATTAGAAATAAGGAGATAAAAAATATAAGAGATCGCAGAGTATCATTATTCAAAGGCCAAGCCTCACACCATCAAAAATGAAGTATATACAACAAAATAGTAGAACAAAATCATAAACCATGACACCAAGTAAAGCACATCAACCTAGGTGTCCACCCAAGCCACCCAGCCCAAGGAGCCATCCATCTACACCATGCTTTTCGGATCTTGAATTTGTTTCTGCATGTAAACCATCTCACTAGTAGCATTTTGAGGTCTTCTTTTAATCTCTTTGCTAAATCTGCTAAAGGTTTGATTGAAAGCATGTATATTATCTAGGTGCAGCCTCCAGAAATATCCATTATTAACCTCATTCGCAAAAAAGGTAGCATGGCCGTCATTGAGCAGCCTTTTCAATTTAGCCTTGTTGATTTTCATGGTCATCTCAATCTACGATTTTTTTTTAAAATATGTGAGACTTCGAAAAACCTCAGTAAGAAATCTAGAGATATTTTGAAACCTTTCTTCATTTTTGCACTTCCAAATTCGCCATAAAATGTTAGAAGAGGTAATATCCCAAAACATATTGACATCTTTTCTAGCATTAGAGATAAAACTAGTAATAAGTTCAAAAATATTGAAATTAGAAGGGATAGAAATACCAAACATTAACCAAACCTCTTTGGCAAAACTGCACTCAAAGCAAATATGCTTTCCCATTTCTAGGGTTTTGTAAATGTTGTAATAGTTAATATCAAAGAAAGAGTTCCTAATAGGAAGCTTATTGAGAATAAGTAACCATTTAAAACATTTAATTTTAGGATCAATAGAACTTTTCCAAAGATAATCAAAAACCTTCATCCAAGAAGAAATATCCAAATCGATATTCCAAATATTGTTAATATGATTGATGATGTCAACATTACAATTTAAAACAAAATAAATATTCTTCGCTTTAAGTTTGGCGATGATGATACCATCAGGCCATTTTACCTTCAAACAACTATTAGAGTCCACATGACACATGGTAGGAATATCTTTACTAGCTTTAAATTTATGAGAGTCAAGATGTTTAAATTTATTCTTTAAATCATCCCAAAGGATAAGTCTATCCATTTCAAAGATATCAATGAATTGCTTGATTCCAACGTTAGTCCAATACTTAGTCGAGCACCCTTAGATAAGAGCAAGGGGTTTATTACCAAACTTAAGGTTCAACCAAATGGATCTTTCACCATGGAGGCTTTTATTATCATGGAAAAATTTGTTAGTGATGAATTGCCTAACATTGTTCCAAGCTTTCCAGATGGATTTAAAAACTATTGAGCCTTAAACTATAATAGGAAATTTACCACAAATGAGATCGATGAGAGGAAGATTTTTCCAGAATTTAACATTTTTAGGATATCCCCTCTCAATATTATTACGAATCAAAACTTTCCAAGGATCATCTCCCTCTAAGGCATGAAAGATCCATTTGGAGGCTAAAGAAAGACCACAAAGTCTTAGATCTTTCAACCCCAGGCCCCAAAGCAGCTTATCAACATGACAGGAATTCCAATTGACAGAATGCAACCTTTTATTTCCCTTCCCATCAGACTATAGATAATTTCTAATAGCTTTCTGGATTTCCAAACTTTGGTAGTCATTAAACATCCAAGTTGAGGCATAAGATATATTATAAGAAGATAATTTGTTTCGGCAAACTTGGATTCTTCCAGCAAGAGATAAAGACCTATTATGCCACTTGTTCAGCTTATTATGGATCTTATCCTTGATCGAAGCCCACATCTCTTTTAAAGAGGGATCAATAGAGAAGGGGATACCCAAATATCTGACAATTTTAGAGGGACCACCCCATCGGAAATCAAATTTACTAAACCAATCAGGAGGTTGCTCATCCCAACCAAGATAAATAGATTTGGCATGAAATAATCTAGCTCTAGAAATTTTACAAAAGAAGCTAAGTTTATTGATCATAGCAACAAAATTCTCTTTAGAGGCTTCATGAAATAGAGAATTATCATGAACAAATTGACAGTTTATAATTTTCTTATTATTAGGAAGGATGATGCCTTTAATAGCAGGGGATAAAGTGTTGTTCCTAAGTATATAAAATAGAGCTTTAGAGGCAATAACAAAAAGAGCAGAGGCAAGAGGGCACCCTTGTCTAATCGATCTTCCCAAAGGGAAAGGGGTAGATAGGGATCCGTTAGTATCAATTTGAGCATGAGCATCCTTGAGAAGAGTTTTAACAATATTGCAAAAGAAAGATGAGAAACCAAAAGCCTTGAGCATCATGTTAATAAAATTCCTTTCAATTCTATCATAAGCCTTTTCAAAATCCAGTAAAAACATAGAAACATTTTGCTTAGTATTCTTAGCCCGATTAAGAGCTTCCTAGCTAGTAATAAGATTCTCTAATATATGTCTACTCTTCACAAAACTAGTTTGGGCAGGGAAAACAAATTTAGGGAGAATGGCTTCAAGCCTAGTTGACATAATCTTAGCCAAAATTTTATAAGAAAAATTTAAAAGAGTTATAGGCCTCCAATTCTTAATAAGGGATTTATCACACTCCTTAAGGTTGAGTTTATTAATTCTAGAATTAATATCCCTACCTAGGGTTTCAGTATTGATGGCTTTATTATAAATATTAATTAATACTTTGCTAATCCATGTATTGTTAGCTTTATAGAATTCCATAGGCAGCCCATCAAGCCTAATAGCCTTGTCATTATTAAGGGAATTGATGGAATTCTCAATTTTCTCAAGAGACAAGGGCTGCTCAAGAATAGAAGCATCCTTAGCTGACGTCCTTTTAGGAATAAGATTCTTATAGTGATCTCTAAGGGCCCTAGCCTCCTGAGTATCCTCCACGGTAAAAAGATTTTTATAAAATTCAGCAAATTCATTCTTGATAATATCAATATCAGAAATCAATTGATTGTTAATAACAAGTTTATCAATAGATTCCTTAGCTTGCTTATGTTTAATAAGATTAAAGAAAAATTTACTACCTCTATCTCCATAATGTAACCAATGGGCTCTTGACCAAATTCTCGCCCCTAGAGCTTTTTGATGTTGATTTTTTCTAAGAATATTCTTAGCATGGGCAAGCTAGTGACAGAGATAAGGATCATCTGAGTTATTTTGGATATCCATTTCAGCATTATAAAGATTATTATTAAGCCATGATTCCTGAAATCTATAATCTTTGGCCTTCTTTTGACCAATAGTTCTTTAAAAATTCTGCCAAGCAGAGACATCTAGACTCCACCTACGGATATAGGATAAAGAGGGAAAATGAGACCCATTGATGAGACTTATAATGAAAATGGCAACAAGAATGTCATTATCCTCCAGAAGGCTAGCGTTGAGAATGAATTTATAGTTAGAATGATTGCTATAACTAGGTGAGCAGCTGAGATTAACAGATATAGAAATAGGGTGGTGATTCGAAAGAGTGGTAGGGGAGACAAGCACCAAGTTATTATTCTTATCCGGAATCACAAAAAATAAATTGCTATTAAGATAGAATCTATCAAGTCTAGAGTATATTCTTTACCGACCCTTCTAAAAATTACACCAAGTAAACCAGAGGCCAGGGTTATTATTCTTGCTTCCCCTTAAAAGATCAAAAAGGGATTTAGCCCTTTTAAAGTTGTTCTCTTTCCTACTCTTTCCAAGAGAAAGGGAGACCTCCCAATTTATCTTCTTGATTCTCTATCATATTGAAATCACCTCCAAACACTTAGGGAATGTCAGGAAGTGAGCTAAGCCAAGACTAAAACATACTCCTTTCTATGTAATCATTGGCAGCATAAATAGAACAAATACCAAAATCCATATCATTATGATTAAAGATCAACCAAATAGATCTATTACAAGGTGAAAAATTGAAACTTTTAACATTAAGTCCCCATTTGGGGTTGAGTGAAATCGGCACTCCCCTTCTATCCTGAGGGTGATTAGTGGAGAATTTGATAGCATCTCTGTAGATAAATTTAAGATTGGATTTGAGATTGAATCAAGTAGGCCTAATTTCTTCCAGCATAATCATATCAATATTTTTCAAGAGCTAATAAAATTCTTAATAACAAACTTTCTATTAGGACATTCCAGTCCTCTAATATTCCAAGAAACATAGTTCATTGAGATAGAATTAGAGAATTAGATGCCTCAACACCCATGATGTCCACCATAGGAGAAACATCCTCAGAGTCAATTTGATTTTTCTTCTTACTTTTCTTGTTTTTGTTCTTGGATCCTGGAAGTCATCCTTTCCTTCTAGTAGTGAGGATATCCTCATTATTAGACAGAGAAGGGGAAGAAGCCTCCAGCTCCATAGACTAATTATTAACAATAGCAGGGGCCACTAGAATGACTTCAACTATGAAATCATCCAAGATCTCTTGAAACACTTTCACAAGGGGGTTCTATTTTGAGGAAATGTGATTGCCAGTAGCCTTGGGAGTAGACAGAGAGGGAACAAAGGGTTTAGCATTTTCTTTAGTAGTCATAGAAGCCGCTAAAGGAGGGGATACAAAAGACATATTTGGAGCCGAGTCTTTTTTACTCGACCTATATTTCCTTTTTTTTGTAACATTTTGAAAACCATTTGTATCCACTATGTTGGTAAACGACACACTTTGAGAGAATGGTGTTTGAAGCGGAGAGGGGAAAGATTGTGGGGGGGCAAGATGGGAAGGCAAAGGATTAGTTTTAGTAGAGGAAGGGGGAAATGGGTGGGTAGAAATGGGAAGGTTAAAAGGATTAGTATTCTTTGGGTATTATTTTTGATAATCGGGTAATCTTTTCTAAGATGCCCCTCTTTTCTACATAAAAACACGCATTCAAACCTCCTAGGGTTTCCACAGGGCAGGAAACTTGCTCATTAACTATAGAGATGTTAATTTCTTTAGGTAAATCTTGACCAAGATTCAAAGCAATAAGAATCCTAGCATCTAAATGAGTGACTAAATGAGAAGAGTCATCCATTCGCAAGAATTTTCCTAGGGGTTCAACCAACATAGGAATAAAATGCCACAAAAAAGGGGGAATTTGTTTAATGAGAACCCATCTTGGTGCCGAAAGAGCAACCACCTCATTGAGGTTAGCCTCTGCATTCCAAGCCAGAGCCCTAAATGTGGTGTTGCTGATTGTCCAATACTCTTTTTTTAGCACAGCCTATTGAGATTCATTATTGATAGAAAATACAACAAACAATCCTTTCTGATTCTGCATACAAAAAGAAATTTGATAGCCAAGATTTGAATTCCAATAATTATAAAACTAGTCGTCTAAGAATTTCCTAGCAGGCACTTTATCAATTTCAACCATAGAGAAGAAGATGGCAGCATTTCTTAATCTTTCTTTTTCCTTAATAATCTCATTTAACATTTCAGGGTTAGGAGTAACATGAAATGTAGAAGGATCTCCAAAATGTTTACCAATTGTTGTGATTTCATCTTGTGCAGGTATGGCGAAGTGAGCACCAGAGGTAATTGTACAAGATGAATTTGCAACTACCTCTAGAAAAGATCTTGGTTTGTTGCCAGGGTTTGAATTAGGTTTAGGCACATTGTTAGCAAAGTTATCAATTGATTTCAAAGAAAACACATTAATGCTATTGGGTATTGAAACAACCAAAAAATTAAAAGGCATATAAGACTTAGGGTTTGGGATTAAGGGTGGATCACACCTGATTTCTTATTTTTTTGCCACATCAGGACATTTACCAGTTGCCAACTCACCAATACTAAAATTCCCAATGCTTCTGATGCTAGCAATATCCCTAGTTTGAGAGTTGCCTTGGGGTGAGTGCACATCTTGGGAGATCGCCATAGTAGCAGTAGGAGCCACCCTGGCACTATTCGTGGGGACAGAACAAACAATAGCCAGAATCTATCCTTTCTCTGTGCGAGCCACTAAACTAGAGGAATTCGCTAGATTTGTTGTGTTGGATTGCCCTGTGTCGCTAATTTTGGAGCCTCCCTTCATTGCGCTAATTTGATTTGGCCAATTCACATTCATAGCCCTAGTTCGTAGTCTCTCAAGGTGAGTAAAATTCACATTCGTAGCCTGATCTTAATATGCGGTGAAAGAAGCAAATTCACAGCCTGAGTAAAATTTGCATTCATAGCCGAAAAACCATTTCAGTTAGCCATTATATATTAATCATTATTTCTAATAGCATTGTTCAATATTGATTTTTCATTTGAATTCAATTAAATCAACATTTATAAAAGTGTATACATACTTTAATTTAAAAATATTTTATTAGAATTACATAAATTCTATTATAATTTATCTTTTCTAATTTATAATGGAGAAAGAAATCTCTAGTCTTGTTCAGGATAGTCTATATTATTACAATATTAAAAGGAACTATAATATTAAAAGGGACTACTTTATTGCAATAAATCTATCTCTAGTTTCCTATCAATTTGAATTTTAAAGATATAAAAATTACAAGATAAATTGAACTTTATTTTGTTTTGAAGAGGGATCCGACTGGGGAAAGAGCAATAGTTTGCATCTGTCATTGGGTGAGTGGAAGTAGTGAAGCAGCTTCTAAGTAATAATGTGTCAGTGGCTTGCAAATTTACATAAAAAATACTACTTTGCTGCATAATTTTTTTTTATTTCCTCCTAAAATAAATTCAAAGATACCAGATACATTTGAAGATTAAGACAACCTTCTAGTTTTACATTTTGGTTATGTCAGTTCATACCATGGTTACAAATAGTCTATATTGTTTGGAAATAGGTAGTAAATAGAAAAAATTCTCAACCATACTATCATTTAAAAAATAAAAAAAATTATTGATAAAAGGTCTATGAGAAATAAATCATAACTTTAAAAATATTCGCTCAGCACTAACTATTGTCGAGTGCTAGTTTGCTCAACACCTTAAGGAGCCGAGTGGTAGTTTTCTCGACATGTGAAGGTGCTGAGTGACAGGCAGTAGGTGCCAAGTTAGCTCGACACAAGAAGAAGTCGAGTAAGCTCAACACACAAAGGGAAATGCTCAGCAACAATGGTAGCCGAGTGAGCTTGGCTCAAACTGAAAAAATTATAACTTAGAGAAATTTCAACGTGAATATTTCCACCATTAAAACCAGAGAGCGAAAGCTTGAAGCTTCTAAACAAACTTCTCAAATACAATGAATAGAAGAAGAACAAAGGATTCAAGTATGCCTACTTGCTTTCTATTCAACTTTGATTAAAAATACTACAAATCTACGAGCATTTGGCTTCAACCAGAAAACCCTAAAACTTGAACAAATTCAATATGTCAAAACATTAAACTTATAGCTCTAATGGCTACATACAATGGTGCCTAGAGCAATCACTACTTCAATAGGACAAATCCAACAATAATGAACTTACAGAATGAATAGAGGAAACACATGCAACTAGAAACATGACGCAAACTTCCTTCTGTCTCTACAACGACTGATCTGTTGATCAACTTCTTTCTTCTTTTTCTACTCTGTAACTCTCTGCTAAACTTCTAATCTACTAAATCACTTGAATGAATCTAAAACATTCCTTTTTGTCATATTTTTTCCCTCTTTCCTGATTTCAAATGCTCACCCACCATAATTATTGTTTCTATCTATTTTAGAGTCCGTCAGGTGGTAGGTGGGTGTTTGGCTCCAGGGATAAACAACCATTGCATTAAATTCCAACACTCCCCCTTTATCCTGAGCCAAAAAAAACAAGGATCACTACTAATCCACATCAACTACACCAAGACACTCTCTTAGGTGTACAAAAGTTCCAATGCTTAATGGCTTTGTGAAAATGTCTGCTAGCTATTGCTCAGACTTGCAAAATTTCATTTTAATACCCCATTCTCCACCAACTCTCTGATGAAGTGATATCTGATCTCAATATGTTTGCTTCTCCCATGGAAGACTAGATTCTTGAACAATGCAATTGATGAGATGTTGTCACAATAAATTGTGGTTCCATCCTCTTGTCTTTCATTCAAATTTGTCAAGATCCCCCTTACCCAAATTGCTTGACATGTTGCTGCATTTCCTACTATGTATTTAGCCTCTTCTATAGATTGAGCAACAATAGGTTTCTTCTTGGATACCCATGAAATTGCACATGATCCCATATGGAACATGTACCCGAAAGTGCTCTTCCTATCATCTATACTTCCAGCCCAATCACTATCAGTATAACCTATCAACTTAAATTCATTTGCTACAGTATACAAAATCCCAAATCCCTTGGTACCTTTCACATACCTTAGGATCCTTTTTCCTACTTGCCAATGGGAATCCTTTGGTGTTTCCATAAATTTGAAAATCAGACTTACTGCATGCATCAAGTCTAGCCGAGTTGCAGTCAAGTACATTAAGCTTCCAACCATACTCTTGTATAGTGTTGGATCCACTCTCTTTCTAGAGTCTTCCTTGCTCAACTTCAAACCTACTACTGTTGGTGTTGGGGCTACCTTACTATTCTTCATTTTAAATCTCTCCAAGATCTGCCCTACATACTTTTCTTGAGAGATGAAGATGCCATCATGCATTTGTTTTACTTCTATGCCTATAAAGTATTTCAAGAGACCTAGGTCTATAATTTCAAATTCATTTTTCATGGCCTCTTTGAATTCACCAATTAGAGCCTTGTCATTACTAGTAAAAATTAAATCATCTATATACAAGACAACAATCAACACATTTTCATTTGCTGCCTTGATGTAGAGAGTAGGCTCACTATTGCTTTTGCTAAAGCCATTACTCATCAAATATGATTCAATCCTATTGTACCATGCCCTTGGAGCTTGCTTGAGCCCATACAGAGCTCTCTTCAATCTATATACTTTTTGTTCTTCACCTACAACTTCATTACTAGGTGGCTGCTCCACATATACTTCTTTCAATATACCATTTAGGGAGGCAAACTTCACATCCATTTGAAATACCTTCCATTTGTGTTGAGCTGTAATTGCTATGACAGAACACATGGTTTCCATTCTTGCAACTGGGGCATATGTCTCATCATAATCTCTACCATACTACTGTTTCTAGCCCTTAACTACCAGCCTTGCCTTATGCCTATCAATCTTGCCTTCAGCATTGCATTTGTTCTTGTAGACCCATTTCACTCCAATCACTTACTTCTTGGGAGGCAATTTAGTTAGCTCCCATGTCTCATCTCTTCCTATAGCATCTATTTCCTCATCCATGGCCTTACACCATTCCTTCTCCTTAATAGCTTCTTCAAAATATATTGGATCACTATGAGAAAATAATGCAAAATTAACACTCTCATCATAATCTTCATACCTTTCATCTTGGTATATCTCCCTAAGACTCTTGGTCTTTCTTGGTAATAGGGAGGAGAGTGTGGGATCAAAATCTTCACTGTTGCTGCTTTGCTGACTAGTTTGGTCTTCACTGGTGCTCGACACTGACACTCGGTTACGCCTAGAGGAGCTTCGCAATGACTGAGGTTGCTTTCCTTTTCTTCTATTTGCTCCTTCTTCTTGTTATTCATCAACATCTTCTTCACTCATAATTGGCACTTTACTTGAATTGCTTAGTGACTCATCAGTTGGACAATACCAAGACTAATTTTCAAGAAATTCCACATCTCTTGAAAGAATCATCTTGTTGTTCAATGGGTCATACAATTTGTATGCCTTTGATTCTGAGTTGTACCTTGTGAAGATGCACTTCACACTTTTGTCATCCAATTTTTTCCTTTTCTCTTTAGGCACATGTGCATATGCAACACATACAAACACCCTTAGATGTTCAACTATCCATCTTCCTCGTGACCATGCTTCTATTGGAATTCTATCACAGACTACCTTTGTAGGACACCTATTAATTAGGTAAACTACTATTGCCGTAGCCTCTCCCCAAAATTCAATTGAGAGACCTTTCTCTTTCATCAGGCTTCTTGCCATTTCGACAATGGTCCTATTTTTTCTTTTAGCAACTCCATTTTGCTGTGGTGTGTAGCTAGCTATGAGCTCTTTCTTTATGCGATGTTTCCTACAAAAATTTACAAAAAAAATGGAGGTATACTCCCCTCCTCTATCGTATCTTAGGACCTTGATATATTGTCCGCATTCTCTTTCAGATTGGGCTTTGAACTCAATAAACTTATCAAATGCTTCAGATTTAGATTTCAAAAAATAAACCCATGTCCTACAACTAAAATCATCAATGAATGTCATGAAATAAGTACTCCCCCAAATGGAAGTAACTTGCATAGGACCGACTAGGTTAGTATGCACTAACTCTAATGGATATTTAGCCCTCCTAGAATTTTTGAAATTAAAGGGAAGCCTATGTTGCTTACCCTAAATACAAGCCTCACACTTGTCACATGAATTTTCTATTTGTGGCAAACCTTCTACCATTCTTTTATTTGACAACAAATTTAAACCAACATAGCCTATACTTGAGGTGCCATAGCTGTGAGGGGTCTTCAATCACACTCTTTAGAGCTGATTGTGTGGGAGGTTCAACACAAACTTGAGATGAGAAACATGTCTCAATCCTCAAGGGAAAGATTCTGTTCTTTGTCATTTGAACTGCTGCAAGTAAATTCTTGCTCCCATCTTTTTCATGAATGACACACATGTCATTCTCCATTAGCACTTTGTATTCATTTTGAATGAGCTAACCAATGCTCGTCAAATTGTGCTTCATACCAGGGGCATAATATACATTTTTTATTTCTTTCTTCTCACCTTTCTTGGTGTGGACCATAATAGATCCTTTGCCCACAACTGGTAGGGTTCCATTGTTACCTATTTTAATCTCAGATTTGAAACTCTTGTCAATGAATGAAAATAAAGTTTCATTACCACTTATGTGGTTGCTACATCCACTATCAAGGTACTAAACCTTAAGGCTTCCTTCTTCACCAACATTACACATGATGAAGGCAGTGGCATTGTTTCCACTTCCCATGTTCACATCAGCCACATTTGCTTGTCCTGACTAATCATTTTTCTTCTTCTAGCATTCACTTGCATAATGCCCATAGTTATGATAGTAGTAGCATTCTACATTACTCTTATTTGAGTTGTAGTTTTTCTTACCTCCTCTTGAAGTATTTTGTGAGCTACTTGCTCAATCTTCTCTTCCTAAGCTTTTTGCTGCAGCATTTCTTTGTCCTCCATTACCTCGGTCTCTGCCTCTAGAGTTTTTGCATGAGCCATTTCTTCCTCTCCCCTTTCCTTTTGGATTTGACTGAGCCTTGAATGCTTGCTCTTGGGAAGAAGAAGATGCAAATCTATTGATCCTATGCTCATGGGTTTGAAGAGTACCCATCAACTCATCCATTGTCAAAACAATGAGGTATTTTTCCTCTTCTATGGTCATGACCAAATTGTCATATTTATGAGGTAACCTCCTCAATATCTTTTCCACTATCCTCTACTCTTGATAGTCTTCTTCATTTGACTTTACTTGGTTAATCACATTGGAGGTCCTTGAACTAAAATCTACAATTGATTCATTTTCCTTCATTTCAAGGTTCTCAAACTCCCTCCTTATATTATGTAGCTTTATAGTATGAACTTTATCAGTCCCTTGAAGTTCATCTCAAGGATATCCCATGCTTCCTTTGCATAATTTTTTTCTGCAATCTTGGGAAAATTAGTTTCTGTCACTACTGCCTCAATAAGACTTAATACCTTTGCATCCTTCCTCCTTGACTGTTTCAAATGAGTCTTTTGTGCATTTGTGAGGGTAGCATATTGAGTTGGGTCTATCACATCATTCAACCCATTTATAACAAACTCCCATAAATTATTTGCAACCATTATGGTTTTCATCTTCTTTGCCCATGTATCATAATTTTACCCATTAAAGGATGGTGGCTGCTACCATATCTTTCCTGTATCTACTGCCATGTCAAATATCCCAATAAAATAAATGCCCTAACACACTATGGATGTGGGGCCTCAAAGCTCTGATACCATGTGAGAAATAAATCACAAATTTGAAAAGCTTCACTCGGCACTAACTATTGTTGAGTGCCAGTTTACTCGATACCTTAAGGAGTCGAGTGGCAGTTTGCTTGGCATGTGAAGGTGCCGAGTGATAGGTAGTAGGTGCTGAGTTAGCTTGGCACACAAAGGGAAATGCTCGACAAAAATGGATGCCAAGTGAGCTTGGCTCAAACTAAAAAAATTATCACTTAGAGAAATTTCAACGTGAATGTTTCCACCATTAAAACCAGAGAGCCAAAGCTTGAACTTTCTAAAAAATATTCTCAAATGCAATGAATAGAAGAAGAAAAATGGATTCAAGTATGCCTTCTTACTTTCTATTCAAATTTGATTGAAAATATTACAAATTTGTGAGTATTTAGCTTCAACCAAAAAACCCTAAAACTTGAACAACTTGAATACATCAAAACTTTAAACTTGTAGCTCTAATGGCTACATACAATGGTGCCTAGAGTAATTACTACTTTAACAAGACAAATACAACAATAATGAACTCATAGAATGAACAGAGGAAACACGTGCAACTTGAAACATGACACAAACTTCCTTCTATCTCTACAACGACTGATCTACTGATCAACATCTTTCTTCTTTTTCTGCTCTACAACTCTCTGCTAAACTTCTAATTTGGTGAATCACTTGAATGAATCTAAACATTCCTTTTTGTCATATTTTTCCCCCTCTTTCCTAATTTCAAAAACTCACCCACCACAGTTATTGTTTCTATCTGTTTTGGAGTCTGTTAGGTGGTAGGTTGGCGTTTGGCTCTAGGGACAAACGGCCATTGCATTAAATTCCAACAAGGTCAAAGTTATTGATTTATTTATTTATAATGGAGAAAAAATCTCCAGTCTTGTCCATGATAGTCTATATTATTACAATATTAAAAGAAGCTATAATATTAAAAGGGACTACTTTATTACAATAAATCTATCTCTAGTTTCCTCTCAATTTGAATTTTAAAGATATAAAAATTACAAGATGAATTGAACTTCATTTTTTTTTGAAGAGGGATCTGACTGGAGAAAGAGAAACAATTTCCATAAGTCATCGGGTAAGTGGAAGTAGTGAAGCAGGTTCAAAGTAATAACATGTCAGTGACCTGCAAATTTATAGGAAAATACTACTTTTCTGCATAAAACAAATTAGTTCCTCCCAAAAGAAATTCAAAGATACCAGATTCATCTAAAGATTAAGACAACTTTCTAGTTTTACCTTTTGGTTATGTCAGTTCATACCATGGTTTCAAATAGTCTATATCATTAGGAAATAGGTAGTAAATAGAAAACCTTCTCAAACATACTATCGTTATATAGTAATATGCCTTTACATATGACATTTTCTTTAAAATTATAATATTCAAGTTTATAGTGGTTGCTAATATAAAACAGTGTTTTCTATTCCCTTAAACAATATGAGAGGTCATTAAAACTGAAAGATTTTTTTAAAAACTTCTAATATACCATAAAACCATGGTTCCTAGTTAGAGATCTAACTCTATCAGTGGGCATAACTACTTTGAATTTTCCTCAAACTCCCATCACAAATCCTGGACCACTTCCTCCATTGCTTCATCTTCCAGAACCTTGTTCTCTGTTATTTAGTCTTCTCCTCAATTGCAATTGTTTGTGTAAAAGATCCCATAGAAATGGGCCAGGAAACTTAGATTTCTAACAAAGATGGGTTGAGTTTCCTTGAGGCCATCTTCATCTTTTGTGAAGATGACTAGACAATTTACACTATCATTTTTCATTATTATATAATCTTATAAACAACTTTACACATGTTTGATAAAAGTAAATTCAAAAAACTATATATAAAATTTTTAAGTCTTATGAAATATTTGCATTAATAGATAATATTAAGATCATATAAACTAAATGTTCGTTTGGAAGTTATTCCCATAGATTGGTTATCTTGAAAAATAAAAAGGCTTTAAGAAAGCATTACCCAACAGTGTATTATCATTTGATTGAATACAATTTGAAAATCATTGTTTCTTATATGGAATCCATCTTCACACAAAGAATTGCAAGGGGAAATCAAGACTTCTCATGGTTGATTGTTGATTGAATCTTGTAGTTTCATATGATATTTGTGAAATATCTATGTTGTATTTTTTAGCAGTTAAAATAGGAGCAATACTAGCATGTGCTTGTATTTGGTACTTGGAAAAATTATCAACATAGAAGACATGTGATCTTGTTGTGAAAATTATTATTATAGCCACTAATTATTAATCTCCTATCTTAAATAATTATTTAACTACAAAAAATAAATTCATAGGTAATATAAAAAAATAACAAAATTGCAACTTCACCAATAAAATATGGAAAGAAATAAGAAACACAATGAACACAATATTTTTGGATAAACCGTCACTCAAAAAACCCCTAAGGGAAAATCAGTTCTATAGATGATGAATTATATTATACTTTAATAAATCAAAAGATACAAAATTTCTTGCCTCTTATTGACAACCTCCTTATTTCTCCTGTTGATATTCCCCCTATTATCACTACAAGACTATTTCTTATAACTACAAATTCATTTGATAACACTAAAAATGCTTCTACAGCTTATTCCTTTCCAAATTCCCCCCAAACATCCTTTTATGCTACTTGCATTGGAAAACCAAGGTTGAATTTGATTCTCAATCAACGTTTAAGGTGAACAAATTTTCCTCCAAGAAAATATGTGCAAATATAACCCTGAATGCTCAAGTGGAAAGACTAATCAACACCAATAGTTGGATAGGTTATCATTGGATTGATAACCTTCCTCTAAATTATATCAAGTAAACCTCCCCATGTAAGATATACAATGAATTATTTATGGATTCTTTTAACTAGAAAGAACAAAAGAATTTCAAACATCTACCTGTAGATACTAAGCAGATGTAGAAAAACTAAACAACTACAAGAAAATAAATAGAAAATGACACAAATTCCATTCACTCCAACATATTTCAATTTTGTCAAGTTTTCTAGCAAACAAGAACATAATTGTGCATTCCACTAACTCCCTCTACCATCTAGCAATATAATCTATGAACTCAATATGCAAATTCCACATGATCTCATATCTAAAGGCCTTCTTCTAGTAGGATATTGTGCCTAGGAGAGAAGCAACATAGAGTGGTCTGAAATGGTCCTCAACCATGCCTTTATGGAGGTATGTTAAAGGATGTCCCATCCATCAGAGATATGAGCCTATACAGCCTAACCTGAATCAATTTTTCCTCAATTTGTTTTTAAACCAAGTGAAAACAAATCCCTAGAGATCAATATCAATTAGGTCATTTCTTCTAAAGAAATACTCAAAGTCTTGCATGCTTTCTAAAAAATCCTCTAACCCTCCCATTTTTTCTAAAGGGTACAATGAGGTGTTGGAATCTCCGATATACAAAATATTTCCTTGTTACATGGAAGCATCCATAATGATAGCCTCATTCAAAACAACAAGTCTACCATTACAAGTGTTGGGGGCATAAAATTTAAAAAGAGTCCAATGGCCAGATTGGTCATTGAAATTAGTGGCTATGAAATGGGTACTAATAGAGATATCCACTCCCACATCCTTTTTTGGATTCCACATAGTAGCAATGCTACTCGAAGCATTGTTAACTTTACTATAGGCATATCTAGCACCTGACCAAACCTACTTAGCCACTCTCGAGAGCACTTGCTTAGTCATTTTAACTTGCAAACGAATCATGTTAGGTTTGAGTTCATTTTTTTACTTAGTAATTTTAAATATTTATTATTTATTTATTTACAATTTTCTTTTCACCACTAAATCATGATCCTCGTCTTTGTTAGGTAATCATCCTGTGATTCTTACAATAACCCTTTAATCCTATAACCCTAGCATTCTAATTCGAATGATCTTTTAACTAAATGTATAAAAACATTAAAATGTAATATTTAATTAATTTTTGAATAATGTATGATAGTTCCATATGTTATTTTGATGCTTAATAGCCAATCAAATTTTAAACCTAGAAACCTAGCATAACTTTTGAATTTTGGCATTATCTCGATTGATTTTTATTTTTTAACACTACCCTATAGACTAATGTTCATAAATATAAACTTCATTAAAGCTATAATATTCTATTATAATGGTAAAATTCAATCTCTAAATGTTCATTTAAAGAAATATTTAAAATTATTAACTAAACTCAAACCATTAGATTCCTAGCTACCCATACATACCAATACTATGTCTATTCATTCTCCCCATTACAACTTATTAATAATTTTCCCTTTTTCCCTAATCACATCATAAATACAACTTGTCAAAATAAAATAACATAAAATAATTATTAAATCTAACCATAATTGCATAACCAAATCCTAAATTAATTGCTAAGCATTATTATTAATCCTTACTTACTAGTCCCTTTAACTATATTCTCTATTGAAACTTCACCTAGCATCCACCAAAGCCCCACTTGCCAAATGGGCTACCCCATCAGTCAAGAGCACTACCCAAGGAATGCACGTGATCCTAGACCTGCTTGGTTGGCTTTGTAGGAGTAGGTTATTTTAACAGTAGCAAGGTACATATGGATTGGGGAAAGGAAAAAGGTGCATTGAACAAGGAGGAAGGAGATTTTGCAATTAAAGTGGTTCCTCCAATGTTCACAACCAAATTCTACCCACCCTTGGCGAGGTCATAGCCCATGTGAGAAAGTATTGGATGGGAGTTAGTTGCATGGCAGGGGAGATAAGCTAGAGTGTTGTAGGGAGATTCAAATGCATGGGAAATCTCTCTTCAGAAAGGTGAGTTAAAGGAAAAGTAGGTGGGTAGTAGTGTATAGGTATGTCCATGTTTTTTTTTGTTGTTAATTTATTTGGTATTTGACTTTGCATTTTTTTGTTTGTAGGTATGCATCCACTTTTGGAGTAAGGAGAATGTGAGTGGGTGTGGGGACCATGGATATCCCACCCCCCTCTTGTTAAATGGATTCATCAACATATTTAAACAAACTGATGAGTCATAAGGAAATGAGTGCCATAAGGACATTAATGTCGATATTAATTTTACTTCCTAATTTATTTCTATTTTAAATTTGAAAGAGGATATTTCAAGGGATATTTTGTGATTTTACTTTTGATGACATTAATATTTTCCCATACATTTTCTAGAGAGAAAATGTGCTCTCATAGGAGATATATGGGAAATATGCATTTTGAGTGGCTTTCTCTTACTTTCTTTGTTGTCTTTCCTAGATAGCATTGCCATAAACTTTTGGATGCACCATTTAATTTTCAAGGAATTAGATAATCAATTCAATAACTAGTAGATCCATGGATTACATATATTAGTTCTTCTAGGTCTTCTTGTACTTAGGGGTTTATTAAGTGGGTCTATTCCACCAATTTTAAAACAAACAATTAAATACATGTAATAGAATGAGCATTGGATTAATCAAGAACCATAGGGTCCTATTTGTAATTGGACTTAGTAACTAAATGAAATATATATATATAAGATCATGAAATTTAATTTCTTTTCTTTCTCCCATGATTGGAAACATTTTACAACAATTAAATTAGAAAGCAAGCTTCAACATTGATTACAAAAGGATGCATTTTTTAAATGAACTAACTTTTGACACTGTTCTATTTGAATGAATTTTGAAGCAAGAATTGAAGTGCAATCAATTTGAATCTTATCAAAATATTATACACCTAGTTCATGGAATAATCTCTTTCTTATTATTGAAAATAAATATCTACAATATTGAATACATTTCAATAGATCATAATGAAGACATTAATTCTCTCTCTCAAAAAATTGAATACAATTCCTTCTCCAATACAAGGATGCAATATGAAATAAAAATTTAACACAAGGAGAAGTTTCCAACAATAGGGTGACTCAAGATCACTATGAAAATTCTGAATCGACTTTTGTTCTATTTCAAGATACCATCCAAGCAGTATGTAGATACATAAGACAACCATGGAGAGCTCACCTCCCAATGAAGGCCTCAATGTGAGGCCCCACCCTAAGCTTAGGAGAACAAGAATCGATCGGGTGACTATTAGATACACTCAAAATAACATGCTCAAAAAATAAATCCCATCCAAGGTATGTACAACAAGTTCCATATTGAACCAAGACTAGGGCGAAGGTGGATTTTTCTAGGTAGGAGATTTCAATCATAAACACAGATCACATGCCTCTTCCAAGGCTAACAAATCACAATCGACTTTCTTTCTTTGTCTCCTTATTTCTCAAAACAAAATTAGTATGTCCTGATAGCAAGGGCCCATAACACCTTATTTTCTCCCTCTCCTCATCATGAGAAGAGACATTGCACTAGCTTGGTGTCCAACTAAAGCCCCTATTCTATACATGGCCACTTCTACCCTATCCAAGGGTGAGTAATGCCAACAAACCTTTAACATTTTTCCAAACTTGAAACCAAAAGGAAATCACGAAAGGAAAGAAAATAGAAAACCCATAAATACCCATCCTTCACATGTTCCAACATAAACACAAAATACACACACGCAAGAGAATTACATAAGAAAGCAATGAAAAATACATCAAGAAAATGACCATGAAGAATCCTACCTTCACAAAGGTTATGGCAATGGCATTTTGAGATGAGATAAATCTTTATTCCTCATCAATTCCAAGTTTGGTTGTCTCTAAATGTAGAGAATGGGTGAACGTCCTTTAATTATCAATATAGTTGCTAAATAGACTTCTAAACTCACCCACCCAAAATAACAATTACTCCATACTTGACTTAAGCCTTCTATGGTCTTCTCACTTGTTTCTACCATCAAGACAACCTTTTCAAAAAAGTGCAAACTTGAAAAACCTAATGGAGATGGTCAATTTTCGCACTAAAGGGAAAATGGGATATTTAAGGGGTCATACAAGTCAACAAAATGGTCTAGAAGGGTGGAAATGGTTCCCAACCCATGCAAATACCCCTTGGGCACTTGGATTACATTAAATTTGGCCTCTAATATCATTTTAGGAGTGATATAACTGGCTTGAAATATTTGATCTTTAAAAAACCCTAAGGATGTAACATTTCCACTAAACCTTAATTAGAGTAATTAATCTAGGTTACCAACTAATTATTCTTAGATTAATAGGTTACTCTACTAATCCTATATTAATATTTTGATACACATATACATATTACAAGTGTCAAGTGACACCATAAGATTCACTATTACATAACATTCAACACCTTACAAAATGTTGAATGATACATACATTCAGATTATGATACAGATAAAACACTTGACAACGAGCTTTGGATCACTTTATTGGATTCAACCTTAGTCTTATAGTTTTCACATAGGTTTGATTACTGATTCTCCAGTAAGTTCTATGGTTAATTATCCTACACACTCAATTTGAATATAATTAGTTTGATAGCATTACATTCGTATGTTTAAACCAAATTGCATAATCACATTGATCAAAACATTAAACTTTCATTTAAATAACCTTTTTCTAATTTTTTTAGACATATTTGATCATCCCTAATCTCATAATTGAATCATCATAACATTTTCCTTAGTTCACATTAAAATATTGAAATAATCATCGTAATGCATACACATACTAAAAATATCATAAATATCATCAATAGGACATAGTGAGCTATCTGAGTGCATATAACCTAATCATCTAGGTACCATAATTAACATCATCATCATATGGTGAAACATCTTGTATCATCATTAGTACAAATTAATGTTTAAATAGTAACAAAGAAAGTAAAACTAACTATATTTGTACTTGTCTTTAACCTTGACCTAACCATATAATTGTAGAATAAAACCCTAAACATATAACTAAGTATTTAATCATGTAACAACCTGCCAAGGGATCTAAACACAAAGCTTAGTATTTAATGATTTTACTTATTGTATTGTACTTTGTTTCATGGATTGCAACTGGATGATGTAAACTACTTTATAAATGTATATTCTCTCAACCTTTCATGCCCTATGACATGTACAATGGATGATTGTGCATTCCAAATAAATTTGCCAAGTGGCATTCGAAACAAATTTATATTATTTAAATGGATTGAACTTGTAGTTATTATTTCATGTGGATGTTCTATTTATTTTACTTCTACTACTTATAATTATTTAAAAACTAAAATGTAAATGTTCTCATTAAGGAATGTAATCTCTTATGTTTTTTTGTGTAAATTATTGTACATGTTATTGCTTGCTTAGTAAAACTTTAGGTTAGTTCTTTGGATCCCTTGGCTGGGCGTTAGATAATGTGCCCCCTTACTTTACATCAAGTTTATTATTATGGTTAGGGTTAGGGTTCAAGTATCATGCATAGGATTTACACTAATAGTTTTGGATTAAGAGAAAACATTTAAGATTAACTATAATCCCAATTTTAACCAAAACTCTAATCATAACCCTTACTATCATCCTAACCATAATCTTAATTTTATAAAATTTACACCCTAATATAAATAATTAAATAAGTATCCTAAGAACCAAGTACGAATTATAAATGCCAAACCATAATCCTAACCTTACGTGATAAACTATTATCCTAAATGCTTAACCCTTATCTTAAACATTAATATTCCTAATCCTAACCCTATCCCTAAATCCTAAGCCTTATACAATATCTAACTTTTATTAAAATCCTAATCCTAATTCTAAAAGATTTACATAAATCTAAAGTATTAAATACCAAATATTAGATCCATACCTAAGCAATAACCCTAAGTTATACTAAATATTAAATAGTAAATGATAATTTAAAATGAAAAAATCTAAACTCTTCAAATATTAAACTATAGTTGTCAATGATGTTATAATCTCATCCCTAATTATAAATGCTAAAATTGTACTTTAAAAGGTAAAACATGTGCATAATACAAAATATTAAACCTTGACATTAAGTTTTAAATTCTAATCTCAAGTCTAACCCTTATCTTAAACCTTTATCCTAAATTCTTAACCCTTGGCCTAACTAAGTTATCCTAAATGCTAAACCTTTATCCTAAAAATAATCATAAATGCTAAGCCCTTCTCCTAATTCTAACAAAAAATATTATTCTTAAATGTTAAACCCTAATCTTGACCTTAACTATGATTTACATATAAGGTTAGGGTTTAACATTTAACATTTAAGATCGTGATCTAGTATTAGGATTTGTATTAAATTCTAGAATATAAATAGGATAAGTATTATAATTTAATTTTTATAATTAAGGTTTATATTTAAGATTTATGATTAAGGTTTATAATTAAGGTTTATAATTAAGGTTTATGATTAAGGTTTATAATTAAGGTTTATATCCAGCAACTAACTAAAACACCTTAAGAAAATGATAATTTATGAAGTTTCTTCCACATACAAATCAAAATTAAGAAAACATATTTTATTTTAATCATTGAAACTACTGAGGCTAATGTTTGGATGAGCCAAGAGTAGTTCGCAGGTGGAAGACAAGTAAACATCCAAAAGTAATTACAAAAAATGTGATTAATATAATAGTTTTCTAATAGTAAAAATACTTTGGTCATAATTATAAAATGCAATTAATATAACACATTCCAACATAGAGATTTTGAGGGAAGAAAAGTTCTTTTGCTCAAAATTCATAACAATTGTTAAATGATAAGTTAATATTTAAATTACTAAAGAAGATAAATTATAAGTTTAAGTATTATGATTAGAATTAGGAATTTTATGGTTAGGGATAGGGTTCATGTATTAGAATTAGGATCTAGACTTATAGTTTGCATTAGAGGATAATATTTAGGATGAACTATTATCATAAACATAAAACAAATCATAATTCTATCTCTAAGCTTTCATTCTAATTGTAACATTAACTCTCATCCTAACACCATCTATTATATATCCTTTAAACAATAGCACCATAATAAATATTTGAAACCTAAATATAATTCTAACTAGAAAACTATAATCCTAGGTAAACCCTAACATTAGTCATAATCATTATAATAATCTTAAGCATAGCCATCATGAAAACCCTAAACATAGCAAAATTCTAAACCATAACCTTTCCATAATCTTAACTATGTTTGATCTTGAGATGAACATATAGTCCATAATTAGAATAAAATCCCCTAGTGTCACAAAATAAGTGTACATAAAAATTGATCTAGCTACCTGAATATAGAAAAGAGAAACAATTTTGAGGCAAACAACCCTAAAACAAACAACACATTAGAAATTGCATTCTTAGTCCCCCTACCAATTTCTTCATACTTTCCTTCCATAATCTTAATTATTCTCATTCTTATCTCATCTTATCCTTATATTTCTTATTGATTTTGTGCATTTCCTCACAAGTTTAGTAGGCCAAATAAATGCTTAAATAGTGTTGAATAAAAAATCTTATAGGAGTATCAAAATATATTTTCCCTTTCTACAAGGTTAGTTAGGGGTCTAGGATAGAAACATATAACTGTAATATTTTTTTCAACAAGACTTTAAAAACTAAATAGAATATGAATATAACTACTCTAGCATTCAATATAAAATATTAATAATAAAAAAAACACTACAATATATTTCATAAAGTAATTCCATTTAGGATCTAGATCATAATCTAAAAAAGCAATGGTTAAACTATTGGGCACTTTCACATCCTTTTACTTAATATCAAAAACATGTTCCCTTGAACTTGCATAGACAAAACAAGTTTGTATCTAACATTAAAACCAAATTTATATAGTTGATTTATTAATATAGTTTTTTGGAGTATTATTTTATGATTAGACTTAAATTCAATATAATGTTTAATTGGCCTTATCATTAAAGTTTACTTAAGTGTTTAACTTTATTTATTTAATTGAGATGGTTTTAAAGATTTGTGCATTTATATAATTTATATTTTAGATTTAAATTTTATTAAATAGTAATTTTGTCATTTTTATGTTGTTTAAACATATATGTAGATTATATTTGATGGATCCACTGCCACCCCTCCCCCTCCCCCACCATGCCTCCGCCCCCTCCATATCCACCTCCACCTCCATCCCCACCTCTATGAACACCTAGTCCTCCACCACCCACCATAGATAATCTGCGAGAGAGCATGAGGCATAAATTTAATGATCTCATGTGAGATATTTAGGCTATCAGATGTGAGGCACATCCCCCTCCTCACCTACTATGCCTTATAGATAGCATGCAAAGCATCATTCACTCCATACAACATCTAGATTGTGAGGTTGATTCATTTAGACTATGGAGGCAAAACATGCATGCATTCTATTCTGATGGCTTATCATATAGAGAGGTTCATAACCTCAAAATAGGTAAAGGAAAATTTAAAAGCTATTTTGTAAACACTAATATGGGTGTGGAGATTAACGAGAGGAAGCCTCATATTTCTATTAGATGGTGCACACATCCATGCATAGTAGTGCACTTTTGGGAGTGATGGTGGATGGTATTTGACAATCCAACACATGCTAATCATGAGGCGCAAATGTACTTCCTTAGGAAGCTATGGGTTGTGTTTGAATTGGGTATGAAACCTATTATTTTGATATCAAATCATTTTAGGGGGTTGGTGGAGGGATGCCTTAGGATAGGCCTAGGGCAAAGCTAAGTGATAGAATGAGAAACTACAAGTGACCTCAACCCCTTTTACCTCTTCCTGCACCCATTGTACCATCTCCACACCAACATCGAGCAGTTTCATCTACTCTTAGCTCTTAGTGCCCTTTCAGGCAATTTACTACAGTAGTGGACGCAGGTGACACATGCTTGTCCACTTGGACATATTTTTACTAGTTGTGGAGGCATATGTAGAGGCTCTAAGAGTGATGTTGATGTAGCACATGATGACCATTATGTTGAGGTTTCTAATTTTGATGATGACATATATGTTTCCCATGGTGATGGTAGTGATGAGATTGATGTGTCATCATTTGTTGACCTCATGCAAGGAGAGCATGAAGACAATCAAGAGTAGCAGGTAAAATTTTAATTAAAATTTAAATATAAAGTACATGATTATTTCCTTTCTACATACATGTGCAATTATATTAGCCATATTAATTTGGACTTTTGAAATAATCTGAGGATGAATGATATTGTTCCTCCTAGGAGGCAGTATAGTCTTTTCTCGAGACCTACAGAAATTGGTATCCCTCATGTGGTATGCACTTTGAATTACACTATAAAAATGCACATTCAAACTCAAATTTAATAACATGTGCTCATATATTCTTTTTATTCGATTTTGTAGGGATTGTCCGGGTCTACACAGTTTGATGTTAGTAGAGGTCTTGATCCAGTTATCACTAAGGCACAGCCTCAAATACATACTGTATGAACTTTTGACTGAAGAAAAATAATTTGTACTATTTTTATGTATGTACATTGTTATTAACTTATAATCTAAACAATTTTGACTTACGTATATATTTTATGTGTTTTGATTTTATGAACAGGAGATGGATCGTATTCATCCATACAGGCCTCGATATAGTTTATTTTTGACTCCATCTTTTAATCATCGTGCTAGCATACCTATTGACACATCTATGACAGTGGTGACTACCCAAGTGTGATACATATATATATTTCTATAGTGTATAAAAAATATAGTATACAAATTATGTACTTCTATGTTTGTGTACTTTGTAATTGTTCATGTATATATAATTTTGACTCAACGTTTATGTATCCATAATTTTGGAACTATGTCACCATGAGTGTTGCTAAGAGTACGAGACTTAGCTAAATGGAGGTACATACATCATCCTTTGAGGTCAGTATTGTGATTTATGTACATGCATAGTTCAGTAAATGCTCTTTATCAAATTTTAAAAATGTGTGTATTGCAAATTATAGGACCTCACCACTACTGCATTTGGTAGCTTTCCTAGTGCAACTCCTCCCATCAGATAGGATGATCCATCTACCTCACAGGGTACACCACATGATGAGATAGCTCATATTACATAGGATGATCCATCTGAGTCCTCTTTGCGTGGACTAAAGAGGACATTTGATCAGATAGATTAGGTCTTGTTGGCACCTTTAAATTGTGTTTTTATGACACATATTGTTAATTTTGATACACTTTGTATTAGGATAGTTAACTATATTATATGTTTTTTTTGACTTCATAGATCATGTTATGACATGTTAGACCATGTACTATTTTTTTATGACTTCTTATCATACCAGTGTATGTAGTATATATTATTATGTTTCATCATGTTTTAAGTATTCAAACCATTTTCTTTGTTGCGACATATTTTATTCATGAACATATGCAACATTTTGTAAGTATAAATGCTACATGAACAATAATTTTAACTATTCATAGAGCATTAGTATTAATATAAAAAAGATTATTGGATAAATATCACATCAAATTTATGCAATGAGATTCATACAAATAAATTTGGCCTACTATTATAAATATTTTTCATCCTAAAAATTCAAATTTATAAAATTTAGGTAAAGATTGAAGTTTTTTGTATGAAATGATGGATGATAGCCTTCCTTTCACACATTTTCTCATCAAGGCTATGTACATATGTTCATATGATTATGTACCTAGGACAGTCATGTACCTAGATGGTTCCTTGTAACTTTGACTTAGGTTTTCTTACATTTGAAGCAATTAAATAATCAATTGAGGTAGTTTTAATGTGTCCTAATTGGTCCTCGGGCCACTTACAATCCATTATGACCCCTTATGATACATTAGAATCATTAACATCCCATTTGTGTGTCCTATTATAGTTAACGTGTTCTAAGGGATCCTAATAGACCCTAAGATGTCCTAGGACCACTAAGAATCCATTATGATCCTTCATTATATATTAAGACCATAGTTTAAAATCCAGAAGGAAACATTAGGACTGATTACAACCACTTAGGAACTATTATAATGCCTTTGGACATAGTAGTGTATCATATGATGGTGAATGTGTTCAAAGGGGTTATAATTGGTTCTTATGAGTCCTAGTGGCCCCTAATGGATTATAAGGGTTCCTAACATGTCCTAAATGGTCATAGGATCACTTAAAACACATTAGAACCCCTTAAGACACATTAGGACCCATTAGGGCATATTATAACCCATTAGTGTGTCTGAAATGCCCCTTAAGATTATCTAAGAGGTATTAATGGATTTTAATATGTTTTAAATGGTCATAATGTGCACCCTAATGGTATTAATGGGTTTTCAAACCACATAGGACCAATTGTGATCCGTTGTGAGATATTAGGACCACTTAGGACACATTACTATGTCTTGCAATGGTGAATGTGTTATAAGAGGTTTTAATGGGGTCTAATGGGTCCTAATGTGAGTGGATCCTAATGTGTCCTAAAAATCCCTAATGTCCCCTTAGAACAAATGACTCAATAAGGCACATTAGACCTCTAAAAGATGTCCTACAATGACTAATATGCTATAAAGGATCATAATGGGTCATAATGGTTCTTAGGAGGTTGTAATTAGTCTCAGGGATTCCTAGAACCACTTAGGACCCACTAAAACTCCTTAGGAAAAAATAGGATTGAATAGGACACATTACAACCCTAAAGTGTATCCTATGATGATTAATGTGTTCTAAGGGTTCATAAAGTGTGTTAATGGTATGAATGGGTTCCAAGGAGTCATAATGGGTCCTAAGGTTTCTTATGACCACATATGACCCATCAAAACCTCTTGGAAATATTAGCATGTACTAGGACACATTAGAAAAGATTACTTTTAGGACTAAAATAACTAATGTGTTGTAAGGGGTCCTAAGAGGTTCTAATTTTTCCTAAGGCTTCCTAACGGGACCCCTTTCTGATAAATTACAAGCACATATAACCCTCCCCATATCCCTCCCTCCCTCTCTCTCCCTCTCTTCCTCCTTCTCTCCCTCTCACTTAACATGGTTAACATGGTTAAATATACATATCAATTATCATCATAACAATAGAATATAATCAATACAATGAGTAATGATCTTTAAATTATCATGTACAAGTGAAAGGTTATTAATTACAATCAATATTAATTTAAAACTTCAAACAAACATTAATTTAAGCATGCTTGAATGTAAAAGTAATGGAAAAAAATAGGATGCCATTACTTAAATTGACAATTAATTTATAATATCAAGTGCACAACTTTAAGTTTCAAATAGAAGTAAAATCCTATTTTTAAATTTTTTTGTACAACATATTTCACAATATATGTAAGACAATGCCAATGATAAATATATAGAAGTGAACTCAAAATATAAAATTGGTTCAACACATCTCTTCAAATAAGGTCTTATAAAATAAAATTGTAAAACAAAAACACATGTTAATAAATGCATAAATTAATATGAGGTATCTAAACTATGTAAATATATGTGTAATTTTTATGTACTCACTATGTGGAATTGCACGAGATGTTGATTCTCAGTCCACTTTAACACTTAAATTTACATTAATTGTAATTGAGACCTGAATAAGAGGAATATATACAAGTTCTCTAATTTGTTATTGACAGTGCAAACATACATGTAATTAATTATATAAGTACATATATAAAAATAACACAATAAAAAAAAATTTACATGTGTTTGATTTAAATTTAGTGATCACACTGTACCATCTCCATCCTCTCTCTTTTGCAATGCATCTATGATTTTCTCGTGCTTCTCCATTGAAATTGTCCATAATACCTTATTGGTGGGTCTCCCTTTGTATCTTTCTAATTTGATATTCATTGCCACAACCAAATGAAAATAGTGTACAATCTTCTTTTTGGATTGGTAGTCTTCAAATGCTAGTAAACCATTTCTTCTTGTTCGGTGTCTATTTAGCCAGTGCCAGCTACAATGACAGACCCAACCGGATACTCAAAACCATCATCATCTACTTGATGACATATCAATTTTTTCTTAGGTTCCACACATCTAGCTAGCCAATACTCAGTCTATTCATTATTATTACTAGGTTCAATAATAGCATAAACATGTCCTACAAGATAAGATAAAGTACACAAACACTTTAATCACATGAGTACATATCCAAATTATATAAATTGAAGTATGAGATCACAACAAAATCTAATTAAATTGTGCATTCCAGGTTCTATGAGGTCTAAAATAAAATCATAGTCTTTTGATGTAAAAGTAACATTTTGGCCTTCATTTACTATATCATCTTGAAAATGCGTGTCAATAGGTGCTAATGATTTTTGTTGCCAATCTTCAACCCATTCTATATTCTTGCATTCTTCCCATTCACTTGCAAGACAAAATTGACAAAAACAAGCAAGCTTTCTAGTCCATATAGTCCAAGTGTTAGAATCTGAACTCCTAAATGAATGCCATTTAGCTGACCCACTAATTGTATCATAGTCATATCTTGAAAGTATATTCTTTTCTTCAACTAGGTAGAAGAAATGTTTGATTTTAGAGTTCTCACTTGATCCCGTGTATAAATATTTGTTACACCATTCGACAATATCATGTACATTTTTGAATTTAGCTTTTTCGTCAAATGTTAATTGCTCTCTACTAAGGGCTCTCTTCACGCATGCACCAACACCATCATGTTCTCCTTTACCATGTCAAGCCTCAAAAAAACCCACACATGTTGGATTTTAGTTTGCCTATGTGTCCTACTCAACCAATAGAACATTCTAGCATTCTTGAATTGTCCTGTACAATTATCTAACCATATCCAATGTTGTGTCATTTAAATCTGTCTCTCTTTTAAATTATCATAAAAGGCCTTGAAACAATATTGGGCAAACTCAGATGAATGGAGTTTATTATCACTCATATAAAAATGGCACTCTCTCAATATTTTTTGATCCTCCTCTGTACTATCAGGTGCATGCCTATAAACTATATGAACATAAATTGTTACTTGCACTGAATTGTAATATTGTGGTTGTACCTCTTCTTGTAGTGAAAGTGTGTAGTTCTCTACAAAATCAACAACTAAAAGTATAGTACCAATTGGAAATGTATTCCTACATATGCAAAATTTTCCATTGAGCCATCTAGAATATTGAGAGTGTTTAATATATTTTGGTATGATCACACTCCTCAACTCATCTATAAATGCATGACAACTAACTTTATCTATAACTAAATCACACCTTCTTCCAATCTTCTCATCGTTCAATGGATATTCAATAGTTTTGAATATTTTTACCTCAACTGGTTCTTGTCCAAAAGTAGTAAAAGAATTCTCATGCAAACATTCATCTAATAAAGAAAGATTGTTGCACATATCACATGTGCCAAAAAGACATGCATTCAAAAGAAAGTGTTGATCATTAGGTGTCTTAACAAAAAAACTTGATATGAAATCCTTTATAGTTTAAGGTGGTATTTTCATACCACATTCCTACAACATTTCTTTATTATGCATGGTACCACGTATAGATCAAAATACATCATAATGATAATGAAATCGAATATGAGTTTTACAACAACATGTTATTCTTTCTTTGTTAATCCTTACATACCATGCTTTACACTTTTCAAAAGATCTTTGACTAATGGTAATATTTAATACCTTACCATACATATTAAATTATGAAGATCATACGTTTTCCTTACTTATGTTGTAATGACTAAATCAATACAAGTCTTCTTGATCACCACCATATATGAGCTACAATTCTTCCACCAGTGATCCAGTCAGGGATAATCTAACTTCTACTAAAGATGATGTGAAAACTTTCTCTTTGATTACTATGTTATTTACTCATTTCCAGTCACATGAATGAAAAATGTTCTAGGGTTCTTAGCTTAGTTTTCCCCAAGGTGATCATGTTCAATATAATTTTGAATTCTCTGCGAGATCATAATCTACCTTAATATAAATATAAGATCCTTACATCTAATCAGTTGTTTCAAGTCATTAAGATTGGGTTATCTATTTTAGGGTCAACCATTTACAATCATTAATAATAATTTCAAGTTTTACTTATGTTTACTCTTCAGTGTTGCAAATTAGAAAGAAAACATTTGCTTAATAAATTTCTGCAATGAGAAATCCCTACTTCGTATAGTCACATTTAAACGTCCATACTTAACATGGACCCATTATTGCCCAAGTGTTAAGAAACTGGGCTATGATAAAATACTTTTATTTTTCCAATAATTATATATCAAATGCTAATGAATCACTATATATAGAAGAATTTGAAATATTACCCTAATACTACAAAAATTGTATTCACTTTTTGATAATTTTATATTTTAAATTTTTTAAATGAAGTGGGTAGAAAAAATGTTTAGGTAATTATTATTATAAATTATTTTAATTTCATTTAGCTTATAAATTATATAAGTAAATTTTAATGATATACTTTTATATTAAAAATTAAAGTCAATTGAATTCTCAAAATGAAAAATAAACCAAAATGTTAACATAACTAGCTTATATATATTTATATATATAAATATATATATAAAATTCGAGAGTTTTCAAGGCACCTCTTGTATTGAATTAGATTAAAAAATAGGCGCCTTGAGAAGGATAACTCTAAGCTTATATATATATATATATATATATATAAATATATATATAAGCTAGTAGCACTTGTGATGTAAAATGAAAGACATTATTTTTAAAATTATAATTTGTTATAGTTAATATATTATGAATTTTTTTAATTAATAAATATTTAATATTATTATAATTTAGTAATTTACAAGAATAAATAATAATAATTATATATATTATATTTTATGGTATATTATACATTTTATATGTTCGGTTCAAAAATATGTTTAATGAAATAGATTACCTTTGAAAAAAAATAAAACCACCACCTATATAATAATTAATACACTCAATTTTTTTTTAAAAAACTAATTAGATCTCTGATGTGTCTTTATCTCTCATCCTTCACTCTCTCTCTCTCTCTCTCTCTCTCTCTCTCTCTCTCTCTCTCTCTCTCTCTCTCTCTCTCTTTCCCCCGTTCCCTCCCCCCATCACCATTCCCATCCATTAGATGCCCTGATTATTGTCTCTCTCTACCTAATCTCTCTCCCCTTCAACATTGTCTCTTTCTACCTCATACCTTCCTACATTTCTCCCTTTTTCCTATTTCCACCCCTACTTACCATATCCTCTCCTTTATTACCATTTATCTCTACATCATGTCTCTCCCTCCCTATCTTCTTAATCTCTTTAAGTTTCCCCTCTCCCTCCTCTCACAATCTCTTCCCCCTATTTACCCTCGATATCTACCCCATATCTTTCACTCATGTATCTTTATATCTCACAATCTTTCTTGCACATATCTCTCACCATATTTCCTCTAATCTCACTCTCATGTCCCCCCCCCCCCCCAACCTCTATCATGTCCCTTACTACCTACTCTCTTCATCTCATGTATCTTTATTTCTCACTCTCTCTCAACATGTTTACTTCATGCCTCACCCTCATCCCCTTGTTACACACTCTCTCTCTCACATCGTCAATTTTTCTTTTAAGTTGCAAAAGTTTACATTGATGAATGCTTCCATTGTAGAAAGCCTCTCGGCTTAATTATGATTTATATTTATAATGTATAACTTTTTTTATTATTTTAGAAATATATTTGATATTTAATAAATTAATGTAAAAAGGAATAATGCATGTCATAAATATATAGTTTTATATTAAATTTATTAAGATAATTATGCTTATATTTTTAGTTTCATTTTTATAACGTATAAACCACTACATATATTTTAAAAGTTAAATAATATTTTAAAAATATTTTAATGTTTATATATATATATATATATATATATGTAATATAATAAATTGCATTATTAGATATAAATATGTAAATTATTATCATATATTATTATAATATACAATTATTTATAATGGTGGTCTAAGAAATGAGAGAATTGTTCTTATATAAGACTTAAAATATTTCATTTATACTATAGAAATATAAAATTGACAAATAACATAAAATAAAATTGTAAATTATAATTGGTCTATATATTTAGTCTTAATCAAAGTGTGAAATAGAAAAAAAAATAATAAACTGAAAATACATACAAATATTTTAAAATTTAGACTTTAATTTCATTTATTTATAGTTATCAATTTCTAAGTTCTAATAAATCATTAGTACTATTTTATATTAATTTTTTTATTAAAAAAATATATGCTAAAATCATATTCTATTATACCTAACAATATTATATTTAATATTATAGTAAAAATCAAAACATTATAAGTGTGATAGGTTCTATTCTTGCTCCTATAAACTGGGTGAAATTCCAAAATTATTAGGAGAGGAAGAAATGCATGGCCCTATATAGACCATAGATACATAAGAGAATACAAATAGCCCCAACTTACCTCTACTCTTAGAGAGAAGAAAAGAAAATATGGGAGATCAGAGAGCAAGATCGAGAAGAAATTACACATTCAAAATGCATAGTTAAATATATTCAAAGAAAATGTAAGGATCAATATTTTTGTTCCAAAAGTAGTAATTTTCATAAATTAGTGCAAAAAATTCAAATCACCTAAAAAAAAGGGGGGATTACATGATGACTACTAAAAGCAACCAAAATAACACAAAAAAGAGCTCGAATGCATAGAAAACTAAGTGATGAAAAGATAATCAGTGAGCATGTTTAGCATTCATGGAATCCTTCTTCATGCCTTCAGCATCCATGGCATCGAGATCTTTGTCGAGCTCAATGCAACCCTAAAGAAGAGCACATAGAACTCATCAACATCATCATGCCATGACTTTACATCATGCATTATCAGATCTTCAAATTTTCTCATAGGCCTCTCCCTAGGCCACTCTTCCTTCATGCAAGGTGCCTTCCCTTTGCTTTTTTCTGCCATAGGAACTACCTTGGAATTGAAATTAGAAGGATTTCTATTGTTTGAAGAAGACATGATTGTTGAATTCTACATACAAACAATAGGAAATTAACATAGTAAGGAAAATTTTAAAATCCTAGAAAACATTTCGAAAAAATAATGAAGAGCCAACATGTAATATCGAAGCCCACCAAAAGAAGCCAAAGACAAAAGATAAGATTAAAATGAGGGAAATTAGTAAGTATAAATAGAGATTGTTCACTGAGATGGGTTGTTGGCATGAAGGAGAAGATAAAGGGTCTAGATAACACTTGTCTAATTAAATTTTGGAGTGGTATAACTATTCATTGTCATCCTAGTAGCTGCCTGTCAATTTTTTTAAAAATGCTAGATTGTTTACAACAAAATCTGCTCCTATTGTAGAAGCCTCTTAGCTTAATTATATCCTAATGTGCATAAAATTAAATAAAAACTTTAAATATAGTGAAATATTAGTCAAATGTGTGCTAACCATAAACTCAATTTGACAATAATCAATAAAATTTAACAACATTGATTTTTAACAAAAAATAGTAGATGGAACTAAATCCTAATATGATGTAAAATTAGAGAGAGAGAGAGAGAGAGAGAGAGAGAGAGAGAGAGAGAGAGAGAGAGAGAGAGAGAGAGAGAGAGAGAGGTGGGGGGGGGGGGATAATTAAGGAGGAAGAGAGATGTGAAAGTATGGAAAAATGGTAGTGATGCAGAATAGACATAAGGATGACATATAGTGTAATTAGAGGAAATAAATATTCATCGAAGGAGGGTGAAATGAAGGAAGGGAGAAAGGGGATTGGTGAGAGATGAGGTAGGGCTCAAGAAAGAGTAATTTTAGGGCTTAGGATAGACAAATATGATGATGATGATGATGGTGTGTGTGTGTGTGTGTGTGTGTGTGTGTGTGTGTGTGTGTGTGTGTGTGTGTGTGTGTGTGTGTGTGTGTGTGTGAGAGAGAGAGAGAGAGAGAGTAATAATCACATGTGAGTAAGAAAACATGGATATGTTAAGAGACATTAGGTAGAAATGTGAGAGAAGAGATTCAAGGATAAAAGTGAGTGAAGAAGGTGATAAGTGGAGGGAGGGGAGAGAGTGAAAGAGGATAATTAAGGGGAAGAGGGAGATGTGAGTGAGAGTGTATGGTACTCATAAAGTAGAGAGAGATATGAGGTAGAGAGAAATAAAATTAAGGTATGTAATAGATGGATATGGTAATTTTAATAGGGAGAGAGAGAGAGAGAGAGAGAGAGAGAGAGAGAGAGAGAGAGAGAGAGAGAGAGAGAGAGAGAGAGCGGGGCAGGGGGGGCAGGGTATAAAACATAAGGATGACATATATAGAAATCATAGGAAATAGATAGTCATCAAAGGAGAATGAAATGAAGAAAGGGAAAAGGGGGATGGGTGAGAGATGAGGTAGGGCTGAGGATTTAGAGGAATTTTAGGGCTTGCTACAGACAAATGTGATGATGAGAAAGAGAGAAATTAGTCATGTAGGAAAATATAAGTAAGAGAACATGGAGAGGTTAAGAAACATAGGGTAGAAATGTGAGAGAAGAGAGTTGAGGAGAAAAGTGAGTGAAAGAGGTGATAAGTAGAGGGAAGGGAGAGAGTGAAATTGGATAATTAAGGAGTGAGATGTAAGTGAGAGTGTGTAGGATTCTTGAAGTAGATAGAAATGGAGAGAGGGGAAGGGGAGACATATGAGGTAGAGAAAAATAAAATTAAGGCATGGAATGGATGGACATGGTAGAGAGAGAGAGAGAGAGAGAGAGAGAGAGAGAGAGAGAGAGAGAGAGAGAGAGAGAGATGGTAATTATGATGGGACAATGGAGAGATGTTAACTACAAGGGGATGTATGACCAAGAGAGACAATGATTATGTTTGGACATGTTTAGGAAAGAAGTGGAAGATGGTGACAAAATATAATTTTTGAATTTCCAAAATATATCATATTATATATATTTTTATAATTTTCTAAATATATATTATAAAAGTTAAAGTCTTAGATCTCTTAGCTTTCATGAGAGAGAGAGGGAAATTAGGTAGCTAGACATTATTTAAATCCATGCATTCAAACCATATAGAATGCTAAATTTACGAGGAAATATACATATGGTAACCAAAGCTTAATCTACACCATAAAATTCATAAAAATCAAACCGAATCCACTCTTACCCACAAATCCAATTACTCTTAATGAAAAAAGTAAGCATAACCCAAAATGAAACTCTATTTAATGCAAACCTTAAGAAAACCAAAAGAAAGAATAACAACACAAAAAATAAAAATTAAACCATATATATAAACATGTAAACCCTAACTCTCAAAACAAACTTTTTGCCTTAACATTAATACTAGATGAAATCCATTAATAGTCCTTAACATTAACATAATTTGGAATCTATCCCTAAATCCAATCCTACCCTAATTTGAAGCTTGATTTTACATACTACATAAATTTGACTTAAAATCATAATTATGAATGAAAATGAATCCTAGCTCTCTTCATAATTGAATACTAAGACAAACTATAACCTAAAGTTAGCCATAAAATACCACGTTGTATCCTAAGAATAAACCAAATCTTATTGAACCACAAACACGAAAATATAAATAAAGTCTCCCCCTTCCTAAATGTGACCATCAACCTAGATATGACATTTAAAAAATATCCTATTGTACCCTAACCATAAATATTTCCTCCTTTCACTTTCAAATGTAGATTGTCATTTAACAGTTTAGAATTTGGAGATGAAGTAAATTAGAGTCTTTTAGGATTTTCTATCTAGATTCAAAATATATATATTTTTTAAATTTATTTTAATGAACTAATTTTCCCCCATGAAAATTGTTATGTTATCAAAAACCTTATTTTGAAAGAGTGACACTATGTTTGACATAAATAATTTTTTTCTACAATAGATATCAATGTGATTCTTTTGAAGTTAGTTTTATAACATCCATACCAAAACCATGGAGGTGTTCTAATGTCTTTATACTTAGTATTTCATATTTTATTAGAGTTTAAAGCTGACATAACACCAATTTGGACATTCATGGCTTTTGACACATGTAATTTATTATATATTTACCTATTTTCAACATTTATTTTTTTGATTGAAAGAGGACTCAAATATGGAGTGTGGCTTTTTTTAAAAAAAATTATTCTCTTAGTTACTATTTTTCCATGAGCATCCAATATAGAGGTTTAATCTTCGTAATGAACCTTTATTAAATTCGCATAAAAATATATATACCTAAAAAATTTAAATTGTATCAAATTCATTGTCATTAGAAAGCTCTTTCAAAGTACTTTTGTCATGCAAAATGACATGTCTTTAGTGCTCCATCCGAACTTGGTAATTGAGCTTGGAAGCCATGAAAACATTGAAGATCTTCCAAAATTTGTAAACGACTTCTAATTAGCTTTTTTCTCGATAGAAACTAAGTTTCTATCAAAACTTTAAAATTTAGTTTTGACAGAAAAAAATACTATTGTTTTTATCAAAACTATCAAGGTGGGTTATGTGAGCGGTTAATTGACCTTACATAGTTTTGATCGAAACTATCTAGGTAGTTTCGATCGAAACTATAATCGGCCTTTAGGGTTTTCTTTTTATTTTTTATAAAAATTCTCATATAGATAATAATTATCTTTTTTCAATTTTAACATTCAAATAAAATCAGATAATTTACACTTTAATTGGAAGGGAGGAAATATTTTGTAGCTTGTCTTTTTTCAAAATTTGGAAGAAGAATTTGTGACATGGACAATAAAGATAAAAGAGAAAGTAAATATGCATGAAGAAGAAATCGTGAACAAGAAGATGAAAATCATCAAAAAACTTTAGCAAGATAAAATAGTAGGCAAGGTACACATGTGCAATCTTTTTTCCAATGCATATTTAATTTATAGTGTACAATCATATTCTAGAATTTTTGTATATAGTTAGCATTAGGGTTTATCCAATTAGGATTATGGTAAATATTTAATTAGGGTTACTATTAACTTAACATTAAGGGTTTATTCAATTATGAATATTTATGATTAGGGTTTATTAAATTATGACTAAAATTAAGTAATGAATATTTAGGATTAGGTTTTATTACATTATGATTTTTTAAATTATGAATATTTAGAATTAGGGTTCATTTTAATTATGGTCTTTTAAATTATGATTTTATTTAGGACATAGTCAACCAGGACAACTTATTGAAGTTGGAGAAGGTTCATCCCAAGTTCAAATAGGTACATGTAAATCTCTCACAAGTTCAATCTATCTCCAAATTTATAGGTCTAGGTGAACTTTATATCTTTTATTTTTAATTTTATAGAAATTTCCCCTTACAAACTTGGTTGATTTATTTGTTATATCACGCATGTGCAGTAGTAGATGGTGAAAATGTTGGACATGAGGAGATTGAAGATGAAGCAATGGATATTGAAGAAGGATCATCTAAAGGTTAGATAAAATTGTATATTTTTTCACTTGTTCTATATATACACATATGTCCCCTAAAAAGATTGTATCTTAAGTCTTTATTTTAATTTTTATTCTAGCTCGAGATCAAACTACAAATGAGAATGTTTAATCTAGCTCAAAGATTGATGGGAAAAAATAATCATAGAAACATAGATCATTTAATTGAAATGGATGTGAAAGAATTGAGAGAATATGCTAGTCAACCTATACATACTACAAAGAGGAAATTGAATAAAAAGTCTAAAAAAATAATTGCACAATTTGAGAATCTTGATACAGTGGAGAAAACTCAACTATTATAAATTTCACTTCTTAAAGATGAATTCAAAGAGCCATTGAAATGATTGGGTATAGATACAAGTATAAAAAAGAGGATATACTAATGTGTAGAGATTCTTGATCTAATAGGATTGTGGAAATAATTAAGAACTTAGTTATTCAATTTTGGATTGATAATACTTGTCCTTCACCAAATAGAAGACATATAATCAAGTAGAGGATTGGGCATAAGGAATATCTTCAACACACAAAACATTGGTTGGATGTCACACAACATCAATTGTATCTCTCATTTTGTAATTTAAATCCTGATACAAAGATTGGACAAGCAATGCTTGAAAAATTGAAACCCTATTTTGTGAAGATAAATAAATATTTTGAAACCTTTTGTTGTTGATATCATGTGGAATTTTATTTGTACTATCAAGGGTTTTGAAAGATGATAAAAGAAAGTAGTAGTTCTCAAAATTCTTTTCATAAATGACCAAGCCAATTCATAACATCAAACTTATGTGACAAACCAAATTATTATGCAATAGGTGAAATAGACTACATAAGAGGAACTTGTGAGACATGTGGTAACATCACTAAATTTCCTTTGAGAGATGAAGATACTAATATGATGAGGATGGTAAAATGTAAGAGATATAAGTACATAAAGTCAAAAAAAAAAGTTGGAAAAGAATCAACAAGGTTGGAATATGTAGAGCATGAGATACCTACTAGAGAACTTATATCAAAATTTTCATAAATTTATTCAACCATACATAATTCTTTTTTTTTTCTAAGTGTCAAGTAGAACAATTTCAAACACTAAGAGAAAGTTTCCCACTAAGAGCAATTTTATTTATTGTTGACTTTGTAGAGAATTACTCTCTCATTTCTCAAAAACAACTTCAAGCAGAATACTAGTTTACAGAGTAGGTTACTATTATGGTTCAAGTATCTTATTGACATGCACAAATTGATTTGGATAGTGTGGAAAGTAAAAATAAATCCCAAGTCATTAAAAAAGAGTATCAGTTTTATATTTGTGATGACAAAGAACACGACACACATTTTGTGTAACATTATTTTAAGATTTTTTTGATTATTTAAAAAAAAAGGGCATAAAATTATAAAAATATTTTGTATGGTTTGATAGATGTACAAAAAAATTTGAATCATCTAGACCATTTTATGCATTATGTAGATATCATCATAACATTAATATGCCACACATTTGGAGTTTTTTTGAGAGTGGACATGGAAAAGGTGAGCATGATGGTGCAGGAGCTTGTATGAAACACACTTTAAGAAAGTATCAAATAGACTATAAAGGATATCACATTAATAATTCTCATGATGTAGTTGAGTGGTGAAAAACACATTTTATAGCGCCAACAATTATAGATAACATGTCATCACAAGTGGATAGAGTCATACCATTCAGAGTGTTTTCGGAGGTATCGAGTATAAATTAGTTTGAATATTGAAATTGAATCAAATTTATATTTGATATGTTAGGTGACAAATAATTTATGTACACACATGTTTAAAGATCATTTTTTATATGTATGTATGGACCTTACATTTAGGTTTTGGTAGAAGATCAATGCATGCATGGAAGAGGGTAGAGAAGACATGATCTTTTCATTCACTTATGAGTATTAATAGTAATATGTGGTCATTGTACACAAGAGAATACTCATGTTTTTCTCCTAGTTGCATTGATGAAAACTATGATGGTTGCATTAGTCAAGAACATGGATATGTAGGTGAATGGACTTTGGTGCCACTAGATCTTATTAATACAAATGAGTTTGAGGATGAAAACTATGATGATATTCCATTGATTTCTAGTGATTATGACCATATTTTAGGATTCATCAGAGTTGGTATGTCTATATATGCACACATAATTATTTCATAATTTTGGTTAATTTATTATATACACACATGCACATGACACATGGAATTTGTACATATACTTTATCTAGCCATTATTTTTTTACTCATGGAAGAATCTAAAAATGTAGAGGGTGTTAGCTATTATTTATTGCATTGCACCATACAAAGAGAGATACTAACAAAGAATCAAATAAGTGATAGAATTATGTTCCCCATAGGTTAGTACAGTTTAATTATGTATGTACATCTATGCTTTTTATGAATTCAAATTTATTGACTTATTTGATTGATGTATATATAGATATTCGTACATATATTCAATAATTAATTAATCTATATGATATTTGTAAAATATGCATGCAGGTTCTATTGATGTACAGGAAACATAATTGAAGCAAAGAAAGGTACTTAAAAATGGGATTCATTTCACTAATTATCAACCTAATGATACGGTATACCAATATAGTAACCATGTTACTAGCACTGGTCTGACTCTTCATCTACTCAAAGAACCTGGAATACATAAGTGGAGACTCGATATTAAGGTTCATGGGAAAATATTAAATTTTATCCAACAATGAGCTGACCCGGTTGATAGGAGATAGAAATGACTTGTAATTTGAAAGAAATTGAATATTTTGAAATTTTGTTGAACTATTTGAAATTTAAAATTTGGTTCAACAATTTGAAATTTGGTAAAGCCTGATCATTTTCAATTTTAAATTTGGTTCAACAAATTAGGACTTGTAACTAATTATATTGAACTTTTACTCTTTCATTTAACTTATTAAGTTTAAATTATGGTTTGTAACTAATTAAAGAACTTAGGAACTTATATGCAACTAATTATGACATGCCTTGAGGGGAAGAAATTTGAACACTTGTCTTAAGGGGATAAAAGAAGGATTTGTACCTAATTATATTAAACTTCTACTTTTTTCATTTAACTTGTCAAGTTTAAGTTGTGATTTGTAACTAATTACAAAAATTAGGAACTTATATACAACTAATTAGGACATGTGCTTTGAGGAGAAGAAATTCAAACACTTGTCTTAAGGGGATGCAACTAGGACTTGTAACTAATTATATTGAACTTTTATTCTTTCATTTAAATTGTGATTTGTAACTAATTATAGAAATTAGGAACTTATATACAACTAATTAGGACATGTTCCTCGAGGGGAAGCAATTTGAACACTTGTCTTAATGGGATAAAATTAGGACTTGACACTAATTATATTGAATGTTTACTCTTTCATTTCACTTGTCAAGTTTAAATCATGATTTGTAACTTTATAAAAATTAGGAACTTATATGCAACTAATTAGGACATATGCCTTGAAGGGAGGAAATTTGAACATTTATCTTAAGGGGATGAAATTAGGACTTGTAACTAA